>CM077086.1:63396663-64596663 GCA_039513925.1 Platanthera zijinensis
CCCACCAATGGATCACGCCACAACAATCAAGTTCTGCTACCGTCGCTCATCCCCATGAGCTACCACCGCAGACCCTCTTACGCCTTGAAGCTGTTATTCTGCCACGCTATACCCGGTTGGAATTTCCAACCTACGATGGAAAAACTGATCACTTGGGTTGCTCACCAGGTGCGAACAATTATTTGGTCATCAACAAACATAGGCAACTGAACGGCTTCCTCTAGCCTCCTTCCACCTTCTCGCCTCGGCCTTGCTTTGGGTCACTCGTCTCCTTACTGATCAGTCAGGTTTGACGTGAGACGACTTCAAGTGATTTTGCAACCTGCGTTTCGGCCCTCCAATCCGCAGCAACCCCCTCAGTGCCCTCACGACACTCCATCAGATGAGCTCCGTGGACGATTATCTGGACTAGTTTCAACTTCTTCTGGCACACGTCACACTTTCCCTAGAGATGGAAGTCGTCATCTTCACAGACGGAATTCGCAAACGCCTGTGACTTGATATTGAATTTGAGGCTCCTCTAGACTTAGTGACTGTTATGAGTATGGTCAGGCTATGTGACTGTTGCCACCAACTGGCACATGAGGTTTATTTTCCCACTGACTGATACGAACGGGGAAGATCCGGTCGAATGAGGGCGCTTCACACGCCTTTATACTAGGCGTGTGCGGGGAACAGAGACAGTGTAAGCCTCAAGCAGCATTCGGCAGGCCTTGTATCTGATTATCTTTAGCGTTTTATTTATGCTTTGTACGGCCGACCGGCCTATGTGGTCTCCCCTCATATACGGGAGATGTGTGGACTTGCTTATTTTGCGCTTTGAATTATTGAATTGAGAAATTGAAGAGGGGAGAAACCGACCAAGCGGTTCCCCTGTTTTCCATAGCCACATACCGCGTCCCCCTTCCCTCTCTCTCTTGCGCGTAAGCGCCGCCGACCGCAGCACCCCTTTTATCAACTGGTCTGACCTGCCCTTTGTGCGTTGTCGTCCTCCCCAAGCGTCAGGCCTACCATCATCTCCGCCGACGTCTCCTCCGCCGATTCTTTTGCGTCGTCCTGTTCGGCATTTCCTTGCCTCCTCCTAGCGTTTTCCCATGTGTATGTGTATCACCCGCAGCATGGCGTGTGACTCCGATCCGGCCACTGCCACTGCAGCGCTCTCCGACTGACTCGATTGGGTCAATACGACCCTGTCGGACCTCCAAGTTGTCTTATGCGACATCCACGCCCTCATCACCTCCCATCCATCATCTTTGGCTGCTCCACCGACCCCGCTGCTAGCCACCACGATTTCAGCTAGCAGCCCCGGTGATCCTCTGGCGGGCATTCATCCTCTACACGAGCTTGCCGTCGGCGCTCTCCATCGCATTGAACTACCAGTCTTCGACGGGACAGATCCCCTGGGTTGGCTCGCACGGGACGAGCACTACTTCGACATTCATGGAACTCCCGCGACTCAAATGGTTCCCCTCGCCACAATCTACATGGAGGCTCAGCCCACCGTTGGATCTGTTGGCTCGCCGGTTATCACCGACCTTATCGTGGCCGCTCCTCAAAGACGAGTTCATCCGCCATCACAACAACCTCCACGCCAGCAACCACTATGAACGTCTAGGAAATGTCCGCTAAGGGGACTCCGTCGACGCCTACATCAACGACTTCATCGAGGTGGCTACGCATGTGCCCGGCTTATCGCCCGACCACTAATTGGGCACGTTTCTCGCCGGGTTGCGCCCGCACATCCGTAACAGTCTTCAGGTCCATGACCCCACCAAACTAGATGATAGAAAATAATCTGAAATAACTTCAATAAAGTTCCATGTTTGAATAATTTCATAATACTTGCATGTTCAGATGTTTAGATGATAGAAAATTTTCACAAACTAGATGCATATAAATTTTCACAAACCTTGCATATTCAGTTGGTCAAATGTATTGTTTCAATTAATAATTTATATTAAATTTTTAGTAAATGTGTCCCGATTGAGTCTAATTTTCAGTTTTGATGGTGTAATTAGTGGCATGCTCTGAATTTTGAAAGTTTAGATAACATTAAATATAAAGTGATACTAACAAAATACAAGAAAATAGACTGAGAGATACACCTGTGGTGCATAAGTGCGAGGAAAGGGTAGCAGCAACTGGGTTCTCAGGAGTAACCGCCGCATGCTCTGAATTTTGCGGCGGCGTCGAGCGGCGAGGAGGGCTTCGAGCGGCGAGGAGGGCTTCGAGCGGCGTCGTTGGGGCGAGGAGGGAGACCGTCGGACTGCAGAAAGCAGAGGGTGGGCGCTCGCTGGGTGAACGGAAACTCAGAGAACAACTGTTCCAGCGGCTGGGTGTGAAGCCGGGAAAAAATTTCTGTCTAGCCTTTATTTGGGGTAAATTTTTAGCTAATTGCACTTTTAAATAGAAATTTCAAAAAAATGGGGCTCACTTTTTTATTCGCACAACTCTGTCGGCTCTTCTTCCTTACTCTATGAGCGCTGTTTTCGGTAAGTTCTTTCCGCCAAAAACCCTATTTCCGGCCTTCGTGTTCCAATCTCCTACAGCATTTACCTCCGTCCACCACCTCCTCTCCGGCCTTCGTCGCCCGATTCGGCCTGTTAAAGGGATTGTAAGGTGCAAGGGGTTAAGAGGTTTTCTTGTTGCATCTTCTGTCCATTGAGAAAGAGAGCATCTAAATGGGGACCAATAGTGGTGAAATGGAGGCAGGAATTGATGTAAGATTTTATTTCTTGATTTGAGAAAGAGAGTACAACTGTATTAATGTGTTTTTTAACCTCCAGATCAAAAAAAGCATCCTTGTTTCTCTGTTGTTCATTCGAAGGAAGAGGCATATGCTTTATATTATCAATACGTTCACAAAATCAGATTTAGTGTTCGTAGGCAACAAGTTATTTATTACACACACATCAAAATTATCAAAGTACGTGAATACAGTTGCTCAATGGCAGAAAAGAAACACACAAAAACGTCACCGATTAAATATCACAAATTAAATACTCGGACTGGTTGTCTTGCATGCTGTCATTTTAAAACGGATACAAATGGTAAGAACTGAACTGTTGCAAAGTTTGTGGAGGAGCACAATCATTCTCTTGCATCTGAGAACGAACAGCATTTGTTAAGGTCACATCGAAAGTTATCAGTTATGCAGAGCAAAATATTAAAAAATATATCAGAGACTGGTATAAAAACAGTTCATGCGTACAATTTTCTCTCCGAAGGAGTTGAAGATGTTCAAAACCTCAGTTTCACCAAGGGCGATGTCTATAATTATGTCAAACGTGGTAAAAAAAGCTTTGATTGAAAGTGGCGATTTGATTAGTTTATTGAAGATGCTACAGGCAAGACAACTTTAGAATAATATATTCTCATATGAAGTCCAAACAGATGAACTAAATGGGTTGACCGAGTTTTTTTGGATCGATGGGCGTGGTAAGATTGATTATGATTGTTACGGTGATATTATTATTTTTGATACAACCTACAGATTAAATAAATATAATTTGGCGTGTACTCCATTTATTGGTGTGAACAATCATTGGCATAGTCTTTGTGTTGGTTGCACTTTCATTGCAGAAGAAACCATTGATTTTTTTGTTGGGTTTTTGACACATTTCATAAGTTCGTTGGTGGTAAACAACCAACTAATTACTGACCAAAATCAGGCTATCGCGGTTGCTATTGAGCGTGTTCTCATCATCAGCCGACATCGATTGTGCCAATGACACATCTCAAAGAAAGCTCCTTCTAAAGTCCATTATTTCAACCATGACAAAGGTGTTTGAGGTTTATTCCACAAATGCATGAGCAAGTGTGACTGTGAGTACGAGTTTGATCAAGAAAGCTTACAAGATAACAGATAGTTGAGAGACCTATATGCAGTTATGAGGAAGTGGTCAACTGCGTACAACAAGTTTGTGTTTGATCTCGGCATTTTATGTACTCAAAGGAGCGAGCCTGCAAATCATGTATTGCATGGTTGTTCCAAGGCAACCAGCTCTATTGTAGAGTGTTTCGTCAGGTTGGAGAAACTAGTTTCGATATGGCGGAGAGCTGAGTTTGATGAAGATTTTAAGTGCACGCAGGGTACTGCGACTTAAAATATAAAGGTTTCATGCTACTAAAGCATGCTTTGAAGGTTTACACAAGGAAAATGTTTTCTATCTTCGAGAAATCATTCATAGAGGGGGCTGTTGGGGTTAGCATAGTCGATGAGACGAGATACGAGGATAATAGTATTTCATATGTGACCTCACAGTGTGACGAAGGTGTTGACGGTAAAAGATAGTTTGTAAACTTCAATGTCATTACCAGCGAAGTAGAATGTTCTTGTCGAGGTTTTGAAAGAACTTAAACTATCCTCCAACACGCCCAGACACATTGGAATCTTTAAAATCTTCACGGGGAAGAAAAATACGATCAACAAATACCTAATGAGTGTATTTACTCGTCTTTGCTCAAGATCGGGGGACCATTCCTCATTCACAAGAAAGCGCATTTTGTTGATCAAGTTCTTGTGAGATAACTCCAAACGGGGGAGTCTAGAAAAAAGAAAATCCTGGCCACGATTTGGTAGCCCAAGAATCATGGACACTTCATTAATTGTAAGTTTGAGGTAATGATTTCCTAAAAGGAAACACCCCTTATCCCTTATGTATAGCTTCACAAGGATATAAAAGAGTGGGATGTTCAATGGCAATGCTGGCATGGAGAATAAAGTCAAAACATTTGTTTCCCTTAGAATGCCCTTTGAGTCATCGGAAATGACCTCGAGAAAAGGGCGTGCATTTGTCACGAACGTTGAGACCGCACACCGACAACTCAAATATTTACTGTCAGACATCTGAGTAAGCCAAAATAAATACAGTGGCTCAAACTAATGTAGATGCAGTTGGACAAAAAAACAGTTGTATATACGGTTTTACATTCACTAACTGCAAATACAGTCGTACATTAAACATCAAATACAGTTGCACAAACACAAACTTGAAATACAGTTCTAACTTGAACTTACAATATAGTTGTAATGATGTGCTAAAAAACATAACCGCGTCTAGGAATTCAGGCAGTGATCATAATAAGTAAAGTGAGGGTTTGAAATCACCCAGCCATACTCTGTTCTTCTCAATGAAAACTGCAAAGATAGGCTATGTTTCCAACAAATGCAAAGAGATGTAAAGAGATGAGGTCATCATTCGCTCCTTCCACACTGGATCGACTAGTATCTTGAACACAGGGAAAAATTGTCGTACCTGGTTCTTCTCAAGGCCGATCGGGGGTCCGCAGAGAGGAAGAGGAGGTCGTCAATGACGCTTAAATTAACAGCAACATGCGAGAAATTGTGCTTGGTAATCTGCCGGAGATCGCCTCGCCTGGTAATGTGTCGGTGATCGCGTCACTTCCGTCGCCTAGGGTAATGAAGAAGAGTCTACGGAGTTGAGCGAATAAAGAAGTGGGCCCATTTTTTTAAAAATTTCTATTTAACAGCGCTCCTAGCAAAGGGAACGCTACACACAGGGGAAAATTTTTCCCTCGGGTGCAGCACTGACTGTTTGACAGAATGCACCCCCAAATATCAGTTGATTGGCGGAATGTACCCCAAATTTTTAAATATGGCGTAATGCACCCCTAAATATCTTTCTTTTGGTGGAATGCACCCCCGAGCTATTTTTTAGGGGAATTTTGGTCCTAGGTCCTCAGTTGATCGAAAATATACTATTTTGGCCAAATTTCAACAATTTCTTCACCTGTAACGTAATGATTTAACATTTTTGTACTGTAATTAAACCGTTTTTCAAAGCAACATCATCTAATTCACTGTGTTGAACCCTCATTTGATCGAAAATATATTGTTTTGGCAGAATTTCAGTAATTTCTTCACCTCTAACATAATGATTTAATGTTATTTGCATTATAATTAAACCGTTTTTTTATTTGCACTATAATTTCAGTAATTATTTTGGTCACAATTAAAAATCATCGTAAAGTACTTGATGTCTTCTCTTCAAAACACCATCTAAATACATTAAAGTACATGCCTTGAGCATATCTCCCACATAAAATTACAAAATTTGTGTCAAATATAAAACATTTGAAGTAGTCATTCGGTTTGTGTAGCCATCATCAAAATGCAAAATTTTCCTGCAATACCTGCACTTTTAAAAAAATATTTTTGTAATAAACTTTATAATATTAAATTTAACAAAAACATATGGGTGATAGCATAATATTCACCCGATTCCAAAACAATGTAATGAGACCGGACATATTTTTCAAACATCAGTAGTCTTCCTTACCTACACAAAATTAATGATAATAATAAAGAATGCTGGAGAGTAACAGGCGGGGGAGAGGAAATCACCGGCGGAATAACAGTAGACTGGATCTTGGATAATAGTGGATGGGAGATCGGGGAACTGCTTCCTCCACGGCGACAACGAAGCACAGGTGGGGGTCGGAGAGGAGCAGTAAAGCACGGTGACAGCGAAGCACAACGATGTGGAGAATGACTGTAACGCCCCTGATTTTTCGACAATTATTTTAATCTCCTTGATGACGTCATAATGAGGTAAGGGCGTTACATTGATGCGTAGTTAAACGATGCATTTGTCGTTCGTGCATTTTTGGTGTCCCCCTTTGCACCGTTCATTTCATTTGATCTTCTCTATTAATATTCCTTAGTATGTTATTAAAACCACCAATCGGGCTAAGCGAATTCGTCAGGATTTCGAGTGCAATTCATAGGGCGTATTCGACGAATTCGTCGAATGATTTCTTTACGAACGAATGCTTCCCTGAAGCCATGTCAAATTCGTCGAGTATTTGTCGGCAATCGTCGAGTAACCTTAGTCAAATTCATCGAGTATCATTGGGTTTAAGTCGAATTCGTCGAGTATCGTGTGAGGTCAAGTGTAAATCGTCGAGTATCAATTTGAGGTTGAGGCGAGTTCGTCGATTATCGATTTTAGGTTCAGTCGAGTTCATCGAGTATCGATTTGAGGTTAAGCCGAGTTCGTCGAGTATCAATTTGAGGCTAAGCCGAGTTCGTCGAGTATCAATTTGAGGTTAAGCCGAGTTCGTCGAGTATCAATTTGAGGTTAAGCCAAATTTGTCAAGCAAGGGTGTTTACACGTGGAAATTCCCGGATTATTCTTCCCTTGCTAAGTCTTGGGCACCTTCGGGTTACCTATATATTATGGTTATTTTTTTTATTTTGGCCTTTGGTTGACAGTGGATAAGGAGCACCACCTCAGTGCCGGTTTGTGAATCATTACCTCTGGTGGGTTTCTTTTTTTCTTTTGTGGGTTGTTGGGTGGTGTTGGACAATGTGGACGCCACCGCAGTGCCTTGTTGCAATGTTTGTTCTGATGGTTTGGGTTGGACAATGTGGTCACCACCTCAGTACTATTTTACCAGTGGTAATTATTCACGTGTTTGAGCTGATCAGTCTCTTTTGCATATAAGTAAACATGTACATCTATACTCATTTATGATTGTTGAAGTCTAAAGTTACTCGCACTTGGTGTGAGTTTTAGTTATATTTAACCCCCTTGTGGCTTCTCTTACGCTTATTGTTTATATGACCTTGGATACTAAGGTTTTCTTTCAGTTAGTCTGATTATGGTTGGTAACCCTTGACTTTCCTGTTTACTTACTTTTGGCTTTTTACCGCCACTTGTACATTTCTTGCTGAGCCGTTCTTTTCTTTTGAATACCTCATGCTCAGAGCAGTAGCAGTCTGGGTAGCTAGAGTTGGTTTTTTCTGACGTGGGATTTTGTAGCAGTGGTTTTCCTTCCCTCACCTTCGTGAGGTAGTTTTGTTGTTCTTACTTTGGTTCAAACATATATGTTGTTTTGTGGGTTCGTGTAAGGTTGTTGATGCCCATAATGAATTATTGTAGATGTTAGACTATTTACTAGCTGCTATGCTTTTTTTTCTTGTTGGTTCATTTTACCTACTTGTTCTCTGGGAAGGATTTATGCTAGGTTGCATGTTAGTTACTTTCAAGGTATAAAAGGATCAATATTCTTATCTCATGCTCATAGCATTCTTTTAAATCAAATGTCACTATTTTAACGAACGTAAAATGTCTTTTAGTACTTATATTAAATCTAGAGTTGTGCATATCATGAATGATTCTACTGGACCTTCATGCTTATATAGGATAATAAATGAACTAAAGAAAGTATTTTCTGCTGCGTATATGTATATTTTTACCCGTGGGCTAGTTGATCCACTGAATCGAGGGACACGACCATCAAAACTTAAATGACACTATATTTTCATCATAAAAATCATTAATTTCATGAAAAGTGATAGGAGTAGGTTCTTGCCCGAGCGACTGCAATTATCCCCTGCACGGTGTGACATCATAACGCGTATTTTCTCTCACTCTGATATATAATTAAATACTGAGAAAATGCGGGTTGTCACAATGGTTGTTGGCTCCACTAGGTGGAGGAGTCACACACCATCGGGAGGAAGCACGATCAAGCGAAGGGTTGCTGGCGTCGATTGATAGAGAAAAGGAAATGAGGATCGATGTTTGAAAGGGGAAAACCTAATAATAACATAAACTGACCAAAATACCCTTAATGAGGGTGCATTTCACCAAAATAAAGATATTTGAGAGTGCATTCCGTCATATTTAAAAATTTGGGGTGGATTCTGTCAATCGACTAATATTCGGGGGTGCATTCCGCCAAAAAGCCGTGCAACACCTCTCACTTTTGAACCCTAAACTTTTCCCTTCCCCAGATCTCATCAGCTGTCGCTGAAGCTTCTTTCCCACCGCAGGCCGCTGCTGAAGTCTTCACCCCAGCACAAGTCGCCGTAGCCTACGGAATGCCCCATTGCCGGTTGTTGCCTTAGTCTCTCACACAGAATACTGCTAGGATATGCGTTTCCTGCAATTTTGGTGTTGAACATGTTCATTTGTTGTTGTTGGGTTTTCAAGTTTTTATCCAGTTACATTTCAGCACTGTTTTATAGTTGGATTTCTTACCAGTTGTTATGTAGTTACAATTCTGTGTTGTTTTACTCTCGTTTTTTCCTCCAGATTTTATCCAGTCCAATTTTGTGTTTTTATAGTTCTTTTTTTTCACAGTTTTTATCCAGTCATATTTTTGTATTATTTTACAGTCGTTTTTTCCAATAGATTTTATCCAGCCCAATTTTGTTGTTGTTTATAGTCGGATTTCTTCACAGTTGGTATCTAGTAAAAATTCTGTTGTTTTTCAGTCAGTGTATTCTTCAAATTTTATCCAGTCAAATATTTGTGTTGTTTTACAGTCAGATTTATTCTCAGTTGTTATCCAGTTAGAATTCTGTGTTCTTTTACAGTCAGTTTTTTCTCCAGATTTTATACAATCATATTTTTTTGTTGTTTTAAAGTCGGATTTCCTCTAAATTTGTTTTGACAGTCATATTTTTATTGAAAATGCGAGTTATATTTTACGAAAAAGCATCACAAATAAGGGAGAATTATTTAATGTTTGATATGTATAGTCCTTTTCAATCTAATCAGGTTGTATGTTCATTGAATTGTTTCCCAAATACAGTGTTAGGTAGCCCGTATTTGAACTGAAGATGTGCAGTATCAACATTTCATATAAATATCCAACCCTACTTGAGGTCTTATCCGAGGAGTCAATGAATGTTCTAAATGAGGCTCGAGTCCCTCCACTCTTTAATATTCTAAAGATACCACAAAACATGCCTCTTCTATATATTCTAGTTCACATCTACAATCGTGAGAAAAAAACTTCTCTTCGACAATTACTATGTTTCCCTTACTGTCAATGAGATTGCACTTATTCTGGGGTTACCGAATAGCGGGTTAGACTTCTCTTTTGTTAGAAGATCGTTTGAATGAGTTACCCAAAAAAATTATTGAAGAGATGAATGGTCTGGTGGTTGAAGTGTGGTCTCCGACTTTGGAGAAAAGGTGCGTCGACATACTGGTTAGGTATCTAGTGGTTGTCTTCTTCTTCCCACAAATGGGATTAAAAATTCTTGCATCATTGATGGCCATCAAAAGGACTTGAAGAGTTTCTAAAGTACAATTGACCTAAGGTCATACACAAATTCTTGCATGACCAGATCAATGAGTTGAGTGGCAGGAGTGCTCTCCGAGAACCAGAAGAAAATTTGGGTTATTTTGAAGGTTACTTTGTGGTTCTTCTAGTAAGTGAGGCGCTACTTTTATTTTATTTAATCATTTAAAGTGTGCTTACCATATACTATTACAAGTATGGCTCTATGAGCGCACGAATATACAGTTGGTCGTCGACTTCATAGCATGATCTCGGATTTGTCGATGGTCCTCAAAGTTGAGTTATATTATTAGTCATATCAGTAAGTTGTTTTAGCAAAAATTACAATTTCTCCTATGTAAAATGATCGTAACATAATCTACTATGCAGTATTTCAAGATGAGCAAGGTCTGTAATTGCGAAACAATTATTAGCAATATCACCAAAAAAACGTCGATAAAGCGGACTTGTTACTCATGCCAGTACATGCTCCGGGTCATTGGTGTCTTCTGGTGTGCGGCCTAAAACATTGCATATGAGATTTCTACAACTCGATGTCACGTGGTTGGCATCAAGGATCTCTTCCGAAATTGGTATATTTTATTTTATTCTGTTGTGTAATTCCTCCTTAAATAATGCACTAATCGTATCTTATGCTTCAAATAGGTGTGTGCCTTTCATAAAGATGTTAATGCCACCTTGCCTCCCAACATATTAGACTGGAAGATTGTGCTTGTAAAGAGAATCCCTAAGTAAGATAATGGATTGACTACGGGGTGTCTGTGTTAAAGTACATGGAGGCAGCGCTCTCGCCAACAGAGGTGGCATGAGAAACAAAAAAGGGTTGGCAATAAGATATGCCATGTTTTCGATCAGAGATAAATACTGATATTTTACGCATCTTTCATGATTTGGTATTAGCAAACGTTGACATGCAGGTGGCCAAAAATAATTAGTTCTTCTATGTGGTTATTTTATTCTGAGACAATGTTGTAGTGTAATATTTTTTGACTTCTGGACAATGTGTGACATTTGTTTTTTTTTACTTCTGAGTTTATGCTGGATTTGTGGTATAACAAATATTGTTTCACTTGACTGGCATGTGTTTACAATTCTAATGTAATAATTATTTTTTTCACTTGCTCCATGTATTTTATGTTGCTTCATACGTTAATGTGATAGATACTGTTAAAAATATATTTACCAACATCTGGACAAGCATGGATGTACCAGAACATTAGAGAAACTAAAAAGTTTAGAAACCATCAATGTGTGGATAGAACTTCCGACTCAATATGGATTGAATATATCTGAAACACTAGGGAAATTAAATGATAAATTAACAAAGTAGTCGTCAATTGAATCGGCACAAATCGAAGTTGGAGGAGGCGAAGCTTGTTGCTCATTCCTTGTACTGCCAAAAAATTCGAACTCTTTAGTGTTTGATGTGTTAACTTCAATGGTCACTTTTCCCTTGCTCTCCACTTTCTTTTCTTAGAGACATTTAATCAAAACAATATTAGTTGGATTTACAATATAACGTGTAATGTTAATATCAATAGAAAAACACAATAAAATACTTGGTTGGGTTTTCTGTTTCCTCTCTCCCAATGGTCCTTCATATATGCAATTGAAACACCCTCTGGTCTCTTTGTTGGCGGATCGTTTACCGTCATCTTCCTCCTATCATTATCATCTAAACATCTTTTCTTGTGGTGCTCGTCATTGTCAACTAACTCATCTACCATTTTGGACATTGCATTCATTTGGCTTATAACATGCTCCATGGCTTGTTTGCAATTTTCAACTCGCCGTGCGAGATCATAGCTGAATCGCATTAGGTGGTTTCTAAATATCATGTTTGAGTTGGAATCTGCCACATAGGGTATGTCGGGTAGGTAGATTCCCTTTTTGGAACTCACAATAAATCTTTTTAGCACATAATAACTCGATATTTGTTTTGCATTTCCTAAGTTAAAAGTCTTTAAGATATGTCGGCATAAGATACTTTTAGTCTCAAACCCACGACAAGAGCATTGCACTTCATTGGTGGTAGAGTTATTATAGGTAACAAACCATCTTTTGTCAACATCAACTACATCGCTTTGCGTTGTAATATATAGTATGTTCTTGTCATCATATTTGTTTTCATCCACTACATTAACTCTCACTACTCCCTCCATGAAAGTTTTTTCAAATATTGCAAACATTTTTTGAGTGTATTGCTTCGAAATATTCTTAAGTAAGATACACATTTTGTATTGTAGACTAATAGCATCGCGTTTGCACTTGGAATCTTCATCGTAATCATTGTGCTGCCATGATAAGACAAGTTTCTTCATTCCATAAAAGTACTCGGCAAGAGAACTAGTAATATTTGAACATCTATGCAAGTAATTATTAACTGACTTGTTTCTTTGGGTGGACAAAATACCTAGGTCTAATGCATCTTTATTGAATGCGATGGACCACCTTCTTCTAATATTATAAATATCTCTCAGCCATTCGTTTTCTTGTAGGTTACCTCTCGTTATCATATATCGTGTCAATAACTATTGAACTCATCCCCACCATCATACTTACTCATGCAATTATAGAAACATGTTTGAACGCTTCTGTCGTGGCTGAAGCTTGGGACTTTTGATGGTGTCTTATTGCATATGTGTCACTGACATAACCGATGACGAGTAGTAGTCAATACTCACTCAATAACGATAGTCATTGCTTGATCCTGGTTTGTAAAGATATTACTTGGATGTTAACCACCCACACTATTCAAAAATGTCTCGAACAACCAGCAGAACGATTCGACAGTCTCCTCAACAATAAAAGCCTCACCGACAAAAACATTCTGCCAGTGATTGTTCACGGCAATAAATGACGTGCAAGCTAGATTATACTTGTTTAGTCTATAGGTAGTGTCAAAAGTAAGCACGTCACTGAAACAGTCGTAGTCTATCTTGTTGTGCACATCTATTCAAAAGAAACTTGTCAGTCTATTAAATTCATATGTCCGGACTTTGTAGGAGAACATGTTATCTGCCTGCTGTCTTTTTTTTTAGTTTAGTAAACAAGCCGAAAGCTTCCGCGCTTTCTATCAAAGCCCTTCGTTCCTGCTGAACGTAATTAAAGGCATCCGTCTTGGAGAATTGTATGTTTTCAACCCCACTATCTTTTATAGATAGGAAGTTATAAAAATCAACTGCTCTAATTCTCGCTGCTGTCATATTTTTCATAAGGCTATCTTGCATTTCAGAAATATTATGGCGTGACCTCAATAAATACATCTCTTTCTTGATTGATAATGGATGATTATGTTCCTCTACAAACTTCGTAACTGTTTAGTTTTTGTCTTCTTTATCAGCTTGAAAAGTAATCCATGTAAGACACCACGTGCATGTATCTGATTTGCGGTACTTCATAGGTGATTTCTTTGTACTCTTGAGCCTGGCTTTGGAGCAACAGAACTCTCGTAGTTTAACTATCTGTGTATGCATCCAGAACATTAAGTGTTACTTAGGCATGTTGAATCTATTTCATGGACATAATCATAGTATATTTTGTAGGTCTCTTCATCTGAATGGATGATGGGAAAGACAACAGGTTCTATCTTGACCAGCGAGAACAAAAATAAAAAGAGTTTATAGTTAGGAGCAACAATACAAAATGAAATTTTTAACTTGTACGTAGTTGACAATGTATGGTTAAAAATCCAGTTTGAAATTTAGTATATTCATACAACTATAAAAAACAACTTAAAATCCATTCAAAAATTAGTGCACTCAAACAGTTACAAAAAACCACCCAAAAATCCAGTCGTAAAACTAGTTAATTGTTACAGTTGGAAAAATACAAAATCCAGTCGTAAACTCACCTAATTTATACAGTTAGAAAATTTTTTGTTCACTAACTAATCTTATGGAGTTACTGATTTCACAGAGTATAAAACATACTATTTCAGCAGTTTCTTGGGGGTTTGAAGTGGTCATGCTGAAGTACTCTCAACTACCTGCCATTTTAAGAACATCTCAAGTTAATGATGAAAAATAGTTACATTCATACTAACCTAATATTAAAGGAACGTTGAATGCAGGGATGGAAGCATTTACACTCCAAAAAAAAAAAAAAAATTTCAGCTTGGAAATGGTGGGGAGGGAGAACAACAGTACCTGGGCAATTATGGAAGACCGACAGCTAGGCAATGTGGCAAGGGAGAAGACGTGGAACACCTTCGCCTCTACTGCCTGCAACAAGGGAGGGAGAACAACAGTGTGTGCGTGCAAGCTAGGGAATGACGAGCATTTTGCCCTTTGTTTCTGGGTTTTTCGGTGAGGGAAAAATGAAAAGGGGAAGAGGCGAAAAAAGAAGGTGAGCCCAACTTATTTAAACACACAATGATTTTCGGTGCATTTAACGCACCAAAAATTTCCGCCTCTAGATTTGGAGAGGAGACGCCTAATTTTTTCGTCCGGATTTCGGGTGATCTCGAGGAGATCAAATATGATATCGAGTAGATTAAATATGATCTCGAGGAGATCAAATATGAACTTGAGGAGATCAAATATGAACTCGAGGAGATCAAAGATGATCTTCAGGAGATCAAATATGATCTCTAGGAGCCGGGTAATCTCCAGGAGATCAAATATGTTCTCCAGGAGATCATATCAAAATGTGATCCCCAGAAGATCATATCAAAATATGATCTCCTGGAGATCAAAATATGATCTCCTGGAGATCAAAATATGATCTCCTTGAGATCAAAATATGATCTCTAGGAAATCAAAGTATGATATCCTGGAAATCACTCAGAGTCCGGACTCTGGATGAAATTTTTTTGCTTTGGAAACGGGGCGTTGATACTGTTGCGTCCTAATTCTTTATTCGAGAAATTATAATTTTGTGGAGCTTTAAATCCATTTTTTAACAAGTGAAGTGACATTTGCTTTTTAAAATTATTCTTCACGGGTTCATTTATGAAGACCCATATATCATTTATGATCTCCCAAATATAATTTAAGATCTCCCAAATATCAAAAAAATGATATCTCGATGAGCATATTGTGTGTATTTTGCAGATCATATTTTGTATGTATTCGTTCATATAATGTACGCAAGGATTTCACTTATAATTTTGCGATCATATTTTATTCACATTATTATTATATTATAGGCAAAATCATTAAATCAGTCTCTCAACTCATGTCACTTTATGAAATCAACCCTCAAATTATAAAAGCAAGAAATCAGTCCCCACCTCTATCAAGTTACTGAAATCAGTCCTGGTTAACAGCAAAGACTAACGAAAAATAACTTATTTGGTGATTCATAGATTTAAAATTACCAAATAGCCTCATTTAATTTTAAGTTTTCACAATATCATCATATAATGTGACATTTTAAATAATAAATTTTAAATAATGCGAGATTGCAATTGATTTCATAAAAAATCATGCCGAACATATTTCGCCAAATGCCGAACACAATACAGCTTCTGCTACAAAATACAGCTTCTGCTACAAAATACAACTTCTACTCCAAATATACAAAAGGAAATCATATTTCGCCTGAATATACCATGCCAGTTTTACAAAATATTTTACAACAGTAACAAATGAAAATCATGCAAATATTTTACTCAAACATACAAAATACCGTTTCTACTCCAAATACCAAACACATTTCACCTGAATCATGCCAGTTTATAGTTTGCCTGAATCGATAGTAGAATTTGGCCTGAAACATGCTAGTTTACAATTTGCTTGAATTTGTAGGTTGTCGAGGTTTTCTACTAACAGATCCACCTTATTCATCGTTGCTAAGTGTTTGAATAAAATCATTTAAATATTCTTCATCACTATTATCTTTTAGTGCTACTGATGTCTCGTTAAAACTATGGCCTCAAATTTCAACATTAGTGTCACATTAATCAAACAATTCTTCTTCATTCTCAAACTGGATATCTAGGGCACTATCTTCACTTTCAGTATCAACATTTATGAAAGTTTCGTCGTTCAATTCCATTATAACTACAATAATAAAAAAATTCATACATTTGATCAAAATATAAAGAAAATGAACATGAGGGATTGAGTAGGTTTGTAATCATAAATTTTTGAACATGAGGGATACACAGATTTATAAGTTTCTGCACTCCCTAATACAAGTTTGTGCATTCCCTCACACTCTGTGTATTTGAAGCTACCAGGACATAAGGGATTGAGTAGGTTTGTGCTCATAAAAACAATAACCCTAAAAAATTGTGGATCATGAGGGAATAATAAAATATCAAATGAAATAGCCACACAAAAATCGAATGTCGGCACTATTGAAACCCTCTAAAACCCTAAAACCCATGACATCATTCCCTAGTTCCGAAGAATGGTCGGGAGGAGCAGGTGTCACCGGTGAACAGGGCTCCTCTCCAGCATAAGGTCTTGTCGAGAAAAGCGGTAGGGAACTCAATTACAAGGGGAGGAAAATCAAGTAGTAGAACTCAGAAAGAAAATGAGGTTTTGTTTCCAACACACGGAAGAATTTGGGAGTAAATTGAACAGGACTCTCTGCGAGGGTATCAGTTTTAGAGTAGGTTATTTTTAAAATAATTAAAGATTTACCTTTTGCACTAAATATTTTGAACAGAAATGTTAATAGGGACTGAACTCACCCTTTAGTGAAAGATTAGAGACCAATTTCCAGCTTTTTAATCTTTAGGGACTAATTTCATAAAGTTGAAGAATTTTAAGGACTGATTTAAGTGTTTTGCCTATATCATGTGAACCACAATGTGCGCAAAATATAATCGCAAAATTATAAGTGATATCCTTGCGAAAAATATATGATTGCAGTGCATGCAAAATATGATCGCAAAATACACGTAATATACTCGTCGGGATATCAAGTTTTGATATCTTCAAGATCGTAAATGATATTTGGATGATCATAAATGATATATGGGTGATCATAAATGATATCTGGGCAAGCATAAATGATATCTTGGGGAACATTTTTTTCAAAGTCACGAAAAAGTAAGGGGGTTGATTTAGCACCACACTTTTGGCTATCAGCATTAACAACTAATCACAAACATAGTTTTAAGAGGTTGGTTATAAGCAAACAATTTTCTATTAGCAAGCGTTCTTTTAGGAAGTTGGCTATCCGCAAGCATTATGCCATTATTTATAGGACTTAAATATATTGAAGGATCACCAGTCTCATGTTCTTCTTTTCTCCATTTATTTCGGAAATAGAAAGATTGAACCCACCATCCTTACTTTTAGAAACTTTTACTAATAAAATTTAACTAAAATTATTTCTTCCTCGACAATGTTGCTGCTTTCTTTGCTTCTCTTCTACAGTGACATCTTCGCCTTGATCATCCTCTTTTCATCATATCTACCAACTCCTACCAGATTTACCTTCGAAGGGCTTCTCTCTGAACTGTGAAGCCTACCAACTTAGCAAGCACCATCGCTCTTCTTATCCAGCAAGACAAGGACATAGTTCTTCTCGTCCCTTTGATCTCATTCATTCCAATATTTGGGGTCCTTCTCCTACTAGGTCTATTGGTATGAGAGTTTGTACTTTGTTATATTTATTGATGACTTTTCTTGCTGTATTTGGTTATATCTACTAAAAGAATGTTCTGAACTTTTTTTTTATGTTTATTGTGTTTTATAATGAGATGCGTACACAGTTTGATGTTTCTATTAAAGTTCTTTAAACCGATAATGCGCGAGAATATCTTAGTCAACAATTTTATGATTTTTGCATGCATCGTGACATAATTCATCAAACCATTTGTCCTTACACTTCTCAACAAAATAGTATTGTTGAGCGCAAAAATCGTCATCGCCTGGATGTTACTCGAACGCTTCTCACACAGATGAATGTTCCTCGGTCATATTGGTGGTCATGTTATGCTCCTCTATTGTTATCTCATCAACCGTATTCCCTCTTCGATTCTTCAAGGTAAAACCCGTTCTCCATACTACATCCAAGAGCCCAACCATTTCCTTTATCTCTTCGTGTCTTTGCTGCACAACGTTTGTGCACTCTCTTTCACCAGGCCGTGGAAAAATTTCTCCTCGCTCAGTAAAGTGCATCTTTCTGGGCTTCTGTCAGACTCAAAAGGGGTATCGATGTTTTGATCCCTTCTTATGAAACAATATGTTTTTACTAATATTACCTTCTTTGATTATGCGCCTTTTTCCCGAACTTCTACTCTCTCGCCACCTGATGATTCTTTTTCTTTTTCATATATTATTTCCACGTCTGCACCTGAACCTACTCCTTCTCCTACGCTTCTTTCTCCTCTTCCTATACTAGATCTTGTGTCTCTGTCTCTATCTTTTACTCCTTCTCTGCCTTTGAAGATATTGGTGTCAGTCTCGAGCCAGTAATCTCTCCGATGGATGGATCTACTACAGAAGACAAGTCAGATCTTGACCTTTCTATTGCTCTACGGAAGGGGGTTAGAACATGCACTAAACATTCAATTCATGATGTTATCTCCTATGCTCGTCTTTCCCCAGCTGGAAGGAGATTTGCTCTTGCTATCTTGGCTAATGCTGTCCCGATTACTTATCAGGAGTCTCTTGCTATTCCACATTAGAAAGCAATACTGAATGAAGTGTGAAAGTAGCGAACAGACGACTAAAAACAAGCCAGAAATTTAAATAATTGAAAGTTTTATTATCCAAAAAGATAAGATTTACAAATGTATGGACTCCCTTTTTATAGAATGGAAGGAGAGAGGAGGGAGTACAAATAGACAATGTGGGACTAAAAAATTTACAGAGCTATGCAACTAGAAATAAAGAGACCGAACAGGCCGAGCGGTTAGACAGATGGGCTAACCGCTCGGTAACACTAGAAGGAAGAGAACAAGCCGCAGTGGGAGACCGCTCGGACCACAAACAATAACAGTCTGGATATCAAACCGCTGGAGAGTAACCGCTAGACCGCGTAGTCTACAACCCGCCAGACTTAGACCGCCAGATCGATTGGTCTCATACTTCAACACTCCCCCTCAAGCTGGAGCATAGATATCAATCATGCACAGCTTGTCACAAATGTGGAAGAAGGAAGTAGAAACCGGCTTGGTGAATATATCCGCCAACTCTTTGTCGGAGGTGACGAACGGAGTGCAAATCTGTCTCTTCAAGACCTCTTCCCTAATAAAATGGCAGTCGACTTCTATATATTTCGTTCTCTCATGGAAGATTGAATTTTTGGATATGTATATAGCGGCTTTGTTGTCACAGAACATAGGAAGAGGATAGTCGTAGACCTCTCCTAGGTCAAGCATGAGAGCACGCAATCATTTTAACTCACACGTGGTTGACGCCATACTTCGATATTCGGCTTCTGCACTGGACCTGGAGACAACAGACTGTTTCTTGGTCTTCCAGCTCATAAGATTTCCTCCAACGAATGTGCAAAATCCATATGTAGATTTACGGTCACCTTTATCATCCGCATAGCCTGAATCTGAGTAGGCTTCAACCCTCAAATGACCATTATTCTGAAAGAGTAGTCCTTTTCCTGGTGTTGCTTTGACATACTCTAATATCTTCAAGGCAGCCTGAAGATGACATTCCCTAGGAGCTTGCATGAACTGACTAACCTTACCTACAACATAGGCGATGTCAGGTCTTGTCACCGTGAGATAAATGAGTTTGCCTACCAGATGTCTATACCTCGTGGCATCAGATAGAAGAGGCGAGTCATATGTCCATGTTTTGTCTTCTCCAGTAGCCATAGGATACTGGGTCGGTTTCGCACCAGTCAATCCTGCCTCTCGTAGAAGATCAAGAGCATACTTCCGTTGGGAGATAACCAACGAGTTGGGTTTCCGAGAGATTTTTATCCCCAAAAAGTATTTCGGGGAGCCCATATCCTTCGTGACTAGGTGTTGAAGAAGGTGTTTCTTTGTCAAGTCCACCCCAACCTGATCATCGTCGGTAAGAAGAATATCATCCACATACACTGCCAAAACCACCAGTCCTAATGCGGTTTTGCGAATAAACAAGGAGTGATCGGCCGAACTTCTTGCAAAGCCGATGGCAGCCACAGTGCCACTGAACTTGTCGAACCATGCCCGAGGGATCTGTTTTAGGCCATAGATGTCCTTCTTCAACTAGAATACTCGTGTCTCCCCCTGAGCAACATACCCAGGAGATTGATCCATGTAGACATCCTCCTGAAGATCCCCATAGAGAAAGACATTCTTGACATCAAGCTGGGAAATAGCCCAATCCATGTTGACGGCCACAGAGAGAAGAACCCGGATGGTGCTGAGGCGAGCAATCAGAGAAAGTATCAAAGTAGTCAACCCCATAAGTCTGAGTAAAGCCTTTGGCCACCAATCGGGCCTTGTAGCGCTCCACAGTGCCGTCTGGGCGAAACTTCACAACAAACACCCAGCGATCGCCGACCATATCAGTACCCACTGGTGGAGGAATAAGGGTCCAGGTACCTAATTCAGTAAGAGTGGTGATTTCCTCATCCATGATAGATTTTCAATGAGGAATAGCAAGAGCCTCCTGGTAGGTGCGTGGAGTGGTAGTAGCCGAGATAGCCAAAGCAAAACACCTGCGAGAAGGAGTAAGCCGATCATATGAAACAACTACCGCAAGCGGGTGTTGGGTACACGCCCACACCACTTTGCGAAGAGCAATGGGAAGATCCAGGTCAACTTGTACCTCAGTGACCGGAGCGTCCGTGGCGGAGAAAGCTAGCCCGGGACTAGAGAGAGACGGCTGCGGAGAAGAGGGGGAAGGTGGAAGGGGTATAACGGAGAGAGGAGGAGACGAAGGAGGAGATGAGAAAGGAGTGGAGACGTCGATATGCGTGGAAGGAACAGAGAGAGACAGTTGAGAGTCAGAGACATCAGGAGGATGAGAGGATTGAGGAGAGAAGTAGGACACATTTTTTAAGAAGGTCACGTCCGCGGAGACAAACTGCTTGCGCAGAACAGGGTCAAAGAAACAATAGCCTTTTTGAGTGGTCGAGTAACCCAAAAAGACACACTTGGTGGAACGGGGGGAAAGCTTGTCACGGGTAGCGGACGGAGCATGCATAAAAGCCATACACCCAAAGATACAGAGAGGGAGAGGAAATGGTTCCTTGCCTGGGTAGATAATGGAGAAGGGGGTCTGGCCGTGGAGAACCGTAGAGGGAATGCGATTGATGAGATAGTAGGCGAGGAGAACAACATAGCCCCAGTAGGAGCGAGGCACCTGCATCTGCGTCATGAGAGTGCGAGCGACATCGAGGAGATGACAGTTTTTACGCTCTGCCACCCCATTTTGTTGGGAGGTGTAAACACAGCTGGTCTGATAGACAAGACCATGTTGTATACAAAAAGAGGAAAACTCATGACTAAGATATTCCTTAGCATTATCAGAGCGAAAGACTTTAATAGAAATATCAAACTGAGTTTTAATCATATAATAAAAGGATTATCATTAAAGCAGATCTATAGAAGAGGAGGAGAAGGCAGATAGAGCGTAAACGTTGTTGAGGAAGTAGAGCCCGCCGCTCTCAGTCCCAGTAGTAATCGTCCATTGGGTCCTCGGGTCCTGAAAAGAACAAGAAGTGGGAGTGAATAAGACAGAGCACTGAAGTTGCTTGCATAAAGTAGTAACGGATAATAAATTGCAAAGGAACTTTGGGATATAGAGGGTGTCCGCCAAGCGAAGAGACGGGGTGACTTGAACCACGCCCGTCCCATGAACCGGGGAAGGTGAACCATCCGCAACAAGAACTGGGGGCAACCGATCATGCATTTTTAGGAGAGAGAAGCATTGAGGATTGCCGGTCATGTGATTTGTAACACCAGAGTCAATCAGCCACTTACCTCGGGTAACGACATGGGCACTACCTGAAGTCGTGGCCACAGAGGCAGACGGCCGAGAGGAGGTGGAGGTAGAGATGACGGGGGTGGTGAGACTGGAATTATCCAAAGAGAAACACCGGAAACCGCGTGAGTAGGAGAGAAGTCGCGCGGATAGACAGGGAGAAGGCCGCACAGACAAAATAAAGAAACCGCAGCGGGCTAAGAGAAGCTGCAATGACCACGGTCTCAGCACACCAGCGGCAAGAAGGGCCACGACCAGGAAGCAGAACAAAGTAAAGGGACAGAGGTCGCGCGAACTGTAAAGAGTCCGGGCGAACAACGAAGAAGTCGCACGAACATACACAAGGTTCGAGCGAACTAGAAGAGAGAAAGGAAGCAGAGAGCGACAAGAAGACCAGGCCGCGGAAAGACGAACAGATCGCGATGACAAGCAAGAAGCGAACAAATAGAAAGAGACCGTGAGAGCAAGAGAAACACAAGCGGATTCGAGGAAAGCCGCAGCATACAATCAAGGAGAACGCATCGGTCAATGTGCCAACACACCAGCGGCCAAAGAAGCCACGACCAAACCGCGAGACTAGAGAAGCAGAACAAAGCAGAGAGGAAGAAGTCGTGTGAACAAAGGAGATCGCACGAAGCAAGGCATGCCGCACGAACAAATAGAGTTCGGGCGAAAGAGAGGAAACCGCGCGACTAAAGGAGGTCGCGTGAAGAAGAGGAGAAGAGAGACCGCAAGAAACAGGTTGCGAACAGATAAGGAGGAAGAGCAGAAAGGCCGCACACATAGAGGGGAAGCAACAGGGCCCACGAGCAGGAACAAGCCACTCAAACAGTTTGAGCAGACAGAGAGGGCTCAAAGAACAGGAGGAGAAGGGCAAGTCGTGCAGACAAGACAGAACAAACCGTGCGGATAGAGGCAAACTTAATCAGGTGGAAATGATCGAGTCCTCTGATACCATGTGAAAGTAGCGAACAGACGACTAAAAACAAGCCAGAAATTTGAATAATTGAAAGTTTTATTATCCAAAAAGATAAGATTTACAAAGGTATGACCTCCCTTTTATAGAATGGAGGAGAGAGGAGAGAGTACAAATAGACAATATAGGACTAAAAAATTTACGGAGCTGTGCGGCTAGAAATAATGAGACCGAATAGGCCGAGCGGTTAGACAGATGGGCTAACCGCTCGACAACACCAGAAGGAAGAGAACAAGCCGCAGTAGGAGACCGCTAGACCACCCGGTCTCCAAGATGCCGGAGATAAACCGCCAGACCGCTCAGACCACAAACAACAATAGTCTGGATATCAAACCGTTGGAGAGTAACCGCTAGATCGCGCGGTCTACAACCCGCCAGACCGATCGGTCTCATACTTCAACATAAAGAAATGAAGACCTTGACCGAAAGGGGTACTTGGACTCTTGTCCCTACTCCTCTAGGTGTAGATATGGTTAGTTGCGGTGGGTCTTTGTTATCAATTTTTATCTGGATGACACTATTGACTGGTATAAGGCTAGTCTAGTTATCAAAGGCTTTACTCAGATATATGATGTGGACTTCTTTGATATCTTCTCCCCGGTTGCTCGCATCATCACAATTCATGTTCTTTTCTTTATGGTGGTTAACAAAGGTTGGGATATGTATCAGTTAGATGTAAAAAATGCCTTCTTATATGGTAATCTACAAGAGGTAGTATACATGAAGCAACCTCCTAGGTATGTTGCTTAGGGGGAGTCTCAGGTGTGCAAGTTACGAAAGGTGATTTACGGCCTCAAGTAAAGTCCACGAGCTTTGTTCGACAAGTTCAACAAAGTTGTATCTCTTTTTGGGTTTACTCGGAGTTCTGTTGATCACTCTCTTTTCAATACAAGACTACTAAATGCCTCATAGTTCTTACTGTCTATGTGGATGATATCCTCCTTATTAATGATGATAATGAGGGAATCGATTTAACAAAAAGACACCTTCAGCAACATTTTTTTACAAAGGATATGAGAACTCTTAAGTACTTTCTGGGAGTAGAGGTCTCGCAAAAACACAACTATGTGGTGCTCTCATAACAGAAATGTGCGTTGGATCTCTTGAAAGAAATTAGTCTTCTTGGGGCGAGACCTATTCGTTATCTGATGACCATTGGTGATGACAAGGGTTAGACTGAGGATTCTACTCTCATTCCAGATAGTATTACGTACAGACGACTATTGGGAAAACTCATCTATCTGACCGTTACTAGACCAAATATTTGTTATGTAGCAGGGAAGTTCAGTAAGTTTATGCAAGCTCCCAGAGAGTGTTGTATAACTTGTAATTCGTCGAGATCAGAAATGTCTAAGGAGACGTCTTTTTCCAAACCTGGCCACGAGCTTAGATGAGTAGAGACAAGCTTAGGCAAGCGGAGGCGAGTGGAGGCTATCTGAGGCGAGAAGAGGCGAGCGGAGGCGAGCTTGGATGAGTATGGGTGAGTACCTCACGAGTATAGACAAGTAGCCCTTGATACTCTCTAGTAGAGGCAGAATACTTGCATATACCCCCCCCCCCCATGATTTCTCTATAAATAGCCACCCAAGGGTACTAAAAAGAGGACTTTTGGAAGTGGTTGAGGTCCCCCAAGTAGATACTCGCCAAGTCCATGTCTTCCTAGCACCTCACCAAACTTTTGGTTGCGAAGGGGAAGTTTCTCCCAAACTCCCTGGTACGTGGTGGGACCTCCCTACTAGAACACTATGGGTGTGCTTATAGACAGTTTTCTCTCTTCCATGCTAGCCATCTAAATTATGGCGTCAGGCCGCAGAATCAGTAACCTTAGGTTGCATTGATCCGAATTTTTGAGTTGGGATTTTCCCGACTTCAACACTTTGGTGCGGTGAGCGTGGATCATAACCGAGGAAGAAATCTTTGCGAGAAGACTTCATAGCTTAAGATGATGAGCTGGAGACCAAAGACAGCAACTCGCAAGCATTCGACAATGTAGGCAAGTTCTCGGCAAGGTGAGCGAGTTTCCTGGTTACTCGCCTATAGGCAACTTCACAATGATGACTTTCAAGCTCGGCGGCTTCATGGGGCGAACTTCCCTATTACTCGCTCATAAGTGAGTTCCAGATCGCTACCTCCTTATGCAGGTCCTACTTGCAAGAGGCAAGTTCCCTTGTTTCTCTCCCATAGGCAAGTTCCATACGACGACAACCCTAGGCGAGAATATGCAGAAGAGTTCATGGAGGCGAGTTGCAGATGGCGATATGCAGTCGCGTATATGCGGGATTGACGACTTCTGAGAGGCAAGCTTCCTTTGTATTCTCCCATAGGTGAGTATAGGTAGGATTGGTGACTTCAATGATGCGAGAATCTTTGTTACTCGCCCATAGATGAGTTTTGCAGATGACTTACTCGCAAGCTAGTGAGTACTTTTTGTACGACTAACAAATAGGGCAATTCACGACGAGTTCACCACCAGGGAAAACATATGTGGTGTTCTGCGAGCTCTCATTTGCGATGATCTTCACCAAGAGCTTGCATTCCTTGAGACGGCTTACTCACAATTTTTTCAAGCTAGTATCCATCGAGCTCCTACCTGCAATGGTCTTATTCGACAACCTATATTTTATGGGATGACTTACTCATGATATCTTCAAGCTAGTATTCTGCAAGCTCCTACTCATGATGATCTTCATGCTTACTGGGTGCTCTCTTCAATTCCGTGAGTTCCATACTCGGGAGGTCATCTCTTCAATAACTATGGTGCTCTCCTTCAATTCCGCGAGTTCCACACTCACAAGGTCATCGCTTCGACAAATAGGGTGCTCTCCTTCAATTCTGCGAGTTCCACACTCACAAGGTCATCGCTTCGACAAATAAGGCACTCTTTTCAATTTTGCAAGGTTTATATACTCGTGAGGTTATCACTTCAACGCCTATGGTGCTCTCCTTTAATTTCATGAGTCCATACTCGCAAAATCACTACTTCAACAACTATGGTGTTTACTTCAATTCTCCAAGTTTATACGTGTGAGGCTATTGCTTCAGCAACCAGACCGCTATGTTATTCAATTCATTTCCTCAAACACCTGTAGCTATGAAAATCTGAAAAGGTTCTACCCCTAGGAGGAATGGTACGTTTGTTTACACTTATACATCGATGATATTTCTCTAACACCTTGAAATGTGGGGGCTTTAGCTTCTCTTCTTGAAAGTGCCTCAAGCAGGCGTAGTAGGAAAGAAGTGATCACCACAACCGAGTTGGGAAACGAGCCTCCGACTTGACTCTTATTACACCTAGAGTGGGTGATGGGACGATGCGTTGGGTTTTAATGCATTCTTGTAAGACCAAGCCACTATATTGACGGTCAAGATCAGTTCCTCCCTTATATGCCGGTCTAATTACCTCCTGATTGCACTTCTCATTTGGCTGGAGAGATTATCAGGAGAAAGTTTGGACGCTAACCTCTCAACTCGGAAAAAGGATGTTCGTTATGCCTTGAGGAAGAATCCTCTGCCCTTAAGGGCACTGTTGGGCCACGAAAGATCTATAACCTTGGCGCAAGATCAGAAATTGCGTTGAATTTAAATGCTTGTTGTCTCTAAAGGTTTGTGAGTGCAAGAAGCAGACAGAAACATTACAAGAAAGGGAAACCATGGGGTATGATGGAGGCCTCGTGTGTGTGTGTCCCACGAGACCTCCCGACTATCATGTCTATACGCAGGTTTCTTCGTCTTCTCTGCCAGAGGCAGGATGGAGGCCTTGGGTGTGTACATACTATAGGACCCCCCGAGGGCTATTTCCATTTACTTGTACCCTAGTTTTCATATCTTGGTGGTAGAGCGAGAGTTTGTATAGGTAGTCAGGAAGCAATCTCCACGACTAAGTTGGAAAACTTGCCTCCAACCTGATTCTCCTAAAAAGCCCAGAGCGGGTGATGGGACAGTGTGTCTGACCTTAAAAGTATTATTGTAAGACCAATCCTCTGCATTGACGTTCGAGATCAGCTAAAGTAATCAGTTCTATCAAGAACTGATCAAGAAGCATTCACCCTATTCTCTTTCTATCAGGGTGAATATTTTATTGTTTTAAACAATTAATTTCCTTGTAAGATTTTATATAGATCTGAGTTGTAAGCCTAAATTTATAAAGGCTGAGGTAGGGCTATTGCCTGAGGTAGGATTCTTGGAAAGAATCTGAGGTGTAGGATCTTGTTTATCTGAGTTGTAGGTCTAGTGGTTAAGGCTGAGGTAGGGCTGTTGCCTGAGGTAAGAGTCTTGAGAAGATTCTGAGTTGTAGGACTTGAAAAAGTCTGAGCTGTAGGAACCAGTTGGGTTCTGAGTTGTAAGATCTGTGGATCTGAGATAGTGGAAGGAAGTTTGGCCGAATCCAGTACTCTACTGGATAGGTGAAGGAGGAGAGTGGACGTACCCATAAATTAGGGAACCAGTATTGAAAGACTTAGTTTCAAGAGCCTAAACACCTAGAGGGGGGGGGGGTGAATAGGTTTTAATCTTTTTGAGTCTTTTTGATTTTAAGGCAAACAGATATACGTAACTTCTTTTAGCACATGATAATTCTATCTTCAGAAATTAAATACAACACAGCAAACACCAAATCTATAGTGGTTCCCCAAGATATGGGTACATTCACTTTTCCCCTTCGCCTATCCAGCAGATAACTGGATTCAGCCTAACTTCCTTCCACTGGCTCGAATCCGCAGATCTTACAAACTCAGAACCCAAAATGGTTTATACACCTCAGACTTTACACAAGTCCTACCTCAGATTCTTCCCTGAATCCTACCTCAGGCCTCAGCCCTACCTCAGCCTTTATAAATAGGCTTACAACTCAGACTTTCCACAAGTCCTACCTCAGGCCCATAACCCTACCTCAGCCTTTATAATTATAGGCTTACAATCTCAGATCTAACAATAGATCCTACAAGAATTTGTGAGTAATAAGTATCAGAAAACTTCACCAGCTAGATTTCTCTGTTGATGTTGTCTTCTTGATCAGTTTTTGAATTGTCTGATCCTTCTGATCCAACCTAACTTAGCTTTTCAAAGCTTCTTGATTAGGACAAATAAGGTGGATCTTCTCTTGAAATTGAAGTTGATCTTCAGTCAGCTTCTTCCTTAGATTCAGATAGAACTCTAAATCTTTCTTGCAGACAACCCTTGATCTATCAGAATTCTTCTTATTGATGCCTCACATTATTGTGTATCCTTTGTCGTTTCCGATCTGTCTCTTATATAGAGCTTGCTCCATGGTTACTAGCTGATCCGGTTCATAACAGACTTCTGACAGTTCTGACAGTGGTGTCAGACCGGTTAGTTATGATAGCTGTCAAGTCACCAGTCACGTCACCAGGTTCTTCAATGTCTTTTCAACTCAGCACACAACACTTAGCAGACTGCTTCATATGTGTCGACACATATAGGCTAAATGTCGACACAAGTCTTCAAGTTGTCGACATAAATACTCCAAGTGTCGACACAGTCATACTTCTGGTTCTCGACACTACTTTTCTATTGTATGTGTCAACACAGCAGCTTCCTGTCTCGACATTTCTATTGCAGACAGTTAGTGTTGAGTGTTTGTCAAATGGCGTTGAGTGTGTGTCGACATAAATCTTGTGTGTCAACACAATTTCTTCTGAACTTGACACAACCTTTTGAGAGTTGGTGTGTCGACACAAGTCTTGTGTGTCGACACAATTACTTCAGGTGTCGACATAGCTCCTGTGTGTCGACTCATCTTCTGTTTTAAGTGTCGACAGAATTCTGTTTTAAGTTGTCGACACAATTCTGGATATCGACACAATTCTGCTTCTTTAGGTGTCGACATAGCTTTGAGTGTCGACACAACTTCTTTATAAGTGTCGACACATTTTGTCAGTGTGTCGACACAGCTTCCCTGAGTGTCGACATAACAGCTGGATGTCGACATAGCTTCTTCATAAGTGTCGACATATTTTGCCCGTGTGTCGACACAGCTTGCCTGAGTGCCGACAATGTCTCCTTGAGTGTCGACATAGTTTTTTCACAAATGTCGACACTTGTACTTATAAAATTTTCCTTCAAATTTTTAAACATGCACAATGAAACTCAAACTTATATCAAATACACATTGATACATATCAATGACTAAGTTGTGGCTTCTCCAAATCTAGTACACATTTTCCAATGTATCCAACAACTATAAACTATTGTGTACTGTGTTGTGAACTTGCTGTGATTGTTTGTGCTGTGATTATTTTACTGTGCTTTAACATTGTTAATTGCCTAATTTGATTTAAAGGATTTGAACCTATTCACCCCCCCTCTAGGTGTTTAGCGTCTATCAACCTAATCTTTCAAGGAGAACTGGAGGTTAAAGGACAAGAACCAACAATGGATCGGCTCGTTGATTCCCCTCCCCCGGCCAAAAGGAAGAAGGCTCTGATGTACTCGCAACACGAGCTGGAGCAGATGATGCAAGAGAACGCAATCGCGGAAAGAAGACACGTGCTCCAGACGATGTAGAAAGCTGGATTTCTGAAAGGCGAGGGCGAGAAGGTGATTGCTGAGACCTTCGTTCCAGAAATCTTCCTGCCCATCCCTGAACCCAAATACAGCGCCGACGACATCACTAGAGAGAGCGAGCAATCGACATCATCGCCTTAGAGTTCTCGTCTTTCAATTCTCTTGTACTTTTATTTTTGGTTCTTGCCCTTCTTTTGCGGGATGTAAAACCGGCTAATGAATGAAATAGATAAGATTTTGCTGTGAAATTTTTGTATCTTCTTTTTTTGTGTTCTAGCTTTGAATGATGTCATGCGAAAACACACTACACTCGTGCTTCAACTTAGGTAGCCCATGATCGAGACATCTCGCGAGACCATAGATCCACCTTTCGCCGCATCGACCTGCAGACTATTGATTTCGCTAACTTGATATATAGAACTAGGTCTCGCGTCGTTCTCGCCCCATTGGCTCACGCGCACTTAGAGTGTTAGAGTTCCCGAACTCACTGCTTAGAATAAGGCCTTGCGTCATTCTCTCCATATTGGCTCACGCGCACCGACAATGTTTGACTAAAAACTTACTGTTTAGGATTTATCTCTCGCGCCATTCTCGCCATATTGGCTCACGCGCGCCTATAGCGCGTGACTTGCGAGATCTTCTTCCGATCATTCACATTCACTTATAGACTTTGTCCTGCCCTCGACACTTTTCCCCAGGCTTACCCTTGAATGCCTCCTCCTGACTGGCGAGATCCTTGACGGTGCGATTTCCTTAGGATTCTTTAGTCATTCCAATATTCCAACGAGGACCTTTTAGACTTGTCAGCTAGGTGAGAGCCTAACAGTGGGAGCAACTCCGGGCCTGGCTTCAGAGTTTTTTTGCAATGCCCACCGAGGGCCCGACAGCCCTGGCAGCTAGGTGAGAGCCTAACAGCGCGAGGTGAGCATCAACCAAGTTTTTTCTTTCGACTGGCCACCGGTCGTTACCATTGTCCCAATCAGCTAGTGGAAGTCTAACAGCGGGTGTTGAGCATCAACCGGACATATCTCTTTGGCCAGCCACCGGGCGCTACCACCGACCCAATCAGCTAGTGATAGCCTAACGATGGGTATTGAGCATCAACCGAACATATCTTTTTGTCCAGCCACCTGGCACTACCACCGACCCAATAAGCTAACAAGAGCCTGACGGCGAGTGTTGAGCATCAAACAGACATATCTCTTTGGCTAGCCACCGGGCGCTACAACCGGCCCAATCAGCTAGTGAGAGCCTGACAGTGGGTGTTGAGCATCAACCAGATATATCTCTTTGGCCAGCCACCAGGTGCTACCACCAGCCCAATCAACTAGTGAGAGCCTGATGGCGGGTGTTGAGCATCAACCGAACATATCTATTTGGTCAGCCACCAAGCGCTACCACCGGCCCAATCAACTAGTGAGAGTCTGACGGCAGGTGTTGAGCATCAACCAGACATATCTCTTTGGCCAGCCACCGGGTGCTACCACCGGCCCAATAAGCTAGTGAGAGCCTGACGACGGGTGTTGAGCATCAACCAGACATATCTCTTTGGCCAGCAACTGGGCGCTACCACCGGCCCAATTAGCTCGCTACCACCGGCCCAATCAGCTAGTGAGAGCCTGACGGCGGGTATTGAGCATCAACAAGATATATCTCTTTGGCCATCCACCGGGCGCTACCACCGACCCAATCAGTAGTGAGAGCCTGACGGCGGGTGTTGAGCATCAACCGGACATATCTCTTTGGCCATCCACATCCCATATTCCAAATGTTGAGCAAACAAACCACCAGTAACAGCCAAGTTGCTCCCCTCTTGCTCTCGGAAGACCTGGTCCATCAACTTTTGATATGTTGCCCCCGCATTCTTTAGCCCAAAGGGCATCATCTTGTAGCAGTAGCACCCATACCCATTGATGAAGGAGATATCTTTTATGTCGGGCGGTGCATCCTGATTTGATGATAACCTGAAAAAGCATCTAAGAAACTCATCACAGAAAAACCGATGGCTGAGTCAACCAGCGCGTCGATCCGAGGCAAGGGTAACAATCCTTAGGACATGATTTATTTAACAAGGAAAAATCAACACATATTCTCCATCGGTCGTCTCCTTTTTTTACCATTATGACATTGGAGACCCAGCCGGGGTATTGAATTTTGGATACAAACCCAGCCTTGAGGAGCTTGGCCACCTCCTCTCTGATGGGCTCAGCTAGCTTGTCCGCGGTGGACCTCTTCTTTTGCTGAATGGGACGGGCCTCTGGATCAAGGTTGAGACGGTGGCAGGCAACATCCGCATCGATCCCTGACATTTCTATCGCGCTCCTTGCGAAGACGTCAACATTCTTCTGGATGCACTTCAGCATCCTCCCCTGGTCCTCCGGGCTCAGCCCCCCACTGATATGGACCTTTTCCACCCTGCCTCCCTGGGTGAGAACCTCCGTCTCCAACACCTCCTCGGCTATCTCCAGTCGGGACTGCTCTTCCCACTCTCCAACGACTCCCTCACCTAGGACCGGTACCTCCTCCTCGGCCATCACCTCGGTCGGATCCTCCAAAACTCCTTCTGCCACCTCTACCTGGGTGCAGACCTCTTCCTCCACTTCCATCTCCTCCACCTCTCCTTTGGCCTCCTCCTGGACAGCTCCTCCATCCTCCTCTCCATCTGCTTGGCTCCTCCCTGCAAAGAGATGGAGTTCACCGCAGTGACATATCACTCCCTTGCCACATTGGGGTCTCCCCGGACCCTGACCTGGATGCCCTCAGCGTTAAACTTCAAGCACTGATGAAAAGATGAGGGCACGCAGAAGAAGGCACTGATGAGGGGTTGTCCGAAGATGGTGTTGTAACTACTGGGCGCGTCCACGATGACGAACCTGGAGTTTCTAGACTGCCCCTCCAAGGTAGCATGGAGTCCTACTCCTCCTTCCTCTCTCTTGAGAACCCGAAGAGAGGTTCATCCGAGGCCAGCACCCTCTGGGCCTCCACCTTCATCGCGTCGAATGCCTTCTTGAAGGTTACGTTGAACGATCTCCCATTATCGATGAGGATCCGAGAGACAGTAAAATTCTCGACCGTGGTCTGGATGACCAATGCGTCGCAAAAAGGATTCTCATGATCTGGCATGTCCTTCCTAGAGAAGGTGATCTTCTCCTCTCGGGGATGTGGCTAGAGATGTGTAGGCAACGCTCCGACGATACATAGTATGGAGAATCGCCTTTTGAGCGGCCTCAACTCCACCCCCTGGATCACTCTGATCCCTCCTCGGTTGCCTACATCAGCCCTATCCTCGCACCAGTCCTCCTTTACCCTAGGCAGGACTTCTTCAATCCGCACCTCTCGGCGGTCTTACTGCTGCTGCTCCCTGGTTCCCCTCAACTATAGGAACTCCGGGCACGTGGCCGTAGCATGGCCCTCCTCCTAATGGAAGTCACAATAGGGATCCTCCACCCTGACTCCCTGTCTTCTCCTCGGTTGTACCCTCCTCCTCCTCCCCAGGGCTATTGTCATAGCCCGATGTTGATCGGGAAGAGGAGGCCTCTGGCCTTGCCTCTAGCCTGGAGGGTTGAACTGACCCTAGCCCCCTGTCGGTTGTCTCCTCCATGGAAACCTCTCTATTGGCCTTGGTCCTGCCACTCCTACTGCCTCCAGTCGAGCCGATTGTTTGGCTCTTAGCGCCCCCATCTCGGCTGTTGTTGTTGTTCCCTTTGCATGGGTCCAGCTCTCCTCGCCTCCTGACATATGCCACCTTCTGGCACCTTCTCCTCCTTCGTGGCCCACTTGGCCAGCTTCCGGGCAAAGTCCAAGTTCGACGCCTCCGTGTCGACCTCCCTCGCTGCCCTCTCCATCAGCTCCTCGAAGGAGAAAGGTCACACCCTCTTCAGCTCCATCTTGAAGAAGCCCTGCTGCAATCCCAGGGTGAATGCCATCATTAGGGTATGCCCTGACATCTCCTGAACCTAGAGGATCTCCTCCTGAAACTGGTCCACATAGCTCCATGGGGTCTCGTTCACCCCGTGCTTGATGTGGAACAGGGACTGAACTCCTTCTTCCTCTTCTTGGAAGTGGTGAACTTCAACATGAACCCCCAGCGTAGGTCCTCAAAATAGTAGATGGAGCTAGCCGACAGTTGATGGAACTAATCTCTAGCCTTCTCCTTGAGGGTGATGACGAAGAGCTTGCACTTAAACGCATCCGACATCTGTCGGATCGAGACCACATCCTCAAACCACTAGATGTGTCGAATTGGATTGTCCTTCCCGGTGTAATATGACATCTCCGGCTCACGAAACCCATCTGGAACTAGGGTAGATGAGACCAACTCGCTGAAGGGACTGCCTCCACCTGCTGGGCGAGCCAGGGGATCTCGCACACCCATCTCGTCGATCCGGCCTCCACTTGCCGAGCTGGGGAACAACACTCGCTCCTACAAATCTCGCTCCCTCCCCTCCTCCGATACCTCCTTCCCAGGTCGCCTATCGGGGTCGTTCTCGCCCAGGGTTGGAGTCGCGATAACTAGGACTGCTGGCATCGAGCACTTGGCGCACGTGCCTTGTGCGAACTTGACGAGGCTAAGCACCTCCTGACGAAAATCCTCGAACATCCCAATGGTGGCGAGAGGGGAGGGGGTGGCGAGTCGGCCCTGCCCGAACCTTGTTCTTCTCCTCTAGTAATCGAGCTCCAAATGCTCAGCATAAAGTTTTTTCGTCTCCCTAGACTATGATTCTAGTCAAACTAATCTAGCTAGAACACTTCCTCTATTTTATTCATGGTATTACGGGATCTAGGTGAAGAGCAGAAGAAAGGGGGATGTTGACTAGGATCGATGATGCAATGAGAAAAGTGAGCGATTGAGTTCTTTCTATTACGAGTAATCTCTTCAGTATGTTGCATATAGGCTCTGTTTGAGACAACTTATGATGATGAATAATCTGCTAATTGAAAAGTCATGTTTGTTAAAACCAAAAAATCGGTCTCTGTGGAGTTCGACCCTTGGGGAAGGGGTGATCCTACACTTACTTATCTTTCACAAGCTAAACAACCAAAGACTTAGCACAAGAAACAGACCCAAGGCTCCAGCACGGAGGTCCCACCACACACCCGAAAGATCTTAGAGCGCTTCCTCTCCTTAGCCAAGTGCTGAGCTAAGGATACCTCAAAAAGCGCAAGAAGACCAGGACATAAGTAAGCATGTCTTCTGAGGTACCCCCTTGGGTCTATTTATAGTTTTCTGAAAACGGTCTGCAAATAGCCAACCTTTGCTGTTCTGAACAGCTATGTGCAGTCCAGATTGGCCTGCCAACAACGCAACCCCGATGTTCTAAAAGGCTAGGGGCATGCCAATGAGAATAGAATGGTAAAAACACATCACACAACACTGGGCTAGTTGCCACTGAAAACTTCCACTCACATGGGGATGGCGAGTGCTCGATGGTGCTAGCACCCGTCACCTCCCTATGGCCCTGGGCGAGTGCGTGCCAAAAATGCCCCACTCGCCAACTACCTGCCGAGATCTATAAGTGAGTGCGAGCCTGCTGCTCCACTCGCCCCTACTCCGCTCCACCCCACCCGGGCGAGTCGACAGATACCGAGATGTCACTCCACGCCAAGAAAGAGATGTCGGGTGAACAAGCTTCACTCGGCGCCGGGGCAGAAGGCGTCGAGTGGACTCGACGCCAGGGGAAGGTGTCGAGTGGACTTGGCGCCAGGGGCCCGGCTCGCTTGGCTTGGCTAGTCTGGCTAGTCTGGCTCCTGTCGATCCCCATTCGCCGGATATGGGATTGTACAATGCTTGCATAAAGATTTTATAAAAACAATGATGAATAAGCAGCCGACTGTTTGGATAGTTTATTCATAAGTGCTTATCTAAAATCTCATTCATTCATAAGGGTCTGTTTGTTTGGACACGTTTTTTTTTGTTCGGGCATGATTTTTTTGCACGAACGTGATTTTTCCATATGGGCACGTTTTTTTCACCTGATCGCAATTTTTTTCGCCCGGTTGTGATTTTTTTCTCCCGGGTAAAAAAAATCGCACCCCTGCAAAAAAACACGGCTAGGCAAAAAAATGGCGTCCGGGCAAAAAAACCGCGCGTGGGCAAAAATATAGCGCCCAGGCGAAAATATCGCGCCTGGTCGAAAATATCGCGCCCGGGCGAAAATATCGCGCCCGGGCGAAAAATATCGTGCACGGGCGAAAAACGCTCCCGGGCAAAAAAAAACGCGCCCGGGTATAAAAATTCGCGCCCGGTTGAAAAAATCGTGTCCGGACGGAAATATCGCGCCTGATTGAAAAAATCGTGCACTTACGAAAAAATTTCGCCCGGTCGAAAAAATCGCGCTCAGGTGAGAAAACGCTAGAGCGAAAAATTTGCGCTCGGGCGAAAAAATCACGTCTGGGTGAAAAAATCACATCCTGGTGAAAAAATCACATTCGGGCAAAAAAATCACGCATATGACCTTTTTAAGTGATAATCACTTATGAGAAGTCATAAGCTGGACCCAAATAGCTTATTGAAAATCAACTTATCATCAATTTTAAAATAAGTGATTTTTTATAAGCTGCACAAACAAACAGCTATAAAACTGTGTTTGCATTTTAAATATAGATTATTCATCAGCAGAAGCTGCCCTAAACAGAATCATAGGGTTTGTTTGGGACAGCTCTGGCGGATTGAAAAGCTACTGTCCGGATAGAGCTGTTTTAAAATAGATATTTGGGGAGCAGTTTTGAAAAAAAGCAGAGTATTTGGGTGTTCTGTGCAGAAGTGCGCTTTGAAGAGTGATTTTCTAAAATGTTGACTTCTACATTAGGGCGCAGTGTAAAAAATTTCCGAAGGAGGGGATGCACTTGCAGATTCATGGGAGAGAACCTTGCATACCAGACCTGGAAGAATGAAGACAGGTGAGCAAAGAGAGGAGCAGGCGTTGTCTGCGAGCAGGGAGGCAGACGGGCTGCTGCTAGAGGACCTGGAAGATTAGATGGAGGTCCGTCGTCGACGAGCATGGAGGCACACGGGCTGCCGCCAGAGGATCTAGAAGAGGGGACGGAAGGGCGTCGTCGACGAGCGGGGAGGTAGACGAGAAGGGACTTCGTCGGCAAAGGATCTGTAAGAGGAGAAAGGACGACATCGTCGGCGAGCAGGGAGGCAGATGGGCTCTTCTCAGCGGTTCTAGGATGCGGTCAAGATCGAGAAGGGTGAGACTCCCTTTGATCGGGATTGAGAAATAGACGAAGAAGTGATTTTAGGAAGCTAAACGTGGGGGGTCGGGAGCTTTCTAAAAAGAGGGCAAAAAGTGATTTTCAGATCAACGATTTTCAGAGAGCTGTCTATCCAAACACTTTAAAAACAGCTTCAGCGGTTAAAATATAGCTTTTCCATCCGCTGAAGCTGTCCCAAACAGAGCCTATAGTCTACTCCCCCTGACGATGCAAAACGAACAGTCTTGATGACTTTGCACTCAAAGCCCGAACCCGGCATAGTGATTAAATCGATAATATCGACAATCAAGTATTAAAAAATGTCTTTTTAAGGCGCACTTATTGTGGACATTATATGCAATTGCGCCGACGCGAAATGAGCACAATCGCAAGAGCAACATTTCGTGTCCAAAGGCTGAAAGATTGAACGGGTGCAAATCTCACTTCTAATCCATGAGAGAATGGTGCAAAAAAATATCAATGATATGAGGTGCAAGTTTAGCAAAAAAATTACCTGAGCAGTATTATTACACAGCAAGAGAAAACTACAAAAACTATAAAGTTTATGTAGCACTGCTAAAAATACAATACTATAGGAATCAATGTTTTGAAAAGTATATAAATATATTAATATTTTAGTTGAATATGCCAAAAAAATGATAATACTGAAATAGGTGTATGATAAAACTAATAAATACAGATTAAAGACTAATTATATCAAATATATACCGAAAGCTACATCTATGAGAAGCAGTCGTGTACAAAAAGTCCGGGCCCTGAAAGCCCGTCCGGGCCCGGCCCGGAAAAAGCCAGGCTAGGCCTAGCCCGGGCCAAGGCCGGGCTTGGGTGCCTTACCGGGCCCCATTTTAGCCGGTTTCTCGGCCCGGGCCGGGGCAAAGCCCAGACGCCGGGCTAACCTAGGCCCGACACCCGGGCTGGCGGAAAATCCCACCATTTAGACAGGATTTCTATTAAAATCCAGCCTAATTGGCGGGATTAAAATCATGCCTAATTGGCGGGATTTCTATTAAAATCCCGTAAATCCAGGCGGGATTTTAATCCTGCCCGGAAATCAGGCCGGCCTGGGCCGGCCTGGAGGGCCTTATCGGGCCCCCTCTTTGAGAGGGAGCCCGACCCCGGCCTGGCTCAAGCTGGGCCCGGACAAGGCCAGGCCCGATTTGCCAAAAGCCCGGGCCCGATCGGCCCGATTCAGGTTGATTCTCATGGGTCTCGATTCAATTTTGAATCCAAAAAAACTATAATCGAAAACTTCGGTTCAGTTCTCAGTTCTTATGTTCAGACACCTAGAAACCGGCCCGAAACTAGTTTTTGAAATTAGGCATTTGAAATTTAGTTATCACATTAAAATTCAATCTGCACACCTTTGATCTTTTCGTAGATATATGCACAAAAATTCAACTTTTTCGTTCAATAGTTGGGAATGCATGCTAATATAAAAGTACACATGAAAAAACTATGAAGCATGAATAGAACCGAACCAAGCTTTTTAATTCGGATCTGGTTTCATATTTTGGGTACATGGATCTGTTTCAATTTCCAAAAATCAAAATGAACTTGCATGAATCGGTTCTTGATTTTAGATGAAATCGATCCAAAACAACCCGAGTTGAAGCATGAATAGAACCGAACCAAGCTTTTCAATTCGGACCCAGTTCCATATTTTGGGTACATGGATCTGTTCCAATTTCCAAAAATCAAAATGAACTTGCATGAATCAGTTCTTGATTTTAGGTGAAATCGATCCAAAACAACCCGAGTTGCATCCCTAGGCGAAACATAAGGCATTATATTGCACAACATAAATATTATTTCTATATACAAATCCTGAAATCCATGACAATATAATCATTTCTCAATATTTCTCAAGCTTCTATGGATAAAAAAAATTCACTATTTCATTTCCCATGCCACATCATGCACACCATGATATTTACACTTAGCAAAATCACAGAGCACTAATTCATCCATGGGTTATAACTTTCTGAAATATTCAAATTATATGACTGGGATTCGACTTGATGATCATTTTAAAGTCAAATTAGTTATTGATTCGATTTCATAAAAATCAACAATAAGCCCAGGGGTGGATGATTCCAGCTCGACAATTTTTGAGCGCAAAATAGTTATTTTGAATTCGAGCTCATACCGTATGGCTCGAGCTGAAGACCTTATATATTGAGCTCAAGCTGCTCACGAGCTAAACTTCCGAAACTCACAGAGACAAATTAGCTTGAGCTCACTCGGAAAAGAGCTTGAGTCGAGTTTTGTTTTGTGTTGAGTCGTCGAATTCATGAGCCGACTCAACTCAACTTACTCAACTAGAATCAAACTTAGTTTAAACCCTAAAATGGATCAAATCAAGCAAACATGATATTGGAGTTAGCTGTATTTAGTACTATACAGTATTTTCCTGTCTATAATCATTGACTACTGTGTAGACCCAATAAATTTATTAAGAAATAGCAAATGAATGTTACTGTTGAAGATGGAGAGGCCCAATATTTATATAGCAATGCTCATGATCTTCTCAATATGTGGACTATATTCTCAACATGCTCTCCTGTGTAAGAGCCTTTCATCTCTAACATATGAATTTCTTTAATTTGGTGATGTGTGAGGGCGGAGGTGTTGCCGTATGATCTTGAGGTCACGGCTTCAAGTCTTGGAAGCTGACTCTTGCAAAAATGCAGGGTAAGATTTGTCTACAATCCACCTTTATGGTGAGACCCTTTCCCGATTGTGTGGGGATGCTTTGTGCGCCGGGCTGCCATTTTATCATCCTAACCCAAAATAAATTGGTTGTAGTTAAAGTGGCCCGAGATCTATATAAAATGCACGAATCTTGATGTAGAACTATATTCTCAGCACATTGTTCAGGAGAATGTGAACAAGTAAAAGCTTTCAACAACAGAACAGTAGCAAAATTTTGAACTGAACCTGAAAATTTGAGGAGATGCAATGAAAAATAGAATTCTGCCATGTCTGCTTCAAGCTTTCTTCGATTAGCTCGATGCATCGATGTAGTACCAATTGAACGGGAGAGAGTGCGCATGTGATGCTTTCATCAAGTTTGCCACCGTCATTCTCGTTCTCTGCCAGGATCCCCGAGACGAGTGTGCGAAGAGGCATTATCCATTCAGAGTAGGCCTTCCGAAGTGAATCCTCTGATAAAACACCTGTGTAATTTGTTTTTCCTGCAACTCATACAGAATAAAGGTGGAAGAGCATGCATGGGATCACATCATTTGAGGTAAATGAAGGAAACGGAATGAAATGCATGCAATTTATAAGTTTATTATGAGTTAGAAGCTATCTTAGAAACCACCCTAAAACCAATTGGTTGTATGAGGGCTCTTAAATGCACAAGGCTTTATAAGTTTCCCACTATGAGATTATATTTCCAACACAAGCCCTCACGTGGGTGCTGTATGCACTGGGCTGCCCTTTACTTAATTGTGTGACACCGTGGTGGGTCGATGGGTCTAACCTAGTTTGATACCATGTCAAAACCTATGTGTCTAATCTAAAACCAATTGGTTGCGAGTGGAGGGACCCAAAGTTTACATAAAATGCACAAGAGACAAGAGTATGAGTTTCTCATTCTAGGGCTATATTCTTGCCGAAGAGAAACCATTGATTCAAGTTTTTCAACCGAATTCATAGCATTCAAACCAAGCTTGAATGTAGATTGCGCGAGAATTTTCAAGCAAATCAATATTCAGAACGTCGAGCATTAGATTAAGATTTGCAGAAATAAGACAATCAGAATGATGTAACTTCATACATGTAAAAGAAAATGATAATGGAGAAGATTAAAATAGTGCTATTACCAAATCACAACAAGCTTCAATAAATAAGAACCAAGGGAAGAGAGGGCTGGGGTATAGTTGAGCCATTTTAATCCTCAAAATTAAGGTGTCTGCCTAGAATTTTGATTTTTCAAATAGTTCAAGGCAGATAATTCATGGTGTATTTCCACTCATTATTCTAATTAAATTCCTTGTTAAATCTAATTTTAAAGAATTACTTGTCTAGTCTTATGTGTGTGTGTGTGGGGGTGGGGGGGGGGGGGGGGGGGTCAATCTTCAGATTAGAACACAAATCGAAACAAAACCTAAAACAAAATGCATGCCATCGGGGTGTAGACAAACCAATATGAATGGGCTCACACGCAATAACCATCGGCTTGAAACACAACAAAAACATGTTCTGTTCGACTAGTTTAATATCGAATCGAAGAAGAGCTGGGCATGAACCCGGATAATGGCCGTCAAATGCATCAATATTCTTATTAATGATGGCTCCATATGAATGGAAAAAAGTTTGAAATTTCTCACAGTACAGTGTCCTTAAAGATTCATTAGGGTTCCATGATTTTTCAACTAAATTTGATGTCTTTAAAATGCTAGTTAATTGAATTACATGTGTCTAGATATAAAAACGTTTATACATTTAATATTTCTATATATCAAGCTAAAATTCGAGATGAACTTTATTGAATATATTTTTAGTAAACCGGCTAAAATTCGTATTCAAACTCCGTTAGTTTTGCGACAGTCGAGCTTCCTGAAAATCCTGATTGGCATAGGTACTAACCTAAACTCAAACTTAATAAGTTAGAGCATGGAGATGGTTCAGGCTTTTGAAACCAAAAGAGAGAAGCACCCAGAACAAATAAAGGGGGGAAAAACAATGCATGTTTGCAAAGGGATTTCAAGTGATAAATACCTGTCAACTCAATTATTATTATAAAGCCGTAGAGGTTGAGAGCAGAGAGGACCTGCAGGTATTTATGTGAATTAATCACCAAAATCATATATTTACACACACACACGAGTGCCCGATACGGGGCTCTGCTCCTACAACCAAGAGCGACAGTACCCGACGGTGATGGCGGGCTCCGCCCGTCCCCCCGGATTTTTTTAAATTAAATAATGAAAATAAAGATACAAAATTAATAAACCCAAATTTTAAAATATTAATTAATTCAAAAAGTTGTTAAAAAACCTATTGATTATAATTAAAACCAGGCGGAGCCTGCCCCACCACTGACGGGCTCCGCCTGCTTTTAATGTTAATGAATAGTTGCTTTTTTAGCGGGCTCTTTATTTAATAAACCCAAAATTTAAAACATTTAATTAATTAGTTACTTTTTAAAAACGTAACTCACCACCTCTTTAGTCTCACACAGGCCACAGCCCGGCTGAATTAAATTTCTTGGGTTTAAAAGGCATATAGAGGATGGCTTGTTTGAATTTCTTCTCAACGGGCAGACTGGGCGGGCTGAGGTATGGCGGGCTGCTTTTAGCGGACTGGTAGCGGGCTAGTTTTAGGGGCTGGTAGCGGGTTAGTTTTAAGGGCTGGCAGCCAAGGTTGTCAGGATCGCGATCCGGATCATAGGATCTTACGATCCTACGATCTAGATTTTGTAAATCGATCCTGATTTTGTAAAGCGGTCTTCGATCCGACCTTACTATCTGATCTGATCCTACCTCAAAACGATCTCATCTAGGATCTCGATCCTGACAATCTTGCTGGCAGCGGGTTGTGTGCCTAACCCGAGCTTGAAATATTGTGTGTTATATAGGGGCAAAATCGTAATTTGACATATATTTAGGAGACCTAAGAAAATGTGGAGAGAGGGTGTGGTTTGAGTGAACTCGATTGGACGACAACAGAATTATCAATACATGATCAGATGACTATTCTAATTTCGAACGCATGAGTTTATACTTCCTTTAGTGGTATATAAATATATATAAAATGCATGCACATAGAAGTTAGAATTGCCATGTAGATACTTAAAGAAACAAAATTTAAGCTGTTAATGTTCAAATTTTTGTACCACCACCATAAAGGGGAGAATAACATTGTTATTTGACTTGTACTTAAGGTGCGCGAATTGTTAGGATATTTGGTGTATATGTTCGCGCGTGTCTGGACCGACTCGGAACGACCCAATGGGTTTCGTGCCCTAGGGTGTAACGGCTCTACGCTGGAGATACTATATAAGGCCATTCCACATTTGATGAGCCTTAGTGGACTATCTTGAGCGGAGCAATTACATTCTCAAGATATTTTCTAGGGTTCCCGCTCCGGTCGTTCGCTCTCTCTCGTTCTCGCGAATTTTCTCTGCGCCGTTCTCCTCGGTTCGTGCAGCAAATCGAGAAGAAGGTGCAGTTGAGATCGGGAAAATATAGTTTTGCCGCCTCTTACCACCGCCTCCGGTGCAGATCCGACCGCCACTCCTCATATCCTGATCTGATCGGGATTTTGTCGCCGGGAAGCACGTCGTTCTATTCTCAATACAGATCTGTTGGTTCTAGATCTGTAGAAGAATAGATCAAGATCTGCCGTATTCAGATCTACCTGTTCTCTTCACCATCGGTGACTGCAGCGCCACCCACTCTGAGCGTAAGAATAGAACTTTAACAGAGATGTTGAATTCTATGCTCCTCACAGCTGACATGCCTAATTCTTTTTGGGGGGAAGCAGTCCTAACTGCAAATCACATTCTAAATAAAGTGCCTCACTCAAAGATCAACTCTACTCCGTATGAGTTGTGGCATGACCATCCTTGTAGATATGACACTCTAAAGACTTGGTGTTGTATCGCTTATGTAAGAATACAAGACCTTAAGAGACCTAAGGTGGGACCTATAACAACGACCTGCATTTATCTAGGTAGTGCAGAAGATAGTGCAACTGATAGGTTTTTGGATCTATCTACTAATACAGTGATAGAGTCTAGAGATGCTATTTTCTTTGAACACAAATTTATCAAAGATCATGGCTTGACCGTCTCCGGGTCTACTGATATGATTTCAGAATCTACTGTAGAACCTGAAGCTGACCCCTCTGGCACTGCTCCCCAACCTCTAGAGGTGGAACCTGTTCCTCTTAGAGTATCTAAGAGAGACAGAATCCCTAAGGATTTTGGTGAGAATTTCGTCACCTACCACTTAGAGGATGATCCATTCTCCTATCAGGAAGCAATGCGATCTAGAGATGCGTTAATGTGGGCAGAAGCCATCGATGATGAGATGAACTCGCTGCTACAAAACAACACTCTGCATCTAGTTGACCTGCCGAAAGGAGCTAAAGTCCTAGGATGCAAGTGGGTACTGAAGAAGAAGTTACACAGTGATAGGTCTATAGCCAGGTATAAAGCACGTCTAGTAGCTAAGGGTTATAAACAACAGGGGGGAATTGATTATTTTGACGTCTATTCACCTGTATGTCACCTATCCACTATTAGGATACTTCTTGCCTTAGCCTCTATCGAGAACTTTATAGTTTATCAGATGGATGTAAAGACAGTCTTTTTAAATGGAGAGCTTGATGAGGAGATCTACATGGCACAACCTGAAGGTTATGTACATAAGGATCTAAGAGATAAAGTGTGCAAACTCGATAAATCGATCTATGGTCTTAAACAAGCACCTAAGATATGACACATTAAATTTGATCAAGTGGTAAAGAGCATTGGATTCCAGTCCAGTCTCTCAGACAAGTGTCTCTACTACCGTTCGATGTCAAATCAAACAGTCATCATTTGTCTATATGTGGATGACATGTTGATTCTGGGGTCAGACCTTGCCACAGTGAGGGATACTAAATCCGCTCTCGCAAAAGCTTTTGACATGAAGGACCTTGGTCTGTAGATACCCTATTAGATATGAAAGTTAGAGTAGACAAAGGACGTGTCACTCTAAGTCAAGCTCATTACATTGAGCAGATCTTCACTACCTGGAGTTATAAAGATTGTAGGCCCGTTGAAACACCAATTGATCCAATTGTCAAGTTGAGTCCGAATGAAGGGACCAGCGTTGATCAAGTAAAGTACTCAAAGATCATTGACAGTCTCATGTATGCCACAAGTTGTACAAGACCAGACATTGCCTTCTCGGTTGGCATGCTGAGCCGCTTTACCAGTAGTCCAGGCAAAGAGCATTGGGATGCCTTAGATCGGCTGATGAGGTACTTGAAAGGTACTAAAGATCACGCTCTGTGCTACACTGGTTACCCTCCTACTTTGGAAGGATACTCTGATGCCTCCTGGTGTTCAGAAGTTGGGAACAGCAAGTCCACCAGTGGATTTATTTTCACTTTGGGTGGCGCTGCAGTCACTTGGAAATCCAAAAGACAGACTTGTATAGCTTTGTCGTCTATGGAAGCCGAGTTGTTTGCCTTAGCTTCAGCTGGTGAAGAGGCAGATTGGATCAGGAATTTGATTCTAGACATTCCCCTGTCTAGACTTCAAGTCAATTCTTTGAGTCTGTACTGTGATAATCAAGCAGCAGTCCAAGTCGTGAAGAATGTCCTTTTTAATACTAAGAGGCGACATGTACGACTGAGACACGCTCTACTGAATTATCTGAAAGAACAAGGCATTATCACTTTGATCGATGTGCGATCGAAGGATAATCTGGCTGATCGACTGACGAAAGGAATGCCTAAAGACCGATCAATCAAAACAGTGGGGGAAATGGGACTCAAGGCGTTGTAAGTTCAGCCTTAGTTTCAAGGTTAGGCGATTCAGTTCCGCCTTTGTCCAAATTTTTTGATTTTTCCACTTTCCTTTGTCAAAGCAAGCCCTTTGTGCTCCGCTGATGTTCGGGATTGCTGAGTACGAATTTGGTGAGTTGTTTCATTCCACATTTGATGTTAACAACTTCATCTGGTTTCGTCTTCCTTATCTAGGAGGAGAGTGTTATTCCACATTTGATAACACAATCTGACTAGATTTGGCTCTTCTTCTGTTTATTGGTTCCATTCCACATTTGATGAGTTCCAATTAACTTTAGAAGAACAGTAACCATGACATTCCACATAGGAACACAGATACAGCTGTGGTGTCCAGAAGTCTAGAAATCATTTCTTTTGGAAACAGATAGCAGATTCTGAGGTAGAACCTAAATACTCTACACATGCTTTCTCATTTTGTACTACGTTCATATAAGTAGAACTAGATACTTGTACATTTTCCAAGGTTGAATTCATTCTGAATGAACTTCTCTGTTGGAAATTACAGAGGCTGCTGCCGATGGAGAAGCACTTGCAGGTTGGGATCCAGAGGAGGATGACCTGCTGGACGATGACGTCTAGAGTGTTTGTCTGGTTTCCTTTTTCTTCTGCTTAGAGCACTGTTTAGCTCTCCTTTCCTTCACTTGTTGTTTGGACTTTCTTGCTCTTTAGTTGGTCATGAGACACTAGGTGTTCTGGTACCTGTGCTGTGATTGTACTTTTGACTTTGTTATGATGCTGCTGAGTTTTTCTGTTTATTCTTATGCATGCATAAAACTGCTCTGTTTAACGTCCAATATATTCTGACAAGTGTGATGGACACGGTTGTGTATTGAGTCGAATTCTGGTTGAACATTACACACACCACCCTCTTTTCCGACGTCGGTTTCACCGCGGACATAGGAGGAGATTGTTAGAATATTTGGTGTATATGTCAGCGCGTGTCTGGACCGACTCGGAACGACCCAATGAGTTTCGTGTCACTAGGGTGTAACGGCTCTACGCTGGAGATACTATATAAGGCCATTCCACATTTGATGAGCCTTAGTGGACTATCTTGAGCGGAGCAATTACACGAATTTGGCGGTTTGTCACGGCGATGGCTTGGTTATGCTTTGGTCGGGTTGGAGCGCGAAAGAATCCCGTGGACTTCCTAGGGATTTCGACTAGACTGCAGTCTCCAGCATCCGTGTATATAGGGTGGCAGCTTTTGCCTCCCTAAATGAGTCCTAAGTTGCGATCGACATGGGAATGGCGAATGCCTCAACGAGACCGCACAATGGACAAGAATCTCTACACATGGTCGCTTTTAGTGCAAATATGTCTTCAACACATGGTCGGTTTGAGCGCAAATATGCTCTCCCAAGTGGGGCCTCATTTATAGATCCTAACTCCTCAACCACTCAATGGACAAGAATCTCTATCACTCTCATACACAAAAGAGAGAGAGAGAGAGATTCAAAGTCTTGTCATAGACTATGGCTCGCGCAAATATGCTCTCCCAAGTGGGGCCTCATTTATAGATCCTAACTCAACCACTCAATGAGCAAGAATCTCTATCACTCTCATACACAAGAGAGAGAGATTCAAAGTCTTGTCATAGACTATGGCTCCGTTTGGCGCGGCGTTTTTGCTTTGATGAGTTTGGACAAAAACGCCACCAACATAGAACGTATGTTTGGAATGACAACAAGAAAAGAAGAATAGTTTTGAACCTAAAAGTGAATGGAGTTCCATAGATGAGGTCGGGCGCTCACGGACAACGGTTCATAACCACCGCGTTCATGACGGCTACCGCCATGCCAAACGGAGTCTATGGATTCTTTTGGCACGGCTTTTTTGCTCCGGTGAGTTTGGAAAAAAAATACACCATCATAGAATGCATGTTTGGTAAGACAATGGTTATGACCGCCGCCAAGAAAAGAAAATTAGTTTTGAACATAAAAGTGAATGAAGTTCTTTAGGTGAGATTGGGAGTTCACGAACCGCAGTTCATAAACACCACATTCACGACCGCCACCATCATGCCAAACGGAGCCTAAACCGTATGACGGTTCAGACCGCGAAGGAAAAAGTCATCAACATACCACAAAAAATATTAGCAAGTCTCTCAAGGAATCCATCTGTATGAAAACCATAATCAAGCAGAAATGAGAAGACAGAAGTATGTACCGGCTCGCTATCCTCTGGCAGTGAAGGAGGTCCTCCTTTAGGGGGTCTTAGTACCATTTCCACAATTTCAAGGGCCTTGAAGCCCCAAAATTTAGAAAATTCGCTTCTGTTTTGCTCTTTCCTCGAAATTTCTTTATGCCTATCTACCAAAACATAATTTTAACAATATCAATAAGAATCGCAACCTATTCACAGTAAATGAATAAGAAAGTAATAAGCAAATACATAACCATAAAACAAATGTGTTCATCACAAGAAGCTCACCATTGAAAGAGAATCAGTATTACTAATAAGGGCCTTTAGAGTCTCGAATCTCTGAGTTATGTTGCACCGACACCGACACGCGACACGCGACACGACACGCAACTCGTCCATTCTCGTAAACTAGTAATATTCGACACGTTCAGACACGTTTGTTAAATTCATATTTTATAATTATAAAATTGTAAAATACTAATAAATAGACAAGAAATGAACAAACTTGGCGTATAAAAATGTAATACTCATACTTACATGTTATATATCATCTAAAAAAATAACTGATTCCATGTCTGGCTCATCCAGTGAGAGATTTACAATTTCCAGCATACCAACATCTTCGAAAGTATCAAAAGCAACTCCGCCAATATCTCACATCTTTGTTTCTCCTTGTGCATATTGTGGATTTTTTCTTAAAAGCAGACGTAGATTGCTGTGTATGAAAACCAGATCTTCTGCACGCTTTGGTGTCATTCTATTTCTCTTCATTGAGTGCACAAAAGAATATGTACTCTAATTTCTCTCTGCACATGATGATGAGGATGGTTGTGCAAGAAGATTTAAGGCTAAGCTTTGTAGAATAGGAGCATTTGCTCCATGAACAACCCACCAAGCCTTGAGATCCATAGAATATCTGTTTTAAATTGAATCAAAATCTCTAAAATCTTCATTTATGTATGCAAAATTTGCATACTCTAAATTCACCCGTGTTCCCTCCTCAATATCCGGAAAGTATTTCCTAAAACATTTTTTAGTTTCTTGAATTATCTCACTATTCTTGTATGGAGATACTCTTGAAGGATCTTCATTGAGCCATTGTTCACTATAATACCTAATTTAAAAAAAAAACACAAGTATTAATAACATAAAAATTAAACATTAATATAAATATAAAAACACTTGAAAAGTTAGAAATTACTTTGGATTCAAGGCATGTGCTAAGCAATGAAGAGGAGTGTTATTCTTTGACCAACGATCAAGTAATATTACTTGAACAACATCATAAAAAGTTGATTTCCATCTAACCTTTTAACCTCATGATCATAAATAGCTTTCATCACTTTTTCAATAATAGAATCTCACATGTCATAGACTAAGTGAAGGCAAGGTTTATTCGTATCACAAAACCTCAGTATATCATAAATAAGAGCTGTGAAGGATAGGATATAATCAATAGAGTCCCACCATGAATCATTTAGTACTTTTTTTGTTGGTACCCTAGATTTTGATTTGAGTTCAGTCTTCTCTTTCTGTCTCTTGACCCAAGATTTATCTATGGTCAAAGGTTTGTTGCTCTAGTTTTAGAGGCGTCACTTTTCCAGATGTAAATTTGGTTAAGTTATTTTTCGTTCGACTATGGTCGAACGCCGCTCGACTATCGTCTATCGGCTGATCGACGATCGTCTATCAGTTGGTCGACGTTCTGTCTGTGTTGATAGTTCGACTCTCTGTTGATAGGTCGACTATCTGTTGTCTTTGATAGTTCGACTATCTGTTTGGATAGTTCAACTATCTGATAGCTCGACTATCTGTTGATAGGTCGACTATCTGTTGTCTTTGATAGTTCGACTATCTGCCTGGATAGTTCAACTATCTGATAGCTCGACTATCTGTTGATAGGTCGACTATCTGCTTTCTGTGATAGCTCGACTATCTGTTGATAGGTCGACTATCTACTCTTCTTTGATAGTTCGACTATCTGTTTGGATAGTTCAACTATCTGATAGTTCGACTATCTGTTGATAGGTCGACTATCTGTTTTCTGTGATAGTTCGACTATCTGTTGATAGGTCGTCTATCTGTTTTCTGTGATAGTTTGACTATCTGTTGATAGGTCGACTATCTGTTTTGCTTTGGTAGTTCGATTATCTGTCCTGATAGATCGACTATCTGATAGCTCGACTATCTGTCCTGATAGTTCGACTATCTGCTGTGGTAGTTCGACTATCTTCTTTGATAGTTCGACTATCTGGATCGTTCGACTATCTGTCTGATAGGTCGACGATCTCTGTGCTTAGGTCGACGATCTCCGAGGGTCGTTCGACGTTTTGCTGTATGTCTTGAGTAGTTTTGTCGTCTTCTATGATGTGATTAATTTCATATTTATTTTGGCATTTTTTATAAAAGATTATTTGAGTAAATTGTGATAATATTTCCATGCAATATCTATTCCATTCCTTATGCATGAGCTAATCTTTTTTCTGACAAAGTTGTTTGTCTTATTAGCTGAGATATGATTTCTGCTTTATCTGTCAGGCTGTCCTTTATAGCCGTTAGACTCAAAAAGTCTTCCTTGGCTGTAAAGAATCTTTTCTGATGTGACTTTCTCTTGCATTATTTCATCAGAGTTATTTACAGCTTCTTAGAAAGCTTTATCCTCTTATAGGATATCTGTCTGCAGTATTTTGTTTTGCTTTATGCTTTTTGCAGCCCAGCTTGCAGAGTTCAGTAGAAGACAAGATTCAAACTCAAGTAAGAGCCGTTGCTGTTGCTGCTATTTAAAGACTTCTTTGGAGAAAGAAATAAGCTAGCTTTCAGATATTCAAAAAGCTAACAGCAGCATTCAAGCTTAGAACTTACAGTTTCCAACTGCTCTCAGCTCATTCACATCTAACTGAGAAGAAGTTTTAGTTCTTCACTCTTCTTCAACCTGAGTTCTCCTGCCTATAAGAAGATCTTCACTCAGAGCTTTTTGAAGAAGAAGAAGAAGATAGCTGCCTAAAGAAGAAATTCTACTTCATATTATTTATCTTCTTGTAGCTTTTTCCTTCAGTATTTTCTGAAGTGTTTCTGCACTAAAGCAAGACTTCACCTAGACGTTCTTTTAGCCAGGGGGAGCCTTGATTCTTTTAGAGCTTTCTAGCTCAGTGCAAGTTACTGTGCTTCTCTAATCTATTGTAAAATAAAGAAGACATCTTAACCTCCTTTCCCCCTCCTGTATAGGGTTATTACTCCCTTCAAAAGTATCCCTTGGTGGCAGGGCACCTGATCAAAAACCTGTGTTGGTTTATAGACACCTGATCAAAAGTCTAAAGGGTTTCTGGATCTACCTGAAACAGATCTTGTTGGTGGCAGGGCACCTGATCAAAAACCTGAGTGGATTCCTACCTTGTTGGTAGAAGAGTGGACGTACCCAAGTTGTTTGGGGAACCACTATAAATTCCTTGTGTCGTCTGGATTGCTTTAATTAATTACTTGCATTGTGGCTGTGATTAGTTTTAACTAGGATTGCTAGTTGCTGTTTAGGATTCCAAGCGTTAACTGTAATTACAGTTGGCTGCCCTTTGTGCACATCACTTGTGTTAGGCTTTAGGGTTTCATCTAAAATATCTATAACATTCATTCCGCAATTAACTCTAAGGGAGTTGAGTAGACAGTCAACTTTGCTAGTGCAATTTTTTGATTACTCTATTCACCCCCCCTCTATAGTAGTATCTATCCCCTTTTCTTTCATTTTTCTTCACAAACCTTGCTCTTCCTTGATTGTCATCTCGATAAATACTCTATTTCTCACAAATCACCATGGTTTGGAGACCACTTTTAATGAGCTTAAATCTTTTCAGCATAACAATCATTGAAGCAAATCTTGCATCAGCAATGGATAATAATTTCAAGTTAACAAACTCATTGTAAATTGCAAGTCTCATGGAATGATTCATGATAAAATTCTTTACCTACAAAACATCAAAAATAATTTCAAGTTAACAAACTCATTATAATATTGCTAACCTCATGACATGATTCATAATAAAATTATTTACCTACAAAACATCAGAAACAATTTCTGATATCCAACTGCATTCCAAATAAACATCTTGATTGACCTCCGTATTCTTTGGATCACATATATTCTTTAATGCAAGATTCAGAGTGTGCACCACACAAGGAGTCCAAATAATAGAGGGAAATTCTTGTTCGATAAGTTGTCCCGTAGCCTTGTAATTAACAGCATTATCAGTTATAATTTGGACAACTTTCTCATGTCCAATTTCATTTATAACCTCTTTGAATAGGTTAAAAATAAAATGCATATCCTTTATCTCACCCGAGCAATCAACAGCCTTCAAAAACATTGCATCTCCGTCACTAACTGCAATGAAATTAATAAGTGATCGCCGTTGGGAGTCACTCCATCCATCGCTCACTAGGCTAACACCCTTCTCCTTCCACATATTTTTGATGGGTGCACACAATCTATCAATATTTAATTTCTCCATTTGCAATAAGGTGGTCCTAAGCAAATTGTATTTTGGTGGTAAATATCCCGCAATATCATAATTTCCAGCATAAGTAAAAGCGGATATAAAGTAAGGATTCCGTGCTAGATTAAACGGTAAACCTGCTGAATAAAACATTCTCGCAATTTCATAATCTAATTGTTCTCGTTGACCCAAGTTAAATGACTTCTCAAGTGCTCTTTTTCCACCACTTTCAAATTTTCTTTTTTTTGGTGAAATAATCAACCCCACTAGAAGATCCACCTTCACTACTTGAAATTCTAGAAGGGGGCAAAGGAATCTTTCTAGGAGCAAGACTTGCAATTCTAGCATTCAACACTTTTTCTAAATTTTCCATCTCGATGAGATCACTCTTTTCTACTTTGGGGCACATTTTCCAATTCCTTTTCCACTGAGCATTAACAAATGTGCTCTCACTCTTGTATATGAACTTGTAAAAAAAATTTCGCAAAAATTACACTTCCTTGTCAAATTGCCTCCCGCCCACCATGTGTAGCCGGCTTAGTGACAAACCTCCATAATGGTTTATTCGGATCATCATCAGATATATGCTCTTGTGAACCACTATTACTACCCTTGCTTGAAGACATTCTACAAAAAAAATTCATCCAAAAATGAAGAATATAACACCTTTAAAACAACCAAAATAGCATAACAAGAGAATTTGGAGCAAGCGATTGGCAATAAAGAGTGCAATGATAATAAATTGACAATTAAAATTCATCCTTATTTAGCAAATTGTCATCATGAAGATAATAGTAAATTGTAAAATTGCATTCTATCAAATTATCATCATGAAGATAATAGTAAATTGCTACCATAATTAGATAACTTAATAACACAGTTACTAATGATGTCAAGATGCTAAAAGAGCACTTTTTAAAAATTTTAAAATATTTTGGGCATTTAAATTGGATCTGTGCCTTCCCATTATTATGGAATTTCTATGTATGATGGCAGATCCAAAAAGGTTTATTATGTTCATGCTTTTAAAGTTTCAATGAAAAATTGAAGGATGGCATCAAATGAATCTAAATCTAGCTGGACGGCTCACTCTTATTATGCCTACTTTGCACAGTTCTAATATCCATACCATGATCAGTAAATAACTTTCTTTTAACTTTCTTAGATATGGATAATTGCATAGATGAATTCCTCTGGTACAATAGGCATTATGTTCACAAACACAATTTAGTTTCACACTCAAAATGTAGTAGGAGTTTGAATAAGGTCCCTTGGTTTTAACAATTTGGTGAAAATAAATAAATTTTACGGATTACAAGAGTTTTGAAGAGATAGGAAAACTATTAACCTTAGCCGACTGCCGACACTCTGCTAGAAGGATTCAAGTATAAGAATGGAGCTTAAGATAGACTTACGGGTGCAGGAAATGATCGAACAACCAAGCTCTGAGCAAGAACAAACTTGAGCCTGTTAGGTAGAGGAACAAGAATTCAATCACGATGAGTAGAAGATGAGAAGATGACATACCTGGAGCTCAAATCAGCGAAAGCCCTAGATTTGCGGTAGAAGAGCAAGAGAAACGAAGATGCCCTAGATCTGCGGGAGCCTGGAGGAAGGCGATCTTCGCCGGAAAGCTGATGCCCTAGCTCCGTGGGAGGAAGAAGATCTTCTCCGGAGTGAGAGCACGAAGAATCGGAGCACGATGGAGAAGGAAAGCTGATGCCCTAGATCTTCGCGGGAGAGACGACGCACGCTCTGCTCTGCGGGAGGGGAGAAATAATATTAAATAGCGCCGCTCGGGTTCTTTAAAAAACAGCGGGACACGCGTGTCCCGGGGGACATGCGTGTACCATGGAATCAAAAATGTGTCGGCTCTCCGACATGCGTATCCGAGCGTGTCGGCGTGTCGGATGCATGCCAGAGAGTCCGACACAGACACGTTGGGCCCCCGAGAGTGTCGGTGCTTCATAGTCTCTGAGAGCATGGGATATCCGAGAGTACCTGATCATTTACATTCATTAAAGAAAAGCACAATAGGATAGAATTTCCCTTATTTCCCAAGATCGAAATAGAATTTCCCATATTTCCCAAGATCGAAATATTAAAAGTTATGTGATAATGATACTGTATAAGAACACGACAAATAAGAGAAATAAAATAATTTTATTAATTTCTTTAAAAAAACATTCATGCATAATACATGTATTTGTACATTTATATAGAAATAAAGAGAGGAGTAGTCCCAATCTAAAATGTGGGACTAAATCCTAAAGATGAAGTGGGCTCTAGATGGGCCTTATCTTGGGCCTTCACAATATTTCCTTCAACACTAAATGTGTTTGGTTCATTTATAGAAAACAAGATTCTTGGCAATGTGTACAGCAACTTGACTTTGGCAAAATAGAGTGGTCGATGAGGAAAGTTTGACTCTTAAATCACCCAGGAGACCTTCAAGTCATGTAAGCTAAGACACACAACTGCCATTGAACGATACTCATATTCAACAGATGAGCGAGGAACCACAGACTGCTTCTTGCTGCGCCAGGTAATGAGATGTCTTCCAAAGTAAGTGCAGTATCCACTTGTGGAACGACATGCAATAAGAGTTAAGAGAGATGAAGGTTTGCATACAAGTCCTTGTCCACGAGCAGTCTTCAAGTATCGAAGGATACGTTCAATTGTCTGGAGATGGGAGATTCGTGGTTCATGCATGAATCGACTGACAACTCCAACAATAATTGATATATCAGGTCTCATAACAGTGAGATATATTAGCTTTCCCACAAGACGACGATAATACTCTGGGTTTGTAAGGAGAAGATTAGAGTCTGAAGCATGAGCACAAAACTTGTGATTGATACCTATTGGAGTGTCAGCAGGCTTGCATCCAGAATAGCCAACATTATGAAGCAAGTCAAGGTAGTAATTTCGTTGAGATAAAACAAGTCCATCAAGACGTCGGGCCACCTCGAGACCAAGGAAATATCAAAGATTTATCAGGTCATTAGTTTGAAACACAGAAGCCAGATGCTTTTTGATCATGTATATTCCTGTGAGACCATCTCCTGTAATCAAAATATCATCAACATATACCAAGAGAATCGCAGTGTTTGTTGGACAATGACGAGTGAATAAAGAGAAGTCGGTTGAACTCCGAGTGAACCCAACAACACGAACAGTTTGACTGAATTTGTCAAACCATGCCCGAGGAGACTGTTTGAGATCATACGATAATTTCTTCAGACTACATACAAGAGACTCCTCAGTGGTCTCAAACCCGGGAAGTTGCTGCATACAGATAATCTCCTGCAAATCGTCATAGAGAAAAGCATTTTTGACATTCAATGATGCAACATCCAGTGCCAATGAACAACGAGGGAGATCAAAACACGAACAGTATTGAGTTTGACGACTGGAGGGAAAGTCTCGTCATAATTCAGACCTTGTTGTTGGGTAAAATCACGAGCCACAAGATGAGCCTTCAGACGTTGAACCGTCCCATCTGGATCATGTTGATGGCAAACACCCACTTACAACCTACACAGATCTGTCGAGGAGGAAAAGGGACAAGATCCCAAGTTTGGTTTGCCCAAAGAGTAGACATTTCCTCGTCCATGACCGCTCACCACCCCGGATGTTGGAGAGTCTCCTGCAAATGAGGTAAGGGTGGAAATAGAGGATAAAGAAAGTGCAAATTTTCCGAATTCCGAAGAGAGACGATGTAAGAAGACATAATTTGTCATCGGGTGAGCAATAGAGATGGTTGCCGGATCTGCAGCCCGCAAAATAACATCAGTATAGTGCATCTCTCGTAGAACAACAGACAAAGGACGAAGAGTATACACATGAATCAGAGGTGGTTTTGGTGGGATCGACATGGGAGGAGAGGTGGTTTTGATGGGATTGGCGTGGGAAGGAGAGGTGGAAATGATAAGTAACAGGGACAATAGGCCGCGGAAGTAGAGGCAGAAGTGAAGAATCAGTTAATGGAGAATGATAGAGTTGGTCTTCGAGAAAGATGACATCAGCAGATGTAATAACCATGTGATCCTTGGGAAAGAAGCAGACATAGCCCTTCTGAGTCGATGAGTAACTAACGAACATATATTTCATGGCACGTGGAGTAATCTTGTTAGTAGATAGACCGAGACTATGAACATAACAAATGCAGCTGAAGACACGAGTTGTGACTGAAAAGGAAAGTGTGGAAGGAAAAAGAAGGTTGGAGTGAGCCGCAAAGTTGAGAACTGAGGACCTCAAGATAGCAGACCGTAGAAACCTTAAAATTCTAATAAAGTATGGGAACATGCATTTGAAATATAAGGGAACGGGTGACCTCAAGAAGGTGATTGTTGGGTACATTGGAAAATGTGTACTAGATTTGGAGAATCCACAACTTAGTCAATGATATGCATCAATTTATATTTGATGGGAGTTTGAGTTTCATTATGCAGGTTTAAGTATCTGAAGGAAAATTTTCTAAGTACAAATGTCGACACTTGTGAAGAAACTGTGTCGACACTCAGGAAACTTGTGTCGACACTCAGGCAAGCAGTGTCGACACACAGACAAATTGTGTCGACACTCAGGGAAGTTGTGTCGACACCCAAAATTTGTGTCGACACTTATAAAGAAGCTGTGTCGACACTCAAAGCTTTGTCGACACCTAAAGAAGCAGTTGCATCGACATCCAGAAATGTGTCGACATCTGAAGCAGGACTTGTGTCGACACTTCAAACTGAAGCTATGTCGACATTCAGGAGATATGTTGACACCTGAAGCAATTGTGTCGACACACGGGACTTGTGTCGACACACCAACTCTCAAAAGGCTGTGTCGAGTTCAGAAGTAATTGTGTCGACACACAGGACTTGTGTCGACACACACTCAACGCCATTTGAAAAACACTCAACACCAACTGTCTGCAACAGAAATGTCGAGACAAGAAGCTGCTATGTCGACACACAGAACTTATGTCGACACATACAACATAAGCAGTGTCGAGAAACAGAAGTATGATTGTGTCGATACTTGGAGTAATTGTGTCGACACCATGAAGACTTGTGTCGACACTTAGTCTATATGTGTCGACACATGTGAAGCAGTCCGCTGAGTATTGTGTGCTGAGTTGAAAAGACATTGAAGAACCTGGTGACGTGTCTGGTGACTTGACAGCTATCATAACTAGCCGGTTTGACACCACTGTCAGAACTGTCAGAAGTTTGTTATGAACCGGATCAGTCGGTAACCATGAAGCAAGCTCTATATAAGAGACAGATCGGACGACAACAAGATGAACAAAAAAAGTGAGGCATCAATAATAAGAATTCTGACAGATCAAGGGCTGTCTGCAAGAAAGATTCAGAGTTCTATCTGCATTTAAGGAAGAAACTGATTGAAGATCATCTTCATCAACAGAGAAGATCCACCTTATTTTGTTCTAATCAAGAAGCTTTGAAAAGCTAAGTCAGGTTGGATCAGAAGGATCAGTCAATCCAAAAACGGATCAAGAAGACAACATCAACAGAGAAATCTAGCTGGTGAAGTTTTCAGTTACTCTTTACTCACAAATTCTTGTATGATCTATTGTTAGATTTGAGTTGTAAGCCTAAAATTATAAAGGCTGAGGTAGGGCTGTGTGCCTTTGGTAGGACTTGTGGAAAGTCTGAGTTGTAAGTCTAATTATAAAGGCTGAGGTAGGGCTGAGGCCTGAGGTAGGATTCTGGAGAAGAATCTGTGGTAGGACTTGTGTTAAGTCTGAGGTGTAGGAACCATCTTTGGTTCTGAGATTGTAAGATCTGAGGATCTGAGCTAGTGGAAGGAAGTTAGGCTGAATCCAGTTATCTGCTGGATAGGCGAAGTGGGAAAGTGGATGTACCCATATCTTGGGGAACCACTATAAGTCTGATGTTTACTGTGATGTGTTTATTTTTTGTAGATTGATTAATTTGTGCTGAAAGAAATCTTATAACTGTTTGCCTAAAAATTAAAAAGACTCAAAAAGATTAGAACCTATTCACCCCCCTCTCTAGGTGTTTAGGCTCTTGAAATAAAGTCTTTCAAGTAGTATCAGAGGGAGGTTCCACAAAATTTGACCTAACAGTTAGAGGATTTCTCCAAGGCAAATAATAGATAACAAAAATGGGTTCAAGTGAAAATCAAAAGGAATTTGGATCTATGAAATTGCTCATATGTAGGAAAGAATCTTTTGGCATTTGAAAAGAAAGGGTCAGGCTATTTATGGAAGCATCTGATCCAAGAATTTATATCACAGTTCAGGAAGACCCCTTCATTCCAATGAAGGTTTCAGTTCTTGATGCAAACATTCAAACTCCAAAGAGTTATTCAGAGATGACTAAGGATGAAATCATCTTGGCTACATTAGATAAAAGAGCTCAGAATATAATTATAAGTGTCATAGATGATGCAACATTCCAAAATCTTGTGCACTGTAAAACTTCCAAAGAAATGTGGGATACACTGATTGTCTATATGGAAGGCACAGAAGAAGTCAGAGAGGACAGAAAGTCTATGCTAAATCAGCAGTATGAGAGCTTTAGGCAGACTAAAACTGACAGCATAACTGAATGCTATAAAAAGTTTTTCAGAATAGTGAATAAACTGATGACATATGGAAGAGTCTTCAGTACTTATGAACTGAATGACAAGTTTCTTAGGTCTCTAACAAAGGATTAAGACACTAAGATATGCGTCATAGGGAAGTGGCCAAATTGGCTGACACACCACCACCTACACTCTTTGGAAAACTGCTTTTATATAAAATGCAGCTTACTGCTAGGAAAGAGGAAGAGAAGGGCAACAGATCTGAACATAAAGAAAAGTCAGTAGCCTTCAAGGCTGAGGGCTCAAGGAAGGGTAAGAGAAAATCTCCTTCTCCACCTAGAAGGAGTACTGAAGCAGAAGAAGGTGTTCCTGAAACAAGTACATCAGATAGTCATACATCCGATGAAGACTTTGATGTCTTCTCAAGACAATTCCAAAGGTTCATGAAAAAAAAAGAATTGGAGAACTAGGCCTTCATTTACATCCTATTCCAAGGATGAATACTACAGGAAGAAGAAAACACCTAAGGAGGACAGGTATGCTTCTAAACCCGGTAAACAATCTAATTCTAAGATTGTGTGTTATTTCTGCAACAGGTCTGGGCATGTCATAGCTGACTGTCCTGACAAAAGAAAGGAGTCAAAGGACAAGAAGAAGCAGTTGGTCAAAGGCAAGAAGGAGAAGTCTCTAGTGGCTCAGAAGGAGAAGAGTTGGACATACTCTTCATCTTCAAAATCTGAAGAAGAAGAGGCAGAAGCATATGTTGGACTCTTCTCAACAGAAGAGGATTCTAGGGAACTAGAATTCCTACAGATGCTGGACTCCATAAATGGAGTGGAAGAATATTGTTGTAAAGGACTGATGACTCAATCTGAAGAAGATAAGTGCCAGGATCAGCCTGGACCAAGTAAGGTAAACAATTCACCCCTAGTCTCAGATTACTTTACTGGATCAGAATCAGAAGCATCTTCTTCAAAAGATGTGGATGGATCTGAGTCTGAGGGGGATGTTCACCAACTCATTAATGAGTATGGTGGGTTGTTGCATACTCTAAAGAAGAGCAAGTTTCTTGTTAAAGAGCAAGCCAAAGAGATTGAGTCTCTTAAGTTGGCTGCAGTAGATTCAGCAAAACTGCTGGATCAAAAACTAAATGAGGTTGCCAAATTGAAAAACATTACAATTATTCAGATGGGCACAATCTCATTCAAAGAGAATCATATCAAGAAACTGGAGGGAAAACTTCAGTAAGAGAGAGAGCTAGTGGCTAAATTCTCCAAGCCAAAATCAGTCTTACCTTTGATAGATAATTTTGTTTCACAAAAAGGGAAGACTGGTCTAGGCTTTAAAGGAAGAACTAGGGCTACCAATTCTCATAGAAAAGATAAAGCCACAGTTCAGCCTCTATCTGATAATCCCCTTATTTTCTTTAAGAAGGTAGTGAATCCTACTAACAGGTATGATCATGACATTACACATGGTCACTGTGAGCATGAAAATTCATGAGCAAGGGTGTTAATGCCAATAGACCAATCTATAGGCATGTCCATCATATTCAAGAGGAGTTCTTGAAGAATGTTGTTCCAGCACCAACACCTAATAAGTTTACTGGAAACAAAGTAAGAAGGCTTGTACCTAAGAATAGGTATAATATGTTTGAGTGTTGGTGTTGAGGCAAGGTGGACCACTTTTCCATGGATTGCTGGTTTAACTTGAGTGTTAAAATCAAAAGTAGGATTCCTGTTAGATCAGTCACAGGATTTCAAACTAACAATGATCTAGGACTCACTAGCAAATTGGGTTCTAAGGGTAAGTGATTCTTTATTTATTGCAGGTGAATCCAAGTGATCATACCCCTATATAGTACTTGGATAGTGGCTGTTCCAGACATATGACTGGAACAAGGAGAATGTTGAGGGACTATGTGCCCATAAAGAATGGACCAACAGTTATCTTTGGTGGATCATAAAAGGGAATCATCAAAGGATTTGGTAACATATCTTGTGATTCAATTACAATCACTAAAGTGGCTTATGTAAAGGGTCTAAAACATAACCTGATTATCATAAGTCAACTTAGTGATCTAGGTTATGATATTTCTTTCCTCAAAGGGGAGTGTCTAGTAAAAAGGTCTAGTGATCAAGAGATCATTTTGACTGGCACTAGGAAAGGAAATGTATATTACCTTAACCTAGAGCGTGAGTCTAACAACTCACCTATTTGTTTGGTTGCAGGAGAGAAAGCTTCTCTATGTGTCAAATGGCACAAGAGGCTACCTCATCTGAACTATAAGTCAATTGGACTGCTGTTCAGCATGGGATTAGTGAAGAATGGTCCTCAAGTTCAGTGCATAAAAGAGGGTGTGTGCTCAACTTGCCAAAAAGGCAAGCAGACTAAGTCCTCTTTTCAGTCACTTGACATAAAAGATTCAAAGAGATGTTTGTATATCATGCATATGAATTTGTTTGGTCCTATGCCAGTCCATAGTCTTGGTAGGAAAGCATACACACTTGTTGTTGTGGATGACTATTCTAGATTTACATGAGTTTTCTTCTTGAGCCAGAAATCTGAAACCCCAACTATTTTCCAGACTTTTGTCAAACAAATACAGAATGAATACAACAGCTCAGTGGTCAAAATCAGAAGTGACCATGGAATTGAATTTCAGTCTGAATGTATGACAAAATTCTGTGAAAAACTTGGGATTCATCAGGAATTCTCTTCACCTAGAACTCCTCAGCAAAATGATGTTGCTGAAAGAAAGAATAGGACTCTAATTGAAGCCAGTAGAACTCTACTGAATGACACTACTCTCCTTGAATACTTCTGGGCTGAGGCAGTAAATACTACATGTCATGTGCTCAATAAGGCCTCCATCAACAAGAAACACAAGTTGACTCCCTACCAGATTTTGAAAGGCAGAAAACCAAACATATCTTATTTCAGAATCTTTGGTAGTAAGTGTTTTGTACTAGTCAATGGTAAATACTACCAAACTAAGTTTGCTGTCAAATCCCTAAAAGGGATATTTGTTGGGTACAGTAACCATAGTAGAGCATATAGGATCTACAACGTGACTACTCAAGTTGTAGAAGAATCTGTGTATGTTGTATTTGATGAGTCAATGTTTATTAACAGTGAATTGTCTAGTTCTTCAGTTAGTCTAACAGATAAGCTGGACAAGCTGACCATCAATGAAGATGTTCCTGCTAAACTGGATGAGGATAAAGATGCCAGCTATCCAGGGTGAGATCAAGTCCCTCTGGGTGAAGAAGAAAATGTGGAGCATCAAGATAAGGAAACTGGAGATAGCCATAATGCTGACAGAATTCCTCCAGCAAGGAGACACCTGAAGAATCATCCAGCTCACCAGATTATTGGTGATGCAAGTCAGAGTGTTCTAACAAGGAGCAGGAGCATGAACACAGTTTTATGTTCTAGCTTCCTGTCTCAGATAGAACCCAGGAAGATTGAAGAGGCCATGCAAGACACCAACTGGATTGATGCAATGCAAGAAGAGCTCAGTTAGTTCAAAAGGTGTAAGGTCTGGGAACTGGTGCCAAAACCTAAGGATCACAACATAATAGGAACTAAGTGGATCTACAGAAACAAGCTTGATGAGAATGACACTATAGTCAAGAACAAGGCTAGACTGGTAGCAAAAGGCTAAGACAAGAGGAAGGTATTGATTTTGATCAAACCTTTGCTCCAATGGCAAGGCTGGAGGCAATAAGGCTGTTCTTAGCCTATGCTGCCTATCAAAGGTTCAAAGTATATCAAATGGATGTGAAATCAGCATTTCTGAATGGTGATTTAAAAGAAGAAGTTTATGTAGAACAACCCTCAGACTTTGTAGGCTCTCACTTTTCTGATTATGTATATAGGCTTAGAAAAGCTCTATATGGTTTGAAACAAGCTCCAAGGGCTTGGTATGAAACCTTGTCTGCCTTCCTCATTGAGAATAAATTCTCTAGAGAAAAGATAGACAAAACTCTATTCTATAGGGAATAAAAATGCAAGATAATACTAGTCCAGATATATGTGGATGACATTATCTTTGGTTCTACTGAAAACAGCCTTTGTAGGAAGTTTGCCAAACTTATGCAAGGGAAGTTTGAGATGAGAAGTATGGGTGAGCTGAAGTTCTTCTTGGGACTTCAAGTTAGACAGACTGAGAGTGGGTTGTCCATATCCCAGTCTAAGTTCACCAAGGAGTTGATTAAGAAGTATGGTTTGGACTCAGCTTCTACTATGAAAACTCTAATGGGAACAAGTATGCCTATATGCAAAGATGAAGCAGGGAAACCTGTTGATGAGTCTTTGTATAGAGAGATAATTGGCTCCCTACTATACTTGACTGCTAGTAGACCTGACATCATGTATGCAACATGTGTCTGTGCTAGGTATCAAGCATGCCATAAGGAATCTCATTATACTGCAGTTAAAAGAATTTTGAGATACCTTAAGGGAACACCTAATCTAGGTCTTTGGTACCCTAAGAATAAAGATTTTCTATTAACAGGTTTCTCAGAAACAGATTTTGCTGGATGCAAAGAAGACAGAAAAAGTATCACAGGAACCTGTCAATTCCTTGGTGGGAGGCTGGTGTCATGGAGCAGCAAGAAGCAAACTAGTGTAGCTATATCAATAGCTGAATCAGAGTATATAGTTGCAGGTAGCTGCTGTGCACCAATTGATGTGGATAAAGCATCAACTAGAAGATTATGACATCCAGGTAAGTAGAATACCACTATTTTGTGATTCTACAAGTGTTATATCTATTGCTAAGAATCCTGTATCACACAATAGGACCAAACATATAGATATTAAGTTTCATTTTATCAGAGAACATGTAGAGAAGGAAAATATTAATCTAGAGTTTGTAAAAACTGATAACCAAATAGCTGATATTTTTACAAAACCACTGGATGAAACTAAATTCAATAATATTAAAATTGAATTAGGTATGTTGAACCTACACTAGGTTAACACAAGTTTCTATTAGTAGCATATGTAAGCACCAAATTTCTGTTGAAATTTGGCTAGGTACAAAGTTTGTGTCGACACAAGCAAGTTGTGTCGACACACTCAGTGTGTTATATCGACACAGAACAAGGATATGTCTACACAAAAACAGTATCTGTGTCGACAGAAGAATTGGTGTCGACACAAAAAGTCTCGACACAACCTTGTCGAGACTATATGTCGAGAGGATATTTGTGTCGACACAAAAAGTATGTCGACACAACTCTGTCGAGACTAAAGTGGTCAGTGTCGACACAGACGCAAGTATGTCGACACAGACTCAAGTATGTCGACACATAGTTGTGTTGACTTAAAATACGTTTTTGTCGACTTAGACATTAATATGTCGACACATAGTCATGTCGACCTAACTTAAGTTCTGTCAAGACCTATGTCATTTTTGTCGACACAAAAACTAATTTGTCGACTTAGGCCCGACTTTTGATCTGCCCTTGACTCGAGTACTATAAATAGGTGAAGCAAAAATTTGGTCGACTACGCTATCAAAATTTTTGACTCTACACCGTCTGTCGGCATAAACCTTCTCCTCTCCTCTAGTACTTACGTAAATGGCGCCAAACCAAGAAGATAAGGTTAATGAAGGTTATGAGCTGGTTCGCGAAGAATTCACGACTGCTTCTGATGAAATTCAGGGAGTTATTGCCCTAATTTCTGAAAATGGATTAGAATTTTTGGTCTCTGAACCGACCAAAATATGGAAAAAGGAAGTCATGGAGTTCTACTCAACCGCTACTGTGGACACAGAAGGAAAGAAAATCAAGGCGTTTATTCAAGATACCCAGGTGAAGCTCACATTGAAATCTATAAGAAAAGCACTACATCTACCATTGATCAAGGATACAGACGAAATATCTCCTTCCCAGATAACTGAAGCTTTATGCTGGTGTGAACTGAGTCCCAGTATTAAGATTGGATCGTCTATCAATAGAAAAGGGATGAATTTCCAAGGAAAATTTCTTTCAGAAGTTGTGGGCAAAGTGATTATCTGCAAGACTAGTGGACATGATAGGATTTCTGCCCACATGTTCAATCTTATGGTGAGGATTATATTCAAGATAAACACTTACTGGGCAGCAGTAGTGTTTGATAAAATACAAGAAGGATTTAAGAAACCTAATCTGGGAAGGATCCTCAGTTTATGCTTGACATCAGTAATTCCAGATGTTCTGAAACAAGCAAATGGCTCTAAAATAAATCACATAAGGAAAATGGATGTGAGGATACTGTCAAGATGGGACAGAGTTCTGACCAAGGAAGTCCCTGCTCCTAAGGAGCAAACTAAGAAAGAAAAGAAGAAAAAGAAGGTGGTTGTACAGACTGACTCCTCCAGTGATTCTGAAGAGGAAGTGGTCTTTAGTTCTGATGAAGACTAGCACCAACAGAAAGCGCATGATCAAGTAAAGGACAGTGAGCCCCAGGAACAACAAGTTGACTCCACTCAAGGGGGAGAACACTTTGAACAAGGAACTGAGCTGTCTGCCCAAGGGAGAGGTATTGATGATGTTGTCCTAGACAGTGATTTAGCTGCAGATACAATCAAGAAGGTAGTATCTGAAATCAACACTGCGGCTGAAGAAACTGATAAGACAGATGCTCAAAATGAGCCAGTAAGTATCTTCCCCACAGTCTAGTGATATATGATAGTATTCTTCTCAATAATTGTTCAGAGGGGGAAACTTTTGTGTAAAAATAAAGTCATTAAACCAAAACTAATCATATTCCTTCTGTACAGATTCAGTAGGAATTTACAATGGAAGAATTGTTTCTTGATCTTCCTCCAGATAGGACTGAGGGGGAGCATATTGAGAAAGGAAAAGATATTTCAAGGACTGAGGGAGAGTTATCAAAGGATACTGAGGAGGAAACCCCAGCTGAAAAGAATACTGTTAATATTCATAGTACAACTGAATCTTCTGAAGATGAAGAAGCCACATTGGCTAAGAAAAGGAAGCTAACTGTTTTAAAGAAAAAGAGTTCTGGATACAAGAAAGCTTTGCAAGTCGGAACAACACCATCTACATCAAGTGTGGACTTCAGTTCTTTACTAGTCCAGATGCAAATAAAACTGGATAATTAAAGACAGTCTATAGAGCAATATGTGGATGAAACTCATAAGGAGTTACAGTTTCAATTGGCCCAGGACATCAAATCCATTAGATTTGAAATGAATCAAAATAAGAAGGAGATGACAGATTGCTTCCATAAAGGAGGTAATGCTGTGGTGTTCCTAGCCAAGCAATAGCAAGATATCCAAGCTAAAGTGGATGAAATTAAAGTGAAGCAGGGATATGTACAAGAGAATCAGTTAAGGATGAATGAAAATCTCAAGGATTCACATCATGAAATATTGACAAAGCTCACTGATTCTAGCACTACTCTGAAGGCTGAAATCTCCAAGCAAATCTAGGAAGATATATCTGCTGTCAAAGCCACATTTCAAGAATCTCAGGAGAAAATTAAAACTTTCCTGACAAAATTCAGAGCTTATTTTAAAGAGGGAACTGAATATATAGCTGATCAAGTCAGATTCCAGAAAGAAGATCTAAGAGATCATGTTGCAAGAGAAGTCATAAAGGGGGAGAGATTACTAGTCAAATCCAGCTCTGAACATGCTAAATGGACTACCAATAGCATCAGAGCTACTCTTGGATATCCTCCTCTTTGTGATGATGCTAATGTAATTGAGTCTGGGATACAACCTGAATATTTTGAAGGAGATCAGCCTAAAGTTGCTCAGGTGATCTACCCCCAGCTGATTTTGAGATGGTTCAAGAAGAAGTGCTGAAAAAGTATAGTCCTCCACCAGAGGTACAAAATATAATTCTGGAAAAGGTTGAAATGTCAGAAGCTGCATTAGAAGCTCAGAAGGAAGCTCACCTTTCCAAGAAGAGATTTAGAGAGCAGGCTGAGCTGAAGCCAGATTTTGAGCAGTGGAGCCCAACTTCTATAAACATCATACTTACTGCCTGGAAAGCTGTAATGGATAAAACTCATGACAGGGGTAAGTGGTATTCTGAACAAGAGTGGAATAAATATCAAGCAGGACAAGAAGCAATTCTTCAACATAGAAGAAGTGTTAAGGCTGGAAAGCTACCTGCTAATGTTCAAGAGCCAAGCAAGTACTTCCCCAAACCTTTCTACTATTTTGAAAGACAGAAGATCAAGGCTGAAGAATTAAAGAAGAAAGCTCAAAAAGGAAAAAAGCCAGCTGAGGTTGCTGAACCTTCTGTGCAGGCTAAAATCAAGTTTGACAAAGGAATAGTTATTAAGGAGCCTAGTCAGTAATAGGATTGCTAGGTTTATGTAATAGAAAAATGTACTAATATGTTTCTTTTGTTCTATAAGAAATTCATGTAAACCAAAGTTTTTCTGATTAATGAAATATATTTCAGTATTAAGTGTTTGTTGTTTACAATGATTATGTGATAACCTGCTCTGAAATATTTTTACTTCTATTATAATTTTGTCTTATCTTAAGAGATGTATATCTTTGACTAAGAGTTATGACTTCTCCAAATAGGGGGAGATTGTTGGGTACATTGAAAAATGTGTACTAGATTTGGAGAAGCCACAACTTAGTCAATGATATGTATCAATTTGTATTTGATGGGAGTTTGAGTTTCATTGTGCAGGTTTAAGTATTTGAAGGAAAATTTTCTAAGTACAAGTGTCGACACTTGTGAAGAAACTGTGTCGACACTCAGGAAACTTGTGTCGACACTCAGGCAAGCTGTGTCGACACACAGGCAAATTGTGTCGACACTCAGGGAAGTTGTGTCGACACCCAGAATTTGTGTCGACACTTATAAAGAAGCTGTGTCGACACTCAAAGCTTTGTCGACACCTAAAGAAGCAGTTGTGTCGACATCCAGAAATGTGTCGACATCTGAAGCAGGACTTGTGTCGACACTTAAAACTGAAGCTATGTCGACATTCAGGAGATACGTTGACACCTGAAGCAATTGTGTCGACACACAGGACTTGTGTCGACACACCAACTCTCAAAAGGTTGTGTCGAGTTAAGAAGTAATTGTGTCGACACACAGGACTTGTGTCGACACACACTCAATGCCATTTGACAAACACTCAACACCAACTGTCTGCAACAGAAATATCGAGACAAGAAGCTGCTGTGTCGACACACAGGACTTGTGTCGACACATACAACATAAGCAGTGTCGAGAAGGAGAAGTATGACTGTGTCGACACTTGGAGTAATTGTGTTGACACCATGAAGACTTGTGTCGACACTTAGTCTATATGTGTTGACACATGTGAAACAGTCTGCTGAGTATTGTGTGCTGAGTTGAAAAGACATTGAAGAACTTGGTGACGTGACTGGTGACTTGACAGCTGTCATAACTAGCCGGTCTGACACCACTGTCAGAACTGCCAGAAGTTTGTTATGAACCGGATCAGCCGGTAACCATGAAGCAAGCTCTATATAAGAGACAGATCGGAAATGACAACAAGATGAACAAAAAACGTGAGACATCAATAAGAAGAATTCTGACAGATCAAGGGTTGTCTGCAAGAAAGATTCAGAGTTCTATCTGCATTTAAGGAAGAAGCTGATTGAAGATCATCTTCATCAACAGAGAAGATTCACCTTATTTTGTTCTAATCAAGAAGCTTTGAAAAGCTAAGTCAGGTTAGATCAGAAGGATCAGTCAATCCAAGAACTGATCAAGAAGACAACATCAACAGAGAAATCTAGCTGGTGAAGTTTTCAGTTACTATTTACTCACAAATCCTTGTAGGATCTACTGTTAGATCTGAGTTGTAAGCCTAAAATTATAAAGGCTGAGGTAGGGTTGTGTGCCTGAGGTAGGACTTGTGGAAAGTCTGAGTTGTAAGCCTAATTATAAAGGATGAAGTACGGCTGAGGCCTGAGGTAGGATTCTGGAGAAGAATCTGAGGTAGGACTTGTGTTAAGTCTGAGGTGTAGGAACCATCTTTGGTTCTGAGATTGTAAAATCCGAGGATCTGAGCCAGTGGAAGGAAGTTAGGTTGAATCCAGTTATCTGCTGGATAGGCGAAGAGGGAAAGTGGATGTACTCATATCTTGGGGAACCACTATAAGTCTGGTGTTTACTGTGATGTGTTTATTTTTTGTAGATTGATAATATATGCTGAAAGTAGTCTTATAACTGTTTGCCTAAAAATTAAAAAGACTCAAAAAGATTAGAACATATTCACCCCCCCTCTAGGTGTTTAGGCTCTTGAAATAAAGTCTTTCAGTGACGATTCTTAGATTCTGCAACATCATTTTGTTGGGGGGTATAAGCACATGAGGTTTGATGGATGATCCCAAACTCAGTACATAAATCTGTAAACGCATGACTTGTGTATTCACGGGCATTGTCGGTTCTAAGAGTTTTAATGGTAGTAGAGAACTGGTTGTGAGTTTCAATAATAAATGCATGAAATACATGAGGTAGTTTAAAGCGATCATAAAAGAAATATAATCAGGTCATACGAGAGTAATCATCTATAAATGTAATAAAGTAACGATAACCAGAAACACTTGTTGTTTTGTAGGGTCCTCAAATATCTGAATGAACTAGAACAAAAAGGAGTATCACCCAAGAACAATGAGGGGAAAACGTAGAACAATATTGTTTTCCATAGATACAAGACTCGCATGTGTAGTCATTGAGGGATAAATCCAGGAGAGCTTTCCGTAGGATGTGCAGAGGAGTATGCCCAAGACATTGGTGCCACTCGACAGAGCTAATAGAGGAGAGAATCGTTGGTGGAGAGGGGTCCAGAATATAGAGCCCATTCAATAGTTGTCATTTACCAATGATATTTTGCGTCTTTCGATCCTGCACAACAAAGGAGGTGGGAGAGAATGTTACATAACAATCAAGGTCTTGAATGAGACGGCTAATAGAGAGGAGATTGAAAGGAGAGCTAGGAAAATGAAGAACCAAACGAAGAGTGATGAAGGAAGTAAGGTTGACGTCTGCTGATCCAGAGACTGGAGTAGTGTCCCCATTAGCAATAGTAATGAACTTGGGATGCACAGAGTACAAATATTTTGAAGGTTTCTGTGAGGTAATGTGGTGTGTGGCCCCGGAATCCAGAATGCAAGATGAACTATGGGCGAGACAAAAGATACCACCATCTGAAATAGACACAACAGAGCCGGAGGAACGACTGATCATCCCTTGAAGTTGCTGGAGTTGGGTGTGCAAGACATCAATGTAAGCTTGAATGCTTTTGGAGTGTAATTGTGTTGACCATTACCCCAAGAAGAGATGCGGCCTCCATGAGAACACGGCTGAGTTTAAAGAAACAGAGTAGTATGATCGGTCATTAAAAAAAATCCAACCACAGTATAAGCCAACAAAGGAGCAGGGAAAACAAAACTGGCGATAAAAAATGGCGAGCAGAACCCTGTCGAACAGAATCGGCGACCTGTGGGAAGAAGATCCTACGGGCAGGAAAGCAGGAACGACCCTGCTGGAAGTTAAACCTGCGGACAAGCAAGAAGAACTTGCGGGCTTACTGCAACGACAAGCTGGAGAATACCCCGCATACAAGCGGCAAGAGAACTGCTGAGAAAGGAAGTTGTTGAGAACGAGATCTGCCGAGATCCTCCAACAGGAGCGGACAGAGGCCCGCAATGAGTGCGGTAAGATTATTGTCGAGAACTGATACAGGAGAGAAGAGTTAAAACTGCTGAGGAGATCGACGTCAAGAGAGCGGCCCACGAGTAATAGGGAAATCAGTAGATTGGCTGGCAGATGCGGCAATCGCGAAAGGAGAGATGCGAACAAAGAAACAAGAACGTCTGGCAGTGCGAGCAAAGGAGAGCTACCAGCTGCGATTGGAAGGCTGTGAACAGGAAGCCGTAGACGAAGATTGTGACAAAGAGCCCGTGAGAGGAGTGCAGACGAAGGCTACAAATAAGGTGTTGTTCACGTGAGTTGGTCGAGCGAGTGCGCTGACAAAGAAAGGCAGTCGCGAGTACTGGACACGGAGAGAAGGGAAGCAGGTAGCAGAGGAAGCCGCGATTAGGGAAGCTGGTCGGTCGCGCGAGTTGGGCAAGCGAGCACGGCGGCAAAGAAGAGAAGTCGTAAATGATGGTGGACGGTGGGGCCCAGCGACTGGCAGAAAAGAAATCATAAAAGCACAGGGGGAGAAGCAGGGAGATAGAGAAGGGAAAAAAGGGGGAGCTGCAATTAGAAAATGAACTAGCCGCGGGAGGGGAGCTTGAGGGTTAGGAGAGGGGCTAGCCGCAGACTTGACACAGGTCTGCGGTTAGAGGATGCTTAACCGCGCAAAGAGCTTCCAGAAGGAGCACGAAGAATAACAGATTTTTCGAACTGGTGGTTTTGATACCATGTAGAAGAACACGACAAATAAGAGAAATAAAATAATTTTATTAATTTATTTAAAAAAACTTTCATGCATCATACATGTATTTGTACACTTATACACTTATATAGGAATAAAGAGATGAGAAGTAGTCTCAGAATAAGATGTGTGACTAAATCCTAAAGATGAAGTAGGCTCTAGATGGGATTTATATTGAGCCTTTACACATATTTCCTTCAACGAATAGTAATTAGGGCTCTTTTTGAGACAACTGTCACATTTGAGTCGTGGTGTGTTAAAGTTTGGAGTGTTCGGGCGGCCTGGTTTCTAACCGCAGCGGTCAAGTTGTTCCAGTAGTCTTGCGGTTTGGTCTGGCGGTTTGGCGAAGAGAAGCCGCAGCGGTCTGGCAAAGTGTAGCGGTCTTCCTGAAGCCGCAGAGATCTGACCGTGGTTGTAGTCCGACAACTTGCAGCAGGCGGTCAGTTCGAGAGGCTGACTCTGGGAGATTGCGGCTTTGTAGTTAGTTGTTTTATTTCTTATATAGTTGGCGGTTTGGTCATGTCAAACCGCATAAGCCGCACGGCTTGTATTTAGTCTCACATCGCTTGTTGTAAATCTCTCTCCTCCCCCAGTTTCTATAAATAAGGGGGCATACCTTTGTAATCTTTATCTTTTTGAGCAATAAAAGTTTGCGGTTTTTTACCTCTTTTGTCCATTTTCTACATGGTATCAGAGAAAACCGATCCTTTGCTTCAAGAAGGTCGCAGTTTGTTGCTCTAATCGCGCGACCTCTTCAATCGGCTTCGTCCGATTTGGGTGGCTTTGTCCGATTTGGGCGGCTTCTTTCTTCTCCCTTCCCTCCCTTGCTTATTCATGTGCTTGCGACTTGCTTCCTCCCGGGCCTTTTCTGTTCTCCCGGCTTCCCTTGTTAATCGCGTTGTCTCTTCTCTGTTGCGAGTTTCTCCCTTGGTCGCGGTTTCTTCCTTGCCGCTGGTGTGTTTTTCGCCTTGACCGGGCAGTCTCGTGCTCTTTTCTCTTCTTGCTGCTTCTTTACTAGTTTCTTGTCTCTTCTTTGGTGTGAGTCCGCATTTTAGTCGCGGCTTGTTCCTTTCCGCTGGTGTGTTGAAACCTTGACCGTGCGGTCTCCGTCTCCTTCTGCAACCTGTTCTTGATCGTTTTGTCCTTTTTACACCGCGCAGTTTCTTTCTTTCTGTTCGCACGGTTTGCGCCGTGTTCGCGCGGTCTCTGACTCTTCTTTCTTCTTGCGCGGTTTTTTCCGCCCTTGGTCACAATTTTTCTTGTTTTGTTGCTGGTGTGTTGACACCGAGACCGGGCGGCTTGTTTTTTTCCTTGACCGCATGCTTCTCCTCTTTTCTTTTCTCGCTGGCGTTTCTTTACCCGCTGCGGTTTCTGCTCCTTGGTCTGGTTTCTTACTCTCTTCCCGCCCTTTTGGTCGCGGCTTCTTCTAGCCGCTGGTTTGTGTACCTTTGACCGGGCGGTCTCCTTGGTCTCTTTTTCTTCTTCATTATTTGTGCCGGCTAGTTTCTCCCTGAGCGGTTAGTTTACCTGCTTTTCGGCTTCTTCTTTCAAATGACTTCTCTTCTCTCTTCTAATACTCGTGTTTTTGCAGTCTCCTCTGATAAGTGGCTTATTGACTCTAGTGCCACTAGTCATATGGCTGACAACTCTCATTTGTTTTCCTTTTTGCTTGAAACCAACAGTTTATCTCCTGTTATTGTTGTTGATGGGACCTCTGCGTCTGTGCATGGTATTGGCACTGTGCATCTCTCTTCATCTTTGCTATTAGAGGACACTCTTTATGTCCCTACTTTCCCATGCAATTTACTCTCCGTTCATGCTTTTTGCACCCAGTTAAGTTGCACAGTTACTTTTACTGGCACCACTTGTTCTTTCTTTGATTCTGTTTCTAAGGCTACAATTGCTACTGGTACAGCTCGTGGTGGCCTGTTTTATCTTGACAATGTTGTTGCTCTTTCTGCTTCTTCCTCAATTCAGTTGTGGCATCGTCGTCTTGGTCATCCTCCTCTCCTCATTCATCAACTTCTTCCAGACCTTCCTTTCGACGATTTTCCTTTGAACTGTGAAGCATGTGAGTTGGGCAAACATCATCGCTCTTCTTTCCCAGCTCGAACGGGCCGTTGTTCATCACGTCCTTTTGAGCTTGTTCACTCTGACATCTGGGGCCCTTCTCCGGTTGCTTCGGTTGGTCGTGGAAGCTTGTACTTTGTCATATTTATTGATGATTTCTCCAGATGCACTTGACTGTATCTCTTGAAGGATCATTCTGAACTGTTCTCTGTATTCTCTGCTTTTTATCATGAGATCTTCACACAGTTTAGTGTGTCCATTCAAATTCTTCGTACTGATAATGCCAAAGAATATGTCAGTCATAAGTTCTCTTCGTTTTGTATGGACAAGGGTTTGATTCATCAGACAAGTTGTCTGTATACCTCTCAACAGAATGACATTGTTGAACGCAAGAATCGTCATCTTCTGGATGTTGCTCGCAGTCTTTCTTTGCAAATGAATGTCCCCCGGTCATATTGGGGTCATGCAGTTCTTCTTGCTTGCTATCTCATTAACCGTATTTCCTCGTCTGTTATTCAGGGCAAGACTCCTTTTTCAGTCTTATATCCAGAGGCCGAACCATTTCCTTTGCCCCTTAAAACATTTGGCTGTACTGCCTTTGTTCACGTCTCTTCTCCTGGACGAGACAAACTTTCTCCCCGATCAATTAAATGCATATTCCTTGGCTATTGCCCTACTCAAAAAGGGTATCGATGTTTTGATCCTCTCCTGCGCAAACAGTATGTTTCTGCAGATGTTACCTTCTTTGAAGATACTCCATATTTCTCCCCTCCTTCACGCGTACCTGCCGATACTTCTCCTTCCCTGCCTATTCTCTCGGTACCTCCGTCAGAGCCGGTTCTTTCCGCATCTCCTCTGGTTGCTCCTTCTCTTTCTCGGGAGCCTGATGGGTTATCCTTGAAACCCTCTGTGCATGTTCCGGAGCCTCTTATTTCTTCTGTCAGTACCTTGCCTCCTCAAGTCAGCAGTGAACTCGATCTTCCAATTGCCTTGCGAAAGGGTGTTCGCCAATGTACTCAGCATCCGATTGGTGCGGTTGTCTCCTATGATCAGTTTCCCAACCTGCCAAGCGTTTTGATCTTGCTATTTCTTCTACTGCCATTCTGAAAACGTATCAAGAAGCTCTTGTTCTTACTCAGTGGAAGGCTGCTATGGATGAAGAAATGAGCACGTTAACTTAGAGAGGGACTTGGACTCTTGTTCCACCACCTCTGGGCATTGATGTGGTTGGATGTTGGTGGGTCTTTGTGGTTAAGTATCTTCCAGATGGCTCTGTTGAACGGTATAAGGCCCGACTTATTGTCAAAGGGTTTATTCAGACATATGAGGTGGATTTCTTCGATACTTTTTCTCCTATTGCTCGCATCAGCACTATCCGTATTCTCTTCTTCGTGGCTATTAATAGAGACTGGGAGATATCTCAGTTGGATGATAAGAATGCCTTCCTTTATGGGGATTTGCAAGAGGTGGTATACATGGAGCAACCTCCTGGGTATGTTGCTTAGGAGGAGTATCAGGTGTGCAAGCTTCAGAAGGCGATTTATGGTTTAAAGCAGAGTCCACGAGCCTGGTTTGAAAAGTTTAGTGAAGTTGTTTCTCTTATTGGGTTCAGTCGAAGCTCTGCTGATCATTCTTTGTTTATACGCAAGACTACTAAAGGTCTTGTAGTTCTTGTTGTCTACGTTGATGATATTCTTTTGACTGATGATGATAAGGAGGACGTTGATCTAGCCAAACAACATCTTCGACAATACTTTGTCAATAAGGATATGGGACCGCCCAAGTACTTCCTGGGAATTGAGATTTCACGAAAGAGGACCTCGGTGGTTCTTTCACAGCGGAAGTATGCGCTAGATCTCCTAAAGGAGACAGGTCTTCTTTGCACGAAACTTGCTCGTTGCCCAATAGTTGTTGGTGATGATAAAGTCTGGACTAATGATTCTCCTCTTCTCCCAGATTTCACTGTATACAGACGACTTGTAGGCAAACTTATATATCTAACTATTACTCGACCAGATATTTGTTATGCAGTTGGGAAGGTTAGTCAGTTTATGCAAAGTTCAAGAGAGTGTCATCTACGCTCTGCCATGAAAATTTTGGAGTATATGAAAGGGTCTCCAGGAAAGGACTTATTGTTTCAGAAGAATGGTCATCTGAAGATTGAAGCATATTCTGATGCCAGCTATGCTGATAACAAGGAGGATAGAAAGTCAACATCAAATTTTTGCACTTTTGTAGGAGGAAACCTGGTTAGCTGGAAAAGCAAGAAGCAGGCGATGGTTTTAAGGTCAAGTGCTAAAGTAGAATATAAGAGCATGACCTCAACTACCTGCGAGTTAAAATGGCTACGGGCGCTTATGCTTGACTTGGGAGAAGTCTATGACCATCCTCTTCCTATGTTCTGTGATAACAAAGCTGCCATTTATATTTCAAGGAATCCTGTCTTTCATGAGAGAACAAAGAATATTGAGGTTGATTGCCATTTCATTAGAGAGGAGATTTTGAAGAATCAGGTTTGCACTCCGTTTGTTACATCAGAAAGAGAACTAGCTGACTTCTTCATCAAACCAGTTACTCCATCTGAGGAGGTCTGTAGCAAGCTAGGCATGCTCGATATATGTGCTCCAGCTTGAGGGAGATTGTTAAAGTTTGGAGTGTTCGGGCGGCTTGGTTTCTAACCGCAGCGGTCTAGTTGTTCCAGCAGTCTTGCGGTCTGGTCTGGCGGTCTGGCGAAGAGAAGCCGCAACGCTCTGCATGAAGCCGCAGCGGTCTGGCAAAGTGTAGCGGTCTGCTTGAAGCCGCAGAGATCTGACCGTGGTTGTAGTCCGACAACTTGCAGCAAGCGATCAGGCGGTCGGTTTGAGAGTCTGACTCTGGGAGATTGCGGCTTTGTAGTTAGTTGTTTTATTTCTTGTATAGTTGGCGGTTTGGTCATGTCAAACCGCATAAGCCGCACGGCTTGTATTTAGTCCCACATCGCTTGTTGTAAATCTCTCTCCTCCCTCAGTTTCTATAAATAAGGGGGCATACCTTTGTAATCTTTATTTTTTTGAGCAATAAAAGTTTGCAGTTTATTTACCTCTTTTGTCTATTTTCTACATGGTGGTATGAACCTATGCTAGTAAACATAGTGGTAGCAATTTAACTGTGCTTGGAACTTTCACGACATTTTTTTTAATTTGGGTCTGGGCATTCACATCCGCTAAAAATTGACCACACATGCATGATTGTGGCGGTTTTTTGACCAAAAATGTTGTTTTGGGAAAATAGCATTAATAATTGCACCTAATGCAAAACAGATATTCATATGGGAAAATGTCTCCAATATGAGTAATATGACACGGCTTTTGTTACGCCTGCATTACGCTTCTCGGGGTGTCAATATGTTCGTAGGCGCAAAGAGTCGGCAAGCAACAACGGGGCAGAACCATCTGGTTCAGCCCCCACTTAGTGAACCGGTCGGCCGGGGTTGAACTAACGGGTTCAGCCCCTTTTGGAGGACCGGCCGGCCCCTCCTTGGCCCGGGTATTTATACCTGGGCTGCTCTCTTGTGGAGGCATGCAAGATATCTCAAGGTATTTCCCTCTTCTCTCCTCCTCAACCCTAGTTCTCTAGTTTTTCCCTTTAGATCTCTTTCTCCCCCTTCTTCTTCCAATCATTTGGTATCAGAGGCACGTTTCTCCACCATGGTTACTACCCGCACGCAAAAAGAAATCAACCGCTTGAAAACCCTAGAAGAAAACTTTGTTGGATTGACGGATTCGGTGGCCGCCATAGAGGAAAACATGAGGACGTCAACGCAACGACTTGAAGAACGGATCGACGCGCGGATGGAGGAGATCAAGGCCTTATTAGCGCAACATCTGAAAGGGAAGAGCCCGGCGAGCGAAGAGAATGGTGAATCTCCAAACCCCGGACTCGAAACGGCGGGATCTCACCCGGCGGGTCCGATCATAGGAGAGACAGTGACGGGGACGACGCTAGGGAGAGGGATCGACGCGAACCCTCGCGCGTGGATGGCGGCCGCTGGCGAGAGACACCGACCGAACTCATCGGGCACGGGTTCGTCCCAGGCCGGCATCGGCGACTTCGGTGCAGGCCGCACCCCCTGGCGGTGGGTCGGGGAGGATCAGGGCGGGACTGGGAGACCTGTGGGTCAGGCCGGACCACCTCCGCTGGGCGCGGGAGGGCTTCTTCCTCAACCGGGGGGCTTCGAACCAGCAGGAGGCTTCGGACCGGGCATTCCTTGGGCCGACCAACCTCTTCCAATGGGAGCAATGTATTAGTAAGGATATTCAGGAGGATAGGGCGCGCCGCGGGCGTACATGCCTCCAAAATTAACCCGCATGAATTTCCCCAAATTCAACGGAGGAGACGCGTTGGAGTGGATATACAAAGCAGAGCTCTTCTTCAGTTATCAGGATGTGCCGGAAGGGAAGTGGGTTCAACTTGCATCCTTCCATCTGGAGGACGATGCCTTCCAGTGGACGCAGTGGTATTTACGGGGCCGGGACTACGTTCCCTGGGCAGTGTTTGTGGAGGGCTTTACGACCCGGTTTGGACCCCTGGAGTACGAGGATTTTGAGGCCCTTCTCTAGAAGTTGCAACAGAAGGGGTTAGTGATGGAATACCACACAGAGTTTGAAAAATTGGCAAATCGGGTGCAGTGGGAAGAAAAGACGCTACTCAGCTGCTTCGTCTCAGGACTTAAGGAGCACCTTCGTGATGAGGTGCACGCACACATGCCCCGCACGTTGAATTATGCTATCACATTGGCCCGCATCCAGGAGGAACGCTTCCACAAGCAGCAGACTCGTACCACGGGGAGGCAGCCAGTGGTCCCCGCAGTTGCACGACGGGATCCCTCAGCGGCTGGCAAGCCAACGGTGACACGGCTTTCATGGGCCGAACTCCAAGCCAGGAAAGAGAAGGGCTTATGCTTTAACTGCGACGGCAAGTTCACGCCGGGACACAAATGCCAAAAGATACAGGTCATTATGCTACGCGAGGACACGGAGGACGGGATCCCACCCAAATCAGTAGGATGGGGACTTGGATTTGACTGAGTTCGGCGTGTCACTTCAGGCGATGGAGGGGTTCAATGCACCGCTCACAATGAGGATGTCCGGGAGAGTCCGCCAGGAAAGGGTGACTATCTGGTAGATATAGGGAGCACGCATAACTTCATCCATCCGAAAGTGGCGCAGCGGGTGGTACACGAGGTTGACCGAGCAGCTGTTTTTCATGTTATGGTGGCCGACGGGAGCAAGCTCCAGTGCGAGGGGGTTATGAAAGGCGTGGAACTACGGATACAGGGATACTCAGGACGCACAGACATCTACCTCCTACCCATCAGAGGGTCGGACATGGTGCTTGGGGTGCAGTGGCTACAACAATTATGGAGGGTTACCTTCGATTGGGAACGGATGACGATGGAGTTTCTCCAACATGGGAGGCAGTACTGCCTAGGTGGCCTAAAATCTTCTCCACTTAAGGAGATATCCCTCCGCAGTCTAGAGCGGCAGAGGGAGCAGGGCAGCACGATGGCGATGATCATGGCAGTTACGGAGGCCCCCGGGGCACCTCCGGTAGTACCCGAGTAGATGCGGGCGTTGCTCGCTCAGTATGCAGATATATTCGAGACACCCAGGACGCTCCCACCACCGCGGTTTCGCGATCACCAGATTCAGCTGAAGACCTGGACGGAGCCCATCAATATTCGGCCGTACCGGTACCAGTATATCCATAAGGCCGAGATCGAGCGCAGCATTCGGGAAATGATCACAGCGGGACTCATTCACCCTAGTACCAGTGCATTCTCATCCCCCATAATCTTAGTCAAGAAGAAGGACGGATCATGGCGCTTCTTCGTGGACTACCGCGACCTTAATATTCCACCATAAAAGACAAGTTTTTGATACCACTGATTGAAGAACTATTGGATGAACTACGCGGTGCTTCCCGTTTCACCAAACTCGACCTCCGGTCGGGTTACCACCAGATTCACATGCATGAAGAGGATGTCAACAAGACCGCATTCCGCACACATGACGGGCATTATGAGTTCCTGGTGATGTCGTTTGGGCTCACCAACGCCCCCTCCACATTCCAGGATGTCATGAACGAGATATTCCGGCCCCTTCTCTGTTAGTCCGTGCTGATATTCTTTGATGATATTCTGATCTACAGTGTCAGCTGGGAGGAACATTTGCACGACGTGGAGCAGGTCTTCACCATCCTTCGCCAACACCAACTGTACGCCAAGCAATCCAAATGCTCTTTCGGGCAGGAGGAGGTAGAGTACTTGGGTCATTTGGTGTCGACTGGCGGCGTCAAGGCGGACCCTCAAAAGATCGCAAGCATGTTATCCTGGCCGCGCGCCCATACTATACGAGCATTGAGGGGCTTCTTGGGCCTCACGGGCTACTATCGCCGCTTTGTGAAAGACTGACAAGATTGCCCGACCTCTCACCCAGTTGTTACAGAAAGACGCCTTCGTTTGGCAGGACGGGGCAGAGGCAGCATTTCAGACACTTAAGGGGGCCATGGCGTCTACTCCAGTCCTGGCGCTCCCAGATTTCACCAAGGAGTTTGTGCTGGAAACCGAATCTTCCGGAGTGGGCATTGGTACGGTGTTGATGCAGGAGGGCCGACCCTTAGCCTTCTACAGAAGGGCACTGGCCCCTCGCACGCTGGGCTTGTCCACCTATGAGAAGGAAATGTTGGCTATCATCCGCACGGTGGCTGTGTGGCGGAAAAAACTGCTAGACCGGCATTTTAAAATTCGCACCGACCACCAGATCTTGAAGCATTTCCTGGATCAACGGGTCTCTTCTCCTCTTCAACAAAAGTGGGTCACAAGGCTTTTGGGTTATGATTATGAGATTACCTATTGGAGAGGCAAAGACAACGTGGTGAATGACGCTCTCTCTCGCCTTCCTGAGGCTACTGTTGCTCACATCACAAGGCCACTAGTGGATTCCCTGGATGATATACAGGAGGAAGTGATGCGAACTACCGCTTTACGCACCCTGGTGGAGGCTTTGCAGCGCGGTGAGACCATGGACTCCGGTTATCACCTTCAGAATGGCCGCCTCTACCATCATGGCCGAGTGGTTATTCCTCCGGACTCGGCATGGAAAACCGTGATGATGCACGAGTTTCATTCTTCACCGACAGGTGGCCACGCGTGAGTGCTCCGTACCCTTCAGCGGGCGCGAGCAAATGTTTTTTGGCCCGGCATGCGCCGCGACATACAGTAGTTTGTTCGGTAATGTGAGATCTGCCAACGTCAGAAGTACGAGACGACCTCGCCGGCAGGACTGCTTGTGCTTCTCAAGATTCCGCAGCATGTTTGGGATACAATGTCGATAGATTTCATTGACGGGTTGCCCAAGTCCCAAGGAAAATTCGTGATTCTGGTGGTGGTTGACAAACTCTCCAAGTACGGCCACTTCCTTGCTTTGAGCCATCCATATACCGGCGAATCTGTCGCCGCTCTTTTTGCTCAGGAGATTATCCGCTTGCATGGCCTACATCGTGCTATCATCTCTGACCAGGACCCCACCTTTGTGAGCAATATTTGGCAAGAACTCTTCCGGCTGCAAGAGACATGTCTACGTTTCAGGCTTTCAACGCAGCACATCACCCCCAGACGGACGGCCAGACGGAGGTCTTAAATCGGGGCGTGGAGACCTATCTCCGTTGTTTTGTTATGGACGAGCCCCAGACTTGGCCGGGGTGGTTGCATTGGGCCGAGTATTGCTACAACACTTCCTACCACTCCGCCAGCCATTTGAGGTTGTTTACTCCGCCAGCTATGAGCCGGGCAGCACGACCATGTCGGCGGTTGATCGGGATCTTCGTGCCAGGGATCACATGTTAGCAACCCTGCGTGAGAACCTTCGCCTTGCCCAGGATCGCATGAAGGTTCAGACAGACAACCATCGCAAGGAGAGGGAGTTTGCAGTGGGCGATGAAGTGTTTCTCAAGCTCTGACCGTACCAACAGTTGTCAGTCGCTCATCGTCTGAATCAGAAGTTATCTCCCCGGTATTACGACCCCTTTCGTATACTTAGCAGGGTGGGATCGGTGGCTTACAAGTTGGCACTGCCTATGGGTTCCCGCATTCACCCAACTTTTCATGTGTCCTTGCTCAAGTTAAACGTTGGTGCCAATGTCCAACCGAGTGCTTTTCTGCCAGAGGCTACCAGTGCGGGCGAGCTTCGCCCACTTCCGGAGGATGTTGTGTTGTTCAAGTGGAAACGGCAAGGCGCTGAGTACCGCCACGAGCTCTTGGTCAAGTGGAAGGACCTCTCGGCGGCGCACAATTCCTGGGTGAATTTGCTGGACTTCAAGGAGCTTTACCCCGACTACCACCTTGGGTACAAGCTGGTTCTTAATGGGGAGAGGATGTTACGCCTCCTTTACGCTTCTCGGGGCGTCAATATCTTCGTAGGTGCAAGGAGTCGGGAAGCAACAACGGGGCTGAAGAATTTGGTTCAGCCCCCACTCATTGAACCGACCGGCCGGGGCTGAACCAACGGGTTCAGCCCCTTTTGGAGGGGCCGGCCGGCCCCTCCTTGGCCCGAGTATTTATACCCGGGCTGCTCTCTTGTGGAGGCATGCAAGATATCTCAAGGTATTTCCCTCTTCTCTCCTCCTCAACCCTAGTTCTCTAGTTTTTCCCTTTAGATATCTTTCTCCCCCTTCTTCTTCCTATCAGCTTTACTCCGTTAAAAATTCTTACACCTCTCATTGGAAAAGAACATCCAATTTGTAAATATCACATACTTCGAACATCTACGGCTGATCTGTGATATGATTTCTTAATGGAGATTTCATTAGCACCAACTACTTTAACTAACCCAAAATCTATCACATAAATTGTAAACCTATTTTTTCAAACCTTTCCTCACATTCGTTCGCACATTCCTGAATGCGCGTAATCCTCACCATGATCACGAGTAGTAAATTCAAATGGCTAAAACTAAATATAGATTTTGATCCCTAACTTTTGCCACATTTATGAAATTAGTCCCAGAAATTTTATAATTTAAAATGTAAGTCCCTAAAATATAGTGTACTTCACAACCGCCAGAGATCTCCTACCACTCTCCAAACACTGCCTAAATATAGTGATGTCATGACTAAATGTTCACCTTTTAAAAACCAAATACTATAAAACCTCTAATGAATTAGCAAATGGAAGAGCTAGCAAGAAAATCAAAGGCTAGAAAGTAGAAATGCATTTTCCGTAAGGTATACAAGGTATGTTGACTTTTAATGCTGCGCACATTTGAAAACTGACCATCCTAAGGGTCTGTTTGGCGCAGCTCTGGCGGCTGGAAAATCTCTATTCCAGCCGCCAGAGCTGTTTTCAGTCTGTTTGGGACAGCTCTCTGTGAAGAGATTTTCAAAAATCTGGAGCTGTTTTGCAGCTTTTCAGAAATCTCTCCACCCCCAGCTTCTGCTCCCGCAAAATAGCTTTCTCTCCCACATGTTTTGGAAATCTAATGGTTTCTTCAGTTGGAACATGCTCAGAGGCCGGACGGCCTTCCTCCAGCGATTCCGAGCCCCGGACGGCTTTCCTCCGGCGATTCCGAGCCCCCGACGTCCTTCCTCCGGCGATTCCGAGCGCACTTCTGCACAAAACACCCAAACAGTCTACAGCTTTTCAAAACTGCTCCCCAGAGATCTATTTTAAAACAGCTCTATCCGGACAGCAGCTTTTCAATCCGCCAGAGCTGTCCCAAACAGACCCTAAGTGCAATAAAAGCTCTCTTTCTTAATAAGGGATCAGGAGCACCCATCATGATCCTTTCAATTGCCTGTATTGATTATAGACACCAAGTTAAAGCAAATAACAATAATAACTACACATGGTATGCTTGGCTTGAAGGAATTTGAGGGAAATGCAAATGCAATTTATTTCACAATTTAATATCAAATTTTACCTAAGAAAGTTTAACAAATGCATTTTTTCATTGATAAATCCCATACAATTACACAATCCTAATAAAAAAGGGAACAAAAATAAAATCAGAAGGATGAAAATAATTTAAATGCAATTCATTTACAAATTCAAAATCCATTTCCTCTTGTTCTATTCCATCAAACCAAACAGTCATAATCAATGATGTAAGAAGGAAAAGTTACCATGAGAGAAGAAAACAGATTGGGCAAAAAGGAAGAGAAGTCAACGCCACTATCATCTTCTTCATAAATGATTCCATCAAACATGCTTAGTAGTAAATCTATACCATGGGATTTGATATTCCAGGGATAGTCAATTGAAGAAAGTGTATGTTTGAACATCCCTATAGCTTGCCACCGCCTAAAACGGGCTTCTTGAATTTTACTAAGGCTTCGGCTCTATTTGTTTGGGCGTTTTGCTGCTCCGTTTTGGGCAAACGCCGCCGGAAGGAGGGTAAACAAATGAACCTCCTGCGGCGTTTGCTCCGTTTCCACCCGCCCGCCTTGAGAAACGCCCCAAAAAGCTTCGTTTGGAGCAGCCACCTCCCCCCCCCCCCATTCGAACACTCTGTTTCCACCTGCCGGATCGACCCGCCACCGCCGAACCAAATGAAGCCTTCATTTGGTTCGGCGGTGGCGGATCGATCCGGCAGGTGGAAACGGAGTGTTCGAACCGGAGGGGGGAGGTGGCTGCTCAAAACGGAGCTTTTTGGGGCGTTTCTCAAGGCGGGCGGGTGGAAACGGAGCAAACGCCGCTGGAGGTTCATTTATTTACCCTCCTTCCGGCGGCATTTGCCCAAAACGGAGTATCAAAACGCCCAAACAAATAGAGCCTAAGAACAACATCTAAGTGCTCACCAGTAGCTTTTACGACTTCATCCGATATATGGCACCACATCACTAACAAAACACAATAAAATAAATAAAGAAATAAACAAAAAAGTCAATAAAATAATCAGATGGAAGTTGTCTGCTTCGGGATAATATAGACTCAGAAGAAAGAACAAAAAATCTGACCAGTTAGACTCGCTCCATAGATAGCCAACGAAAAGCTAGTCAAAAATTTATCATCATCATCTATAAAAAAATTGAGACAGTTTTAGTGAGGGAAATGGGAAGCTATAGTAAAATATTTATAGAAAAAATCAGTATCTACTATCTAGAGCCTGAAAATTACTAGTATCTAAAGCCTGAAAATTACGAAGGAAATAAATAGTCACCTTTGCAAATTTCAATAAGCATGTCTAAATCTCCAGTCAAAAGGCCAAAATAAGATAGCCCACAAAATGGGAGGAACTGAGAAAATTTTGCTACAATCAATGAGGAAGTTTCAACAACGCTCCTTTGCCTAGAACCTAATATAAGAGCCTTGAAATTGGAAAAAATGTGCCCAAATTAAGAAAATTGAGTATCAAGCAAAGAAAGAAAAGGAATAAAGAGAGTAAATTTATGCTTATAAAGTTTCAATTACTCAACAATGTTTTGCAGAACATAAAGGCCAAGTATAGCACACAGTACTTCTTTACTTTGTCCTTCCTGTTATAGTTGATTAGAAGATTAATATATATATCCGAAGTATATGAAAAGGTAATAAACAGTCCTGATGCAAATAAATACAAACCAACTTTTGGCAAATTTCTTGGATGGAAGAACCAATGATAATGGCTGCCGAGAGTAAATCATTTAGAGAATCTTTATCTTCTTCATAAGCTCCTGAAGATGCAACATATAGATAATCTAGAATAACATGTAACACCACTTTAACTTGCTCGATATGACGTCTCTGAGTGCGAAGAAGAACTGAGATGTTAAAAAAAGAGAAGTTAACCATTCAAATGACTGATAGTAAAAAAAGAGCTATAGATCTGCCTAAGAGTTCAACATGTACATGCATGCCTTCAAACTCTTCTCTGTTGTATACAGTATATCTGAGCCATTTTCTAGTTAACTCAGACAAAGAAAAGCAGCAGAAAAACAACTTCTTCCCTATGGAAATTCTCCTATGCACGCACCTAATTTAACAAGAATTATAAGCTTTTGTTGCGGATTAACTCGACGTCCCGGTCGGACCGGAATTCTTGGACCGTCTTAGCTCTCGGAACGGTCGAGCGCGCACACAGTCAATGAAGATGAACAGTAGATACAAGTCTTGATGACGTGAAAAAACCCCTTAAATGGGTAAAAAACCACGTGATCGGGTCTGTGCCGGTCAAATTTCACTAGCTTCCGGTGATTACAGTGCACTGGGTGAATCGGGGGGACAGGCCGCTCACGTTACAACTTGAGGGGAGAGAGAAAAACTGTAGCTTCCGGCGGGCGACAGGCTGCTCCGCGGAAGTGACTTAAACGATGGAATGCGCAGGATGCTTCTGGCGCGTGCGCTCGGCGCGCGCTTGCTGGCTACGACTGTCTTCTTTGTTCGGCTTCCTCGCGGTCTTGGGCATCTCCTTGCTAACTGCGCGCTGGTGGGGTGCCTGTAGCTGGCGGTGGATGCTGGTGGCCGCTGGTGGCTGGCGGTGAGCGGAGGCCGACTTGGTGGATGAGGCGGGAGAGCTCTCACCTGAGGAAGAGGAAGAACCAGAGAAGGAAAAAAGTGAGAAATGAGGAGCCCTGGGGGTCCTTTTATAGCCTCCAGGGGAAGATCATGGCGGGCCCCACCACTAAAGTGGTGGGATAGTGGGTGGTTACCCCCTTGATCGGACGGCGATAAGGGGCTTCCCCGGATCGGACGGCGGGGAGGCCTCTCATGGAGGCGAGCCGCCATAACGGCGGCGGCAGCCGGTCGGCGGGTGGCGGGAGCGGCCGGTCGGGCGGCTCATGGCGGTGGCCCGTCAGTGGTCCGGCCGCGACAAGGGCGGCCGCGGCCGGGGCGGCCGTGGCTGGCCATGGCCTTGCCGCAACGATGCCGGCCGCGGCTAGGGAGGCCGCGGTCGGGGCGGCCGTGGCCGGCGACGGCAAGGCCGGCCATGGCCTTGTCGGGCCGAGGCCGGCCGCGGCTAGGGAGGCCGCGACCGGGGAGGCCGTGGCCGGCGACGGCAAGGCCGGCCACGGCCTTGCCGGGCCGAGGCTAGGGAGGCTGCGGCCGGCCATGGCCGGCCATGGCTGGGGCGGCCGTGGCCGGCCACGGCAAGGCCGGGCCGGCCGCCTCTGGCTAGGCCGGGCCGGCCGTGGCCTTGTTGGCGGCTTGCCGCGGCCGCCCCGACGGCGGGGCTGGCTGCGGCGAAGGCCGGGGGGCCGGCCGTCGACGGTGGATAGGCCGCCCGTCGGCGGCGATTCTCCCGGCGGCGGTTTCCCCCATGAGGGAAGGGAGTGGGGCCCGCTTCCCCCCATAATTCTCATCATGAGAGATCATGGGGGGTTGGGCCCACCCATGATCCTCTTTGAATGGAGATCATGGGTGGGGCTTGAACTTTCTATAAATGATGGTGTAACCCATCAATTGCCCCCCAGATCTCTGCTGTCTGGGAGCGAAGTGAGCGCGAGAGGAGATATTTTTCTTACTTCCTGTTGTTATGGTGAGTGCCGGTAAGAAAATAGAGGCGGCAGCGATGGATCGTGGTTCCAAGGTACGATAGCACGTGGAGGGTTGGTGAGCGTGTGCCGGGTGTATGCGGACGGAAGCCGGCGGGGTGCATGCGTTGGCCGCACGCGCAGGCCGTGCGCGAAGACTGGGCGCGCGCGGGCCGCGCGCGCGGGGGGCGTGCAGGCGGGGCGTGCGCGGGCCGGGCGCGCGCAGACCCTGTGCGCATGCCGCACACGCAGTCCGTGCTTATGTTGCGTGCGCGGGCCGTGCGCGTGCGCCTCCCAGCCGCGCGTGTGCCCAGGCGTGGTTCGTGTTGTGCGATCTTGCAGCTGTGAGCTGACTTTTTATTTTTGTCATGTGCAAGTTACGAAGCGTTCCTCTGGCCCGATGCGTCTGCGCTCCTCCTTGACTGAAGATGGCGTGGACATTTGGAGGGCGAAGTACGGGGTTCCTGCTGATTTAGAAGTGAGGATCCCGCGACCCGAGGAGCGGGTTCAGAATCCTCCCCGTGGCTGGCTGACGATCTGTGAAGTGTCCCTGAGATCCGGCTTCCGCTTTCCGCCCTGCGAGGAGGTGATTGAGATTGTGAAGTTTTGCGGAGTGCCTATCTCCCCGTTTGCTCAGACTGGGGTTGCCCGAATCATGGGCTTGGTCGCCTTCTTCCGCGAGCATGGGAACCTGCTTTCTTTGGACCAATTTCGAGATTGGTGCGACGTGCGCTTTGACGGTGGTGAGCGGGTGGAGGTGCGTAACAACAAGGTTTGGTTGGAGTTCGAGGCTCGTAAAGATCGTTGCCACGGTAATACTTTGTTTGGATATGTGAAGAACTCTTGGGGTCTTCCTGAGGTGTGGAATGCGCTTCCCGACCGTTGCCGCCGTGTGAAAGGGAGGGAGCGAGACTTTTCCCCGGTGCTGGGATTCTATGAGCCTCGTGAGCTGGCCAACCGTCTCTTTAACATATATGCCTATGTGGAGGAAAAGCGACTGCTGGGATGTGGTATCTCGGCGGGCACAGTTCAGGTGATGGTGACTTCTCAGGGAGGGGGCCGAAAGAGGAAAACAGTGATTGTCCCTGCTGATGACCTTGATGTTGTGGTGGTAGCTTCTGATGGTTCAGCTCCAGAGGTGCAGTTACCGGCTTCCCCTGCTCCTCAGGTGCCTGCCAGTGCAGCGGCTCCCCGGATGTCCTCTTCCTTGAGGGCGATGAGCGATGCGGTAAGGGTGTAGCTTCTTTTTTCTTTTTATTCTCCTTTTTTTTTCGTTGAAAAAGGTTGATTGTGTGTCTTTCTTTTGCAGATAGAGACTCAGACGCAGATTGCTGTGACCTGGAACGATCATTATGTGAGCCTGAAGGACGGGTATCTCGCTTTACAGGAGAAGCTTCGATTGTCGATGGGCTCGCTGGCCTCCCTGAAGGAGGAACATGACCGGGATATTGCGCGGCTCCGTCGAATTGGCTCAGAGCTGAAGTCCGAGCTAAAAGATACGCGTGCGGCCTTGGACGTGGAGAAGACTTTGGTGGAGAGGACCACCCAGATGCTGGAACATGCAAAGGAAGAGACATCTGGCTTAGGGACTCAGCTGCAGGCGACACGAGAGGAGATTTCAGGCCTTGAGACTCAGCTTCGGGCGGCGAAGGCGCAGGTGGAGATGCTATCCTCTGACGACCATGCATCAGAGCTGAGGGAAGCCGGGCTTGCGGAGTACTTGGAGTCGCTGGACTACCTGCGAGACCGCAACTTGATTGCGGAAGAGGTTTGTGATGATATTTGGTCCAAGGAGGTGGAGCCCCAGATGGATGATATACGCGAGCTGGCGCTCTATCGCGGCATTTTGAAGGTCTTTCGCTTCGTAGGCAAGCGCCTTGGGTGTGACACCTCTAGTTTCAGATTTGCAGATGTTTACGGGGACGAGCGCTCTGATTCAGATGCTGAGGGAGAGTAGCTGTAGTGTATACCTGTTGTTGTATGTTTTGTTGTTTTCTTGTGCATGTAGCGTCTTACCTTTAGGCACTGGTTGTACCTGTTTTACTTTGAGCTTTTGCTTTGTTATGACATTGTTGTCTCTCCATGCCTCTTTGGATGTTTGTCTGTGTTTGATTGATATTGACCGCGCGGCTTTGACTAGGCGTGGGGCATTTAGCTTGTGCGTAGGGCACTTGAGACTTTTACTTTTTGTGAAGGGCACTCGCGTCCCTTCCTTCTCTAGCACGCGGGATACCCGTGGCTTAGCATGCATGAGGGATACTTGCAACTTGGTTGGCGCAAAGGACGTTCTCAGCTTAGTTTGCGCGAGGAGTACTCCTGGCTTCTCCGTAAGGGGGGCAGACCCCCACAGCGGTGCGCGAGGGTTGCTCGCGGCTTAAGTTGTGTGAGGGATGCACACGACTTCTACGTGAGGGGGGCAGGCCCCCATAGTGGCGGGCGAGGGTTGCTCGTGGCTTAATTTGCATGAGGGATGCTCGCGGCTTCTTCATGAGGGGGGCAGGCCCCCACGGTGGTGCGCGAGGGTTGCTCGCGACTTAAGTTGCGTGAGGGATGCTCACGGCTTCTTCGTGAGGGGGGCAGGCCCCTACGGTGGTGCACGAGGGTTGCTCGCGGCTTAAGTTGCGCGAGGGATGCTCGCGGCTTCTTCGTGAGGGGGACAGGCCCCCACGGTGATGCGCGAGGGTTGCTCGCGTCTTAAGTTGCGCGAGGGATGCTCGCGGCTTCTTCGTGAGGGGGGCAGGCCCCCACGGTGGTGCGCGAGGGTTGCTCGCGGCTTAAGTTGCGCGAGGGATGCTCGCGGCTTCTTCGTGAGGGGGGCAGGCCCCCACGGTGGTGTTTTGATTAATGTCATGTGTTTGATCTGATTGCATAACCTTAGCATTAGCAAGCCATTTTCTTGATCTCATACTGCCAAGATGAATGAGGAGAAGGACAATATTGCATAAATAAAATGTACGAATGAAACAACTTATGGACAGTGGTAACATGCACGGGGTTGATCCCGCGGCTTAGATAGTTCAAAGCAAAATGTACGTAATTTAGATAGTTGCAACAATAGAAATCATTGATAAAATCGGCGCAGGTTCTGCGCGTTCCAGGTACGGGGGAGAGTCTTTCCTTCTGCGTTCCGCAACTTATACGTCCCTGGCTTCACCATTGCCATGACGACGAACGAGCCTTCCCAAGCTGGGGATAGCTTGTCACCTTGCGTTGCCTTCCCTGCTGCTTCGAGAGTACATAGGACCAAGTCTCCTACGTTGATCGGACGTGGCTTTACTTTGTGGTTGTAGTAGTGAGCTGCACGTTGTTGGTATGCTGCGTCCCGGAGGGCGGCTTCTTCGCGGATTTCAAAGATTAGGTCTAGATTATCCCTGAGTGCGTCGTTGTTCGTCTGGAGATCGAAGTGAGACACCCAGGGGCTTGGGATGCCAATATCAACTGGAATGATTGCTTCAGTTCCGTAGCAGAGGTTATATGGCGTTTCTCCTGTTGGGGTTCTTGCTGTTGTTCGGTATGCCCACAATACGTTAGGGAGCACATCGGGCCATTGCCCCCCTGCATCTTGGAGTCTCGTCTTTAGGCCCTTTAGGATGGTTCGGTTGGTTACTTCGATTTGACCATTGGACTGAGGGTGTGATACTGCTGTGTGCCTCAGCTCGATCTTCAAGTCTTCGCATAGCTTGCTGAAAGATCTTCCAGTGAATTGAGTGTCGTTGTCCGTGATGATAATTGCGGGTATGCCAAAGCGACAGACAATGTTCTTCCATACGAATTGCTTGGCATTTTCTTCGGTAATCTTGGTCAGAGGTTCCGCTTCTACCCACTTGGTGAAGTAGTCGATGACAATGATAATGAACTTTCTCTGTCCTGAAGCTAGGGGCAAAGGGCCGAGGAGATCAATTCCCCACTGTGCGAACGGCCATGCTCCCTGCAGCGTGGTAAGGGCGACGGGTGGTTGTTTAGGGACATTGGCGTGCAACTGGCAGCTTTTGCATTTCTGAACGAAGTCCGCAGCTTCTCTCCTCATGGTTGGCCAGTAGAAGCCTTGGCATAAGATTTTGCGGGCTAATACTTTTCCTCCCAAGTGTTCCCCGCAGACTCCTTCATGGACTTCTCGGAGGGTGTAATCGGCATCAGTCTCTGTTAAGCATTTTAGGTAAGGCCTTGCAAAAGATCGCTTGTAGAGTTCTCCGTCAATCAATGTGAACGTTGCTTCCCTGATTCTCAACTAACGGGCTTCCTTCGGATCCTCCGGAAGTTGTTGTCTTTTTAAGTAATCATCAACCAGTGGGGTGATCCATTGTGCTTCTAAGTTCTTAATTTTCGCTATCTCCCAAGGTCCCTGGATACTGAGAAGGACAACTTCTTCTACTCTGCGTCTCCTGGACTGATAGCGGGTGTGGGACGTAGCTAACTTTGATAGGGCGTCTGCTCGGCTGTTTTGCTCTCTGGGGATGTGGAGGATTTGTACTTGTGGTATCTGTTGCAGGAGTGACTTTACTAACTGGAGATACTAAACAAGCTGCTCATTCTTAGCTTCGTAATCCCCTTCCACTTGGGATACTATGAGTTGGGAGTCCGAGTAGATCGTTAAACTGGTAACACGACAGTCGATGGCGAGTCTTAGTCCTGCGATTAAGGCATCATACTCTGCTATATTGTTGGTTGTAGGGAACTTGAGTCGGATCCCGTGCTCCAATGTGACGGGCTCTAGGCTTACGAGGAGCAGCCCGACTCCTGCTCCCTCAATGCTGGATGCTCCATCGACGTACAGGGTCAATCTTTGTCCAGGCTCTGCTGAGATATCTTCTGGTTCTGCTGGTAGGGTGTTTTCGACGACGATGTCTGCCAAAACTTGTGACTTGATGACAGGACGTGGTAAGAAGTGGATGTCGAATTCGCCCAGTTCGACGACCCATTTGACTAATCGGCCGGAAGCTTCTATTTTTGAAGAATTGCACGGAGAGGTAATTCTGTCAGTACCTTAATGGTGTGGGCTTGGAAATAGGGACGACGCTTTCTTGCTGAGAAAACAAGCGCGAGTGCCGTTTTGTCTGCGACTAGATATCGAATTTCGGTGTCAGTGAGGATCTTACTGAGATAATAGATGGGGCGTTGGACACCCCCCTCGTCCTTTACCAAAACTGAGCTTAGTGCGACTGGTGTGATGACGAGGTATAAAAACAGAACTTCTCCTGGAGATGGTTTTGACAGTAGCGGAGGGGATGCTAGATATTGCTTGAGTGATTCAAAGGCTGACTGACACTCGTCTGTCCACTGAAAACCGGTAGCTCTAGCTCCCCAGAGAATCTTGAAGAAGGGGAGATACTTATCTCCAGTCCGCGCAAGGAATCTAGAAAGTTCCGTGATTCTTCCATTCAGCCTTTGCACTTCTTTGAGAGATCGGGGCGGCGACATCTCCTCCAAGGCTTTAACTTTCTCGAGATTGGCTTCTATGCCTCGCTGGGTTACCATAAACCCTAAGAATTTTCCTGACGTAACCCCGAACACGCACTTGGTAGGGTTGAGCCTCATGTCGTACTGCCGTAGTATTTTGAAACACTTTTCGAGATCCTCTATGTGGTTCTCCCAATGAACGCTCTTTACTAGCATGTCATCGACGTACACTTCCATTGTCTTGCCGATAAGGTCTTTGAAGATTTTGTTCATGAGCCGTTGGTAAGTGGCTCCGGCATTCTTGAGCCCAAAAGGCATAACTTTATAGCAGTATATCCCTTTATCAGTTCGTAATGTCGTGTGCTCTTCATCGGTTGGGTTCATTAGAATCTGGTTGTATCCGGAGTAGGCGTCCATGAAGATAAGGAGTTGGCGTCCCGCGGTTGAATCGACTAGCTGATCAATTCTGGGGAGCGGGAAGCTATCCTTAGGACATGCTTGATTAAGGTTGGTGTAGTCCACACACATCCTCCACTTCCCTGAGGACTTCTTTACTAAGACAACATTAGCTACCCAACTAGGATAGTTCACCTCTCGGATGAAGCGGGCGCTGAGGAGCTTCTCTACTTCTTCTTCGATTGCTTCGAGACATTCAGGAGCAAAGTTTCTCTTCTTTTGGATGACGGGTTTGCATGCCGGATTAATATTGAGGGAATGCTGGATGACGCGGGGATCTATGCCGGGCATATCCTCCGGGGCCCAGGCGAAGATATCTCTGTTGCTTTGGAGGTAGGATGTCAGTTCCTCCTTTTCTCGCTGGGGGAGGAGCGACCCGAGCTGGATGGTGCGAGCCGGATTTACTGGGGAGAGAGGGATCTCAATTAGCCCTTCAATGGGCATCCCTCGTTGCAGCACTGCTTCATCGCGGAGGTCGAAGTCATCAATATTCAACGTGGTGGCATTTACTGGCTATGCCTGTTTGGAGTAGCAATTTTTGGCGGCTTCTTGGTTACCACGGACGACTCCAATTCCCCCGGGAGTAGGGAACTTCACGGCTATGTGAGGAATTGAGGGAATTGCTTTGAAGATAGTTTGAACTGGTCTTCCGAAAATGGCGTTGTAGGCGGAGCTTGAATCCACAACCACGAACTGGATTAAATGCGTCACTTGTCTTGGAAATTCTCCCATAGTAACTGGGAGGGTGATCGTTCCTAACACCTGCACTGGATGGTTGTCAAAACCGTACACTGGTCCGGCTGCCTTAGTGAGACACTGAGTGGAAATATTCATATTCTGCAGAGTAGCAGAAAATAGGACATCGACAGAGCTTCCATTGTCGATGAGAATTCGTTTGACATTATAACATGGATCCCCGATTCCAGCACTGATCACTAGGGGATCTTGGTGAGGTGTTCGGAGGCCGACCAGGTCTTCATCCCCGAAGGCTATGGTGGAATCCTGTTTGAATTTTTTTATCTTCGTGGGTCTCCCCCTGCATACTGACCGAGAAGATTTGAGCGGAAAGAATGGGTGACCCGGCTATGGTTTCGATGTTTCCAACCATCTGTTTACCACCTGCTCCTCTAGAAAGGGGATTTTGCCTATCTCCTTGTTGTCTAAGCGGGTCGCATTGATCTTGCACATGTCCTTGTAAGAATCTGCCGAGTAGTCCCAAGCCGGACTAGAAGTTCAATTTCTTCTTTTAGGTGGGCACAATCCTCTGTCGTATGTCCCGTAGTTCGATGAAACTCGCAATACTTAGATTGGTCGTTCCTAGGATTGGGTGCTGGCTGCCTCGGTCGCTGCAAGGCTTGCTCATTCTGGATGGCAAACAACACATTGGTGCGTGTCGTGTTGAGGGGGGTGAAATCTCTGGGGGGCTGATCTCTCTGAGGATTTCGTCGTCGTTGGCCATTGATAGAATCGATTTCAAGATAACTCAAACACCTAGGGGGGGTGTATAGGTTCTTTCCTTTTTTTACTAAAGGCAGAATAAGAATCCAGTTCTTTAAAGAGAATCTAACTATTCTACAGATATCACAGCAACCACAGCACATAATTCACAATCACACAGACATCACAGATTGCACACTAGTTTATAGTGGTTCCCCAAGGTTTGGGTACATCCACTTTCCCCATTCGCCTATCCAGCAGTGTGCTATATTCAGCCTAACTTCTTCGTTCTTCTCAGATCCACAGATCTTACAGCTCAGAACCCTGAAAGGTTCCTATAACTCAGAATGTATCAACACTCCTACAGCTCAGGCTAACAGCCCAACCTCAGCCTTATCACAAGGCCTACAACTCAGAATGTATCCACGCTCCTACAGCTCGGGCTAACAGCCCTACCTCAGCCTTGTCACAAGGCCTACAACTCAGAATGTATCCATACTCCTACAACTCAGGCTAACAGCCCTACCACTCAGAGATCTATATCTCCTACACTCAGCCTTTATATCATAGGCTTACAACTCAGATCTTGAAAGATCCTACAGAATTTGAAAAATCTTATAGTTTGACTCTTACCCTTGTTGAGAGAGAAGGGATAAAAGGTTTCTTGATCAGCTCTTGATAAAACTGATTGTTGAGATCAACCTGTTCTTAGCTTTCTTCAAAGCTTCTTGAATCTGAACTCAGTAGGTTTGATCTTCTTTGAAGTTGACTGGCTGGCAGCTTCCTTCTTAGATTTCAGCAATAGATCTGAATTCTTCTTAACAGATTTGTTCAGGATCTGCTTCTTAAGAGACTTGTAAATGCCTCCTTCTTACTTCAAACAGCTGGATCTCTCTCTCACTCTCCAAATCTTCTGAAGTTTCTTTTGAATTCTTATTTGAATTCTCCTTAGACAAATTCTGAGTAGATTGCCACTTCAGTCTGTTTTCTTAGATCTTCTCACGAAAATCTTCTTATGTGTGACATGCTCTTTCTTGATCAATGATCAATTCTTCATTAGTTGTTTTTTTATTTGACAGAATCCGTCTTTATATAGACTTCATCCATGGTAACCGGCTAATCTGGTTTCTAACGAACTTCTGACAGTTCTGATAGCTTCAGTAAACTTGTTGGAATTCACAGCTGTCAAGTCTTCATTCATTTCTTGAACCTTTGTCTTTGTCAGCAAAGTGTCGAGACTGATCTTCATTATGTGTCGACACAAGTAGATTAAGTGTCGACACAAGCTTTGGTGATGTCGACACAGCTCCTTTGGTGTCGACACTGCTTCTTGACACTGCATCTGTAGAATGTGTCGACACAGTCACTTCTTCACTTCACAGCAATCAACTTTGTTTAAACTCTGTTGTGTGTCGACACAAGTCCTGTGTGTCGACACAAGTCCTGTGTGTCGACACAAGTCCTGTGTGTCGACACAGTTGATATAGTCTAAGAATTCTGTGTGTCGACACTGCCTCCAGGGGTCGACACAGTTGATGTAGACTAAAACTTCTGTGTGTCGACACAGTTGCTTCTGGTGTCGACACTGCTTTTCCAAATGTCGGCACAGGCTTTCTTAAGTGTCGACACATGGACTTAGAAATATTTTTTCTGCATTTTAGCGTATTCTTAACCTGCACATATAAACTCAAAATAACATCAAATACACCTTGATATATATCATTGAGCTAAGTGAGGCTTCTTCAAATCAGGTACACATTTTTCTATGTACCCAACAATATCCCCCTATTTGGAGAAGTCATAACTCATTAGTCAATGATATACACCACTTATAATAAACACACATTATGATGTATATAAGCATTATATGACAGGGTAACTTATAAACAAAACATATACCAAAATGACATTACAGAATAATGATGCAAACTTAATGAACATGAAACATTATTTTGTTTATACTATCAAAAAGTTTCTTAATAATTGTTTACATAGATTTCTTTAATACTGAAGATTACATTGTTCTTGTAAAATCTAGTAAATCTATACTAAGGCTGATCAGGCTCCCTGATGACTATGCCTTTTCCTGGCTTAATCTGAGCCTGCATAGTAGGTTCTACATCATCAATAAGCTTCTTTCCTTTCAATTCTGCCTTCTTCTGTGCTTCAGCCTTAATTCTCTGCCTTTCAAAATAATGAAAAGGCTTAGGGAAGTATTTGCTAGGCTCTTGAGCATTAGGAGGTAGCTTTCCAATTTTAGCCTTTCTTCTATATTGCAGAATGGCTTCTTGCCTTGCTTCATATTTCTGCCATTCTTGTTCAGTATACCATTTGCCCCTTTCATGGATCTGTTCTTTCACAGCTTTCCAGGCAGTCAAAATGATATTCCTGGAAGTGGGGCTCCACTGCTCAAAATCAGGCTTTAACTCAGCCTGTTCTCTGAACCTTTTCTTTGACAGTTGAGCTTCCTGCTGAGCTTTCAAGGAAGCTTCTGGAATTTCTACTTTCTCAATAATAACATTATCAACTTCCTGTGGAGGACTGTACATTGACTGAACCTGTTGCTGAATCATATCAAAATCTGCTGGAGGGTAGATGACCTGAGTAACTTTAGGTTGATCACCTTTAAGATAAGCAGGTTGCACACCTGACTCAACAACATTATCATCATCACAAAGGGGTGGATATCCCAGAGTGGCTCTGATGCTATTGGATATCCATTTGGCATGATCTGAGCCTGCTTTGACTAACACTCTCTCCCCCTTTATGACTTTTCTTTCAATATGGTCTCGTAAGTAATCTTTCTGAAATCTCACTTGTCCATCAAGAAAATTAACACCATCTTTATAAAATGATTTTAACTTGAGAAGCTTAGCAGAGATTAAATTCTGAGAAGTAGTAATGGCTATCTGAAATGAGTCTAAGGCAGCCTGTAGCTTCTTATCAAACTCCTCTTTCTCTTTAGACCTTGCTTCAGTCATTGCAGTGACTGTATTCTTTATTTGAGTTACTATCTCACTGTGAGATTCAGTCAGATTGTCATTCATCCTAATCTGATTCTCAAGGACATAGCCTTGTTTAATAGCAATGTCATCCACTTGAGCCTTTACTACTGCTTGCTGCTTAGCCAGAAATACTACAGCTTTACCCCCTTTGTGGAAACAATATGTCATCTCTTTCTTATGTAGATTCACTTCAAACCTGATGGATTTGATATCCTGAGCCAGATCAAAATGAAGTGACTTATGGCTTTCATCCACATACTTATCTAGAGCCACTCTATGCTCATCTAATTTCACTTGCAAGGCCACCAATAATGAGCTGTAATCAGCCTCTAGGGCAGGTTGTGGAGCAGCAGTTTGCAATGCTTTCTTGTAGCTTTGGCTCCTTCTCTTGAAAACCATCAGTTTTCTCTTTTTGGCACTTGTGATTTCTTCATCTTCTGAAGCAGATGAACTGGCAATGTCTACTCTTTTCTTAGGACTAGGAGGGAGCTCCTTTTCAGTCCTAATCTGCTCCCCCTCAAAGTCAGCCTGCTCCCCCTCAATATCAGGAAACAACTCTTCAAGAGTAAACTCCTATTGAGTGTGGACTGGTGGTACTTCTTTCTCGGGAGCATCAGCAACTACAGATGTATCCTCCATGATAACATCTTGTGCTGGAATGTTGATATGAGGTCTCTCAAGAATTGTTTGTGAAGCCATTTCACTTGCCAAGTGTGTTGTCTCTTCCCCCTGCACCTGTGCATTATTTGGCTCCCCCTCAAAGTCAGCTTGCTCCCCCTCAATATCAGGAAACAATTCTTCAAGAGTAAACTCCTATTGAGTGTGGACCGGTGGTACTTCTTTCTCAGGAGCATCAGCAACTACAGATGTATCCTCTATGATAACATCTTGTGCTGGAATGTTGATATGAGGTCTCTCAAGAATTGTTTGTGAAGCCATTTCACTTGCCAAGTGTGTTGTCTCTTCCCCCTGCACCTGTGCATTATTTGGCTCCCCCTGCTCCTGTGCATTATCAATAATGTCCTGTGTCTGTGTATTATCAGTAATGTCCTGTGCCTGTGTATTATCAGTAATGTCCTATGCCTGTGCATTATCTGGCTCCCTCTACACCTGTGCATTATCAGTAATGTCCTGTGCAGGTGATTTCTCAGCAGCTTCTTGTCTTTCTATATCAGGTATGTCCTTTGTTAGGACCCTATCCCATCTGGAGATAATCCTGATGTCCATTTTTCTCATATAGTTGATTTTAGAACCAGGAATCTGGTGCATTACTTCTGGAATTGCTCCAGCCAAGTATAAACTCATCAGTCTAGCCAAATTAGGTTTCTTTATGTCTTCCTTAATCTTCTCAAAAATTACTATAGACCAATCTGTGTTTAGTCTAAAAATAATCTTTGTCATTAGGCTGAACATATAGGCTAAAATCCTATCATGTCCCCCTGGCTTACATAGAATTACCTTGCCAACCACTTCAGAGAGGAGTTTCCCTTACTGATTCATCCATTTCCTGTTTATAGCAGATCAAATCTTCAAGGTGAGATCCAATCCACACCCATTTAGTGCTTCCCTTGTCTTGGATACGGGTACTTCTTCTTCATCCTGAGTCCTTGGAAGATTAAGAATTTTCCTCAAACCCTTCAAGGTCAATTTGACTCTAGCGCCATGAACCATTGATTTAATCTTAAGGCCAGTTGAATCTACTGTAGCTGCGCCATAAAACTCAAGTATCTCTTTCTTCCATATCTTGGTTGGTTCGGATACCAAAAACTCCAAACCATTTTAAGCAATTAGGGTAATTACCCCTTTAATCTAAGATTCTGCATCATCAAAGGCATGACGAACCAACTCATATCCTTCGTTGATGTTATCTTCTACCTTTGGCGCCATTGGGATGGTGAGAAAGCTTGGATTGAGAGGAGAGAGTTTGTCGACACAAGGTTTTGGTCTCGAAAACCTGGAGAGTGTATCGACAGAGATTGTTCTTGACCTATTTATACCCTTCTAAACAAAGAAGATCAAAAGATGGGCAAAAACTGTCTAAATGTGTTAACACTGTTGAAATGTGTCGACACATACTTCTAATGTCTCGACAACGGTGATGACTTCTAAGTGTCGACACCAATTGATGATGTGTTTACACTGTTTTACTTAGTTAATTTTGTTAAACTAATCTGTGTTCAACATTCCTAATTTAATTTTAAATTTATTGAATTTATTTTCATCTAGAGACTTAGTAAACACATCTGCAATTTGATAATCTGTTTTGACAAATTCTAGTGAGATGTCTTTTTTCTCTACATGTTCTCTAAGAAAATGGTATCTAATTTCTATATGCTTAGTCCTACTATGTGAAACAGGATTATTAGCAATAAAAATAGCACTTGTAGAATCACAAAACAAAGGTGTTCTACTTACCTGAATACCATAGTCTTCTAACTGGTGCTGAATCCACAACAGCTGTGCACATCAACTTCTTACTGCCACATATTCAGACTCAGCTGTGGAAATTGCCACACTAGTCTGCTTCTTACTGCTCCAAGACACCAATCTTCCTCCTAGAAATTGACAGGTGCCTGTTGTGTTTTTTGTATCTTCTTTGCAACCTGCAAAGTCTGCATCTGAATAGCCTGTCAGTAGAAAATCTCCATTCCTAGGGTACCAAAGACCTAGATTTGGTGTGCCCTTTAGATATCTAAAAATCCTTTTTACTGCAGTGTAATGAGATTCTTTAGAGCATGATTGGTACCTAGCACAGACACATGTTGCATACATAATGTCTGGTCTACTAGCAGACAGATATAGAAGAGAACCAATTATTCCTCTATACAAAGACTCATCTACAGGCTTACCTGCATCATCTTTGCATATAGGCATACTTGTTCCCATAGGAGTTCTCATGGTGGAGGATGATTCCATACCATACTTCTTAATTAACTCCTTGGTGAACTTAGACTGGACTTGAAGTCCTAAGAAGAACTTAAGTTATCTCATGCTGCTCATCTCAAACTTCCCTTGCATAAGTTTAGCAAACTTCTTGCAAAGGTTGTTTTCTGTAGACCCAAATGTTATGTCATCTACATAAATCTGGACTAAGATTATCTTTCCTTTGGACTCCCTTAGGAATAGTTTTGTCTATTTTCCCCCTTGAGAATTTGTTCTCAATAAGGAAAGTAGACAGGGTTTCATACCAAGCCCTTGGGGCTTGCTTTAACCCATACAAAGCTTTCCAAAGTCTATAAACATAATCAGGTTTGAGAGAATCAACAAAACCTGAGAGCTTCTCTACATAGAGTTCTTCTTTTAGATTTCCATTTAGGAATGCTGATTTTACATCCATTTGGAATACCTTGAAGCCTTGATATGTTGCATAGGCAAGGAACATCCTAATTGCTTCCAGTCTTGCTACTGGGGAAAAGGTTTGATCAAAGTCAATACCCTCTTCCTGCCTGTATCCTTTTGCAACAAGTCTTGTTTTGTTCTTCACAATGATCTCACTCTCATCCAGTTTGTTCCTAAAGATCCACTTTATTCCAATGATGTTGTGGACTTTTGGTTTAGGAACTAACTCCAAGACCTTACACCTTCTGAACTGATTTAGCTCTTCTTACATGACATCAATCCAATGTGGGTCTAGAATAGCTTCTTCAAATCTCTTTGGCTCTAGTTGAGATAGGAAGCTTGAGCAAAGAACTGTGTTCAAGTTCCTGCTTCTGGTTTGCACTCCATGTCTTGGATCACCAATTATCTGATTTGCTGGATGATCTTTTAAGTGTCTAACAGCTGGAGGTAGACTATCTTCAGGTTGAACACCTCCAGTCTCTTCAATATGCTGCACCTCTTGGTTTTCATCAGCATCTAGAGAGTCCTGTACTCCCCCAGGACAGTAGCCACCATTTTCCACTTTCTGCTCTGCAGTTGACTCTTCTATAATGGTAAGCTTGTCCATTCTCTCATTTATACCTGTAGAACTGCATGAGCTACAAGGAAACTCACTGTTAATCAATCTTGTTTCATCAAAGACAACATGTACATACTCTTCTACAACTTGAGTAATCAAGTTGTAGACCCTATAAGCCTTACTATTGTTGCTGTACCCAACAAATATCCCATCTTGGAATTTGGCAGCAAACTTAGTTAGATAAGACTTGCCATTGTTAAGGACATAGCACTTGCAACCAAAGATCCTAAAATAGGATAAGTTTGGTTTTCTACTCTTCATGATCTCATAGGGAGTCTTTTTGTGGCTTTTGGTGATAGAAGCCCTATTGATCACATGACATGCAGTATTTACTGCCTCAGCCCAGAAATATTCTGGGAGAGATGTGTCACTCAATAGAGTTCTACCAGCCTCAATCAGTGTTCTATTCTTTCTTTCAGCAATACCATTTTGCTGTGGTGTTCTAGGTGAGGAGAATTCTTGAAAAATCCTAAATTCTTCACACAGTCTTGTCATACTCTGAGATTGAAATTCAGTGTCATGGTCACTTCTGATTTTGACCACTATATTGTCAAGTTAATTCTGAATTTGCTTGATAAAACCAATGTTGTCATGATGGCGAGCTGGATCGTAGGATCACACGATCCTACGATCCAGAATCTATAATTCGATCCGGATCTTATTCTGGATCGCAATATGGCCTGGACTCGGCTGGATCGCGATCCGGATCGTGGAATCGTTAGGATCGCGATTCCTAACTGATTCCACAATCCTATTTGTCTTGAAAAAATATCGCGGATGATTTGTGTTGCTCATTTCTCCCGGCTCCCGTCCCCCGTCCCGCACATCTTCCTAAACCCTAGCTCGATGCCGACGACTTCTCCTCTCCCGCACAGCTGTTCTTCTCGGCGCCGACAAGGTCTAGGTCTTCTTCTTCTTCTCCGACGGCTTCTCCTCTCCCGCACAGGTCTTCTTCTTCTTCTCCGACGGCTTCTCCTCTCCCGCACATGTCTTCTTCTTCTTCTTCTTCTTCTTCTTCTTCTTCTCCGACGGCTTCTTCTTCTTCTTCTTCTACTTCTTCTCCGACAGCTTCTTCTTCTTCTTCTTCTTCTTCTCTGACGGCTTCTTCTTCTTCTCCGGCGGCTTCTTCTTCTTCTCCGACGGCTTCTTCTTCTTCTACGACGGCTTCTTCTTCTTCTTCTTCTCCGACGGCTTCTTCTTCTTCTTCTCCGACGGCTTCTTCTTCTTCTTCTCCGACGGCTTCTTCTTTTTCTTCTCCGACGGCTTCTTCTTCTTCTTCTCCGACGGCTTCTTCTTCTCTTCTTCTTCTGATTACTGGCACTTTCTTCTTCTTCTGATTACTGGCACTTTCTTCTTCTTCTTCTGATTACTGGCACTGTTATGCTATATTTTCTGGATGATTTCTGCACCAGAAATTATCCAGATTTCTGGATGATTTCTGCACCAGAAATTATCCAGATTTCTGGATGATTTCTGCTCCAGAAATCATCCAAAATTCTGGATGATTTATGCTCTAGTCTGGATGATTACTGGCACTGTTATGCTCTACTTTCTTCTTTGTACTGCTATGCTATATTTTCTGGATGATTTCTGAACTCATGGGTTATATTTTCTGGACTGATTTTATTCTGGATGATTTCTGGTCCAGAAATCTGGATCTGGATGATTTCTAGACCAGAAATCATCCAGATTTCTGGATGATTTCTGGACCAGAAATCATCCAGAAATCTGGATGATTTCTGCTCTAGTCTGGATGATTACTAGCACTGTTATGCTCTACTTTCTTCTTTGTACTGCTATGTTATATTTTCTGGATGATTTCTGAACTCATGGGTTATATTTTCTGGACTGATTTTATTCTAGAAATCATGGATTAATTTTTGTTAATATTTAGATGTCCACCTCGGGTTCTGGACCTTCTAGGTCAAATCCCATAAGCAAAAAGTCCAGAAAAAATGCATCCGGCTCTAGAAGTGATCCTGGGTGGGAGCATGGGATCGAAATAGACAGCACAACAAAAAAAGTACAATGTAAATATTGTCTGGTCATTAGATCCGGTGGAATATATAGGTTGAAACATCATCTAGCAGGGACAAAATTTAACGTGGAAGCCTGCACTAAAGTACCTGAAAAAGTGAGAAATCAATTTTTGAGCATTCTTCAAGCTCATGGAGAGGACGTTTTAAAGAAGAAAAGAGATATTGAGGAAGCAACAGTTGACTACGAAGCTGAGTTGGGGCAACTAAAAAAAACAAAGGGAAAAGAGTTAATGAATGCTTTTGTAAGAAAGACCAGTCAATCAACAATTGGAGCTATATTTAAAAAAGATGCACGCGAAAAAGCATGCCAACAAATTGCTCGTTTCTTCTACACAAGTGCAATTCCCTTCAATTATGTGAAGAATCCGGAATTCATAAGTATGGTTGAAGCGATCGGACAACATGGCCCCGGAATGAAACCTCCATCTTATAACGACATAAGAGTCAAATACCTGAAACAGGAGGTCGACCTAACTCTACAAAGATTAGAGGACTACAAGGCAGAATGGAGAACAGTTGGTTGCACAATTATGTCTGATGGATGGTCAGATAGAAAAAGAAGATCTATATGTAACTTTTTGATAAATAGTCTCAAAGGTATTGTGTTCTTGTCTTCTATAGATACTTCTGACATTGCTAAGACCTCCGAAAAAGTTTTTCAAATGTTAGATGAGGTTGTGGAGAAGGTCAGGGAGGAAAACGTTGTGCAAGTAGTAACTGATAATGCATCGAACTATAAGGCGGCCGGTCATATGTTGATGGAGAAGAGAAAAAACTTATATTGGACACCATGTGCTGCCCACTGTATTGACTTGATGTTAGAAGATTTTGAAAAAAAATTTGAGCTGCATAAATCAACAATAGCAAAGGGTAGAAAAATAACAACATATATCTACTCTAGAACTTTAGTTCATGCTTGGTTACTTGAATTTACAAAGGGGAGAGAATTGATTCGACCTGCAGTGACCAGATTTGCAACTGCTTACTTGACATTGGGATGTCTTTCGGAGAACAAAGGTGGTTTGATGACAATGTTTACTTCCATCAAATGGAAGTCTAGTAGATTTGCTGGTTCTAAGGAGGGAAAATTGATTCAAAAAATTGTTTTAAACACGGGGCGTTTTTGGTCTCATGTGACCATATGTTTGAAAGCAGCATTTCCACTAATTAAGGTGCTTAGAATGGTTGACTCAGAAGGGCCTATGATGAGATTTATATATGAACAAATGGATAAAGCAAAGGAAAAAATTCAACTCAATTTTGATAACATCAAAAAAAAGTTAGTAAGTTGGTTATTTTGAATTTAAGTGTTTATAATATATGCAATTGTTATTTTATTTTTTTGTTTTGTGACAATGTACAATATTGTTTCTTATGCAGATATGAGCCAATATGGGCCATCATTGATGAGAGATGGTCAAGCCAACTTCATAGACTATTGCATGCGGCAGCATATTATTTAAATCCACATTATCACTTTAGCCCGAGTTTTAGAGCGGATGCAGAGGTTAAAATTGGCTTTTATAGTTGCCTCCAACGGATGATTCCAAACGAAGATGAGAGGACAAAGATAGATATTCAGATGGATGATTTCAAACACGCAAGAGGCTTATTTAGCTTAGACTCGGCAAAGGCAACTAGAAGTAAAAGAGCTCCAGGTAAAATATTTTAGTTTATTAATCATTTTGCATATTAAATAATTAATATCATTTTAATCAAGTACAAGTTTACAACATTGTATTTTATAGCTGATTGGTGGGATTCCTATGATGACAATTGTCCGGAATTGAAAAAATTTGCTATTCACGTTCTAAGTTTGACATGTAGCTCTTCTGGATATGAACGCAATTGGAGCGCATTTGAGATGGTGAGCTTCAAATAAAGAAATTGTTTGAATGATGAATAATAATTCTTATATTTGTATTCTTACTGTTTTTAATTGTCATGATATTTAAAAGGTGCACTCCAAAAAAAGAAATCGTTTGCATCAAAAAAAAATAAGCGATCTGGTTTTTGTGATGTACAACATGAGGTTAATGGAACGACAAGATAGAAGGGATATACAATTGAAGGAAAAGTTTTATAATTTCGAGGATATCCCTTCAGATGACGAATGGATCACGGAGAGGGAAGATCCAGTTCTTCCACGTAAGGGCAACTGGTTGGGGATCCTTTGCAGTACACATGAAATTAGTAGTGATGACAGTGTTGAAAAGAATGATGAAGAATCTACTAAAGAAGTAAATGAAGAAGGTAAGTTTTATAATTAATGAAGAATATTTGTAAAATTCAAGTTTTCACTATTAGTATCAAGTGTAAATAACTCGTTTAATTATCTTCTTCTTCTTATAGGTGGAGTTGAAGATCTGACCTTAAGGCGCAGTGATCTCGAAGTTACTGAGTATATTAGTGAAGGTGAATGGGATGATGATGAGGATGCCAGTGGTGGTGATGAGGAAGATGCGATTATTGCTGATGAAGATATGGTTGATGTGTCTGTAAATGATCTGTTCTGATGATTTTCTGATAGACCATGGACCTCTTAGATTTGTTATTTTGTGTTAGACTTTTTTTTATTTCCTATTTGATATGTTGGAAAACTTCTATTTGATGTGGCTACTAATGATTTTTGTTTTTTGTTATATTTTATATTTCAAAATTAACGATCTGCTAGCATTGTTATCGTTTTAACTATAAACTTAAATAGGAAATTTGTCATGCAAGCTTGCAACAGTCCACGATTCCATCCTAGTCAAGTAGCTCCTGGTGCTTCATCATTTGCTTCTGAGGTTAGATTATTAGACAATGTGATGATTTTTCTTTATGATTATCTCTCAGATTTATATTTTCTCATTCGTAGGTTCATCTTCATAACTTGGTTACTGAAGATAGTTTGAAAAGGATGGGATAGTTAGGACAAAAAGTATACTCATCTTGGCTTTACAGTTGCTAAAGAAGTAGAGTCAGAACTCAGAAGTTTCACTAGTACTCAGGTACATTTATAATTATAAATGTTTCTTTATTCATGTTCTTATTTTGCCTTAGCCTTAGAGTCAACCAATGAAAATTATTAACTATATAATTTTTTTATAAATTATTTGTGTAATTGTATGACTTCAAATTCATTTTTTATTTTATAAGTCTGGCTTTATGAATGTAGTAGGATGTAGGATCTTACGATCCTCGATCCGATCCTACGATCTGATCCGATCCAACCCCTGAAACGATCCCACATAGGATCTCGATCCTAACAACCTTGGACAAAACTATATAAAACACTTGGAGTTTTTGATTTTTGTCTCAAAAAGAACACCCAGGAATATCTAGAATAGTCATCTACCACCACAAAAGTGTAGACCTTCCTACCTAGACTATGAATTGGCATAGGACCAAATAGATCCATATGCAATAGGTATAGACACCTCACAGAATCCTTGTTTTCAAGGCTATGAAAGGAGGATTTTGTCTGCTTGCCTTTTTGACAAGCTGAGCATATCCCATCCTTTATACACTTAACTTTATGACCATTCCTCACTAACTCTTTGCTAAAGAGTTGGCCAATTGTTTTGTAGTTAAGATGGGTCAGCCTCTTGTGCCATTTGACATAATGAGAGGCTCTCTCATCAACTACAAGACAAATAGGAGAACTTTTATTCTCACACTCAAAATTAAGACAGTACACATTTCTTTTTCTATATCTTGTCAATATGACCTTTTGATCACTTGACCTTTTGATATGACATCCATTCTTAATAAATGAAATGTCATATCCTAAATCACTCAGCTGACTTATGCTTATAAGGTTGTGTTTCAAATCCTTCACATAAACCACTTGAGTGATAGTAATCTGGTTATTAGAAATGTAACCAAATCTTTTGATGATCCCTTTTTCAGAACCACCAAAGATTACTTTAGACCCATTTATGATAGGTAAGTACTCCTTCAGTAACCTCCTTGTTCCAGTCATGTGCCTGGAACATCCACTGTCCAAGTACCATATAGGGGCATGGTAACTTGGACTCACCTGCAATAAAGAATTACCTAACCTTAGAGCCTAAGTAAGTCTTGGGTCCTTGGTTCAAGTTAGCTTCATACTTAACAAATCTACCTGCTGCTCTTCTAACAGGTAGACTGTTGTTCTTCCTGACACTAATGTTGTGCCAGCAATCTAAGGCATAATGGTCTGTCTTGGCACAACACCAGTATTCATACTTGTTGTATCTATTTTTAGATACATTCTTGGCAGTCTGGTTGACAACAAATCTTTTGTTTTGTGCTGGTACTGTTGCAGATACACCCACTGTTTTCTTAAGAACATGGAGTTTATGGACATGGGCTGCCTTATTGACATAAACGCCCTTGTCATTCAGAACTTTAGTCTTACTATAACCATGAGTATTCTCAAGGTCATACTTATTAGAAGGCACTTGTACCTTTCTAAAAACTACAGGGACTTTAAAGTTCAGTGGCTGGACTGAGGCTTTGCCCTTTCTCTTAAATTGGATAGCCCTGGTGTCACCATTAAAGCCTATTCCAGCCTTACCCTTTTGAGCCATAAACTCATCTATTAAGGGTAAAACTGATTTTGTCTTGGAATAACTAGCCACCAAATCTTTTTCTTTTTGAAGTCTGGCTTCCAGACTTTTAATTAGATCATTTTTGTATGTGATTGTGCCCATCTGAATAACAGTTATAGTTTTCAGTTTGACAATCTCATTCATTTTTTGATCCAACTCTTTCACTAAATCAGATGCAGCTATCTTAAAATCTGCAATTTACTTAGCCTGAGTTTTGGCCATGTTTTTGCTTTTCTTTAGTGTCTGCAACAAGTCCCCATATTCATCTATCAGCTGATGAATATCACCTTCAGACTCAGACCCATCCACATCACTTGATGCATATGTAGCTGACTCTGAACCAGTACTACAATCTGAATTTCTAGAAAAACATTGTACCTTACTAGGACCAGGCTGATCCTGACACTTGTCTTCTTCTGACACAGCCATCAGTCTCATGCACTGATGTTCTTCTTGTTCATAGATAGAGTTCAGCACTTGCATAAACTCATCTTCTTCATCTGCTGCATATAGACCAATGTATGTCTCAGCTTCAGATTCAGACTCTGAAGATGATTGGTCTGTCAAGCTCTTCTCCTTATTAGCAATAAAAGATTTCTCCTTCTTGCTCTTTTGTTGAGTCTTCCTTTTATCAGCAGACTCCTTTCTTTTTTCTGGACACTCAGCCACAACATGTCCAGACCTATTACAACAGTAGCAAACTATCTTTGATGTTGTAGATTTGCTAGGCTTAGACCTGCTCCTGTCCTTCCTAGATGACTTCCTCTTTTGATAATAGTCATCTACAGGCTGAGATGTAGAGGGCCTAGACTTCCACTGCTTCTTCTTCAGGAATCTCTGAAACTGCCTTGTGAAGGCAGCAAAGTCTTTATCTGAGTCACTGCTGTCTGAACTTTGGTTGTCTGAATTATCTGAAGTAATTTCAGCAACTATCTTAGGAGGTGATGGAGACATCCTCCTATTCTTTCTAGTGGCTTCCACCTTGAATGCCACAGACTTTTCTCTATGCTCCCCTTTTGCACTTTTCTCTCCCTCTTTCTTAGCCATCAGCTGCATCTCATATGATAGCAATTTTCCAAACAAAGTTGGAGGAGAGATATCTGCAAGTTTGGCCACTTCCCTAATGACACAAATCTTAGTGTCCCAATCCTTTATCAAGGATCTTAGGAATTTATTATCCAGTTCATATATACTGAAGATCCTTCCATAGGACATCATCTCATTTACTATTCTATAGAACTTTTTATAACACTCGGTTATACCATCTGGCTTTTCTTGTCTGAAACTCTCATATTCCTGGATCATCATAGATTTTCTATCTTGTCTGACTTCTTCAGAACCCTCCATGTAGACTATCAAAGTGTCCCACATTTTCTTGGAGGTCTTGCAGTGAATCAAAATTTGAAAGGTTAAATCATCTATGACACTTACTATGATATTCTGGGCTCTTTTATTTATAGTTGTCAGGATGATCTCTTCCTTTGTCATCTCTGAAAAATCCTTGGGAATTCTTTGATTTGCATCTAGAATTGACAACTTCATTGGAATATAAGGACCTTCCTTTACTGTAATGTAGATCCTTGGATCAGAAGTCTCCATAAAAAGCCTGACCCTTTCTTTCCATATTCCAAATTTCTCTTTCCTGCATATGGGTAATTTCATAGAACCTAGTTCCTTATGATTTTCTCCTGAACCCATTTTCTTGATCTTGAATCTGCCTTATGGATCTAACTCAGACTGTTAAGTCCTTCTTTGAGAAAACTCCCTCTGATACCACTTGATAGAATCGATTTTACACCTAAAGGGGGGGGGGGTGAATAGGTTCTTTCCATTTTTTTATTAAAGGCAGAATAAGAATCCAGTTCTTTAAAGAGAATCTAACTATTCTACAGCTATCATAGCAACCGCAGCACAGAATTCACAATCACACACACATCATAGATTACACACTGAGTTATAGTGGTTCCCCAAGGTCTGGGTACATCCACTTTCCCCCTTCGCCTATCCAGCAGTGTGCTAGATTTGGCCTGTTGGGATTTGTCTCCACAATACCTCAGATTTGTAGGAGGTCAGACCTTGAACTAAGATGAATTAAGGTGTATTTGATATTGTGTTCAAGTTGTATGTGTGCAGGTTTTAATTGCTAAGTGTAGACCAATGTCAGTCTATAATGGGTCACCAAACACAGGACCATACAATGTAATACCTCATTGTGTGATCCAAAGTGTTGGCCCATGTATAGCCTCTCTATTGGGATACACTTCCTACATACACTTGGATTGGTGGACTGAAGTATTGAAGTTTATTTTCTCAGAAGAAATTTTTCTAAGTCCACATACTCGAGTAGCCTTCTTCATATACTAGAGTAAGTGACTTAGTACTCGAGTAGATCCTCAGACATACTCGTGTGACTCTGTATACTCGTGTAGATAAGTTTATACTCGAGTAGATAGTTAGTCACTCGAGTAAGTCATATATTATACTCGAGTAGATCCTTCTGTTCTTAGACCCAAAAATTTTCTCTAAGTCCACAAACTCGAGTACCTCCTTTTACACTCGAGTAAGTGAGTCTGCACTCGAGTATGTTGGGTTACATACTCGAGTAGACTACATTATACTCGAGTAGATGATAACTTGCACTCGAGTAGTTGGTTAGTTACTCGAGTAAATGTTCTGTTCATACTCGAGTAGATCTGTGCTTCTCATCTCAGGAAAATTCTAAGTCTACATACTCGAGTAGTTCCCTATATACTCGAGTAAGTGACTCTGTACTCAAGTAGTTGTTATTCATACTCGAGTAGCTTAGTGATTACCCGAGTAATCTTCCCCAGATACTCGAGTAGTTCTTTTTCCCCTCACTTGAGTATCTCCAACCCTTTCACTCGAGTAGCTTTTCCTATCTTATCTCAGAAATTTTCTCTAAGTGTTTTTACTCGAGTATATACTCTCATACTCGAGTAGTTCTAAATTCACTCGAGTGCTGATCTTTGAATCACTCGAGTAGCTTCTCTTCTTATACTCGAGTATACTCCTTCTATCCACTCGAGTATATACCATCTGATACTTGAGTATGTTTCTTCTATGACTCGAGTATATCTGTTTAAATTTTCCTAACATTCTCTAAGTCAATTTCGCAGTGTATTTCAATTAATCATTTCTGATTGGTCCACGTGTCATCCCTAATTAATTTTCTGACCGTTGGAGTCCACCTATAAATAGGTCCTCTCAGATTTGACTAATAACAAGTGAACAGAGATTTTATTTTAAGAAAGAGAAAAAGTTCCGTGAACCCTAATTTCTCACGCCGCCGCCATTGACGTTCACGGAAGAAGCTCTGGATCGACGATCTTCGATCGCTGTTTTTTCAACTCTGATTCTCCAGCGATCCAGATGAAAGTTAATCACTCGATCTCGCCAAGCCTCAAAGATTTCAGATCTATTTTCTCGATCGAGGTGATTCCGTTTTTCAGATTTGTGGATCTCTCTCAAGTCATCTTCAACATATTCTGATCAAGCCAAAGTTCTTAAGGAAGAAGACTTTCAAGATCCAGATCTGAGAATATTACTGTTTGAATTTTATTTTCAAACCAAATTTCTTTGTAGGAGTTTTTCTCCGAGATTTGTAGGAAGGCTTTATCTTCCGAGTGTAGATCCGATTTGGATCGAGATTGTAGGAACGTGGTTCCGAGGTGTAGGATTGTTTTCAATCCGAGATAGTGGAGTAGCCGAGTCTAGTGATTTGCTAGATCGGTGAGGAAAGTGGACGTACCTAAGATTGGGGAACCACTATAAATCTCTTGTCGTCTGTGATTGTTTGATGTGTGCTGTGTTATTTTTTAATTCCGCATTTGACACGCATTTCACCTATTCACCCCCCTCTAGGTGATTTAGGCTAACAACTTAGTACTCTCAATTGGTATCAGAGGGAGGTTGATCGTTAAAAGGTTAACACCTTGATCTTATCCTTCTAAGTTGTTTCTTGAATAGTATCAAGCATGAGTAAGACCAAGGATTTTGCTAAACTCCCTATCTGCACAAAGAACAATTTTCCTATGTGGAAGGAAAGAGTAAAGTTCTTCATGGAAGCAGTAGATCCCCGGATCTTCATGATAGTTGAAGAAGGTCCCCACATTCCTATGACCACCTCCACCATAGATTCATCTAAGCAAGTTCCAAAGAAATTGATGGATCTCGATAAGGACGAGATTGCACTTGTCTCGTTGGACAAGAAAGCCAAAAATATTATCGCAAGTGCAGTCGATGACTCAATGCTGCAGAATCTGATTCATTGCCAATCTGCCAAGGAGATGTGGCAATCCCTAGTGACTCTAATGGAAGGTACAGAAGAAGTAAGGGATGATCGAAGGTCCCTACTGAACCAGAAATATGAAGCCTTCAGGCAGGGTCATAAGGAAGCCATAACTGACACTTTTGAGAACTTCTTCAAGATAGTAAATGGCCTCAGAGTTTATGGACGTGTCTTCACCAATGGGGAACTCAATGACAAATTCTTAAGATCCCTAACCAAGGAATGAGACAATAAGGTATGTGCCATTCGGGAGTTTGGAAGGTTAGCTGAGACAGACCCGCAGAATCTGTTCGGAAAGCTTATGTCTTACGAGCTGCAAATCAACTCAAGAAAAGCTGAAGAAGAGATCAGCAGGTCTGCATCCAAGGAGAAGTCTGTCGCTCTAAAGGCAGATAGCTCAAGGAAGACAAAGGCTAGCTCTCCTGCCCCAGTTCCTAAAGCTGATGAAGAAGAATCATCTGATCCAAGCTCATCTGGCTCAGAACTATCTGAAGGAGAGTTCTCATTGCTCTCCCGGCAATTCAAGAAATTCTTAAATAAGAAGAAGTAATGGAGAGGCAAAGATGCCTTATTCAGAAGATCACGACGTGATGGTGATCAGAGAAAGAAAGGGTCAAGTAGCCATGACAGGTATAACTCTAAACAGAACAAACAGATTTCGACTGACATCGTTTGTTATTGTTGCAATAAGCCAGGTCACGTCATCGCCGACTGCCCTCACAAAAAGAAAGAAGGTGGAAGAAGAGAGGAAAAGAAATCCTCACACCATAAGAAGAGGACAGAGAAGAGTCTAGTAGCCAAGAAGAGCAAAACTCTCAGCGACTCCGACTCATCTGAGTCGAGTGAAGAAGAGGAAGCTTACTTTGGGCTCATGGCTCACTCAGATGATGAACAAGTTCCCCAGTTCACTGGGGAGGTAAAATCTCACACTCCTCTCTCTGATTCTGATGATGATAATGAGCAAGAGGGCTATTCCTCTGAAGATGAATCTGAACTCATGGGTCAGTATAAGGAGTTACTCACAGCCTACGAAAAATGTCGTAGAGTAGTGAAAACTCAAGCCCAAGAGATAAAATCTCTACAAGCTAGTGAGAGCAGCTTGAGAGAAGAAGTCAATAAGACTAACTCTCTTCAAGAGAACTTAAACAGTGCTATGGATGAATACAATCAAGCTCTCAAGCACCTCGACCTTAAAGAGGAAATCATCAAAGAATTGGAACAACAACTCGAGGCTGAAAAGAAACTTGTTGAGAGTTTCTCTAAGCCTAAGACAGTTCTTTTAATTGTTGCTGAGTTCTCTGCTAAGGCCAAGGGTACTGGTTTAGGCCACATTGGCTCTTCTAGTAAATCCTCTAGGAGAAACAAGGCCAAGAGGAAGAATAAGGCTGCCCGGAAGGCTCTAGTTGAAGAAAAAGGGAAAGCTCCTTTGGAACCTGTTCTGTTCAAGAAAGTTATCTTTCCTACGAACGAACTCGACTATGAGTCTACCTATGGACACTTTTCTAGGCCGATCCCTGAGAAGCCTAAGTCAATATACCAAGGTTGGACTCGTCCTCGTAACTTCGGCGAGAGTGTCTTCAAAGCACCTTATGAAGAGATTCAACTTCAAAGCTATGGACCTTATGCTCATGATAACAATATCAAAAAGACACCAAAAGTAAAACCCATTGTAGAAAAGCCTATGAAGGAGAAGACTTCATGTAATTGCCATCATCATGAAGCCTCTTCCTCCAAGAGTAAAGCTCCTGCTAGACCTTCATTCCAGAAAGTCAAGCAGGACTATACAAGGCAAAGATACAACAGGTTCGACTGTTGGTGTTGTGGCAGAATTGGTCACTTTGCCATCGATTGTTGGTTCAATCCTAGTAATGCTGCAACCCCTCAAGTTAGCAACATAAGAATGACCACTCATGAGGCTAATACTCGTAGGGGGAGTTTTCTAACTCGAGACCAAGGACCCAAACATGTTTGGGTTCCTAAGGCTAAGTGATTGTAATTGCAGGTATGTCCAAAGGACACTATAATGCCAATCTGGTATTTGGACAGCGGATGTTCTCGGCATATGACCGGGACAAGGAGCCTACTCCAGAATTACACCTCAGTCTGCAACGGACAAAAGGTCATCTTTGGAGGTTCAGATCGAGGAATAACTAAAGGCTATGGTATGATCTCTAACGGTAGCGTATCCTTTTCGGACGTAGCCTATGTTGAAGGATTGGAACACAATCTCATCAGCATAAGCCAATTATGCGACAAAGGATACGTAGTTGAATTTCATGCTGACAAGTGCTTGATAAAATCGGTTAACAACATGGAAACTATTTTATCAGGCACTCGAAGCAGAAATATTTTCTGTTTAAATTTCATTTGTATTGACATTTCTACACCAGTATGTCTTTTAGCAAAAAGTAGTGCATCTCTTGCTGACCAGTGGCACAAGAGACTAGCACATATTAATGTCAAAACTATTAATAAATTGTTCTCTCAAAACTTAGTATGTGATGCACCTAATGTCAAGTGCGTTACAGACAGTCCTTGTCACGCTTGTATCAAAGGCAAGCAAACAAGAAGTTCGTTTAAAAGCATAATAGGCAAGGATTCCAATAGAAGCTTACAGCTTCTCCATATGGACTTGTTTGGTCCACTGCAAGTTAGAAGTTTGGGAGGTAAGGAATATACATTGGTTATTGTGGATGATTACTCGCGCTTTGCGTGGGTGTTCTTTCTGAAACACAAGTCAGATACTTTTGGTATTTTCACTAGTTTTGTTAGGCAGATCCAGAATGAATACAACTGTTCCGTAGTCAAAATCAGAAGTGACAATGGAACGGAATTCAAGTTTGGAGCCATGATAGAATTCTGTGAAAGTCAAGGTATCTTTCATGAGTTTTCCTCTCCTCGTACCCCACAGCAAAATGGAGTAGCTGAGAGAAGGAACAGAACACTCATAGAGGCTTGCCGGACTATGTTGAGTGATGCCTCACTTCCAGAGTATTTCTGGGCTGAAGCCGTCAACACCGCTTGTCACGTGCAAAATCAAGCACTCATCAACAAGAATCATGATAAGACCCCCTACGAACTTCTAAAAGGCAGGCAACCAACCATTTCATACTTTAGAATCTTTGGCTGTAAGTGCTTCGTACTTAACAATGGCAAGTATCACACCACCAAGTTTAGCGAGAAAAGCTTTGAAGGTATTTTTGTAGGTTATAGTAGCCACAGTAAGGCCTATAGAGTATTCAATAGAAAAACTCTGGTGGTAGAAGAGTCGATACATCTTGTATTTGATGAGACGAGTCTGCTGCAAAGCAACTTGTCCAGTGTGCCTATTGTAGATGCAGGTACAAAGTTGAAAGAACTTAGCTTGGATGAAACTACTAAAGATAAGGATGAGACGTTCATCAAGATCACCTCTACAACCCCCATTGAAGAGGTAGATGATCAAAATGAAGAACACATCCCATCTGAAGATGCAACTCTAGTGGCTGATGAGATCCCAGATGCAAGGACTTTAGAGTTCAGACACTTGAAGGATCACCCCGTTGATCAAATAATAGGAGATCCTCGGGATGGCGTCAGAACTCGTCGAGGTACAACTAACGAGAATTTATACTTAAGTTTTCTGTCACAGGTTGAACCAAAGAAGTTTGAGGAAGCCAACTCCGACGCATCCTGGATTCTAGCCATGGAAGAAGAGCTGAATCAGTTCAAACGATGCAAGGTTTGGACACTTGTTCCTAGACCCAAGAGTAAGAACGTCATTGGGACAAAATGGGTCTACCGGAATAAGATGGACGAAGATGGAACAATTATAAAGAATAAAGCCAGACTTGTCGCCAAGGGCTATCGTCAAGAAGAAGGAATCGACTTCGACCAGACTTATGCTCCAGTAGCAAGACTGGAGGCGATCAGGTTATTTCTTGCCTACGCTGCACTTAAGGGCTTTACCGTCTATCAGATGGACGTCAAGTCCGCCTACCTAAATGGTGACATAAAGGAAGAAGTGTATGTAGAGCAACCGCCAGGTTTTGTTGATTCAACCTTTCCTAATTATGTTTATTTACTGCAAAAAGCACTATATGGTCTTAAACAAGCTCCTCGAGCTTGGTATGAGACGTTGTCCACCTTTCTTCTTGAGAACAAGTTCACAAGAGGAAAGATAGACAAGACATTATTTCTTAGGGAAATAAAAGGCAAGATTCTGCTAGTGCAAATCTATGTCGACGACATCATTTTTGGCTCTACAGACAACAACCTCTGCAAGAAGTTTTCTAAACTTATGCAAGGGAAGTTTGAAATGAGCAGTATGGGAGAGCTGAAGTATTTCTTAGGGCTTCAAGTGAAACAATCTGAGGATGGAATTTTCATCTCACAGACCAAGTTCACCAAAGAGCTACTTAAGAAATTCGGAATGGAGAATGCAACCTCTATGAGGACTCCAATGGCCTCAGCTATGTCTCTGGACAAGGATGAGAAAGGGAAACCTTTTGATGAAACCAAGTACAGAAGCATAATTGGGTCCTTGCTCTACCTTACTGTAAGTAGACCAGATATAATGTTCTCAACATGTGTATGTGCTAGATTTCAGGTGAACTCTAAGGAATCTCACTACATCGCTGCAAAGCGAATCCTGAGATACCTCAAAGGTACACCAAATCTTGGCTTATGATACCCAAGAAGTAATGATAGTGAACTAATTGGATTTTCAGATGCAGATTTTGCAGGTAGCAAAGACGACAGGAAAAGCACTTCCGGGACTTGCCAATTCCTCGGAAGAAGACTTATTTCCTGGAGCAGTAAGAAGCAGAACTGTGTAGCCATCTCAACGGCTGAATCAGAGTATATCTCTGCAGGCAACTGTTGTGCACAGCTTTTATGGATCAAGAACCAGTTTGAAGACTACGACATGAAGTTCCAGAACATTCCTTTGTTTTGCGACTCATCCAGCGCTATAGCAATAGCCAACAACCCAGTCTCCCACAGCCGGACCAAGCACATAGAGCTTCGTTATCATTTCATCTGGGAGCATGTGTAAAATGGAGACATAGATCTACAATATGTCTCCACAGACAGGCAAGTTGCAGATATATTCACTAAGCCGTTGGACGAGTCCAAGTTCTCGTTCTTCAAAACGGAACTCGGACTGCTCAACAAAGAAGACTAGTGATGGACTCACAAATCAAGAAGAAATCAGTGGTGTTGGCTGATCAGAGATAAAGTTTTCAGTGGCAATAGACATCTACCAAGGAAAATTGTCTTTCAAGTATTAGATACTCGAGTATATCAAGACTTACACGAGTATTTTGTCAAATACTCGAGAATGTCAGACTTCTTACTCGAGTCTCTTCCGTCTACTACTCGAGTATATTTTGTCTACTACTCGTGTATGATGTTACCTACTCGAGTATGTTCCGTCTAATACTCGTGTATGATGCTATCTACTCGAGTATACGGACTTCTATTTTGGATTTCTAATTTTTCTATTCGCACCGAGTTATTTGCCGCTTCATTCAGGTATGAAATAATATTTACTTTTCCTAAAACCTAATTAGGATTATATATATATACATAGAAAAATCGAGAAACCCTTTCCACTTCTCATTCACTCGAGTAGCCGCCGACTCCTCATCTTCCGAAAATCACAGAGCATCGCCTTCTTCGCCTCTCTCATCCTCCAGAATCGCAGATGGCCCCCTCCTCTAAAATCGGCATCGGCTCTGAACTCGCCCCCGCGGGTATAGCCGATCTTTCAGATGATTTCCGCAATCTTCTGATTCTGTTCGAAACTGCCGGACTGTCGTTCGTTCTCATGTCGCCGTGCCGAGTCATTTTCCCAGCAGTTGAGGAATTCTATCAGAATCTGAAGATAAAGCGTAATGGAAAGCTCCTGAAAACCAAGGTAAGAGGGATAAAAATTCGACTGGATAAAGTTTCTCTTGCAACTCTGTTAAAGCTTCCAGTGGTCGATGAAGATGCCGAAATGACTGCAGACGATTCAGTAAGGGCTAGCTTATTCTGTGGAGCTAACCCTCAAGCCCACTCCTTTAGCAGGGCTGACTTCAACTCAGAAGGAAAATTCCTAGTGGATGTTATAGCAAAGGTACTGTTGTGCAAGACGTATTCCATTCGAGACATTTCTATGGAAATGTTTGACATAATGCAAGCTATCATCTGCCGCAAACAATTCCAGTTTGGACTGTTGATCCTAGACAAAATCAGAGACAGCATTAAGCATCCCAGCTTTGGTAGAATTATCTCCCTCCTGCTTCATGAGATTAATCCATCAGTCTTTGACCTATCCAAAGGGACTCCCCTCCATCACATGAAGAAAGTTTCCATATCCTCCATCCAGAGATATGATATTAAAATTCTGAATTCTGCCCAGGTATCCAAAGTTGCTGTTCCTTCAGGAATGTCCCAAGAACCCAGTATATCTGAAGACAGGATTCCATCTCCTCCTCTACATCAAACTGCTGTTACCTCTGGTGCAATAGTTGAGGGGGAGCCTGCCTCTTCTCATCCTAAGTACCCAACTTCCTCAGAACCTTCAGAACTAGCAGAAGTCAGAGTTTCTCCTCCTCCTCCAGCAAATCTTGATTCAGAAATTCCAGATCCAGCAACCTTACTGTCTACAGCAGAAGATATAAATAGATTCATTGATGAGCTCAGCTCAGATGCTCCCCTGTTTGAGAATGAATCAGCTGTAAAGTCTCCTGCTCAGGATCCAGTTCAGACTCCTGTACAATCTCCTGCTCAGGATCCAGTTCAGACTCCTGTACAATCTCCTGCTCAGGATCCAGTTCAGACTCCTGTACAATCTCCTGCTCAGTCCTCAGCTAAAGAGTCCAGCCAGCCTGAACAGATTCTGTTGTCTGATGATGAGGAAGTATCTCCAGAACCAGTGGATGCTCCTCTGAGGACACTGGACTTCACCCTTCCTTCCTTTATCAACACTGAAGATTCAAATTTGGTAGAACCCTTCAAAAGAGCTGTCAGTTCAGTGGAAATTACTGAAATCCCTCCATGGATTGCTCCTGCTCCTTCAGTTCCTGCACCAACCTCAGCTCCTTCTTCTTCTTCAGATCTGGTGAGTAAGATTGAACAGATGCTCATTGAACAGAGAAAGTACTTTGATGAATATCTAGCCTCAGTAAATAATAAGGTCACTACTCTTGAAAAGGAGATGAGTAGAGGCTTTGCTGAAATTCAAGCCAATACTGATGAGCTAAAGAGATTGTTTCAGCTAGGTGGAAAAGCACTAGATCACACTATCACAAGCATAGGTGAACTAAGAAATCAACAAGAAACTGTTGCACATAATCAGATTGTATTGGACAAGAATGCTGAAGCAAATGTGAGGAAAGTATGTGAAGAAGTTGGCACCTTCAGAGATGAAGCAATTACCAAGCTAGCTGTAGATATCACCAAGGGGGAGAAAGTTGTAAAAGAACAAGTTGAAAAACTATCTGAACAAGCTCAAGCAGCTGTAAAAGAACAAGTTGAAAATCTATCTAAACAAGCTCAAGTAGGTGTGGATGGTCTTGTAAAAGATATGAAAGCAGACATCCTAGCCTAGCTCCAATCTGTCAAGTTCTACATCTATGATACAGCTGTATGGGTAAATAATCAGAACTTCCCAAATTCTCAACTCAACCCTACCATCATTCCCAAGTTCTTAGACCCTCTTGAAGAACATCCTCCAGCAGATGCCCCAGCTCAGTCAACCATACCAGAAGGTGTGCCAGTCTTCTCACCCAGACCTGATGGTGATGTGACTGAGCCCCCTCTCTCCTATTCTGATATGTGGCAAGATGAAATTCCTCCTAGTTCTCAAGGTGCCCCAAGAAATAAAAGAAAATATGGTGATGGTGCTTCTGCCAGCCGTTCTGCACCTAGAAAAGAGCCTGCCCAAGCTTCTGAAGGTAGATCAGAAATTGTTCATTCTGAAGTTTGGAGTCCAACCTCCAAATCTCTGATCCTTGATACCCTGAAGTTAGTAACAGATCATGGTGAGAACAGAGATCACTATTACAGTTATTCAAAATGGAAGGCTTATGAAGCATCTCAGATCAAGATCAGACTTCATGATAGGAATTGGGGATACAACAACCCAGCTGCTCCTCCTAGGCCCAGAACTTATTTTCCTAAACCTTTCAGTTACCTAGAGAGACAAGAGCTGAAGAGAGAAAGAATGCACAAAGGAGCCCCTTCTTGAGTCTATGAGAATGTGGAAATGGATATTTTAATCTGTTAAAAACATTTCTATATATATATATTTTTGATTCTGATTATGGCTTTTTGACTCTTTATCCTGCTTCAGTTTATATTCTTTTGGTATATGTGTGTTGTTCTTTTTACTTTAAGTAATTCACCTTAGTATAGAGGGTGCTGACATCTACAAATAGGGGGAGATTGTTGGGATTTATCTCCACAATACCTCAGATTTGTAGGAGGTCAGACCTTGAACTAAGATGAATTAAGGTGTATTTGATATTGTGTTCAAGTTGTATGTGTGCAGGTTTTTATTGCTAAGTGTAGACCAATGTCAGTCTATAATGGGTCACCAAACACAGGACCATACAATATAATCCCTCATTGTGTGATCCAAAGTGTTGGCCCATGTATAGCCTCTCTATTGGGATACAATTCCTACATGCACTTGGATTGGTGGACTGAAGTATTGAAGTTTATTGTTGGGTACATTGGAAAATGTGTACCTAATTTGAAGAAGCCCAACTTAGCTCAATGATATACATCAAGGTGTATTTTATGTTGTTTTGAGTTGACATGTGCAGGTGAAGAAGTATTAAAGAATGCAGAAAAATATTCTAAGTCCACATGTCGACACCTGAAGAAATTGTGTCGACACTTCAGAATATTTGTGTCGACACTTCAGAATTTCAGTGTCGACACAGAGAAGATAGTCGACCTCTACTGTGTCGACACTGGGTGGATGTGTCGACACCTTGAGATTGAGTCGACACATATTGGCAGAAGTCGATTATGCTTGTGTCGACACCAGAAGACTGAGTCGACACATTTTGGCAGAATTGAAGATTGATGTGTCGACACCTGAAGGCTGAGTCGACACACTGAGTTCTGAATCTACAACAACTGTGTCGACACACAGGACTTGTGTCGACACACTGCAGAGTCTAGACCAAGTTGTTTTCTGAAGAAGCTGTGTCGACTTAAAGGCAACTTAGTCGACATCATCAAAGACTATGTCAACACCAAAGTCACTTGTGTCGACACAGATAGACAGATTGGTCTCGACACTTTCTAACAGACTGTCTCGACATTTTGCTGTCCAAGGCTAAGGTACAGGAACTGTTTGAAGACTTGATAGCTGTGGGTTGCCACCGTTTAACTGAAGCTGTCAGACCTGTCAGAAAACAGTTAGAAACCGGATCAGCCGGTTACCATGAAGAAAGTCTATAAATAGACATATTCAGAAGGAAATAAGGAGCTAAGAAAAATAACAGAAGAAGATCTAAGAAGAAGAAACAAAAGGATTACGATCCTATTGAAGTTTCAATTCAAGAAAGTGCTAAGCTCTAAAGAAGATCTTCATCAGAAGATCTAAGAAGAAGAAGTCTGAAGTATCAGAAAAGGTGTTGGATAGAGAGGGATCCAGTCATCTTGAAGAAGAAGAAGGAAGCCATCAGTGGTTTCTCAAGAAGCTATTTGGAAATCAACTCAGCTAAGTTCAGATTCAAGAAGCTTTGAAGAAAGCTCAGATTCAGTTGATTTCATCAGCTGATCAAGAAGTGTCTTGTCCTCTTCTCTCTCAACAAAGGCAAGACATTAAAATATCTTTTCTAAATTTCTGTAGGATCTGTTTACACAGATCTGAGTTGTAAGCCTGTGTTATAAAGGCTGAGTGTAGGAGAGGTGATCTCTGAGTGGTAGGGCTATTTGCCTGAGTGTAGGAGAAGGTTATTCTCTGAGTGGTAGGCCTTGAGGCAAGGCTGAGGTAGGGCTGTTGAGCCTGAGTTGTAGGAACCTATCCAGGTTCTGAGCTGTAGGATCTGAGGATCTGAGAATAGTGGAAGTTTGGCCGAATCTAGCATACTGCTAGATAGGTGAAGGGGGTAAAGTGGATGTACCCAGACCTTGGGGAACCCCTATAAAACATTGTGCAATCTGTGATGCTTAGTTGTCTGTGAATGCTGTGCTAGATGTTTTAATTTGTAATTGAATTCTGCCTAGAAGTATAAACAAGAAATTAGAACCTATTCACCCCCCCTCTAGGTGTTTAGGTTATCTTGAAAGTAAAACTATCAAGTGGTATCAGAGGGAGGTTCCTCAGAAAGGACTTAACATTCTGAGGTAGATCTGAAAGGCAGAATCAAGATTCAAAAAGATGGGTTCTGGTGAGAATCATAAGGAGCTAGGGTCTATGAAATTACCCATATGCAAGAAAGAAATTTTTGGAATTTGGAAAGAAAGAGTCAGATTGTTTATGGAGGCATCTGTCCCAAGGATTTACATCACAGTACAGGAAGGCCCCTTCATACCAATGAAGGTATCAGTTCTTGATGCAAATATCCAAACTCCAAAGAGTTATTCAGAAATGACCAAGGATGAAATCATCTTGGCAACCATGGATAAAAGAGCTCAGAACATTATTGTTAGTACCATAGATGATTCAACATTTCAGAATCTGATTCACTGCAAGACCTCCAAAGAGATGTGAGACACATTGATTGTCTACATGGAGGGATCTGAAGAAGTAAGGCAGGACAGAAAATCTATGCTCAATCAGGAGTATGAAAGTTTTAGACAAGGAAAATCTGATAGCATAACTGAGTGCTACAAGAAATTCTATAGAATTGTGAATGAGCTTATGTCCTATGGAAGAGTCTTCAGTACTTATGAACTGAATGACAAATTCTTGAGATCCTTAACAAAGGATTGGGACACAAAGATCTGTGCCATAAGAGAAGTGGCTAAATTGGCAGAGATATCTCCTCCCACCTTGTTTGGAAAGTTGCTATCCTATGAAATGCAGCTTATGGTGAGGAAGGAGGAGGAAAAGAATTCAAGAGGAGAGCATAGAGAAAAGACTGTGACATTCAATGCAGAAGCCACTAGAAAGAATAGGAGGAAATCACCATCTCCTCCTAAGGAAGTTGTAGAAGATAGTTCTGAAAATTTAGATAAGAGTTCAGAAAGCTGTGATTCAAATGCAGACTTTGCTGCATTCACAAGGCAATTCCAGAGGTTCTTGAAAAAGAAGCAATGGAAGTCTAGGCCTTCCACATCACAGCAAGTTGATGACTATTATCAGAAGAAAAGGTCATCAAGGAAAGAGGAGCAGATTAAAGCCCAGCAAAGCCACTACTTCAAAGATTGTCTGCTATTGTTGCAATAGGCCTGGACATGTAGTGGCTGACTGTCCTGATAAGAGAAAGGAGTCTTCAGACAAGAAGAAGACTCATCAGAAAAGCAAGAAGGAGAAATCCTTTGTTGCAAAGAAAGATAAGAGTCTAACAGACCAGTCAACTTCAGAGTCAGAATCTGAAGCTGAAGCATATATTGGACTATATGCTGCATCTGAAGAAGAGGAGTTTCTGCAGTTGCTAGACTCCATCAATGAACAAAAGGATCATCAGTGTATGGGGCTGATGGCAGGATCAGAAGAGGACACATGCCAGAATCAGTCTGGTCCTAATAAGGTACAATGTCCTTCTATTACATCTGTTTGTTGTACAAGTGAAGAATCAGCTACATCTGCATCAAGTGATGTAGATGCATCTGAATCTGAAGGAGATGTCTATCAATTGATAGACAAGTATGAGGACTTGTTGCAGGCCCTTAAGAAAAGCAAGAACCTGGTTAAATCTCAGGCTCAGGAAATTGCTGAACTAAGGGTTGCTACAACTGAGTTAGAGAAAGTTATTGATTAAAAATTAAATGAAATTGCCAAGCTGAAGAATATAACTATTATTCAGATGGGCACAATTAACTATACTAATGATCAAGTGAAGAGTCTGGAGGCCAGACTTAGAATTGAAAGGGATTTAGTGGCTAGTTACTCTAAGCCAAAATCTGTCTTACCCTTGATAGATGAATTTGTCACTCAAAAGGGTAAGGCTGGATTAGGATTTAAAGGTAACTTCAGGGCTAGCAGATTCAAGAGGAAAGGCAAAGCTCCTGTTCAGCCACTAAACCTTTCAGTTCCCATAAAGTTTAGTAAGGTGGAAGTGCCTTCTAACAAATATGATCATGAAGATATTCAAGGTCATATTAAGACTAATGTTCTGAAGAACAAGGGTGTAAATGCAAGCAGGCCTACCCATGGTCATAAACCCAATGGTTTTAAGAAATCAGTAGGTGAAGTTGCTGCAGCACCAGCAATGAACAGAAATTCTTCTGACAAGGATGTATCTAGATCTAGATAAAATAAGTTTGAATGTTGGTGCTGTGGCAAGAGAGGCCATTTTGCACTAGACTGCTGGTATAACCCAAGTGTTATAAAGAACAATAGTCTACCTGTTAGAAGAGGTTATGGTAGCTTTATTAATGCTAACCTGAACCAAGGACCCAAGACTTACTTGGGTTCTAAGGGTAAGTAATTCTGTGTTGCAGGTGAATCCAAGTAACCATGCCCCTATATGGTACTTGGATAGTGGTTGTTCCAAGCACATGACTGGAATAAAGGGGCTGCTGAAGGAGTACTCATCTGTCAAAGATGGACCTAAAGTGATCTTTGGTGGATCTGAAAAAGGAGTCATCAAAGGGTTTGGTAACATTTCTTCTAACCTAATTACTATCACTCAAGTGGCTTATGTAAAAGGTTTGAAACATAATCTAATAAGCATAAGCCAGCTAAGTGATTTAGGATATGACATTTCATTTGTTAAAGATGGATGTCATATCAAAAGGTCAAGTGATCAAAAGATCATATTGTCTGGGTATAGGAAGAGAAATGTATATTGTCTTAATTTTGAATGTGAGAATAAGGCTTCTCCCATCTGTCTTGTAGCTGATGACAATGCTTCTCATTGTGTTAAGTGGCACAAGAGATTGGCTCATCTAAACTACAAGACAATTGGCCAACTCTTTAGCAAAGAGTTAGTGAGGAATGGACCTCAAGTTAAGTGTATAAAGGAAGGGATATGCTCAGCTTGTCAAAAGGGCAAGCAGACAAAATCCTCCTTTCAAAGCCTTGAAAACAAGGATTCTGTGAGGTGCTTATACCTCTTGCATATGGATCTTTTTGGTCCTATGCCAGTTCACAGTCTAGGTAGGAAAGTCTACACTTTTGTGGTTGTAGATGACTATTCAAGATTTACATGGGTGTTATTTCTGAAACAAAAATTTGAAACCCCAAGTGTATTACTTAATTTTGTAAAGCAAATTCAGAATGAACTAAATAGTACAGTGGTCAAAATCAGAAGTGACCATGGTACTGAGTTTCAATCTGAAAGCATAACAAAATTGTGTAAAGACTTTGGGATTTTCCAAGAGTTCTCCTCACCTAGAACACCTCAGCAAAATGGAATTGCTGAAAGAAAGAATAGAACATTAATTGAAGCAGGTAGAACTCTGTTGAGTGACACCTCTCTCCCAGAATATTTTTGGGCTGAGGCAGTTAACACTGCTTGTCATGTAATCAATAGAGCTACTATCACCAAAAGCCACAAAATGACTCCCTATGAGATTGTGAAAGGCAGAAAACCAAATCTATCTTACTTTAGGATCTTTGGTTGCAAGTGTTATATACTTAACAATGACAAGTCATATTTGACTAAGTTTGCTGCCAAATCCCAGGATGGGATATTTGTTGGTTACAGCACAAATAGTAAGGCCTATAGAGTCTTCAACTTGATTACTTAAGTTGTTGAAGAATCTGTGCATGTTGTGTTTGATGAAACAAGATTAATCAACTGTGAGTTGTCTTGTAGATCAAATGACTCAACAGGTATAAGCAAAAGTATGGACAAGCTCTCCATTACTGAAGTATCAAAGGAAGATGGGGCATTGGAAAATGAAGGCTTCTGTCCAGGTGGAGAACAAGACACTATAGAAGCTGATAAAAACCAAGAGATTCAGCTAAATGAAGGAGCTGGAAATGTTCAACCAGAAGGGAATCTTCCTTCAGCTACAAGACATTTAAGAGATCATCCAACTGATCAGATAATAGGTGATCCAAGACAGGGGGTGCAAACTAGAAGCAGAAATCAAAACACAGTTCTACATTCAAGTTTCCTGTCACAAATGGAGCCTAAGAAGTTTGAAGAAGCTATCCAAGACCAGCACTGGATTGATGCTATGCAAGAGGAGCTGAATCAATTCAGAAGGTGCAATGTCTGGGAGCTTGTTCCTAAACCAAGAGGCCACAATATAATTGGCACAAAATGGATCTATAGGAACAAGCTAGATGAAAGTGGAATAATAGTAAAGAATAAAGCAAGATTGGTTGCAAAAGGATACAGGCAGGAAGAAGGGATTGACTTTGATCAAACCTTTGCTCCAGTAGCAAGGCTGGAGGCAATCAAAATATTCCTTGCCTATGCAGCCTATCAAGACTTCAAAGTATACCAGATGGATGTGAAGTCAGCATTTCTGAATGGTGATCTTAAAGAAGAAGTATATGTAGAGCAGCCATCAGGTTTTGTAGATCCTCTTAAACCAGATTTTGTTTATAAGCTTAGGAAAGCTCTGTATGGGTTAAAGCCAGCTCCAAGGGCTTGGTATGAAACCCTGTCTACTTTCCTTATTGAGAATAAATTCTCAAGAGGAAAAATTGACAAAACTCTATTCCTTAGGGAATCCAAAGGCAAGATCATCTTAGTTCAGATCTATGTTGATGACATAATCTTTGGATCTACTGAAAACAACCTTTGTAAAAAGTTTGCCAAACTTATGCAAGGGAAGTTTGAGATGAGCAGTATGGGGGAACTGAAGTTCTTCTTGGGACTCCAAGTAAGACAGACTGATGATGGCTTGTCAATATCCTAGTCTAAGTTCACCAAAGAATTGATTAAGAAATATGGTATGGGGTCATCCTCCACCATGAGAACTCCTATGGGAACAAGTATGCCTATATGCAAAGATGATGCAGGTAAACCTGTTGATGAGACTTTGTATAGAGGAATAGTTGGCTCACTACTATATCTCACTGCTAGTAGACCAGATATTATGTATGCTACATGTGTCTGTGCTAGGTACCAAGCCTGCCCTAAAGAATCTCATTATACTGCAGTCAAAAGGATTCTGAGATATCTTAAGGGCACACCTAATCTAGGTCTTTGGTACCCTAGGAATAGAGATTTTCAACTAACAGGCTATTCAGATGCAGATTTTGCAGGATGTAGAGAAGATAGGAAGAGTACTACAGGTACTTGTCAATTCCTGGGAGGAAGACTAATATCATGGAGTAGTAAGAAGCAGACCAGTGTGACAATTTCCACAGCTGAGTCTGAGTATGTTGCTGCTGGAAGCTGCTGTGCACAGCTTTTATGGATGCAGCATCAGCTTAAGGATTATGGTGTTCAAGTAAGTAGAACACCTCTTTTGTGTGATTCTAAGAGTGCAATTTCTATTGCTAATAATCCTGTTTCTCATAGTAGAACTAAGCATATAGAAATAAAATACCATTTTCTTAGAGAACATGTAGAAAAAGAAGACATTTTATTGGAATTTGTGAAAACAGATTATCAAATAGCAGATGTGTTTACTAAGCCCCTAGATGAGACCAAATTCAATAAATTCAAAATTGAATTAGGTATGTTAACCATTGATTAGTGTAATCACAATATCATCAACAATGAAGTTGAAGTGGTAACAAGACATTCAAGTGATATAAAGACACATTGAAGTAGTATCAAGTACTCTGTAGTACTTGTAAGTTGTGATGAACAAACAGAAATTGGCTAAGTAAGATGGTGTCGACACATTCAGTAATATTGTGTCGACTCACGGTAGTAATGTTGACAAGTCAGAGATATTGTGTCGACACAGAAAATATGTGTCGACACTTAAGAATCTTATTGTCGACTTATCCAGGAATGTAGTGTCGACTTCACCAGGATAGTGGTGTCGACACTTACAGATTTTGTGTCGACACTTATACTAAGAGTCGACACAGAATTTCTGATGCTCTCTATATATCTCTGGTGTCGACATAACAACAAATTGGTGTCGACACATAATAGACGGACTTGATGTCGAGACAATTGAAGCTTGTGTCGACACATTCCATCTGTGTCGACACTTATAGTCTGTTTTTGGCGACTTTTGATCTTCTTTAAACAGAAGGTATAAATAGGTCAAAAACTCATTCTGTCGACACGCTTACAAGGTTTTCGAAACCCTGTGTCGACATTCTCCCTCTCTCTCTCTTTCTCTCATCTTTCAAGCTTTCTCGACTGATCAATGGCGCCAAAGATTGAAGATAATGTGAATGAAGGATATGAGTTGGTGCGCCAGGCCTTTGCTGCTGCCCCTCCAGATGTTCTCGGGGTTATCTCTCTCCTCTCCGACTCAGGATTAGAATTTCTGGTCTCCGAACCATCTAAGATATGGAAGAAGGAGGTGCATGAGTTCTATACTTCTGCATCTGTAGTCTCTGAAAGTCATGAGATAAAATCAACAGTTCATGGGTCACCAGTGGAAATTACACCAAGTAAGTTAAGAACAATTCTACACTTACCTATAATTGAGAATGAAGAGGATGTCCCTGCTTCTAAATTAAGGGAGGCTCTTCAATGGTGTGGATTGGATTCCACCATGAAAATTGGAGCTGCTTTCAATAGAAAAGGAATGAATCAACAGGGCAAGTTTCTGTCTGAGGTGGTTGGAAAAGTTATTCTGTGCAAGCCAGGTGGACATGATAGGATTTCCGCCTATATGTTCAGCCTAATGACCAGGATTATGTTTACAATTCCAACGGATTGGTCAACTGTAATCTTTGAAAAGATTAAGGAAGGAATCAAGAAGCCAAATCTGGCTAGAATAATGAGTATATACCTAAGTAAGGAGATTCCTGATGTTATGCTACAACAACCTGGAACAAAAATTAATCACATGAGAAGGATGGACATGAGATTGTTCTCCAGATGGGATAGGGTGCTGACCAAAGAGATGCCTGAAGTGGACAGGCAGGATTCACCTGAGAAATCCCCAGGTCATGCTACCAGTACTGAGCACCCACAAGAAGAACAAGTAAGACAAGAGGTTGAAGATCAGCCTGCTTCTACACAAGTTCAGGATGCCACAATACCTGCAATTCAAGAAGAAGAAGTAAGAATACCAGCTCAGCAAGTTTATTCACCTACACAGACTGTATCTACTCATGACCAGGTACAGGTGCAGGGGGAGCTGGTGTATTTTCCTACAAAAGACATTTCTAATATTTCTATTTCTGCACAGGTCCAGGGAAAGCAAGTGTCCTCACCTGCCCAGGACATCACCAATACTGAACAAGTACAGGGGGAGAAGCTGTCTGAGCAAGTGCAAGACGATGCTCAAATTGATATATCTCAAAATTTGAATACTGCAGATGTTCCAGCCCAGAAGGAATATACTCTAGAAGAGTTATTTCCAGATAATGAAATAATTACTGATAGAATGGAAGTGGAGCAAGATATTGAGGGGGAGCCTGTGCATGTGGAGACTGTACAACATGGCACTGAAGCAGCTGTTCCTCCTCCTCCCAAAGAAAGAGTTCAAATTGATAGTACTTCTGATTCTGAGAATGAAGAAGCCAGGGTGGCTAAGAAGAGAAAACTTATGGTCTTCCAGAGAAGGAGCAAGAGCTATAAGCAGGCTCTACAGTCTACAACACATCACACTCATTCTGACATTGATTATAACATGTTTTTGGTCGATTTACAAGTGAAATTGGATGAACACAGAGTGGCTATTGAAAAATATGTTGATGAGAACAACAAGTCCCTGCAATTTGACTTAGCTCAAGATATAAAATCTGTAACACCCCTATCCGTCGCATAGCATATAGCAGTAGGTCCGGCCGGGGCCCGACGCCATATACTACGGACAGACCGGAAGGTTACGAATATGGACAACCATTCCAACCAATTTAACAACAACGTCCTACACAACGCATTCTAACGGAAGCATTTTTAAGTTAAGCAAAGAACCCATATAGGCATGAATGTCCACTAGTAATAAGTACCACAAAGGAATGACAAACAAGAAAATACACAAAAGAGTTCACGGCCTTAAGGCCTTACAAAAGTGTTCGCTTAACAAGATAGCGTCTTTCATACATCGGCGCGCAGGCCGGCCATACATGAATATGAAAAAGCTAATAACTAAGCCTTCGAGGGCTGGCGCTGCAACTTGGGCTTTAGCCCGCTATTTACCGCTTGGCTCCGCAGCAGCACCTGTAGAAAGCAATCCACCCAAGAGGTGGCAATACAAAAGGGCAACGGTCAGCAAAGCTGACCAAATTATAACGACCCCGTCCCGTTTCTCGGGACGGCGGTGCTCCTTCCCTGCATATAAAACTACCATAGCAATTCTACAAAGTATTCTATTCGCCACAAGTGTCGGCGCGCACGGCCGCACACTCCGTGCTCTCAGGGCACTAATCGGTGAACCCGGTCCAGACCCAGTCCGACACCGCGATTCCACCACCATCCCACGGATGGCAACTCTCGTGAGCATTTAGCCCTTTCAGCCGAAGCCTAGGCCCGTTTCCAGCCTCCCGGGAAGTCCCATGTACTTTAGGTCGCTTCTACCGAGACCACTTGGAATGGGTAGAGTTCCACCCGCCCGTTGCTCACTTCACCACGGCCATTTAGCCATCGGTGCGGGCCAAGTTTCTCCTCATTCCCACAATCGATCAAAACACGCACCTAACCCCGTTATGTACCGATTTGCCCTCCAAGGCAACATCGTGGCGGCAATGCGATTCCGCCCAAGCTTTCCGGGTGCGCCTCGAGGTTAACCCCCAAGGATCCCTGTATGCAATCTACCGCGTAGAAATTTCGGAAAACTAAAATCATCGGCGCGGAGTCTTCTCCGGCCATGCAATGCAAACATCACCGATCCGGGTTAAACCCGAATAGGCTTCACACACAATGCCTACGCCCGTACTCCGATTCCGGGCTCTAACAACGGGGACTTTACATATCTACCCGAAGGGATTCCGCGCCTCAACGCTCACTCGCGAGAGGGGGATTTCCCCATGCATAGAAAGAAGGGCGACTACACATGCCCTTGAAGAGGATCGTTACCCCTTGCGTTCTTCCGCGGCGCCATCGCAAACTACGCGGCTAGAAAGCTTCGCAACGTCGTCGCCTCCGCGGATCTGGGCTCGGATCGCGATTTGGAGCTTCGAACCTCCTCCGGCGGCCGGATTTTGGCCTCACACCACCAAGGGAGCTCTCCCCTCTCTCTAGAATGTAGAAAGAGAAACTCAAGTTGAAATGAGGGTTTCTCCCCCCATTTCCCGGCTAATAACCCCCCAGGAGCAGCCCCCACCGTCAGATCCAGATTCAAGGGAATGAACGGCCGAGATTAGATCCAAAATAATAAAACCTGGGCCGAACACGGGTTGGCACACGGCCGTGTGCCTGGCCGTGTAGCTCATTCGCCGATCGACACGGGTCCTGACACGGCCGTGTGCCACGGGCCGTGTTACCTGGAGCTTCAGGAACGGTCGTCGGGCTTCATGAACATGGCTTCAAACACGGCCGTGTTCGAGGCCGTGTGCCCCACACACGGCTTGAGACACGGCCGTGTGTCTCAGGCCGTGTCCTTCTCTGACTCGAGACTGCACAAAACCACCAAAGACCACTGAACACGGGTAGGCACACGGCCGTGTGCCTGGCCGTGTGCCCCTGTTCAGACCTCCAAAAGTGCTGTTTGATCGCCCCGTGATCATCTCCGAGGTTGGGGTCTTACAAAATCTATTAGGTTTGAGGTCAATATGCATAAGAAGGAGATGACAGATTGCTTTCATAAGGGAGGTAATGGTGTGGTATATTTGGCAAAACAACAGCAGTCTATCATCCCTAAGGTGGATGATATTGCTTTAAAGCAAAGCTATGTCTTGGAAAATCAGCTAAGGATGAATGAGAATTTAACTGAATCTCATCATGAGATCATTGATGAATTGAAAAAGATTGTTCCAGGCCTGCCTGCAGCTAGAGCAAAGGAAATGGAAGAATTTGATAAGAACTTTCAAGCTGCTATTGATTCTATTAAAACTGCTATCACTACCTCTCAAAAGGAAATATCTGACAAGCTTCTAAAGTTAAAACCATTTTTTAAAGAGGGAGTGAATTATCTAGATGGCCAAATCAGATTTCAGAAGGAAGATCTACGAGATCATGTTACTAGAGAAGCCATAAAGGGGGAGAGGATGTTAGTTCATGCAGGCTCAGAGCACACCAAATGGGTGACCAATAGTATTCGAGCCACATTGGGATATCCACCTTTGTTTGATGATGCTATGGTGGCTGAGTCAGGAATACAAACAAGTCTACTTGAAGGCAATCAACCTGAGGTTGCCCAAGTCATTTACCCTCCTCCAGATTATGATATGATTGATCAGCAAGTTCAAGGAATGTATAGTCCTCCAAAAGAGGTTACTAATGTTGTTATTGGGAAGGTTGATATGCCTGAGGCTACTTTGAAAGACCAGCAAGATGCTCTACTATCTAAGAAAAGATTTAGAGAGCAGGCTGAACTTAAGCCAGACTTTGAGCAGTGGAGTCCTACTTCCAGAAATATTATACTCACTGCATGGAAGGCTGTCAAAGACCAAGTGCATGAAAGAGGCAAGTGGTTCAATGAGATGGAATGGCAGAAGTATGAAGCCCGGCAAGAGGCCATAGTACAGTTTAGAAGAAAAGCCAAGCTGGGTAGGCTGCCTCCAAATGCTCAGGAGCCGAGCAAGTACTTTCCAAAGCCCTTTCATTATTTTGAAAGGCAAAGGCTCAAGGAAGAAGCAAAGAAGATGGCTGATCTAAAAGGCAAGAAGCCAGCTGAAGATTCTGAAGCTCCTGTGAAGGCTCAAATTCTATCTAGCAAAGGGATTGTCATAAAAGAGCCTGATCAGTCTTAATTTTTAGTTCTTTCAAAGTATTTTGTAATGTTTTGATTAAATCATTAAATGTAAATCTCTGTAATCAAACATTATCAAGTTATAAACAAAATGTTGTTTGGTATCATATAATGTTCATTCTGTGATGGATTGTTTTTATTTTGTTTATATTAAGTATTCCTGTTATGTTATATATCATCAGTTTATACTTTTTATAAATGGTGTATATCATTGGCTATAGGGTTATGTCTTCTCCAAATAGGGGGAGATTGTTGGGTACATTGGAAAATGTGTACCTGATTTGAAGAAGCCCAACTTAGCTCAATGATATACATCAAGGTGTATTTTATGTTGTTTTGAGTTGACATGTGCAGGTGAAGAAGTATTAAAGAATGCAGAAAAATATTCTAAGTCCACATGTCGACACCTGAAGAAATTGTGTCGACACTTCAGAATATTTGTGTCGACACTTCAGAATTTCAGTGTCGACACAGAGAAGATAGTCGACCTCTACTGTGTCGACACTTGGTGGATGTGTCGACACCTTGAGATTGAGTCGACACATATTGGCAGAAGTCGATTATGCTTGTGTCGACACCAGAAGACTGAGTCGACACATTTTGGCAGAATTGAAGATTGATGTGTCGACACCTGAAGGCTGAGTCGACACATACTGAGTTCTGAATCTACAACAACTGTGTCGACACACATGACTTGTGTCGACACACTGCAGAGTCTAGACCAAGTTGTTTTCTGAAGAAGCTGTGTCGACTTAAAGGCAACTTAGTCGACATCATCAAAGACTGTGTCAACACCAAAGTCACTTGTGTCGACACAGATAGACAGATTGGTCTCGACACTTTCTAACAGACTGTCTCGACATTTTGCTGTCCAAGGCTAAGGTACAGGAACTGTTTGAAGACTTGATAGCTGTGGGTTGCCACCGTTTAACTGAAGCTGTCAGACCTGTCAGAAAACAGTTAGAAACCGGATCAGTCGGTTACCATGAAGAAAGTCTATAAATAGACATATTCAGAAGGAAATAAGGAGCTAAGAAAAATAACAGAAGAAGATCTAAGAAGAAGAAACAAAAGGATTACGATCCTATTGAAGTTTCAATTCAAGAAAGTGCTAAGCTCTAAAGAAGATCTTCATCAGAAGATCTAAGAAGAAGAAGTCTGAAGTATCAGAAAAGGTGTTGGATAGAGAGGGATCTAGTCATCTTGAAGAAGAAGAAGGAAGCCATCAGTGGTTTCTCAAGAAGCTATTTGGAAATCAACTCAGCTAAGTTCAGATTCAAGAAGCTTTGAAGAAAGCTCAGATTCAGTTGATTTCATCAGCTGATCAAGAAGTGTCTTGTCCTCTTCTCTCTCAACAAAGGCAAGACATTAAAATATCTTTTCTAAATTTCTGTAGGATCTGTTTACACAGATCTGAGTTGTAAGCCTGTGTTATAAAGGCTGAGTGTAGGAGAGGTGATCTCTGAGTGGTAGGGCTATTTGCCTGAGTGTAGAAGAAGGTTATTTTCTGAGTGGTAGGCCTTGAGGCAAGGCTGAGGTAGGGCTGTTGAGCCTGAGTTGTAGGAACCTATCCAGGTTCTGAGCTGTAGGATCTGAGGATCTGAGAATAGTGGAAGTTTGGCCGAATCTAGCATACTGCTAGATAGGTGAAGGGGGGAAAGTGGATGTACCCAGACCTTGGGGAACCACTATAAAACATTGTGCAATCTGTGATGCTTAGTTGTCTGTGAATGCTGTGCTAGATGTTTTAATTTGTAATTGAATTCTGCCTAGAAGTATAAACAAGAAATTAGAACCTATTCACCCCCCTTTAGGTGTTTAGGTTATCTTGAAAGTAAAACTATCATTTATTTTCTCAGAAGAAATTTTTCTAAGTCCACATACTCGAGTAGCCTTCTTCATATACTCGAGTAAGTGACTTAGTACTCGAGTAGATCCTCAGACATACTCGTGTGACTCTGTATACTCGTGTAGATAAGTTTATACTCGAGTAGATAGTTAGTCACTCGAGTAAGTCATATATTATACTCGAGTAGATCCTTCTGTTCTTAGACCCAAAAATTTTCTCTAAGTCCACATACTCGAGTACCTCCTTTTACACTCATGTAAGTGAGTCTGCACTCGAGTATGTTGGGTTACATACTTGAGTAGACTGCATTATACTCGAGTAGATGATAACTTGCACTCGAGTAGTTGGTTAGTTACTCGAGTAAATGTTCTGTTCATACTCGAGTAGATCTGTGCTTCTCATCTCAGGAAAATTCTAAGTCTACATACTCGAGTAGTTCCCTATATACTCGAGTAAGTGACTCTGTACTCAAGTAGTTGTTATTCATACTCGAGTAGCTTAGTGATTACCCGAGTAATCTTCCCCAGATACTCGAGTAGTTCTTTTTCCCCTCACTTGAGTATCTCCAACCCTTTCACTCGAGTAGCTTTTCCTATCTTATCTCAGAAATTTTCTCTAAGTGTTTTTACTCGAGTATATACTCTCATACTCGAGTAGTTCTAAATTCACTCGAGTGCTGATCTTTGAATCACTCGAGTAGCTTCTCTTCTTATACTCGAGTATACTCCTTCTATCCACTCGAGTATATATCATCTGATACTCGAGTATGTTTCTTCTATGACTCGAGTATATCTGTTTAAATTTTCCTGGCATTCTCTAAGTCAATTTCGCAGTGTATTTCAATTAATCATTTCTGATTGGTCCACGTGTCATCCCTAATTAATTTTCTGACCGTTGGAGTCCACCTATAAATAGGTCCTCTCAGATTTGACTAATAACAAGTGAACAGAGATTTTATTTTAAGAAAGAGAAAAAGTTCCGTGAACCCTAATTTCTCACGCCGCCGCCATTGACGTTCACGGAAGAAGCTCTGGATCGACGATCTTCGATCGCTGTTTTTTCAACTCTGATTCTCCAGCGATCCAGACGAAAGTTAATCACTCGATCTCTCCAAGCCTCAAAGATTTCAGATCTATTTTCTCGATCGAGGAGATTCCGTTTTTCAGATTTGTGGATCTCTCTCAAGTCGTCTTCAATATATTCTGATCAAGCCAAAGTTCTTAAGGAAGAAGACTTTCAAGATCCAGATCTGAGAATATTACTGTTTGTATTTTATTTTCAAACCAAATTTCTTTGTAGGAGTTTTTCTCCGAGATTTGTAGGAAGGCTTTATCTTCCGAGTGTAGATCCGATTTGGATCGAGATTGTAGGAACGTGGTTCCGAGGTGTAGGATTGTTTTCAATCTGAGATAGTGGAGTAGCCGAGTCTAGTGATTTGCTAGATCAGTGAGCAAAGTGGACGTACCCAAGATTGGGGAATCACTATAAATCTCTTGTCGTCTGTGATTGCTTGATGTGTGCTGTGTTATTTTTTAATTCCGCATTTGACACGCATTTCACCTATTCACCCCCCTCTAGGTGATTTAGGCTAACAACTTAGTACTCTCACGGCCTAACTTCTTCGTTCTTCTCAGATCCACAGATCTTACAGCTCAGAACCCTGAAAGGTTCCTACAACTCAGAATGTATCCACACTCCTACATCTCAGGCTAACAGCCCTACCTCAGCCTTGTCATAAGGCCTACAACTCAGAATGTATCCACACTCCTACAGCTCAGGCTAACAGCCCTACCTCAGCTTTGTCATAAGGCCTACAACTCAGAATGTATCCACACTCCTACAGCTCAGGCTAACAGCCCTACCTCAGCCTTGTCACAAGGCCTACAACTCAGAATGTATCCACACTCCTACAGCTCAGGCTAACAGCCCTACCACTCAGAGATCTATATCTCTTACACTCAGCTTTTATATCATAGGCTTACAACTCAAATCTTGAAAGATTCTACAAAATTTGAAAAATCTTATAGTTTGACTCTTACCCTTGTTGAGAGAGAAGGGATAAAAGGTTTCTTGATCAGCTCTTGATAAAACTGATCGCTGAGATCAACCTGTTCTTAGCTTTCTTCAAAGCTTCTTGAATCTGAACTCAGTAGGGTTGATCTTCTTTGAAGTTGACTGGCTGACAGCTTCCTTCCTAGATTTCAGAAATAGATCTGAATTCTTCTTAGCAGATTTGTTCAGGATCTGCTTCTTAAGAGACTTGTAAATGTCTCATTCTTTACTTCAAACAGCTGGAGCTCTCTCTCACTCTCCAAATCTTCTGAAGTTTCTTCTGAATTCTTATTTGAATTTTCCTTAGACAAATTCTGAGTAGATTGCCACTTCAGACTGTCTTCTTAGATCTTCTCACGAAAATCTTCTTCTGTGTGACGTGCTCTTTCTTGATCAATGATCAATTCTTCATTAGTTGTTTTTTTTATTTGACAAAATCCGTCTTTATATAGATTTCATCCATGGTAACCGACTGATCTGGTTTCTAACGAACTTCTGACAGTTCTGATAGCTTCAGTAAACTTGTTGGAATTCACAGCTGTCAAGTCTTCATTCATTTCTTGAACCTTTGTCTTTGTCAGCAAAGTGTCGAGACTGATCTTCATTATGTGTCGACACAAGTAGATTAAGTGTCGACACAAGCTTTGGTGATGTCGACACAGCTCCTTTGGTGTCGACACTGCTTCTTGACACTGTATCTGTAGAATGTGTCGACACTACTTCTTTGTGTCGACACAGTCACTTCTTCACTTCACAGCAATCAACTTTGTTGAAACTCTGTTGTGTGTCGACACAAGTCCTGTGTGTCGACACAGTTGATATAGTCTAAGAATTCTGTTTGTCGACACCGCCTCCAGGTGTCGACACAGTTGTTGTCGACTAAAACTTCTATGTGTCGACACAGTTGCTTCTGGTGTCGACACTGCTTTTCCAAGTGTCGACACAGGCTTTCTTAAGTGTCGACACATGGATTAGAAACATGTTTTTCTGCATTTTAGCGTATTCTTAACATGCACATATAAACTCAAAATAACATCAAATACACCTTGATGTATATCATTGAGCTAAGTGAGGCTTCTTCAAATCAGGTACACATTTTCCTATGTACCCAACAGTCATTGCGGCGATCTTCACGGAATCTTCCTTCCTGAGGCTGGGGAGGTTGTTCCCTTTCTCTCTTGCATTTTTGGGCGCCATCAAATTGCTGGTGATGAGCTTCAATGGCCTCATCTGCTGCGATTTGGGCTTCAACCCGATGTACGAGGTCGGGATAGCTGGGAACAGTTTCTCGCATCAGTGCTGAGTAGAAGCCGCTTGGTCGGAGGCCTCCGAGGAATACACCTCGCAATAACTCAGGGTAAATACCTGGAATTTGACGGGCTTCGGCAATAAAGCGCCGGAAGAAATCTTTGAGGGTTTCCCCCTCGTTCTGGTGGATTCCTGATAAATGAGAGGGGTCGCGCACGATCCGGTGGTTGGCAATGAATTGGTTAACAAACTGCCTTGTTAGCTCTGCAAAGCTAGCGATGGTACTAGCTCTTAGCGAATGAAACCACGTTCGAGCTTGTCCCTTAAGAGTAGCTGGGAACACCTGACAGAGGAGTTGGTCTAGAGCATTGTAAATTCTCATGATGGTAGTGAAATGATTGACATGCTCCAGCGGATCATCGGTTCCATCAAATGTTTCGATGCTTGGGAGTTTAAATCCGTTTGGAATCGGATGTTCCAGAATCTGCGGTATCAGAGTGGAACCTTGGCATAACGGTCGGCGGGCACGAACGTCTCTTGCTTCAGCCTGGCGGTATTCTTCGGCGATAACTTCTCGAATTTCTTCTCGAGTAAACCTTTCTGGCTGGGGTAGGCGTACATCATTTACGGCCTCATGCTGATGATCCGCCCTTGCCCTCCTTGGGATTGGGTGAGCAGAAATTGCAGCCTCAGAATATTCCTCGGACGTCTCTTGTCTTGGAATAGCTTCCTGGGGTCGACCTTGATTTTGTAGCGGCGGTGGATCTGCTCGAACTGGTTACTGTGCGGGAGCCTGAGGTGCTCCAAGGTTTCGCAGCAAGGTGAGCATTTTGGTTTGCTGCTCCTCCATCAAGCAGACGCGCCCTTCCAGGGCGGTAACTGGGGCTAGCGCGGCTTCGGCAGTCAGTGGCACGTCCACCAGAGAATGTGAACGTGCGGGCTCAGGGTTTCCGCCAAGGGCGAAGACTTCGACAGTACGAGTGCTTCTCTTCGTCATTAAGGCTGAACTTGGCAGGGGCGATGCTTGTGATCTTGCACTTTGAATGATGTTGGGAAATCATTTTCCACAGACGTCGCCAAACTATTGTGGACTAACTCGACGTCCCGGTCGGACCGGAATTCTTGGACCGTCTTAGCTCTCAGAACGGTCGAGCGCGCACACAGTCAATGAAGATGAACAGTAGACACAAGTCTTGATGACGTCGAAAACCCCCTTAAATGGGTAAAAAACCACGTGACCGGGTCTGTGCCGGTCAAATTTCACAAGCTTCCGGTGATTACAGTACACCGGGTGAATCGGGGCGACAGGCCGCTCCCGTTACCATTTGAGGGGAGAGAGAGACTGTAGCTTCTGGCGACGTCTGGTGCGTGTGCTCGGGGAGGCGCGCGCTTGCTGGCTACGACTGTCTTCTTTGTTCGGCTTCCTCGCGGTCTTGGGCGTCTCCTTGCTAACTGCGCGCTGGTGGGGTGCCTGTAGCTGACGGTGGATGCTGGTGGCCGCTGGTGGCCGCCGGTGGCTGGCGGTGAGCGAAGGCCGACTTGGTGGAGGAGGCGGGAGAGCTCTCACCTGAGGAAGAGGAAGAAGAACCGGAGAAGGAAAAAGGTGAGAAATGAGGAGCCCCTGGGGGTCCTTTTATAGCCTCCAGGGGAAGATCATGGCGGGCCCACCACTAAAGTGGTGGGATAGTGGGTGGTTACCCCCTTGATCGGACGGCGATGAGGGGCTTCCCCGGATCGGACGGCGGGGAGGCCTCTCATGACGGCGAGCCGCCATAACGGCGGCGGCGACCGGGCGGCCGACGGCGGGAGCGGCCGGCCGGGCGGCTCATGGCGGTGGACCGCCAGTGGTCCGGCCGCAGCAAGGGCGGCCGCGGCCGGGGCGGCCGTGGCCAGCCACGGCAAGGCCGGTCGAATCCGGGGCAGCCGTGGCCGGCCACGGCCTTGCCGCAGCGAGGCCGGCCGCGGCTAGGGAGGCCGCGGCCGGCGACGGCAAGGCCGGCCTCGGCCTTGCCGCCGCAAGGCCGGCTACGGCCTTGCCGGGCCGAGGCTGGCCACGGCTAGGGAGGCCGCGGCCGGGGCGGCCGTGGCCGGCGACGGCAAGGCGCCGCCGCAAGGCCGGCCACGGCCTTGCCGGGCCGAGGCCGGCCGCGGCTAGGGAGGCCGCGGCCGGCCATGGCCGGGGCGGCCGGGGCCGGCCACGGCAAGGCCGAGCCGGCCGCGGCTCGGCCGCCTCCAGCTAGGCCGGCCGTGGCCTTGCTGGCGGCTTGCCGCGGCCGCCCCGACGGCGGGGCTGGCTGCGGCGAAGGCCGGGGGGCCAGGCCGTCGACGGTGGCTAGGCCTCCCGTCGGCGGCGGTTCTCCCGGCGGCGGTTTCCCCCATGAGGGGAGGGAGTGGGGCCCGCTTCCCCCCATAATTCTCATCATGAGAGATCATGGGGGGTTGGGCCCACCCATGATCCTCTTTGAATGGAGATCATGGGTGGAGCTTGAACTTTCTATAAATGATGGTGTAACCCATCAGCTTTATATACTTAAGGAGACTGTGATGGATAATACTAGTCATGATTGATCTCGTACTGGATATTTATCAATGTGGTGCTCCTACCCACGTTTGATACTCTAAGACTCTGTTTGTTTGGGAATTTTTGCTAAATTTCTGGTGGGAGAAAAATATCGCCGCTCAAAAAGCATTTGGTAAACCTCCCATTTCCACCACCGCTGCTCGAAAATGCCATTTTTGGCATATTTTGAGATCAGAACCGCCTTCCTCCATTTTTTATAACACCATTCTCATCACTATCAATCACACCACTCCCACTCTCTACGCTCCCAATCTCACCGCCCAAACAAATGGACCCTAAGAGGTACATGAGAATGGTATTTGACATCAGGGTGATTTTTCAAGACCAAGTGCAGGCATGTGCACATTCCAAATGAATAAAATTATTGATATGAAAAAATCATTTCCAATAGTCTTTCTGTTCAATGGTAATAGGAACTAAATGTTTTATCATTTTATAATTCATTTTGTATATCATAACTAAAGCACAAACAAAACAATTATAAAGGATAAGGAACTTAAACTGGTAGACATGCTTTGGGCAATCAATTGATAATCTGTTTAATAAGAAGAAATAATAGATCAACTTATATTTTAATAAGAAAAAATCATGTTCTTACCATAGACAATAAAAAGAAAAATTGATTTTTTTTCTATCAGCAGACATGAACAGTATCTTCTATGCATACAAGTCTATCATTTTTTCTTGTAATACAAATGTATTTTTCGAGAGCCCCAGCAATATATGACTATAACATCCTGGTGCTTCGGAATCATCAGAACGAGATGATAATGCCTGCAATAAATCACTTAACAAAAAAATTCTTAGGGTCCGTTCGTTTGCACGGAATTGAAATTCGATATTGTAATTTAATATTTGTGAATATTGTGAAATTAAATATTGTTGACGAATTCCAATTTAAATGTTCGCCTAATAAAGAATATTGACGAATATTGTGGAATTGGAATTCGATTTTTTTTGTTCGCGCGCGATTTTTTCGCTCGGACGCGATTTTTTTGTCCGGGCGAGATTTTTTTCACATAGCAGTGATTTTTTCTCATGGGTGGGATTTTTTCACGTGGCCTCGATTATTTTTCGCTCGGCCGCGATTATGTCGCTCGGGCCCGTTTTTGTCGCTCGGGCGTGATTTTTTCGGCTGGAGGCAAAAAAACGCGCCCGGGCGAAAAAAAAACCTGCCCGAGCAAAAAAGTCGCGCTCGCGCCCGGGCGATAAAAGCATGGCCGGGTGAAAAAATCGCACCCGGGCGAAAAAAACGCGCCCGGGCGAAAGAAACGTGCCCGGGGGAAAAAATCGGGCCTGAGCGAAAATAATAGCGTCCGGGCGAAAAAAATCACATCCGGGCGAAAAATTCGTGCCCGGGAGAAAAAATCGTGCCCGGGCGAAAAAATGCTCTTGGGCGAAAAAAACGTGACGGGCGAAAAAAACGCGCAGAGCGAAAAAAGCGCGTCTGGGCGAAATAATCGTGCAGGGCGAAAAAAACGCGTTGTGCGAAAAAATCTGGTCTGGGCGAAAAAATCTCGCCCGGGTGAAAAAATAGCGCCCGGGTGAAAAAAATCGCGCCCGGGAGAAAAAAAACGGCCGTGAGAAAAAATCGCGCCCGGATAAAAAAATCGCGCCCGGGCGAAAAAATCGCGCCCGGGAGAAAAAATCGCGCCCGAGCGAAAAAAACGCGTCCGGGCGAAAAAATGCTCCAGTGCGGAGAAAATCGCGCCGGGCGAAAAAATTGCACCCGCACGAAAAAATCGCGCCCTGGAGAAAAAATTCGCGTCCGGGCGAAAAAATCACGTCCGGGCTTAAAACTGTGTCTCGACCGGAATTGTCTAATTCTTATATAGATTGGAAAGAAATGTCTTTAGTTCAAAATGAATTCTACAGAATTCATTAAAATTTAAATTCCAACATAAAGCGTGCAGACGAACGATGTAATTGGAATTAGGCCTTCAATTCCAATTTCAGGAGCACAATTCCGTGCAAACGAATGGACCCTTACAGAAGTGATTACATAATAAAGAGAATTGGCAGTAGCATGGACCTCAATGAAAATAGAAACAGTTAAAGATGGAAGTAAGAAAGTAGCATGGATTGTTGAATTTTCTCAAGATGATCAACGGAATAGTCCGACGCCAAATTAATATTCTCAGAGCTATCAAGATCACAACTTGATCAAGCGGAAACTGGGAAAGCAAGCTCAAACACCAGATACAACCAGAAGAGACAAGTAGATCAAATTTTTATTATCTTCTTTACAGGGCGAAGTATACGTGCCGAGACATGATTTCGCCGGTACACAATTAAAAACAAAAGATTACAAGAACAATCCGAGCGGACAAAAAACCGGAGACCGCTGAGACCGCCCAGTCCGCCGAAGTCGCCGAGACCGCCCGAACTGCTGCAAGATGACGAATAGAACACGGAGTCTGCCGAGACTGCGAGGTCGCGCAGACACACCGTTATTCGCTGACTGCTGCAAACTGCCGCCGAACTGAAAAACAAACCGCCTAACCGCCGAGTCCAGCGGGCAGGTTATTGAACTTGGAAAAGTTGAAGCAGAGAAAAAACTGGCAAGCCGCCGATTGCAAACCGCAAGCTTCACTGAACCTGACCAAAGTCAGAACCAAACTCCTGGCTCCACAGTGCTAGTCGTGCCACCTGCAAACAGCAACCAGTTAAACCTGCTCAAAGCACGCGGATAGGAAAACCGAGTCCGCAGGAATTAATCTGAGCTCAACTTACTGTTCACTCAGTTGCAAATGAGGTGTCAGGGGCTCCTACTTATAGGAGCGGGTTGAAGTGTGATCACCGCCCTATGAGATAAGCTAACCGCCCCTGATCGCAGCTAACAAGCCAGTCCGCTGAGTCCGCAAGAACAAGGCCGGACTAGCCAAAACCGCCAGGCAACCTGGCGGACACCGCACCAGTCCGCAAGTTGCACAGCAAGCGGACACAACAACATCCCACTCACTGCATCAGTCTGCATGTTACACGCAGACACGACACCAGCCCGCACACACAAGTCAACGACCAACAGACACAGATCGCCCGGTCAACAAGAGGACTCTGCGGACACCCTGGACTTGTCACGATGTGACCAAGTCCAGCACCCCACCAAACATATGGCGCGAGCTCGGCGGACACGAAGCCAGACTGCCAGCTCCAACAACAGTCCACCACTAAGGCTCCAACTCGCTCAGCAGCCAACTGCCGGACTCGCAACCAGTCCGCGCAGTCCGCGGAAAAGCACCAAACCCGCAAACCAAACTGGAGACAAGCCAGGTCGCAGAAACAAACGGACTCAAATCCAAGTCCGCACGGCAACCTCCAGAACAATACTACAGGCCGCCAACACCAGACCGCCGGCCTGCTCCACCAGTCCGCTTGGACAGTCCGCCCAGGCCGCCCGATCTGCCCAATCACCCACTTCCACTTCACAAATTTCAACACTCCCCCTTGAAGTGAGAAGTGGTGATCAAGCCCAGTAGTACCAGTAGCCGTTGAAATGGCCCCTTCGACAGCGGTTTTGTGAAGATGCCAGCAAGCTTGTCTTCACTCCGAACATGTCCGACCATAAGAGATCCCTCCAACACCTTCTCCCTTATGAAATGGTGCTCGATCTCTATATGTTTGGTCCTTGCATGACAGAATGGATTGTTCACCAGTTTGAGAGCACTCTCATTATCACCTCGGAGCAGAGTAGGACCTTGCACTTCCTCACGGACGTCCTCTACTAGCCTCCTTAGTCAAATGGTTTCACGAGCAGCTAAGGTCGAAGCCTTGTACTCTGCTTGCGTAGTAGAGACGGACACTGAATCTTGCTTCTTGCTACACCACGATATGCTAGCTGATCCACAAGTAAACACATAACCCGAAGTTGATCTTTGATCATCCGAGTCACCACCATAATCAACATCCGTGTATCCTAGCAAAGAAAAGCCCGAGTCCCTCCTGTAGAGGAGTCCCATATCAGAAGTAGCCTTGACATACTTCAAAATATTCTTTTCCACCACCAGATGAGACTTCCCTGTCTCTGCCATAAACCGACTTACTCGGCTAACAGCATAAGCAATGTCTGGCCTTGTAATCGTTAAGTAGATCAAGCTCCCCACTAGAGCTCTGAACACTAAGGGATCAGGAAGAATCCTTCCTTCATCTTGTCGAAGCTTCAGCCCACAATCCAGAGGAGTATAACAACTCTTCCCTTCCCTCATGCCGAATCGATTCACAATGCGATCCACATATCCTTTTTGGGAAATGAGTATCCCTCTCTCCTTCCTCTCCACTTCGAGACCGAGAAAGTGATGAAGCTCTCCCAAGTCTTTCATCTCGAAGCGAATACCTAGCTCAGCCCTGAGCCTTGCTACCTCCTCCTCAAAATTCCCTGTGATGATCATGTCACCAACATACAACAGGACCAAGACCTGAAGCTCTCCATTCTTCTTGATGAACAAGCTTGAATCCGAGTTGGAAGCAAGATATCCACAGAATTGGAGGTAATATGCAATCTTCCCATACCAAGCTCTTGGAGCTTGCTTCAACCCATAGAGAGCCTTCCTGAGTTTGCAGACGTAGTCCGGATGAACTTCAGAGATAAATCCAAGCGGCTGATCCATGAAGATGTCCTTATCAATCTCCCCATAAAGAAAGGCGTTCTTTACATCAAGCTTCCACATCCTCCATCTTTGGCAAGCAGCCAAGACGATCACCACCCGAACCGAAGTCATCTTCGCGACTGGACTAAACGTCTCCTCATAGTCCTCTCCATACTATTGTGAGAATCCTCGAGCAACAAGGCGAGCCTTGTATCTTTCGATGCTCCCATCAGCCTTCTTTTTCAACTTGTACACCCACTTGCAAGTTACTGAAGTAATGTCATCAACCCTGAGCACAAGTTCCCAGGTTTCATTCTTCTTAAGAGCAGTCATCTCCTCTTCCATGACACCTTCCCACTCCTTGACTCCAGTGACCTCATTGAAGCTTGAAGGCTCTCGCTCATTGTTGAAAATTGTGAAGTGAAAGTGGCAGATTACACGACATGGGAGTTCTATCCGTGCAGCCTGTGCGGTTTGGATATGAGGATAGGCAGGTCGGTAATAAGGCAGCGGTTAGCTGGTGGTCTGGCAAGCAGGGCGATCTGTCCGCGCGGACTGCGCGGACAGGACTGGAAGTTAATCAAGTCAGCAGGTGTGCTGGAAGTGACGGCCTTGGAGGTCTGTTCGCGTGGTCTGTGCGAACAGAGGAGGCGGCCAGCCAGACCGGCTTTTGCTAGGACAGCAGGATGTTCCCAAATGGTAACCGAGCGGATAGCTCCTCTATACGCGGAGTCCGACAAGGTGCGGACTGGACTGGAGCTCGGCAGACCGGCATGGCAGATGCCTTGGTCTAGCTCTTGTGGTGCGGCTGGTGGTAGCCGCAGGGTTCGCTGGTTAGAGCGGATTGATGCTGGAGTTCGCCGAGCTTGGCGGACTGGTACCAGTGTCCGCCAGTAAGTGCGAACTGGCCCTGGTGGCCAGTGGTGTAGACTTGGTTGGTTCTGAACCAAGTCCATTGTTGGTTCAGTCCGGGGATATCGCGCAGTAGTGCGCAGACTGCGTCTCAGTCCGCCAAGCTCGGCAGGTGTTGCCATGTGGGTTGGCTGCTTGCTTGGCGAATGTTCAATGGAGAAGTGCCCGCCTCGGCGCGCGGACTGGAGCCTTGTCCGCTGAGTCCGGCAGCTGTCAGCTTGATGCCTAGCTGCGGACTCGGAGTTATGCGGACTGTTGCTGTGTTCGCAAAGCGGGTGGACTGCTTTCATTGTCCGCCGAGTTCGGCAGTTGGCTTGGTGCCTTGGCTGCGAACTTGGGGGGAGCGGACCGTGCGGTCTCTACGGGATGACGGACAGGCGATGTTGATGCAGAGACTTGCGGGATGTCGACCAAGTCTGACGGCCCTTTGGTAACAAGGCGGACTGGGAAGTCAGTCCAGCCTTGGTGATGCTGAGGTGAGCTGGCTATCGCACAAGGTCGCGGCGGACTAAGCGGACTACTTGGTGTTCGTCGCGGGATTGTGGCGGTGATCCTATCGGCTAGGGCGGTGACCACACTCCTCATCGTGCCTATAAATAGGACCCCTCCGTCATGTCAAATATAAGGAGAATGAACAGTAAGTGAGCCAGCGAACAAATTACTGCGGACTGGATTTTGGTATCCGCTCGGGTTAATGGAGTTGATCGATTTGTGCTGTGCAGGTTGTGAGGATAGCACTGGAAAGCCAGGACTTGACTCTGATTGCGGTCAGGGACAGTGCGGACTCTGCGGTTAAGCAACAGACGGTTAACAGCAGGTCGCGGGCAGCGATCAGACGGTTTTCTCTTTGGCAACTTATTTCGGGGTTCAATAAGTCGTCTGCTTCAGGCGGCCTGTTCAGTTCGGCAGTAGCAGATCGCGCGGTCAGGCAGCTAGGCGGCTTGCTGATCGACGAGTAGAGCTTGCATTGGAATAACGGTTTGTCCGCTCGCCTTGTTCGCGGTTTAACGGACTAGGCGGTCTGTGCGGACTCCGTAGTGAAGTAGTAGAATCAGAGGCTACTCTTTGAGCCTGCGCAGTTAGATTTGTCTTGTATTTTGTTCTGCTTGGTACATTGGCGAAATCATGTCTCTCCATGTATGTCTCGCCTTATAAGAAGATTGTTGTGATCAATAAAGTTTCTTATTACTGCATGAGTCTCTGGTTGTGTTTAGCATTCTAAGTTGAGATAACCTCTGCTCATTCCAAGATCCGGAAAATTTCAACATGGTATCAGAGGGAGGCTGGAATGGATAAGCAGTGATCAACTAGAAGTTGTTATTGCTCTTGTGAAGAAGAAACCAGTGTTGGACCATGGAAGCAGGATTAGCAAGAGATCTTGGTATTGATCTTCTAACTCAGACGAACTTCAAGAAGTGGATGTCTTGTGTGGAGAGCTTTCTTCTAGGTGAGGATCTCTGGGAGATGGTTTGCGGAGCAGAAAGGCAAAGGATTGCTACTGTCACTGGCAATGCTGAAGCGATGAGAGCTTGGGAGGAGAGAAACGCAAAAGCGGAAGGGATCCTCAAGCAGTTGATCTCATCAGAGCTCTTGGACCACATCGACGGATGTCAGTCAGTTGTGGAGATATGGAATTCTCTTGTTGGGTTACTCAACAAGGAAGGGAAGGTGGCTGCAGAGGTTGATTCTTCTACTTTAGATCAGCAAAAGAGGAGTGTTTCTCCTAGGCGTGATTCAAAGAGGAAGGAAGGATCAAGGTGCTATAAGTGCAAACAGCTAGGCCACATCAGGAAGGAGTGTAAGGTTTTTCTTCACTCCGCGAACGTTGCTCATTTTGGGAGTGAGGAGGAGAACTTGGTTGAGACGTCAACAAGTTCTGATCGGATAAAGGTCATTGATAGTGCAGCTATCTGACATGAAAGACTTGGGCATGTGGGGATGGACAAGCTGAAAGCAATGTCAGTGAAAAGTCTTGTAGGAGGCTTGCCTAACTTGTTATCCTTCAGGGACGGTCGTGGTTGCACGGAATGTCAACACGGAGAAGCTGATCGCTTCAAGGTTGATAAGGAACAGACAAGGTGCAAAAGGCCATTGGAGATTATCCATGGGAGGTTGCTGGGGCCGACCGTCACAGCCAGTCTTGGAGGCAGTAGGTATATGTTGTTATTGGTTGATGACTACTCAAGGTATGCTTGGGTATACTTCATGAAGGAGAAGTCGAACATGTTTCGCTTGTTTGTGGAGTTCAAGAAGCTTGTGGAGGGTCAGCTTGGCTTGCGGATCAAGAAGTTGAGAGCAGGAATCGGAGGTGATTTCGGTTCTGCCGAGTTCTTTAACTTCTGCAGAAAGCATGAAATCCGGAGAGAGCTCTCTTGTGGAGATACTTCACAACAAGGTTGTGTTGCAGATCAGATAATCCGTTTGTTGATGAAGACCTGCAAGTGTTGGCTTCGATACAAAGGCGTTCCAAAGACCTTTTGGGCAGAAGGGATGGCCTGCGCGGTACATGTCATCAATCGGATGTCTCTAGATCCGATCAACGTGAAGACTCCGTATGAGCTGGTGTTTGGGGTAAAGCCCAGTGTGAAGCACTTTCGAGTGTTTGGGTCTACCTGCTATATACAATCTCCTGGTGCTCTCAAGACGAAGCTAGTCTTCGTTGGGTATGATGAGTGGAAGAGGAGATGGAGGTGCATGGATCCAGTAATGAAGAAGTTAATCGTGTCAAGAGACGTAGTATTTGATGAGCTGACGTCATACTGGGATAACTCACATGTTGAGCTAGAGGTGAGCTGGTTAAATAATGGGCATAAGGAGGCTGCTGCAAAGGTACAGTTGAAGCTGCCTGAGTCACTAGGAGCTCCAGGCTGTTCTAGCTCAAGGGCAGAGACGTCAGGTTCAGGAAGCAGGGGGAGCGATGCGCCAGGTGCTTCTGGTTCGAAGACGGTGCCTTCTGGTTCAGGAAGCAAGGGGAGTTGTACTTCAGGTGCCTGTGGTTCAGAAAGCAGGGGGAGCGATGCTCCAGGTGCTTCAAGTTTCAAGGCGGTGGCTTTTTGTTCAGATAGCAAGGGGAGCGATGCTCCAGGTTTGCCCGGGATTGGAGCTGGTTAAGGAGTTGCAGCGGAGGTGGTTAGCCGTGATCAAGGTCTTCGGAGATCGAAGAGGATCACAAACCCACCAGCTCGATTCAGTGAAGGAAACTCGGTGAGCTTCATCTTATGTTTCCTTGCAGGCCCTCAGATTGAGCAAGGATCTTCTAGCTATGAGGACACCACTGGAGTCAAGGAGGTGGTTGACACCAAGGTTGAAGAGGTGACTATTCTCAAGGGAGACGAGGCTTAGGACCTTGTGCCCAAGGTCGTTGGTGATACTTTTGTGACGCATAAGGGGAGGTCAAAGCTAAAAAAAGGCAGAGGGAAGCATGGCTCCTTTTGGGAGATGTTGTAGGGATCCCTTATGGTCCAGGATAGGCAGGGCGAGGACTATGTCTTGGACATCTTCTCGGAGGCCCTATCGGAGGGACAAGGTGCAAGGTTACGGGAACTGCTGGGGTTACTTGCCACTTCTCACTTCAAGGGGGAGTGTTGAAAATTGTGAAGTGAAAGTGGCAGATTGCACGACCTGGGAGTTCTATCTGCGCGGCCTGTGCAGTTTGGATAGGCGGATAGACAGGTCGCAATAAGGCAGCGGTTAGCTGGTGGTCTGGCAACCAGGGCGATCTGTCCGCGCGGACTGCACAGACAGTACTGGCAGTTAATCATGTCAGCAGGTGTGCTGGAAGTCGCACCCTTGGTGGTCTGTTCGTGTGGTCTGTGCGAACAGAGGAGGCGGCCAGCCAGACCGGCTTTTGCTCAGACAGCAGGATGTTCTCAGATGGTAACCGAGTGGATAGCTCCTCTATACGTAGAGTCCGACAAGGTGTGGACTAGACTGGAGCTCGTCTTGGTCTAGCTCTTATGGTGCGGCTGGTGGTAGCCGCAGGGTTCACTGGTTAGAGCAGATTGATGCTTGAGTTCGCCGAGCTTGGCGGACTGGTACCAATGTCCGCCAGTAAGTGCGGACTGGCCCTGGTGGCCAGTGGTGTGGACTTGGTTGGTTCTGAACCAAGTCCATGGTTGGCTCAGTCCGGGGATATCGTGAAGTAGTGCGCGGGCTGCTTTTCAGTCCGCCAAGCTCAGCAGGTGTTGCCCTGTGGGTTGGCTGCTTGCTTGGCGAATGTTCACTGGAAAAGTGTCCGCCTCGGCGTGCGGACTGGAGCCTTGTACGCTGAGTCCGGCAGCTGTCAGCTTGATGCCTAGCTGCGGACTCGGAGTTATGCGGACTGTTGCTGTGTTCGCAAGGCGGGTGGACTGCTTTCATTGTCCGCCGAGTTTGGCAGTTGGCTTGGTGCCTTGGCTGCGAACTTGGGGGGAGCGGACCGTGCGGTCTCTACGGGATGACGGACAGGCGATGTTGATGCAGAGACTTGTGGGATGTCGACCAAGTCTGACGGTCGTTTGGCGACAAGGCGGACTGGGAAGTCACTCTGGCCTTGGTGATGCTGAGGCGAGCTGGCTATCGCACAAGGTCGCGGCGGACTAAGCGGACTACTTGGTGTTCGTCGCGGGATTGTGGCGGTGATCCTATCGGCTAGGGCGGTGACCACACTCCTCATCGTGCCTATAAATAGGACCCCTCCGTCACGTCAAATATAAGTAGAATGAATAGTAAGTGAGCCCGCGAACAAATTGTTGCGGACTGGATTTTGGTATCCGCCCGGGTTGATGGAGTTGACCGGTTTGTGCTGTGCAGGTTGTGCGGATAGTGTTGGAAAGCCAGGACTTGACTCTGATTGCGGTCAGGGACAGTGTGGACTCTGCGGTTAAGCAACAGGCGGTTAACAGCAGGTCGCGGACAGCGATCAGGCGGTTTTCTCTTTGGCAACTTGTTTCGGGGTTCAATAAGTCATCTGCTTCAGGTGGCCTGTTCAGTTCGGCAACAGCAGATCACGCGGTCAGGAAGCTAGGCGGCTTGCTGATCGGCGAGTAGAGCTTGCATTGGAATAACGGTTTGTCCGCTCGCCTTGTTCGCGGTTTGGCGGACTATGCGGTCTGTGCGTACTCCGTAGTGAAGTAGTATAATCAGCGGCTACTCTTTGAGTCTGTGTGGTTAAATTTGCCTTGTATTTTGTTCTGCTTGGTACATTGGCGAAATCATGTCTCGCCATGTATGTCTCGCCTTGTAAGAAGATTGTTGTGATCAATAAAGTTTCTTGTTACTGCATGAGTCTCTGGTTGTGTTTAACATTCTAAGTTGAGATAACCCCTGCTCATTCCAAGATCTGGAAAATTTCAACACTCATCAAGAGGGCCTGCAAAGAAACAGGAGACAAAGCTAACTGTATTCCCTTCACAGTAACGAGCTGGTGGCTTGATGACCCTCTTTGATCTCCAAAAAGACTGCTCCTTACTCACCACCTCCGTTGTTTCTTCAGGCTCAACTCCATCTCCGGGCAGACTTTGAGCAAAACTCCCTCTGCTTCCTGAACCAGAAGCCTCTGCCTCAGAGCTTGAAGCAACAGGAGCTACTGTTGAAACAACAAGCTCCTCTTGGACAACTTCAGCAGCCACCTCCCGCTCCTCATCAACCTTGCTCTCTGGTAACTCAACCGAGCTTCCTCCATATGATGTCAACTCATCAAAGACCACGCCTCTTTATACAACAGACTTCTTCGTCATAGGATTCATGCACTTCCATCCCTTCTTCCGCTCATCATAGCCTACAAAGACAAGTTTTCTTGCCTTTGCATCAAGCTTTGTCTTTGAAGCATCCGGGACATGTACATAGCAAGTTGATCCAAACACCCGAAGGTCTTCCACTCTTGGCTTCTCCTTCAGCAACATCTCGAAAGGAGATTTCATGTTGATTGGACTCAGAAGCATCCAATTGATGACATAAGAAGCACAAGACATGCCCTCTGCCCAATAAGACCTAGGAATGCCTTTAACATGAAGCCAACACTTGCAAGTCTCCGTCAGATGACTGATCTTCCGCTTCGCTATTCCATTTTGTTGTGGAGTATAAACACAAGTAAGCTCCCTCTGGATGTCTTACTTCCTGTAGAAGTTAGAGAACTCGGAAGAGATAAACTCACCATCGTTGTCTGATCTAAACTTCTTGATCTGCAGGCCAAGCCGGCCCTCCACCAGCTCCTTGAACTCCACAAACAACTGGAAAGCTTCTGACTTCTCCTTCATGAAATACACCAAAGTGTATCTTGAGTAGTCATCAATCAAAACCAGTATGTACCGGTTGCCCCCAAGACTAGCGGTAGCAGTTGGCCCCATCAAATCACCATGGATGCACGCCAATAGTGCCTTGCTCCTTGTTTGAGACTTGTCAAATGGAAGGCGATGAGCCTTTCCGAACTGACAATCTGCACAAACATGACCATCTCTGTAGGATGACAACTTTGGCAAACCTTTCACAAGGCTCCTCAATGTCATAGCTTTCAGCTTGTCCATCCCTACATGCCCTAGCCTTTCATGCTAAATAGCAACGCTATCGTTGACCCTCATCCGATCAACGTAGGAGGTTGTTGCAAGAACAAACAAGTCCTTTACTCTCCTCCCAACGCGAGCAACATCAGCCTTTACCGTTGATACGTTACGAAGAAACTTCACTTCTATTGGCCCAAACAGAACGTGATAACATGCGTCTACCGCATTAGTCACAAAGAAGAGGTTCTTATTCATGCCTGGTATATGATACACACTCCTTAGCGTGAGTGGCCCCTTATCACTACCCAAGGCCACACCCACCTCCTTCTCTACTGCATGAACAGTATTATCACCAATAATAATAGCTTCGTTACCTGAGTAAGCTTGTAGTGAGGAGAACTTCGATTTGTCTCCAGTGAGGTGATGACCACACCCAGAGTCCACGATCCAGTCGTCTTCGAAGTCGATGGCGGACAAGGCACGAACACAAGTGTACGTCATGAAAGCTCCATCCCAACTAGCTTCTTCAGTACTAGAGCAAACTTAGTCCTTGCTCGCAGCATGCCCAGGCTGCAGCTTGACCTTGCAGTCACGCTTGAAGTGACCCGACCGATGACACCTGTAGCACTTCAAACTCTTCTTCCAGTCCTTCTTAGGAGCAGCACTCCTCTCTTGCTGATAAGAAGTTGAAGGCTCATCTTCAATAGTGGTCTTCTTCTTCTTGCCTGTGAAGGGCGCTTCACTACCTCCTCCAGAGATAGTGACACCAGCCATCTGCCTGGCCAAACTTTCCTGCGAAGCAAGCAGGTTTTCAAGTTCCAGCAGAGATGACTGAGTTGCCCAGCCTTGAACAGAAATTACAAAGGCCACATACTCCTTCCGCAAGTCGCGGATTATGTGTCTTTTCAACTTAGTCTCAGAGATAGGTTCATTAGGATCAAGCGCTGATAATTCAACACGCAGACTCTTCATCTTCAGAAAGTACTTAGAGATGGTCAGGTCTCCTTGAGTTGTTCTGGCCAACTCATTCTCCAGGAACTGTAGCCTATCTACGTTCTTCCTGTTGAACAACCCATCAATGGAAGTCCAAATCTCTGCAGCAGACTCACATCCAAAGATGTGATCGAACAACTCAGGTGAGACAGCCCACTTGAGAGTAAACTCAGTCTTTGCATTAGTTTTCCTCCAGACTCTCACCTGCTCAGCAGTCCCAAACGCAGCTGTAGCTTCCTGCATGTCGTCACCACCGACGACCTCCCATAACTCCTCGCCCAGAAGATAACTCTTCATGCACGACTTTGACTTCTTAAAGTTAGTCGGCATTAAGAGTTTGATGCTTAGACCTCTTGCATAACCCCCTTCCATTGCAGCAAACCTAGTCTAAGCTTTCAGAAGCATAAAGCACAACACAAGTTGATCACTGCTCAATCAACTGAACCTCTCTCTGATACCATGTTGAATTTTCTCAAGATAATCAACGAGATAGTCTGATGTCAAATTAATATTCTCAGAGCTATCAGGATCACAAATTGATCAAGCGGAAACTGGAAAAACAAGCTCAAACACCAGATGCAACCAGAAGAGATAAGCAGATCAAATTTTTATTATCTTCTTTACAGGGCGAGGTATACGTGGCGAGACATGATTTCGCCAGTACACAATGGAAAACAAAATATTACAAGAACAATCCGAGCGGACAAAAAACCGGAGACCGCTGAGACCGCCCAGTCCGCCGAAGTCGCCAAAACCGCCCGAACTGCTCCAAGATGACGAATAGAACACGGAGTCCGTCGAGACCGCGAGGTCGCGCAGACACACCGTTATTCGCTGGTTGCTGCATGCTGCCGCCGAACTGAAGAACAGACCGCCTAACCGCCGAGTCCGGCGGACAAGTTATTGAACTTGGAAAAGTAGAAGAGAAAAAACTGGCAAGCCGCCGATTGCAAACCACAAGCTTCACTGAACCTGACCAAAGTCAGAACCAAACTCCAGGCTCCACAGTGCTAGCCGCGCCACCTGCAAACAGCAACCAGTTAAACCTGCTCAAACCGCGCGGAAAGGAAAACCGAGTCCGCAATAATTAATCCGAGCTCAACTTACTGTTCACTCAGTTGCAAATGAGGTGTCAGGGGGTCCTATTTATAAGAGCGGGTTGGAGTGTGATCACCTCCCTATGAGATAGGCTAACCGCCCCCTGATCGCAGCTAACAAGTCAGTTTGCCGAGTCCGTAAGAACAAGGCCGGACCAGCCAAAACCGCCAGGCAACCTGGCGGACACCGCACCAGTCCGCAAGTTGCACAGCAAGCGGACACAGCAACATCCCACTCACTGCATCAGTCCGCATGCTACATGCAGACAAGGCACCAGCCCGCACACACAAGTCCACGACCAACAGGCACAGATCGCCCGGTCAACAAGCGGACTCTGCGGACACCCTAGGCTTGTCACGGTGTGACCAAGTCCAGCAACCCACCAAACATATGGCGGGAGCTCGGCGGACACGAAGCCAGACCGCCAGCTCCAACAACAGTCCACCACCAAGGCTCTAACTCACTCAGCAGCCAACTGTCGGACTCGCAACCAGTCAGCGTAGTCCGCGGAAAAGCACCAAACCCGCAAACCAAACTAGCGACAAGCCAGGTCGCAGAAACAGGCGGACTCCAATCCAAGTCCGCACGACAACCTCCAAAACAACACTACAGGCCGCCAACACCAGACCGCCAGCCTACTCCACCAGTCCGCATGGACAGTCCGCCCGATCTGCCCAATCACTCACTTCCACTTCACAAATTTCAACATAGGTCACATTACAAGCCACTTGGCTTTTAGATGTTATGGATCAAGTTACAGGTAATTTGAGCAATTATTGTGTTTTGGGATTTTTAGTATTTGTCTATTTGTGTGCACTTTTTTGCAATCTTTTGGGTGAACTGTATTTATATGAACTTTTGGTATGATAAAAGACAATTGAGAATTAATCCCTTGTATCGCAAGAGATTAACAACTCTCTCTTCAAGCTTTCCGCCTCCAGCAGTCACGGTAAGGCTCCACTATATCTTATGATCTAAGATTATGACAAAAATTGGTCAAAAATTAATACCCTGTGACACCCCTGAAGATAGCGAGAGTAGGGGGATAGATGGAACAATAGAATGAAGACTCCAAGGTATGCTCCTTGACCAGACCTAGGCTGCAATTCCTTTCTCAAAAGATAAAAGAATTCTTACAACCTTGCTTTAAATAAGCCCTAGTCCAGGGGAAAATTGTAAATAACATAGCTGAATTCAAATGCATGCATTAAAGTGCTGAAATTAAGATGGAAGAGTGCTAGTTGATGTTGTATGATGGTTCCATCGGATCCATCATGGTCGCTTGCCTCGGCTACATTCTCCAAGCTCCTATCTGTCCTACTAATGCAGTGGTTATACTCCTTTGTAACAATGGCAACCTCTGGGACAGGATGATGTTACTTATGAGCCATCTGTGGTTTTGGATGGTATAGGTCAATGTTATGGGCTGCGGAGATACAAGGGCGTTGAAAACCCTAGAGCTTGTGAAAGGAGAAGAAGTTGGGGGAAGAGGAAACCCTGGAGGAGGAGAGGGCTTAGAGAGAGGAAGAGGAAGTTAGAGAGATAAAGAAAATTTGATTCATTTATTTCTTAATTCAAATACAAGACAAGCCCCCCTTAAATAAGGCGTCAGAGCATGAGTGTAAATATCTGATACAACTAAATACGTGAAATATTAAACATATAAAAAGGACTACATAATGACTACACCCTAAACCCTTAAACATATAGGAAAGAGTACAAAAAATATTAATTAACTGGATAAGTGACGAGGGACCATAACAGTCAACTCATTTGGGTTTTTGTCATGTGTTTGTGTTTTTGGTATTTATGCTTCAATGGACTTCTTGCAAACTTCATTTTGTGTGAGTTTTATTTATACAAAAAACAATAGTTAATATTCAAATCCTAAGGGATTTAGCATCACTCTTTGCAAGTTCTCCATCATATGCCCTCCCGTAAGTCTCTATTGTGTAGCTACGATCTAGTATCGTAATAAGAAATGGACACTTAGAAGATGTAAACAATAATAGAAAATTGAACCACATCTCTCTCTCTCAACCCTCCTTACCCATCTATGTACACAATCCATCCATATCCAACTCTCTTCCAATTCTCTCATGCAAATGAGAAATGGAGGACCAAGTATAAGAACCGAGATCTTCTTACTAATTCTATTTCCTCATTCGAGGATTTCATCCAGTACATAACTGAGTTCTGGGATTTATATCCCCAGTATATACCTATTGTGCTTCTACTAACATTGGAGTATGAATCTTACCATTTATGTAGTTATGAGTCATCTTTCCCTGGTTTTCTCCTTATAAAGAAGAACCCTATCTTACCACTTATGTAGTTATTGAGTCATCTTTGCTTAGTTTACTCCTTACAAAATGAACCCTGTAGCATGAAATCTCATGTCAAGTAGACGAACTATACTTCCCAAAGGCAACATTAGGAGGAACCAAACAAAATGGTATTCATTTGATACTCACCATCTAGAAATCTAGGAGCTCAAATCTGTGTTGTTATGAAAGCCAGCACATATTACCATTCAAGAGGAAAAATGAGTGTTATGCAATGTCATGTATAACTATATAACAAGAAGGCAATAAACTGCTCTGCGGAGAAATTACCATTCAGATCAAATAAACCCACCTCGCTGAGAACTGAGAGCATCTCACGAGGGTTACAGACAGAAGCAAAGTATTCGATGATCTTCCTTGCAATCCCCCGGAACTTTGCCGACAAGGGCGCTGTTATGATCTCAACACGTGGGATCATCTCCACCGTTTGGATTTCCAGATTTTTCCTCCATCAGACATGTGGCACCATCTTGGCTGTTCAACATAAAGCAACTCGCAATCATAGCCGTTCAGCATAAAGCAACAGAACATCACAGCTGTTCAGGATTAAGCAAGCATCAAGGGATGAGTGCCACTTCGAGTCATCATAGGAGTACGGAGAATATTATTAGCCTTAGTTTTTATGACCGTTGTAATGTAATTGACCAGTGGTCAAACTTCTTCTATTATAAATATTAATCCCCTGTAATAGATTAGGATTATTGTGAAGGTTAATAAAAGTTTGTCTCTTTCTGTTTCCCGCTTACTGTTCTTCCCTCTTCCTCTTTCTAACCGAACTCTCCCTCCCTCTCTGTCTTTCTCCCGTCTCTCTCTCTCTCTCTCTCTCTCTCTTCTCCGACGAATCTTTCCCACTGATTTTCCGGCCACCACCACCGTTAGCCTCGGCGTTACCGCGAGTCTAACATTTGGTGCTCTCGTTGATGTTCTCATCCTCCCATGGCTGATAACACAAGATCCAAAGACCTTCGCAATCAATTTCTTGAATTCCAAACAACAGTTCAGGCCACCCAGGAAGCTCAAGCAACGCAACTTGATGAATTCCGGGAAGACAAACAGAACAAAGAAGCATTCCTGGTACAGCAAATTGTTGAAACACGTACGGATTCTACCGCCAAGATTGAAACACTGCGCAACGATATGATGTTGCAGTTTTCAAAGATGCAACAATCCTTGGATTTTCTACAAACCAGGGCGACGCAACCAGATTTCGGCCAGTCATCCACCTCCAACGACGTTCTTGGACATTCGCCTACAGTGTTTCCCCACCAGGTCGTTTCTCCCCAATCTGACTATAAATTTAGTTGCCCACGCTTTAGTGATGGAGACCCCATCGATTGGCTTTATAATTTACAACTTTACTTTCAATTTCACAACACAAATCCACGGGACTTTTTGTTGATCGCAGCATGTCATCTGGATTGCCCAGCCTCACGTTGGTACCAGGCTACATTACGCGATCAACCGAATATCACATTTCCTATTTTTGTTGACGCTATTAATAAACGATTTGGTCCTTCCGGATACGATGACCCCGCTGGCTCACTCACTAAATTGCAGCAAACTACCAGGGGTTAGATTATAAAAACCAATTCGAAGACTTATTAACACGCGTGTCGGGCCTGTCCCCAGGCTTTATAGCTAGCGATTTTGTGTCTGGGCTAAAACCCAGCATTCGTAACACAGTTCGTATGCAACGACCCAAAGACTTACATGACGCGTACACTTTAGCTCGCATGGTTGAGGATCAAGAAATGGAACATCTAGGCACCCATCCCATCCTCCCACACCTGGACAATGCACCACACCTGCGTGGTGCAGACCCAATTGCTCGCCCAAATGTCCCACGTCTGCAATGGCACGCCAACACCAGCGTCCCACTTCATAACCCACAATTACCACCCAAATTTTCGAAGGCTTTCAGCCGTTGAACGCCAACGCCGCCGCGACCAAGGCCTCTGTTACAATTGTAACGACACGTATACTTACGGTCATCGTTGTAAGGGGTCTGGTACACTACTCTATTTTCAAGGAACAGATGAACCTGAGGAAATCGATGGCACGATTGATGAGCCCATCCAGGAGGCAGTTGACCAGAATGGCTCAGTATACTTATACGCACTCACCGACGAACCTGCTAGCAATTGTCTTCGTGTTCTTGCTTACTTAGATCAACAACCCCTACAAACCTTAATTGACAGTGGTAGTTCTCACGATTTCATTTCCGAACGCATTGCTAAATTTCTACATATTCCAATAATAGCTATTAAACCATTTTCAGTATTTATGGGAAACGACACTTCAATCACTTGCACAGGCAAATGTGTGGACTTAACCCTGCTTACAAACCAATGTATTTAAAATACATTTATATGTCATTACGCTACACGGGGCAGATGTTGTATTGGGAGTACGATAATTACGATCCTTAGGACCAGTAACCACCGACTACTCAACCATGACAATATCATATAAATCGGATCAGGGATCGATCACTTTGCAGGGTCAAATAACGACTCCTGATAAGGAGGTTTCATCATCGTAGGTGGCCCGGTTAATGTCTATGCAAGCCTCAGCACTGTGCGTAGTCACCACTAACGTCACTGAAAATGATTCACAGACTATTGATCCAACATTACCCCCACAATTTTTATCGCTAATACAATCTTACCAAGCACTATTTCAAGAGCCCAAAACATTGCCACCTCGGCGGTCTATCGACCATAAAATTCCTCTAATACCCAATTCAAAGCCAGCCAATGTGAAGCCTTACCGTTACCCTCATTTTCAAAAAAATGAAATTGAGCGATTAGTGTTAGAAATGCTCCAATCAGGACATATCCGACCAAGCACCTCTAGTTTAAGCTCACCTGTTATTTTGGTCAAAAAAAAGATGGAACTTGGAGGTTTTGTGTAGATTATAGGATTCTAAACAATATAATAATAAAACATCACTTTCCAATACCCACCATAGACGAACTATTAGACGAATTAGTACACGCTCGTTGGTTTACCAAATTAGACTTAAGAGCAGGGTACCATCAAATTAGGATGGCTGACGCTGACATTCATAAAACCGCATTTCGAATCCATCACGGGCATTTCGAATTCACGGTCATGCCTTTTGGCCTTACCAATGCCCCGTCAACATTTCAAGCTCTTATGAATTCCATATTTCAATCCTACCTCAGAAGATTTATAGTAGTTTTCTTTGATGATATACTCATGTTTAGTACCACTGAAGAAGAGCATTTAGAACATGTACATATTACTTTTGATATCTTAAGTAGCCACCATCCGCACATAAAAAAATCCAAATGTTTTTTTTTGCAAACCAAAATAGAATTCCTAGGCCACTGTATCTCCAAAGGGACGGTATACCCGAACCATACCAATGTCATTGCAATTGAGAATTACTCAACACCACAATCACAAAAGTAAGTCCGAGCCTTTCTAGGCATGGCAGGATTTTATCGAAAATTCATCAAGAATTTTTTGATCATCGCTGGCCCGTTATCAGATCTGTTGAAGAAAAATAATTTTACATGAAACAGTGAGTCTCAAAAAGCTTTTGAAATATTGAAAGAAGCACTGAAATCTAAGCCCATTTTAACCTTGCCAAACTTTGAGGAACCATTTACGGTAGAAACAGATGCATCAGGAATAGGGATAGGAGCAGTGTTATTGCAAAACAATAACCCCATTGCGTATTTCAGTAAGAAATTGTCCCCACTTATGCAACGGAAATCGACATACGTACGAGAAATGTACGCTGTCACTTCCGCTGTCTCTAAATGGAGACAATACTTATTGGGGCACCCTTTCCACATTTTAACAGACCACAAAAGTTTACACAATTTGTTATCACAAGATTTACACACCCCGGAGCAACAAATGTTCTTGGCAAAACTTATAGGATATGATTATACCATCAAATATAAACCCGGAAAGAGTAATGTGGTAGCAGACTCACTCTCGAGGTCTTGTTATGAGCACTCAAATAACAATAACACCTCATCAATACCCACACAAATGGTACCGGCTCAACTCAATACATTGAGTTTATCAAGTCCCTCATCACCCCTACTGGAAGGACTCCAACAGGACTATGCTAACGATCCATTTACCCAGCAATTGCTGGAGGATTTAAAGAACAACCCGTTAACACGACCAAGTTGGTCAATTAGGGGACAAAACATTTTTTTTAAGCACAGACTTTTCGTACCCCAACACTCCCCCATTATTAAAAAAATAATGGCCAATTCACATGACAGCCATATAGGAGGGCATTCAGGCATCAAAGCAACACTACATAGAATCCAAGGCCCATTCCACTGGCACAAAATGAAAGAGGAAATAACAAAATACATACAGGAATGCGAGCTCTGCCAGAAAGCCAAACCTACTAATCACTTACCGTATGACTTACTACAACCTTTACCAATTCCTACTTCAATATGGACTGACCTCACTATGGATTTCATAACCCAGCTACCTAAATCGAACACTTACACCATCATTATGGTAATAGTGGATAGATTATCCAGGCCAACACATTTTGCCCCAATAACTCCTCCACTTACTGGCCCAACAGCGGCAACAGCGTTTTGGGAGTCAGTAGGAAAGCTACATGGTCTTCCTACGTCAATAGTGTCAGACCGTGACCAGGTCTTCTTTAGTAATTTTTGGACTGATTTATTCACATTACAAGGGACAACCTTGCACTGCAGTTCAGCCTATCACCCGCAAACCGACGGGCTAACGGAACGAACCAATAGAAGTCTACAACAATACTTACGACTGTTTACACATGCATATCCTAACAAATGGTCTAACTATTTAAGTTTGGCTGAATTTCATTTTAATACCACACTAAATACGGCGATCGGCATTACCCCTTTTGAAGCCATGTTCGATCGCCCCCCATCGGGTCTGCTTACTTATTGTGCAGGTAGTACCAGGACTGAGGCAGTAGAGATAACACTACAGACAAGAGATAAAATCATGCACCAGTTAAAAGAGAATCTGCACCGCGCACAACAACGCATGAAGAACTTTGCAGACAAGAAAAGAACTGAGAAAAGCTTTCAAGTGAACGACTGGGTGTTGCTCAAGCTACACCCTTACCGCCAACTCACTCTCCATCGCATGAGTTGCATAAAATTAGCTCTCAGATTTTACGGCCCCTTCCAGATTGTGGAAGTTGTAGGAGAAGCAGCATACAGATTAAAACTCCCATAGGCATGTAAAATACACCCCGTATTTCACATATCACTACTAAAGCCATACCACGGACGCGAGAACTTCCAAATCACACCATTGCCGACGCACAGCCACAAGAACATGCCCCTGCATGTTCCCCTTGCCGTGATCAGTCAACGCCAAGTCATCCGAAATAACACAGGGATAACACAAGGGCTAGTCCAGTGGAAGGATCTCCCTCCCGAAGACAGCTCTTGGGAAGATCTCACCACTCTACTTAAGGAGCTACAACTACAAGTACAAAGAAACACTACCACAACTACAACTGCAGAAACCTACGCAGATCTCTCTAAGGATCTACCTTCAGCTTGGCCTCGACGACGGAAGCGAACTCAACGCCAACATCGACGACGCATTACCACCGACAACTAAAGTTTCAAGTCATAATACTTACCTTCCGTTCACGATCTATCAGTTTAAAGAAGCGAATGTTCATCCCTTCTTCCTCCCGAAGTTCTCTCTACAAAACCCTAAACTGCGCCTGGAATGAGAAGGGTAACGATGAGGACATCGTTTTATAAAAGGAAATGCCATTATTATGATCTCAACACGTGGGATCATCTCCACCGTTTGGATTTCCAGATTTTTCCTCCATCAGACATGTGGCACCATCTTGGCCGTTCAACATAAAGCAACTCGCAATCATAGTCGTTCAGCATAAAGCAGCAGAACATCACAGCTGTTCAGGATTAAGCAAGCATCAAGGGATGAGTGACACTTGGAGTCATCATAGGAGTGTTTTTATGACCGTTATAATGTAATTGACCAGTGGTCAAACTTCTTCTATTATAAATAGTAATCCTCTGTAATAGATTAGGATTATTGTGAAGGTTAATAAAAGTTTGTCTCTTTCTGTTTCCCGCTTACCGTTCTTCCCTCTTCCTCTTTCTAACCGAACTCTCCCTCCCTCTCTGTCTTTCTTCTGGCTCTCTCTCTCTCTTCTCCGACGAATCTTTCCCACTGATTTTCCGGCCACCACCACTGTTAGCCTGGGCGTTACCGCGAGTCTAACAGGCGCAAACTTTATAACCAACTTCGGCAGCTCGAGAGAAAGCGCTTCAACCACCATACGATTCGAATCAGGGGAAGAAAGATAGCGATAGATTTCATTTAGGGCTATTTCTGAGCATTCAATGCCCGACAGCGTCTCCTCCAAATCGGAGGTCGGGGGTTCCACTAGGGAATGAATAAGGCTGATGACTGGGGCGACGACCTGATCTGACTGGATGCATTCTTCTGAGGCGATGGACTAGAAGAATCGAAAGAAAGAGAGGCTGATGTGAGCAGAAGCAGCGAAGTGATAAACCCAGGAAAAAGGAGAAGAGAGCTTTTTTTTGTATCTACGCTTGAGCAAGCTTCGAGGGATTCTCTGAGGTGAAGAGAGATTAGAGCGGGGGCCGATGATGAACGGAGATCGAGCTGGCGGTGGTCGGAGGAGAACACGACAGCCATTTCTGATCTTCGGCTGAGTGAGTCGACTTTCGCGAGGTTCTCTAAATGGGATGTGGAATGTCACAGACCTCTGCTCTGCTGTGAATATTTTCACTGTCGTATATATACTGTGCATAAAAATTGTAAACCTGTCACTTCAGCTTGGCAAAATTTTGAAGCTCCAGCTAGAGCTACATATTTCGAGCTCGAGCTCGACGAGCTCATTTTTCATGGCTCGAGCTTGAGAATAATTTATTAAGTTTGAGCTTGAGCTTTCGAGCTCGCAAGCTTAAGCTCTTCATGAGTTTTTCAGCATTTCAGCTCATTAGTCATTTTTCTTTATATTTATATATATATATATTAAAAAAGTCAAAAAAAAAACTCGCGAGCCGGCTCACGAGCTCATGAACAAGAGCAAACGAGCTCGAGCTCAACTGACTCGAGCTCGAGTTGAGCTTTTTTCGAGTTGGCTCATCGAGCTCACAAGCTGGATCAACTCAACTTGCACCCCTAGTCCAAAATGGGCAGGCATAAACCCTTAGAGGAAAGAGAATTTTTTCATACGTATACACACGTATTTTTGTTAGAGTGCTCGAAGCATCCGCGTGACCGTCAAGTTTGGAATGGCCTACTCGTTGCCCCTAGCATGGGTATTTATAGGCAAACCCTAAATACCCGACTACGGGTTGTTGGAATCCTATCGGATCCTAACCGCAACTCATTAAGCACCTGTCACGTCTATTTTAATATACCTCAACAATCTCCTCCTATATTGTAAATAGGTGTTAGTACAGTACATGTTACTTAAATAATAGTTAATAACGACCAAAAAGATTTTTTCAGAAAAACCATAAATATGAGTTTTAGATAACAAATGATAAACTCAAACACAGTCTCAAACATAACAGTAGGAAATCTGAAAGAAAACACAAAACTGAAAATTGATCTATGCAAACAATAGATCATCTTCATCCGGGTCGAAATCAACTTTCTCTCCTCCAATCTCCAAGTGATCTGCAAACAAATACAATAAGAATGTCTATGAATTCTAACATTTGCCAATCAAAAGTAAAGTGATTAGTTATAGCAGTAAAAAAACGTAATACTCTAACAAGGAATAAAGAATCTCAAATCAGCATCTATATCTAGTTTACACAAAATTAGAAAATTGATTTCATAGAATCAAACCATGTTCCATCGACTATTAAGCTTATTATTCACCATTTCACAATTGTGTTATATCATCAAGTTTGGAATGATACAACAAGCTGTGACCATCATATCATCAAATTTGGAATGATATAATTATTAATCATAATATCAGGACTCATATCAGCAACTTTAGTATTCCTTTTTGTAATGATACCAAATTCAGCCTTCGAATGAAATAATTGTGTGAGCATGTTAGCAACAGAGGTCTGCTTGCTAACCTTCTCTAAGGCGTGCCTAGTCTGGTTCTCATCCTCAATGCATATAAAACGCTTGAGGTCTTTCAGACTCACCTGCGTTTTCTTCCGATACCTTTCAGTCTTAAAAGAATACCATGTCGAGGGTAATTTAAAAATTATCGCTCCTGCAACGAAAGTATCTGGAAAAGGTATGTTTTCACTGTTCAGCTTGTCCACTAGATTTTTAAAATCAGCTACCTGTGGAAGGATTTCCCTTTCCTCAGTGAAGGTGAAAGTCATGAATTTGTCCACCAGATGCATCTTGGACATGTTCTCCTCTTCCTTGAACTGCTCCTCCAAGGCTTCCCAGATCTCCTTTGTAGTTTCAACTTGTTTGAAAGTGAGGCTAAGATCTATCTCAACTCTAGAGGGGGGGGGGGTGAATAGAGTATTTTAAAATAATTTTTCACAGTTGAAATAAACAGCACATATAAAATTCAATTTATGATATAGTGTAGAGTGCTAGTAAGAAGTTAAAAACTAAGAGGTAAAAAGCACAGCACACAGCAAACAAATCACACAAACAAACCAGAAGACACAAGGAATTATAGTGGTTCCCCAAAAACCTGGGTACATCCACTCTTCTACCACCCTTGGTAGGAATCCACTCAGGATGAGTTGATCAGGTGTCCTGACACCAATGAGCTTTTGATAAGGTGCCCAAAAACCAAAACTAGATTTTTTGATAAGGTGTCTTGCCACCACTGAGTTTTGACAAGGCTCTCAGAACCAGACAGAACTTTTGAAGGGAGTTCAAGAACCCTTTTACAGCAGGAAAAGAAAAATAAGAGTGAAGGGTGTCTTCTCTGTTCTCAATCAAATGAGAGAAGCACAAGTGGATTGATGATGTCAAAGCTCCCCCTGAGATGTAGAAAGGTTCAGGAAAAGAAGCTTTGCTCTAGGGTGATAGGTCTTCAGAACTTTGATCTCCAGCACAGGATGGTTTCAGCAAGAAGGCTGAAGGTAAGGTGTCTGGAGTGATGAGATTGTGAACACTTTTCAGTCAGCAAGAAGATTTTTCTTGTGAAGACTTTACAATCTCTGTATATCTTCTTCTTGTGTATTCTCTAAATCTTAATAACACAGAAGAAAGGAATAATAGTTCTCTGACGTTTCCTTGTCCAAAATTAGCCGTTGAGAGTCATAAATGTCTTCCAAAAATAGTCTTGTCTTCTAGAGGAAAGTCCAGCAAACATTCTCTGAATAATTCCTTGAAACTTGCTCCAGAAATAAAGACAAACGGCTGGGAGATCTTCTGACATAAATGCTGATAATATTCAAAAACATTCCAAAGAACAGCAGCATTTGAATTCCTGAAAGCGTCGATCTCTCCAAAGAAAACGTCGATCTGAGCTCTACGATCGTCGAACTGAGCTCAGAGATTAAATGGACAAGCAGACAGAAAACGTCGATCTGAGCTCTACGATCGTCGAACTGAGCTCAGAGATTAAATGGACAAGCAGACAGAAAACGTCGATCTGAGCTCGAAGATCGTCGAACCGAGCTCAGAGACCTGAGAAATAACTTTAGGGAGGGATCGTTGAACTGAGCTAGAAGATAGTCGAGGGGAGTTCGACGACTCAGCAGAAGCTAGACAAAAGCAGATAGTCGATCTGAGCTCGAAGATCGTCGACCGGAGTTCGACGTTTTATTGAAGATGAGCTCAGAGAGCGTCGAACGGAGTTCGACGATTCGTCGACCTTAGCTCAACGTAAATTGCCTTAGACTAAGCTCTTCAACCTTGATCTTGGAATGATCCTGGGGGCAGCTTCAAACCTAAGTTCTAAGCCCTAGACTCATTCTAATGTTGACCTTTTCAACTATACAACTAGGTCAACTGGGATTCCTAAGATAAGCATAGTGATCCTTACCCAAATTAGTAATAGGGTGTTCCAACAATCTCCCCCTATTTGGGTTAGGATTACTATTTACAGACAATCATAGGAAATGAAAAGCATACAACAATACATAAGCTAATTCAAAATGCAGAGAAGATATATAGCAGTAAAGCAGATCACAGATAAATATCAGCAGATATCCAAAGGTGGATGAAATGTTTAGCTTACACAGTTCACTTCCTTTCAGATCCCTTTTTAAATAAAATTTCTCTATTTGGATTCTGACTTTCTTTTTTTGACCTTCTGTCATCCTCTGCACCTAGAGAAGTTTGAGATTTGGGCCTTGGAACAACAGCCTCAGGGTGCAGCTTCATATAGTCTTCTGGATTGAAAAATTTCCTTGATGCATATCTTTCCAGTTCTTTCTTTCTCTGCTCTGATAAGGTAGTTATGTTTGAAGTATTCTTGCCTTGTTCTCTGGCCTTTTTTATTTGATCAAGGGCAGCCAATTCTTTCATTCTGGCTGTCCAGGATACAGGGTTGTTCTCAGGATCTTCAAAAGGAATAGGATATTCATATCTGTTGATGATTTCAGAAATAGTAGAAGGAGTCCTGGAAACAATAGTGTCTTTCAGCTTGTAAGGAAAAGGACCTGAAGAAGGGTCAGGGTGACCTTGTCCTTCCCTTTGATAGGATCTTTGTTCTCTTTGATTTCCTCTGTAATTACCCCTTCTGGGTTGATATCCTCTTTGATGCTGTCCCCTTTGATATGATCTTTGATAATACTGGGAAGAACTGTGTCTGGAGACTGGAGCTTGGGGAGCTGAACCTGAGCCAGAATCTGGAGGAGGAGGAGGAGGAGGCTGATATTGAGAAGATCCTTTTTCATATTTGTCAAGCTTCCTCTTCTTCTTCATAGCTTTCAGTTGATTTTTGGAATATTGCATCCAAGGCTCAGAGATGGGGCAGTCATGCAGGATGTAGTATGGAATATCATTGGAGTCTTTGGCTTTGGCAGGAGGGACTGACATCATTGCTTTACTTCTGGCTTTTCTCTTCTTGGCAATAGTTCTAGCAGAATCATCAGAATCAGTCCTGTATTGGTCACTCTCAGAACTTTGATGTTGATCATACAGATCATCAATTCTTCTGATAAGCTCTTCTTGAGCTTTAAGTTTTGCAGAAACAGCAGGAGCAGGAGGAGAGAGAGCAACAACAGAGCAGGCAGAAACAGGAGCAGACACTGGAGCAGGAGCAGCAATTTCATCAGCATCAATTGCTGGAATCATTTCTATGTCAGCAGTAGCAGCAGTTTCAATAGAAGGAGGCACAGTGGCCTTAGTAGCAGCATCAGAGATATCCACAGCCTTCCAGGACTTGATGTAGGAATCAATATGGCTGGGATCACAGGTAAATATAGGCACAATGGCCTTAAACAAATCTTCAGCAGGAGTTGCAGGCAGATAGCTGAAATGGACTGTATCAAATATAGATAGCAGCCTCTGCAGATTCAGTGCAAAAGCACATCCAAGAGCTGGAGCTGGAGCAGACATAACATCAGCAGCTGGCACATCCACTTCTTCATAAGGCATCTCCCCCTGCCTTGGTTCAGAGAGAGGTGAATCAAGGCACACAGAAGATGTGATAGCCAGGGAGGAGGAGAGGGAGGCAAGCTTGGTAGACAGCTCCTGTACTTGCTTCAGGAGTGGAGCCAGGGAAGACTCCAGTAGAGATGTCAGCTTGGGAGCTAGCAACTCATACAGCCTGTCTGCCAAGCTAGGAAGATCCACATGCTCAAGTGGGGCTTGAGCAGAGGTAGAGGCAAAGGTGGATGGAGGGATGGTGGCTGAAACTGAAAATGTGGAGAAAGGTGGAGAGGGAATGGTTGGTTCAGAAGATGGAATAATGGAGATAGATGAGGTTGAGGTGGAGATAGGGGAAGTAAGAGATGGTGTGAAGGAGGGTTGAGAGAGAATGTCATGGAGCATTTGTTGAAAGGAGGAAGTTGAGGGTGGCTCAGGAGGATTAGAGGGTGAATCATCCATGAAGGAATCATCTGTAAGTGAGAAGGATGGTAGGGTGAAGGTTGAATAGGAGAAGAGAGGATGGAATTCCTCTGAGGTGGATAGAGGAGGGGATGGCATGGGTGAGGAAATGGTAATTGGGGATGAGATGATTATGCTGGTGACTGGTGGTGAGGAGGTGACGACTTGGGTGGATATGGCTGGAGGAGGGGAGGAAGCAGGCAGCTCTTCTGCTGAAGGAGTGACTGAAATAGTCCTTGTGCCTGAATGAAGTGTTGCAGCAGCCCTGGAGGGGTTTATGATCTGCCTGTCCCATTTACTGAAGAGGGCACAGGAAAGCCTCTTGGATGCATTGATAAACATGCCAGAGGAGGTTAATAAGTCAGGGCACCTGTTGTGCAGAAAGACCCCTAAGATTCTCCCATAACTAACTGCATTCTTGTTGATCTTCTTCTTAATCAGAGTGAAGAAGATGGATCCCCAGTCCAGGTGTTTCTTATCTAATAAGGCTCCCATCAGGCAGAACTGATATCTGGAAATGGTGTCATGGGCTGAATGCTTGGCCAACAGCACCTTCCCAACTACATCAGCCAGGAATTGAAATTCGATAGCCAGATTTTTCTTCAGTAGCTTATTAGGGTTTACTGCATTGTGGCCCATCCTATCCAGCATGGAGTCAAACTCCTCTCCAGACAGTTCAATGGAGTCTTCTCCAGTGCTGAGTTGAAAGACTTCTGTTAAAAGAGCCGGGGATAGAAATACCTGAGTCCCCTTAATGGTGCCGACAACAGAATTCTCAGTCTCGTCTGTTGCGGTAAAACACCACTCTTTAATTTCTTCTGAGGCGATCTTCATCCTTGTAGTCATTATTGGAGTCAGCTGTTGTTCTCGGAATAAGTTTAGGATGTCCTTGAAGCGCTGGTCGCTTCCGTCGAAGGAGTTTATGTCGATGTCAAAGCCTGTGTCGAACTTCATCTTAGCAATAGCAGCACTTGATTCAGCCATATTCACCTGCAACAGAAAACCAAAAACGACCAAGCGTAGAGAATTTGGAGGGAAAAGAAAGAAAGTTGCAGAGTATGAAAGCGCAAAGGGAGAACGACGGCTGAAAGAAAGATTTTATATTAGGGTTCGACGCAAAAAAGGAAAATCGTGGAGCTCAGTTCGAAGAAGCGTCGAAGTCAGCTCGACGATTTGGACAACAGAGGGACATGAAAAGACGCCAATAGCGTCGAACTCCGTTCGACGTTATTGAGAGCGTCGAGCTCCGCTCGATGACCAAGGATCAGACAGAAGGAAAGCCAGATTCAACGGCGGCGCTGAACTCAGATCGACGCCTCAAGAACCGTCGATCTCCGTTCGACGTTTTCTGGGAAAACGTCGAGCTCAGTTCAGAGCCAGAACTTATTCTACAGACACAAAAAGAGAGGAAATTTTTGACCTAGTCTTGGTCTGTTTTAGCTTTTCAAAATCTTGTAATTTAATTAAGGCTTCCTTCATCTAACATGCCTAACTGATTTAGGAAGAAACTGTGTTTCTTTTCATCCAAAGGTTTGGTGAAAATATCTCCCCTTTGCAAATCAGTAGGAATATATTGAAGTTCAATTTTATTTTTCTCTACATTGTCTCTTAGAAAATGATGCCTAATTTCTATGTGTTTTGTCCTACTACGGAGGACTGGATTTTGTGCTATAGAGATAGCACTAGTATTGTCACAGAAAATTTTAGACTTCTCTAAGTTGTAGCCATAGTCTAAGAGCTGATTCTGTATCCACAATATTTGTGAACAGCAACTGCCTGCAGCCATATACTCAGCTTCAGCAGTTGAAGTTGACACAGATGTTTGTTTCTTACAGAACCAAGAGACAAGTCTATCACCAAGGAACTGACAAGTTCCACTGGTGCTTTTCCTGTCTATTCTGCATCCAGCATAATCAGCATCTGAGAATCCAGTTAAATCAAATGCTGAATCTTTTGGATACCAGAGACCTAGATTTGGACAACTTTTTACATACCTAAGAATTCTCTTAACTAAGATTAAATGTGACTCTCTAGGGCTAACTTGGAATCTAGCACAAATACATGTGGCAAACATTATATCAGGCCTACTAGCTGTAAGGTACAATAAAGAGCCAATTATTGCTCTATATGTTGTCTGATCAACAGGTTTCCCATGTTCATCAGCATCTATTACAGCATTTGAGGGCATGGGTGTTTTCATACATGATGCATCAGACATACCAAATTTCTTAACTAATTCTTTTGCATACTTGGTTTGAGAAATAAATATGCCTTCAGCATGTTGCTTGACTTGCAGTCCTAAGAAGAAGGACAGCTCACCCATGCTACTCATTTCAAATTTAGAGTGCATAAGCTTGGAAAACTTTTTGCACAATTTTGAATCAGTAGAACCAAAAATAATGTCATCTACATAAATTTGCACTAGTAGGGTATGGGACTTATGAGTTCTAATAAAAAGAGTTTGGTCTACTCTCCCCCTAACAAAATCATTTTCCAGAAGAAAGCATGCTAGGGTCTCATACCATGCTCTAGGAGCTTGCTTGAGTCCATATAATGCTTTATGCAATTTGAAAACATAATCAGGGTGAGTTAGAGAGATAAAACCTGGAGGTTGTCTAACATAGACTTCCTCTTTGATGTCCCCATTGAGAAATGCACTCTTTACATCCATTTGATACACTTTGAAACCTTTGTGAGCAGCATAGGCTAGGAATATCCTGATGGCTTCCAGCCTTGCAACTGGTGCAAATGTCTGATCATAGTCTATTCCTTCTTGTTGAGAGTACCCTTGAGCAACTAGCCTTGCCTTGTTTCTGACTATAACTCCTTGATCATCCAGCTTGTTCCTGAATACCCACTTTGTTCCAACAATGGGATGATCCTTTGGCTTAGGCACTAGTTCCCAAACCTTGTTCCTTTCAAATTGATGCAACTCCTCTTGCATTGCAATGATCCAGTGTGGATCTTGCTCTGCATCTTGAATGGATTGAGGCTCAATTTTAGATAGGAAGCAAGTGTGCATCAGGTTTTGGTTGACCTGACTTCTAGTTTGCACACCAGCTGAGATCTCTCCAATTACTTGGGTGATTGGATGATCTCTTGTTGTTACTAAGTCAACAGGCAGTGTTGATTGTTCACCAGCCTGTGTTGTTGTCTCCTCTAGTGGAGCAGCAACTGGCTCTTCAGGATGATTTTCTTCAAGATGTTGAACTTCTTCTTCATCATCACTGCTCTCATTCTTTTCAGCAACTTGCAGTTTATTCAAGTCTTCAGCTAGAGAATGTACCTGCAGAGGTTCTATGGTAGAAGCATTCTTCTCCTTGAAAGACATGTTAGCTTCATCAAAGATAATATGAACAAATTCTTCAATTTTACAGGAAGATTTATTATAAACCCTATAGGCCTTGCTGATCATGGAGTATCCCAGAAACACTCCTTCATCAGCTTTAGCTTGGAATTTTGCTAGATATTTCTTGTCATTATTATGAATAAAATAAGTGCAACCAAAAACTTTGAAATAGCCTATTTTAGGTTTCTTCCCTTTAAGCAATTCATAAGGAGTCTTGCCCTTCAGCTTGTGTATCAGGCTTCTGTTCAACACATAGTTGGAGGTGTTCACTGCCTCAGCCCAAAAGGACAGAGGTAAGTGAGCATCTGCCAATAATGTAGTTGCAGATTCAATGAGTGTTCTATTTTTCCTTTCAGCTACCCCATTTTGTTGAGGAGTTCTAGGAGCTGAGAAGGTGTGCCTGATCCCTTCACTCTGACAGAACTCTTGCATGAGAAGAGAATCAAACTCTGTCCCATGATCACTTCTGATCAGGGCAATGTGAGTGTTGAACTCAATCTGAATGCATTTGAGAAAATCTGTCAAACACTTGAAGTTATCAGACTTCTTCCTCAGAAAGAATACCCAAGTGAATCTTGAGAAGTCATCTACAACCACTAAAGTATAGGACTTCCCTCCTAGGCTTTTCACAGATATGGGTCCAAAAAGATCCATGTGCAACAGGTACAAAATCCTAGGTGAATCACTCTTATTAATTGATTTAAAACTACTTTTAGTTTGCTTGCCTAATTGACAAGCCTTGCAAAGTCCTTTCTTCTTGTAGGGACCAGAAGGTAGTCCTTTAACAAGGTTGTCTTTAGATAGCTTAACAATGGTTCTAAGGTTAATATGCCCTAGTCTCTTATGCCATAAAACATTAGATTTTGAAATGGAATTAAACAGGCAAATATCTACCACTGGTGAATGAAAATCCACTAAGTAAATGTTACCTCTTCTGTTACCTGTCAACACAGTTGTGTTGTCAACTGACTTGACTTTGCATATGGCTTTGTTGAAGGTCACTTGATATCCTTCATCACACAGTTGACTGATACTTATCAAGTTGTGCTTGAGTCCTTCAACATATGCCACCTTCTTGAATGTGACTGGGCCAATTTTGACTGCACCATATCCTTTTGTAGTTCCAAAGCTTGAGTCTCCAAAAATTACTTTGGGTCCAAGCTTGGATTTGAAGGAAGTGAAGTTGTCCTTGTCCCCTGTCATGTGCTTTGAGCACCCACTATCTAAATACCATTGATGGTTTGATGCTGGATAGGTCTTCACCTACACAAAAACAGCTTATTTGTTTTTGACCCAGTTAACCTTGGGCCTAGGTTGATATCCCTTGAATTCTGAAATAAAGGACATCCCAGGTTGATCCTTATAACCTTCAGGATGGTATCTCCTAGGAGGTACTATCCATTCAGTATAGGGATTAAAGCCTTGGGATGTGGAGCTTCTAGGATTGAATCTGAATGTGCCATTGAAGGTGTGTTCACAAGCCTGAACTCTGTTCGACGATCGTCGAACTGAGGTCGACGATCTTGGGTCAGATCGTCGATCTCCGTTCGAAGATCGATTATGCTGAAGTTCAGAATTTGGATATCGTTGAGCTGAGGTCGACGATCTGTAGTTAGATCGTCGAGCTCTGTTCGACGATCGTCGAGCTCTGCTCGACGCCATCTGTTGAACTGAGTTCTTCTCTGACAGATCTGCATTCTTCCTGGGTACCTCTATTACTCCCTTTCCTTTGTCAGAGACAAACTTGATTGGAGTTGTCAAAATTATAGGTTGGCTGGATGAAGCACCCAAGCCCAGTGTGCTATTAAATCTAGAGTTCACTGTGCTTGTGATGTCCATCAGTCTGATACTTCTCCCATTTAGGGATTCTTCAAACTTTTTGGCCTTTGATAGCTCATTCTTCAGTGAAGCTATCTCCTCCCTACAACATTCTAACTCCTCAGAGAGTTTGAGGTTCTTTGAGTTTAGGACACTATGCTCAGATAGTTGATTCCTGAGAGAGATTATCTCCTTCTCAGATTTTAATAGATCTAGACACAGTGTCTTAAATTCATCTTTGAAGTCTTCAGAATTAAAATCAAAAGAGTTGATTACCTGATCCTCATCTGGTTGACTTTCTGAATCTGAATCTGATTCTTCATCAGAGTTTTGCTGTGATGCATTGATAGCCATCATGCAAAATTCTTTTTCATCTGCATCATCCTCATCATCACTGGAGCTGGATGAGGCTTCAGATTCCTCTTCAGTCTCACTTCATGTCTCAGCAACAAAGCCCTTCCTTGTATGTTTGTTCTTGCTGGAGGAGGCTTTGTCTGAGCTATTCTTCTTGTAATCCTTTTCTTTTCTTCTTTCTCTTCTTTCCCTTTTGTCCTTATTTTTATTTTCTGGACAGTCAGGCACAATGTGGCCTGGTTTCCTGCAACCAAAGCATATGATTTCTTTATTGTTATTTGATTTATCATACCTTGGTTTATCATGACCCTTGTATGGTTTCTTTCTGAAGTCTTTTCTGGCCATCTTGTAGAATCTTTTGGCTAGTAGACTTATGAGCTCATCATTTCCTGTGGCTTTATCTTCAGGCTCCTCTTCAACAGCTTTGAAGGCTATGGTCTTTTCTTTCCTTGTAGCTGGAGAGATAGCCTTTTGTTCTTCTTCTCTATTTTTAATGAGCAGCTCATAGGATTTGAGCTTGCCCAGGAGAGCTTCAGTAGTAATCTCATTTAAACTTCTGGCATCCTTAATTGGCCAGATTCTTGAATCCCAAGTGCTGGGGAAGCACATCAGGATTTTGTCATTCAGCTCAGTCAGTGAGATTTCTTTGTCTAGGGTTTTTAGCTCATTGACAATTAGACTTAGTCTATTATACATGTCAGCCACTGATTCAGCTTCTCCCTTTTTGAAGTTCTCATATTGGCTTATCAGATGAGATCTTCTATCTTTCCTTTCATCAGCAGATCCTGAGACAATTTCAGAGAGTTTGTCCCAGATTTCTTTGGCTGAGTGGCATTCAGCTACCTTCTGAAAGATTTCATCAGACATTGTTTGGGCTAAGATGTTCATAGCCTTAGCATCTGCAGTCTTCCACTTCTTTATATCTGCATCTGTTCCAGAAGGAGGTGGGACAGCATTTGTACTTGAGCTTGCTGGTGGAGTTGGACAAACTGTCAAGACAGAATTGAAAATGTCTTCATCAATAGAATTCATGTATAATCTAATCCTTGCCTTCCAGAGTGCAAACTTAGAAAGGTTGCACACTGGTGGTCTGGTGCTTGCATAATCTTTGTTCTGTGCCATGTCTTTAAATAAAAAGGAAGATGTAGAGAAAATAATTCCCTTAAGAGATTGATCTTATCAAGGATCTTTTGGTTCAGGTGTTAGCCTGTATGAGCAACCAACCTCCCTCTGATACCAATTGAAAGTGAGGCTAAGATCTATCTCAACTCTAGAGGGGGGGGGGGGTGAATAGAGTATTTTAAAATAATTTTTCATAGTTGAAATAAACAGCACATATAAAATTCAATTTATGATATAGTGTAGAGTGCTAGTAAGAAGTTAAAAACTAAGAAGTATAGCACAGCACACAGCAAACAAATCACACAAACAAACCAGAAGACACAAGGAATTATAGTGGTTCCCCAAAAACCTGGGTACATCCACTCTTCTACCACCCTTGGTAGGAATCCACTCAGGATGAGTTGATCAGGTGTCCTGACACCAATGAGCTTTTGATAAGGTGCCCAAAAACCAAAACTAGATTTTTTGATAAGGTGTCTTGCCACCACTGAGTTTTGACAAGGCTCTCAGAACCAGACAGAACTTTTGAAGGGAGTTCAAGAACCCTTTTACAGCAGGAAAAGAAAAATAAGAGTGAAGGGTGTCTTCTCTGTTCTCAATCAAATGAGAGAAGCACAAGTGGATTGATGATGTCAAAGCTCTCCCTGAGATGTAGAAAGGTTCAGGAAAAGAAGCTTTGCTCTAGGGTGATAGGTCTTCAGAACTTTGATCTCCAGCACAGGATGGTTTCAGCAAGAAGGCTGAAGGTAAGGTGTCTGGAGTGATGAGATTGTGAACACTTTTCAGTCAGCAAGAAGATTTTTCTTGTGAAGACTTTTCAATCTCTGTATATCTTCTTCTTGTGTATTCTCTAAATCTTAATAACACAGAAGAAAGGAATAATAGTTCTCTGACGTTTCCTTGTCCAAAATTAGCCGTTGGGAGTCATAAATGTCTTCCAAAAATAGTCTTGTCTTCTAGAGGAAAGTCCAGCAAACATTCTCTGAATAATTCCTTGAAACTTGCTCCAGAAATAAAGACAAACGGCTGGGAGATCTTCTGACATAAATGCTGATAATATTCAAAAACATTCCAAAGAACAGCAACATTTGAATTCCTGAAAGCGTCGATCTCTCCAAAGAAAACGTCGATCTGAGCTCTACGATCGTCGAACTGAGCTCAAAGATTAAATGGACAAGCAGACAGAAAACGTCGATCTGAGCTCTACGATCGTCGAACTGAGCTCAGAGATTAAATGGACAAGCAGACAGAAAACGTCGATCTGAGCTCGAAGATCGTTGAACCGAGCTCAGAGACCTGAGAAATAACTTTAGGGAGGGATCGTTGAACTGAGCTAGAAGATAGTCGAGGGGAGTTCGACGACTCAGCAGAAGCTAGACAAAAGCAGATAGTCGATCTGAGCTCGAAGATCGTCGACCGGAGTTCGACGTTTTGTTGAAGATGAGCTCAGAGAGCGTCGAACGGAGTTCGACGATTCGTCGACCTTAGCTCGACGTAAATTGCCTTAGACTAAGCTCTTCAACCTTGATCTTGGAATGATCCTGGGGGCAGCTTCAAACCTAAGTTCTAAGCCCTAGACTCATTCTAATGTTGACCTTTTCAACTATACAACTTGTTGGTACCCTAGTTTGATTTGAGTTCAGTCCTCTCCTTTGTGCCCCTTGACCCAAGAAATATCTATGGTCAATGGTTAGGAGTCTAGCTGTAGAGTCCTCGCTTTTCCAAATTGAGAATTTGGTTAAGTAGGTTTTTCGTTCGACTATAGTCGAACGCCGTTCGACTATCGTCTATCGGCTGATCGACGATCGTCCATCAGTTGGTCGACGCTTTGTCTGCGCTGATAGTTCGACTATCTGTTGATAGTTCGACTATCTGTTCTGCGCTGATAGTTCGACTATCTGTTGATAGTTCGACTATCTGTTCTGCGCTGATAGTTCGACTATCTGTTGATAGTTCGACTATCTGTTCTGCGCTGATAGTTCGACTATCTGTTGATAGTTCGACTATCTGTTCTGCGCTGATAGTTCGACTATCGGTTGATAGGTCGACTATCTGTTCTGCGCTGGTAGTTCGACTATCTGCTGATAGATCGACTATCTAGTTTGTTTTGATAGTTCGAAGTTTGTTTTGATAGTTCGACTATCTTTTGATAGATCGACTATCTGTCTTCTGAGGTAGGTCGACTATCTGCTTGATAGTTCGACTATCTCTGTGCGCTTGATAGCTCGACTATCTGTCCTAGATAGATCGACTATCTGATAGTTCGACTATCTGTCCTGATAGTTCGACTATCTGCTGCGGTAGCTCGACTATCTGTTTGATAGCTCGACTATCTGGATCGTTCGACTATCTGCCCGATAGTTCGACGATCTCCTGGCGTCGTTCGACGATCTTCGAAGGTCGTTCGACGTTTTCTGTCTGCCTTTATATTTTGTATTTATTTATTATATTTAATTATTTAATACATTTTCTGGCACAGTATTTTAAGCTGTATGATAATATTTCCAGGCATTATTTGTTCTATTCTTATTGCCTGAGTTAAAATCTTTTAAGATAAAGTTGTTTGTCTTATTAGCTGTCATGTTAATTTACTTTATCTGCTGACAGCCCTTTATAGCCGTTAGACTGAAAAGTCTTCTTTTGCTATAAAGAGATTGTTTCTGATGTGACTTTATTTAGTCTATCTGTTTATTTGATTTAAGCCTGCAGCTTCTTAGAAAGAGGTTTATTCCTTTTTATAGAATGTTTTGCTGCAGAAATATTTCTGTCTTCTTGATATTTACAGCCCAGGTCTCAAGGCTTAGAAGAAGACAAATAATTCAAATGGAAGAGAGCCGTTGCTTGCTGATGATTATATAAAGAACCCTTTGCAGAAGGATTCAAGCTAGTTAACAGAAGTTAATAGAAGCGAGTGTTACACACATATTCAAAAGCACTCAAGCCTTCATCAAGCTCAAGCTTCCTGCTCTCAGCAAACTCCATCTAACTGAGAAGTGTTAAGATCTTCATCTCTTCTTCACCTGAGTTCTCCTGCTTTCAGGAAGTTCAAACTCAGAGTTTCTTTGAAGAAGAAGAAGAAGAAGAATAGCTGCTTGAAGAGATTTCTTTTTGTTATTTATTTTCTTCCTGTAGTTTTTCCTTCAGAATTTTCTGAAGAGTTTCTGCACTGAAGCAAGACTTCACCTGGACATCTTTGAGCCAGGGGGAGCCTTGATTCTTTAGAGCATTCTAGCTCAGTGCAAGCTTTTTGTGCTTCTCTAATCTATTGTAAAATAGAGAAGACATCTTAACCTTCTTCCCCCTCCTGTACAGGGTTATTACTCCCTTCAAAAGTATCCCTTGGTGGCAGGGCACCTGATCAAAAACCTGTGCTTGGTTTTTAGACACCTGATCAAAAGTCTAAAGGGTTTCTGAATCTACCTGAAGCAGATTCTGTTGGTGGCAGGGCACCTGATCAAAAACCTGAGTGGATTCCTACCGTGTGGGTAGAAGAGTGGACGTACCCAAGTTGTTTGGGGAACCACTATAAATTTCCTTGTGTCGTCTGGATTCAACTGTTTAATTCCTGTACTGTGGCTGTGAATAGATATAACTAGGTTGCTAGTTGCTGTTTAGGTTTTCCAAGCTTTAACTGTAATTACAGTTAGCTTGTGTTTGTACACATCACTTGTGTTAGGCTTTAAGGTTAAATCAATATCTATAATCTTTTCATTCCGCAATTCACTCCAAGGGAGTTGGGTAGAATATTAAGTTTTGTTTGTGCAAAATTTGATAACTCTATTCACCCCCCCTCTAGAGTAGTATCTATCCCTTCACTTTCAATTGGTATCAGAGGGAGGTTGACTGACTGTATAGGCTAACACCTAAGTCACAAGATCCTGATAGATACCAAGAGCTTATAGATATTCACTATCATGGCCCAGTCTAAGGATTATTCTAGCACCAGACCTCCAGCATGCAACTTAGCAAAGTTTGGCATCTGGAAGGCAAGGATCAAACTTTATATGAACTCTATTGATGAGAGTATTTTTGCTTCTATTTTGTCAGGTCCCCCAAGAGCACCTGCTGCTGCCACTGCCTCATCATCTGATTTGAGTGCAGTGCCTCCTCCAGACTATAATGATGAGTACAAGAAGGCCAAAATTGCTGATGCCAAAGCAATGAACATACTGGCTCAGACTATGTCTGATGAGGTGTTCCAGAAGGTGGCTGACTGCTCCTCAGCAAAGGCCATGTGGGACACACTGAACCAGATTGTAGCTGGTTCAGCTGATGAAAGGAAGGACAGGAGGTCCAACCTTATCTCACAGTATGAGAACTTCAAGAAGACTGATGCTGAATCAGTTGAAGCGATGTACACCAGGCTCAGCTCAATCATCAATGAGCTGAGGACCCTTGACAAGGATATCTCATTGACAGAGGTCAATGATAAGATCCTTATGTGCTTTCCTAGCACATGGGATTTGAGGATCTGGCCAATCAAGGAAGCCAGAAGTACAAATGAGATCTCAACTGAAGCCCTTCTCGGCAAGCTCAAATCTTTTGAGCAAGTGCTGAAGACAAGGGAAGCTGAAGCAGAAGCCAAGACCCCCACTCCAACAAGAAAAGAGCAATCTCTAGCTCTTAAAGCTGCTGAAGCCTCAGAAGGCAGCCAATCAAATGAGGAGCTCATGGCATTGTTTGCCAAGAGATTTCTCAAAATGGGGAGAAAAGAGTTCAGAAGAAAATCTTCAAAGTATGAAGAAAAGCCAAGGTATGATCGTACTCCAACTAAAGAAATTATTTGTTATGGGTGCAGGAAGCCTGGACACATCTTGCCAGAGTGTCCAGAGGAGAAAAACAAAGAAAAGAGAAAAGATAAAGAACAACACAGGAAGCACTCCAAGCCATCCTCCTACAAAAACAAGAAGAAGGAGAGAGGTTTCATTGCTGAAACCTGGAGTGATTCTGATGAAGAATCCTCATCCTCAAGCTCTAGTGAGGATGAAGAAGAAAAGAAGGCAAAAGAAGTTTGTCTCATGGCAATAGATGCCTGCAGCAACCACTCTGCTGCAGAGAGTTCTGACTCAGATGAAGAAATGCCTACTGAAGATGAGGTACTTTCATCTTATGATTTTACTTCAGAAGAGTTTAAGTTAGATTTTAAATCTCTATGTTTAGATTTAATTAGTTCAGAAAAAGAGATAAAAGAACTTAGAAATAGGCTAGCTGACTCTGAATCAATAGCCTCTGAAAATGTTAGGTTAAAGGAAGAACTCACTACTTGTAGTGAAGAAATCAAATTTCTTAAAATAGAATTAGCTAAGTCTAAGAGATTAGAAGAATCCCTTAATGGTAGAAGCCTTAAGCTGTTAGAAATTACCAGCATGACTAACACTAGGTCAGGTAATGATAAATTAGGCTTAGGAGCTTCTCCCAGTGAACCCCCAGTCTTGCTTAAAAATAATCTTTCAACTCCAGTGAACTTCATTTCAGCTAGTGGAAAGAAGAACACTGAGCAAGTAAACCTTGTAAATAAAACATTAAATAAGGCTAAGAGAGAAAAGAGAAAGAAGTTTTTCAATGAAATGCAAAGAGCGTCGAACGCCGCTCGACGATCGGATGCTCCATGGTCGAACGAAGCTCGACGATCTGAGCGCCCATCGTCGAACGTCGATCGACGATTTCAACATGATTTTCAAAATCATAATCCATTCCATAGAAACCTAAATGAAAATAGAAACCCTAGGTTTGTTGACCCATCATCTGCATGGAGAATCCCACCTAGGAGATCTCACCCACTAGGTTATCACCCTCAGCCTGCATTCTCTTATATTTCCAGTTTTTCTTATGTGAAAAACAAGGGACCCAAGGTTACCTGGGTCCACTCTGTCTAAATAATTGTTTTGCAGGTGAAGGCCTATCCAATCACTCAAAATAAGTGGTATTTGGATAGTGGATGCTCTAAGCATATGACAGGAAACAAAGAGCTTCTGTCAAAGTACAAAGCTAAGCTCGGCCCAAAGGTTATCTTTGGAGACTCCAGCTGTGGTCAGACAGAAGGATATGGCAAGATCACGATTGGAGCTGTTACATTCAAGAGAGTTGCTTATGTCAATGGACTGAAGCATAATCTGATTTCAGTTAGCCAGCTATGTGATGCTGGCTACCAGGTTTCTTTTTCTAACTCCTCTTGCAATATTACTTTAAATAATAATGTTGTTTTAATAGGTAATAGAATAGGCAATATATATTTAGTAGATTTTAATTCATCTCATTCTGAAATCTGCCTGTTTAATGAATTAACCCTTAATAATAATTCTTTATGGCATAAAAGGCTTAGTCATGTAAACCTCAAGAACATATCTAGGTTATCTAAGCACAACCTTGTTAGAGGTTTACCTTCTTGCCCCTACAAGAAGGAGAGCCTATGCAAGGCTTGTCAGCTAGGCAAGCAAACCAAAAATTCATTTAAATCTGTTAATAAAAGTGATTCTCCTAGAATCCTGTATTTATTACACTTGGACCTTTTTGGCCCAATAAATGTACAGAGTCTAGGAGGGAAGTATTACACATTAGTGATTGTAGATGACTTCTCAAGGTTCAGTTGGGTTTTCTTTTTGAGAACTAAGTCTGATAACTTCAAAGCCCTTACAGACTTTCTACTTTGTGTGCAGACTGAGTACTCTACTCATGTGGCCTTGATCAGAAGTGATCATGGTACTGAGTTTGACTCTCTTCTCATGCAAGAATTCTGTGAGAGAGAAGGTATCAAACATAGCTTCTCAGCTCCTAGAACTCCCCAACAAAATGGGGTAGTTGAAAGGAAGAATAGAACACTAATTGAAGCTGCTAGTACATTGTTGGCAGATGCTAACATGCCTCTATCCTATTGGGCAGAAGCTGTTAGTACAGCTAACTATGTCTTGAATAGAAGTTTGATACACAAACTTAAGTGTAAAACTCCTTATGAGTTGCTTAAAGGAAAGAAACCAAAAATTAATTACTTTAGAATTTTTGGCTGTACTGTTTATATTCATAACAATAATAAAGAATATATTAGAAAGTTTGAAGCAAAAGCTTCAATGGGAATTATGCTTGGATATTCCCAAGTAAGCAAAGCTTATAGGGTTTATAACAAATCAACCTGTAAGATAGAAGAATCTGTGCATGTGACTTTTGATGAGTCTCAGATGTTTTACAAGGAGAAAGAAAATTCTCCTTCCTCCAGTTCTTTGCAGGTACATGATGCCCCTCAAGAAATCCTTCAACTTTCAACTCTTCAGATCACTGAATCAGACAGTGATGAAGACATTGCTGAAGCTGTTGCTGTACCACCAACAGTAGATCAAATTCCTCCTGAGGAATTAATCCCAACTGTTGCTGAAGATCACATCCCACCTGCTGATATTGTCACACTTAGAGATCATCCCACATCTCAAGTGATTGGAGACATATCAGCTGGTGTGCAAACAAGACATCAATTAAGACAGGATGTGATGCATGCTTGTTTCCTCTCACAGGTTGAGCCCCTCACCTTTAAAGATGCAGAGCTAGATCCCCACTGGATCATTGCAATGCAAGAGGAACTCAATCAGTTTGAGAGATGTAAAGTTTGGACTTTGGTTCCAAGACCTAAAGGCCAACTGATCATAGGCACCAAGTGGGTGTATAGAAACAAGTTAGATGCAAATGGTATAATAGTAAGGAATAAAGCTAGGCTTGTAGCTCAGGGCTACAGACAGGAGGAAGGTATAGACTATGACCAAACCTTTGCTCCTGTTGCAAGGCTAGAAGCAATAAGGATCTTCTTGGCCTATGCAGCCTACATGAAGTTTAAGGTGTTCCAAATGGATGTCAAAAGTGCATTCCTGAATGGTGAGCTTAAGGAAGAGGTGTTTGTTGAACAACCACCAGGGTTTGTTTCTTCAACTCAGCCTTCTCATGTTTTTAAGTTGCAGAAAGCTCTTTATGGACTAAAGCAAGCTCCTAGGGCCTGGTATGAGACCTTAGCTAGTTTCCTGTTAGAGCACAACTTCACTAGGGGAGTAGTTGATAGAACCCTTTTCGTCAAGCATCACAAGGACACAATCCTGTTAGTTCAGGTGTATGTAGATGATATTATCTTTGGCTCCACTGATCCCAAACTTTGCAAAAAGTTTTCCAACTTGATGCACTCTAAGTTTGAGATGAGTAGCATGGGTGTGCTGTCTTACTTCCTTGGTCTCCAAGTTAAGCAAGATGCTGATGGTATCTTCATCTCCCAATCCAAATATTCCAAGGAATTGGTAAAGAAATTTGGGATGGCTGATGCTTCAGCAATGCCTACACCCATGGCTACTAATGTAGTTATTGATTCTGATGATCACGGCAAGCCAGTTGATCAAAAGAATTATAGGGCCATTGTTGGTTCCCTATTATATCTAACTGCAAGTAGGCCAGATATAATGTTTGCTACATGCCTTTGTGCTAGATTCCAGGTCAACCCCAAGGAATCTCATCTGATTCTTCTAAAAAGAATCCTGAGATACCTGAAAGGATGTCCAAATCTAGGACTTTGGTACCCAGCTGAGTCAGAGTTTGAATTAATTGGATATTCTGATTCTGACTATGCTGGTTGCAGAGTTGACAGGAAGAGCACCTCAGGAACTTGTCAGTTCCTGGGAGAGAGATTGGTCTCTTGGTTCTGTAAGAAGCAGGCTTCTGTCTCAACTTCAACTGCAGAGGCTGAATATATAGCAGCTGCCAGTTGTTGTTCACAGATCCTGTGGATTCAAAACCAGCTTGTGGATTATGGTTACTCACACAAGAACACCAAGATCATGTGTGATAGTACCAGTGCTATTTCTATTGCACAAAATCCAGTGCACCACTCTAGAACCAAGCACATTGAGATTAGGCACCATTTCCTGAGAGATTGTGTGGAAAAGAACAAGATCTGTCTTGAGTTCATATCCACTGAGTTTCAGAGAGGTGATATATTCACCAAGCCTTTAGATGAACAGAAGCATCTGTTCTTCTTAGTCCAACTAGGCATGATCAATGGACGAGACTAAGTGTGACGATATCTGCCTATGTTGAGGTCTGCTTGAAGATCGTCGAACGATGATCGAAGATCGTCGAACGGATTGAGCCTATCGTCGACCTCTGGTTAACGATAGCTTATCTGTTTGAAGATCGTCGATCGACGTTCGACCATCGTCGAACAGGCTGAGCTTATCGTCGATCTCTACTCGACGACAGCTTGTTGCTTGTGAAGCCAGAATTAGCCGAACTATGGTTCGACTATTCTGCTTCTGAGCCGATCGTCGAACGGCCGTTCGACTATCGGTTCAAGATCTTTTTAATAGATCGACTATTTCCGGTCCAATATAAAGCCGATAGTCGACCTAGGTTAAAAGATCGTGTGCTTTATCGTCGACGGAGCGTGCCCTTTCGCATTCTGCTTTCCCGCTTGCGATTTTCTGGCGCTTCGTCTTTCTCGTTCTCTCTCCAGCTTTCTCGTGTTTTCTCCGGCGAATCCATGGCGATTTCTCCAGCTGTTCTAGCCGTAGTAAAGTTTGATGCCGGATTCAGTGTGGATTTCGAAGCTTTCAGCAGTTGCGATGCCGGAATCGTGGAAGTTCTCCAGCTCTGCAGGGATCAAGGTCTAGAGAAGCTGATGTCTGAAAGGATCAAGATCAACATTCCAGAGATAAAAGAATGGGCGTTCACGTCGTCTTCCACAGACGAATCGATGATCGGTACCATCGGCGGAGTAGAAGTTATCCTAACTCCGGCCGTTCTTTCTGATGTTTTTGGTTTGGTTATTGGTGATGAGGATTATGAGCAAGACGCTCAGGAGTTCAGAAGGATGCTCGTCGAGCTGGGACATGCTGAAGGCATTCCCTCCAAGTTGCTCAAGGTAAATTTCCCTTTCAAGATCAAGTTCCTCGCTGAGGTAGTCGGAAAAGTGCTCCTAGGAAAGCACTCTGCCCATGATAACATAACAAGACAGCAATTCGCACTTATGTGTGCAATTGTTAATCGAAAGAGGATCGATTGGGCTGCAGTTCTGTTTGATTTGATCAGGAAGAAGACAGGAAAGAAGGAAGTCACCCTGGGAAGGGTTATTGGAATTTTCCTTAAGGAGAAATTCCCCCAGCTGCTGAGTTCTGCCGCAACTACCATCAATGCCAGCAAGAAGATGGATCCTCATCTGTTCTCAAAGTGGAAGAGGACGTTCGTGAAATCTGCTCCAGCACAATCTGAGGACACTAGGACTGCATCAGTCGCTCCTCAACCTATTGAAGCTGGCTCAGCTATTCCTTCCTCCTCCTCTGTTTTGCCGTCTACCTCAGTTGAAGTACCATCAACTTCTGCTGAGGTACGACCCTCCTCTTCTGCTGCACCTGAAACAACCGTGGTTGTTCCTCTATCTCCTCCAGCTTCTCCTCTACCTGCTCATCTGGCTAGGATATCTGCTCCTAGCTTCGATTTGTTAGGATCAGAGAGATTCCCTACTCCTCCTGTATCTCCAATTCATTCCCCAGTTCATTCCCCATCCCCTGCTTCCTCTCCTGCTGTATCTCCAGTTCGATCCCCTGTTCACACCATCCTCCATCCCAGCACATCTACCATATCTGCTGCTGATCCATCCACCTCTCATCCATCTTCTTTTGATATCTCTCCAGAGATTATCATCCGCATCGTGGAGCTGATTACCCCGTCAATCAAAACCATGATTGACGAGGCAATCGCTCCCCTTGCTGCCTCCATTAACCGTCTAACTGCCTCCATCCAATCCATTTCTAAATCTGCTGAGCCATCTTCCTCTAGGAGCCTGGTTTCAGTAGCTACTGAAATCAGGCAGGGGGAGATGTTCAATGAAGATGTCTCAGACCTTCCTGCCTCTCCTCCAGCTGAAATAGAAATAGCTCCAGATGTTGTCTTGTCTGCCCAGCCAGAATCTGCTCAAGTTGAGCCAGAAGAAGTTCCAGATGTTGTTATGTCTGTTCAGGAAGAGACAGCGCCTGAAGAAGTTCCAGATGTTGTTATGTCTGTTCAGGAAGAGACAGCTCCTGCTGAGGAAGAAATTGTTCCAGCTGAGAAAGAGATTGCTCCAGTTAAGCAAGTTGTAGCTCCAGTTTTGACTGAGAAAGAAATATCAGATGGAATCCTGCTATCAGAAATTGCAGTGAAAGTATGCTTAGAAGATCTAACCTTTTCTATGATTGCCAGATTCCTGGAAGGAATCATAACTAAATATCTGAATGACTGCTGGGAGATGGTTAAATATGAAGGTAATTCCCTAATCCGGTTTATTGATGAGTCAATTTATTTGCTTGCTGGTGAATACCTTGAAGGAATGATTCAAGCTTATTTAGCAGATCTGTGTTCTTGATTTTACAGATATTATTAAAGAAAATTTAACTGCTAAAAACAGAGCAGTAGTTTCTGAGGCTGACCCAAGTATTCCTGCTATTCAAGTTGACCCTGAGTTGGAATCCTTCTTAGATAATAAAGAAGATGAGTCTGAGAAAGAAGAAGTCAAAGTTGACTCTTCTGCTCTGAGCTTGGAAGAAGCTCAAGCAAGAGCAGCATGGGACTTAAGAGTTTTATCTTTAAAAGAAAAAGAGAAAGATTTGCAATTTGAGAAGTCATCCATCTGGGATGACTCTCCTGGTTTAGATTTAGACTCTCTTCTGGCTTTGGATGCCCTGGAAGAAGAAAGGGAGAAATCTGTTTCAAAGCTTAAAGAAAAGGCTGTCTCAGAAGCCTATGATCCCTATGAGAACCCTCCATCATCCCATTCTGATGATGATGATGATTCAGATGTTTCTGAAAAGTCAAAGAAAAGGAAATCTGCTGCAAAGAAAAGAAAAGCTGCTCCTCCTCCACCTCCAAATAAGGATAATGACATTCCCTACTATATTCTGAAGGGCATAGACCCCAAATCAAAAGATTTTAAGCATTGGATGTGGTTTTCGAAAAATCAGCAAAAAGAAAGGAAGAGAACTAAGAGGTATGACAGTCCAGTCTCCAGATGGACTCCCAAAGGTCCTCCTCCACCTCCAGGTGCAGGAGCCTCTGGGAATCTACCTGCTAATCAATCTGCCGCCTATGGAAAATCTGCGTCTGCTCAGCCCCAACCTAGACAAGGCCATCAAAGTTCTCAAGGCAGATCATCTTATGGTTCTCAAAGACAAGTGAAGGAGGTTGTGGCCCAAAGACCAACTTTTTCCCCACCTCCTTCTCCAGTTCAATCTGAGAAAAGTGTTTCGAAAGGTAAATAGTTTACAGTGTTTTAAAACCTTCTAGCAAGTCCCTTGTGCTAAGTTTATTCTTATGTATTATCTAGATAAAATAGCTGATGCTGCTTCTCCAGAGCCCGTATATGAAAATCCTGAGCTCGATCCTAATTTTAGGATGGCTCGCTTTCAAGAGCTTGTAGGAGCAGCCCAAATAAGAAAAGCAAGAGCCGAAGGTAAAGATACAACTGGCCTTACTACCATGTCAGCATATAGAAAGAAAGAATTTGAAAAATTCCAAGTCAATCCTGAGATATTTGATCCAGCAAAGTACATGGAAAAACATCCTGAAGCTGTTGTCCCCAGAGCTACAGAACTAAAGATCATTGGGGCTCAGGATCTGAAGATGTCAAAGAAGGAATCAGATGACCCGCTTAGAAAAATTTCTTTTGTCTCTAGTTCTTCTGATCCATTACCTGACCCTAAAGATTCTTAATAGTTTGATTAAACTGCTGTGATATATTTGATTATTTGTTTATCTGATTGATAATCTGCCAGTTTATTGTTAACTATTTGATGAATTATTTTTTAGTATTCTATTGCTAGCTGTTTTAGATTCTGAGAGACTTAACTCAAATAGGGGGAGATTGTTGGTACCCTAGTTTGATTTGAGTTCAGTCCTCTCCTTTGTGCCCCTTGACCCAAGAAATATCTATGGTCAATGGTTAGGAGTCTAGCTGTAGAGTCCTCGCTTTTCCAAATTGAGAATTTGGTTAAGTAGGTTTTTCGTTCGACTATAGTCGAACGCCGTTCGACTATCGTCTATCGGCTGATCGACGATCGTCCATCAGTTGGTCGACGCTTTGTCTGCGCTGATAGTTCGACTATCTGTTGATAGTTCGACTATCTGTTCTGCGCTGATAGTTCGACTATCTGTTGATAGTTCGACTATCTGTTCTGCGCTGATAGTTCGACTATCTGTTGATAGTTCGACTATCTGTTCTGCGCTGATAGTTCGACTATCTGTTGATAGTTCGACTATCTGTTCTGCGCTGATAGTTCGACTATCGGTTGATAGGTCGACTATCTGTTCTGCGCTGGTAGTTCGACTATCTGCTGATAGATCGACTATCTAGTTTGTTTTGATAGTTCGAAGTTTGTTTTGATAGTTCGACTATCTTTTGATAGATCGACTATCTGTCTTCTGAGGTAGGTCGACTATCTGCTTGATAGTTCGACTATCTCTGTGCGCTTGATAGCTCGACTATCTGTCCTAGATAGATCGACTATCTGATAGTTCGACTATCTGTCCTGATAGTTCGACTATCTGCTGCGGTAGCTCGACTATCTGTTTGATAGCTCGACTATCTGGATCGTTCGACTATCTGCCCGATAGTTCGACGATCTCCTGGCGTCGTTCGACGATCTTCGAAGGTCGTTCGACGTTTTCTGTCTGCCTTTATATTTTGTATTTATTTATTATATTTAATTATTTAATACATTTTCTGGCACAGTATTTTAAGCTGTATGATAATATTTCCAGGCATTATTTGTTCTATTCTTATTGCCTGAGTTAAAATCTTTTAAGATAAAGTTGTTTGTCTTATTAGCTGTCATGTTAATTTACTTTATCTGCTGACAGCCCTTTATAGCCGTTAGACTGAAAAGTCTTCTTTTGCTATAAAGAGATTGTTTCTGATGTGACTTTATTTAGTCTATCTGTTTATTTGATTTAAGCCTGCAGCTTCTTAGAAAGAGGTTTATTCCTTTTTATAGAATGTTTTGCTGCAGAAATATTTCTGTCTTCTTGATATTTACAGCCCAGGTCTCAAGGCTTAGAAGAAGACAAATAATTCAAATGGAAGAGAGCCGTTGCTTGCTGATGATTATATAAAGAACCCTTTGCAGAAGGATTCAAGCTAGTTAACAGAAGTTAATAGAAGCGAGTGTTACACACATATTCAAAAGCACTCAAGCCTTCATCAAACTCAAGCTTCCTGCTCTCAGCAAACTCCATCTAACTGAGAAGTGTTAAGATCTTCATCTCTTCTTCACCTGAGTTCTCCTGCTTTCAGGAAGTTCAAACTCAGAGTTTCTTTGAAGAAGAAGAAGAAGAAGAAGAATAGCTGCTTGAAGAGATTTCTTTTTGTTATTTATTTTCTTCCTGTAGTTTTTCCTTCAGAATTTTCTGAAGAGTTTCTGCACTGAAGCAAGACTTCACCTGGACATCTTTGAGCCAGGGGGAGCCTTGATTCTTTAGAGCATTCTAGCTCAGTGCAAGCTTTTTGTGCTTCTCTAATCTATTGTAAAATAGAGAAGACATCTTAACCTTCTTCCCCCTCCTGTACAGGGTTATTACTCCCTTCAAAAGTATCCCTTGGTGGCAGGGCACCTGATCAAAAACCTGTGCTTGGTTTTTAGACACCTGATCAAAAGTCTAAAGGGTTTCTGAATCTACCTGAAGCAGATTCTGTTGGTGGCAGGACACCTGATCAAAAACCTGAGTGGATTCCTACCGTGTGGGTAGAAGAGTGGACGTACCCAAGTTGTTTGGGGAACCACTATAAATTTCCTTGTGTCGTCTGGATTCAACTGTTTAATTCCTGTACTGTGGCTGTGAATAGATATAACTAGGTTGCTAGTTGCTGTTTAGGTTTTCCAAGCTTTAACTGTAATTACAGTTAGCTTGTGTTTGTACACATCACTTGTGTTAGGCTTTAAGGTTAAATCAATATCTATAATCTTTTCATTCCGCAATTCACTCCAAGGGAGTTGGGTAGAATATTAAGTTTTGTTTGTGCAAAATTTGATAACTCTATTCACCCCCCCTCTAGAGTAGTATCTATCCCTTCACTTTCACAACTAGGTCAACTGGGATTCCTAAGACAAGCATAGTGATCCTTACCCAAATTAGTAATAGGGTGTTCCAACATTGTTGTACGTCTTTACAAGTCTGTTTGAGAGACAGTTGAGGATGTAATGATGGCATAAGTCTTCATCGTTGATCCACTGATCATCATCTTCTCCTCCTTTAAAGGATTCGAAGTCGGTCTGCACTGTGTAAAAGATGTTCAGGTACTTCATGTCAAACTGCATGTTCCACTTCCTTGAAGCGTGCATATTACATATAAAAAGGAAAGCGAAAAGGAAATTACAAGGGGATGATACTCGCCAGATCTTCCTGAACAAGCTCAAGGAAGTCCGGGTGGAACCTCAGGGGATCAGTCCAAAAAAAGGATGAAGAAATAGCAAATTTAGAGCAGAAATCCGCTGCACAGTTGGCGGTCCGCCACACATATTGAAAAGAGACATGGGCGAATTCACTGAAGAACTCCAGCCCCTCCACATCACGAGCTTCCCAAGAGGCCACGCCATTGCTCAGGCTACTCCTGTAGTAATCAATTAGGTTGATGTTGTCCCCTTCGATAATAACCCCGGTAGCCGCAAAGGTGGCCGCCGGAAGAAAGGCTCCGAGCGCCTTTAGCGCCGCAAGTTTCGCACCTCCCGGGTCCCAATGCATCGTAGCCTGGCCCGCAGCAAGGAGAACGAGGCTGTCAACGTCACGAATTATCATGCCAAGGCCGGCCAGCCTATTCGAACGGACAGCTCCATCCAAGTTGATCTTGACCCATCCAGGAGGGGGGCACCAAAGCGTCGAGGTAGACAGCCGGTCCAGCTGGGAGGTGCCCCAGTTCCCCTAGGCGGAGTGGAAGAAACCACAAGAGAGGGAGGTGAGAACCGTGGTCGCAATAATATTAGGAGTGGCGAGTTCCTGGCCGTGTGTTTTTGCATTTCTCGCACGCCAGCATTGGTACACAGCATAGGACAAGGCCCTCACCGCCTCCAGGCCAGCCGGATCCGCACGCTGGTAGAGTTCCCGAAAGTCAGTCCATGTCCCGCAAGAAGGTAAAGTGAAGCCCAAACGCCTCAGGGCCGTGCTCACAGCCCGGATAGTCGAGCAGGCCCCCAAGAGGTGCTTCACCGTCTCCGCCACGCCGCAGCCCCAACGCCTCAGGGCCGTGCGTGTTCCGCTTCCAACGCTAAATTCAGAGTTGGAGAACTTTTTCAGCTTGATCATCGGCACAGGAGACGACAGATTGCTTTCTTTCGACATTGTGGGTTCCTTACACGAAACTAGAGCTCCACTAGCAATGTAAATGAGAGCAGAAAAACAAGAAAGAAACAACCTGAGAGAGCTGACGACAGTCTTCAGATCCAATCCAAAAAAAGGTGTTAGTTCCTCCTTTTCGGCTGAACACAGTCGCCGAAGACTGTACACAATCAGCAAACTCCAAAACAAAGCTTAGGGCAAGTAAGACATAAGACAATTAGTTTTTCTAGATCAGATGAAATTCTTCTTGGTGAATCGGCCTTGAAAATTTTGCAACCAAGACCAGATCTGGCCGAATTGTTTTGATTCAAGAGAGATGCCCTTTTCAACAACAACATGAGGGAATCAAGAAAAATCCCTCTAGCAGAGAAGTGGAGATCAGCCTGTCTATGATTCAGCCTGCCCTAGATGCAAGAAGCAAGAATACAATTTGATCTACACTCAGGAGGAAGGATCAAGAGGATTGATCTGGATCTATTGATCTAGATATGGACTTCCAGCGGCGTTCAAAAGAGCAGCGTGAAGGTCTTCCTCTTATTTCAAAGATCAACAAGATCTTCTTCGCGATTGGTTCCTCCTTCTCTGACAAGGAAACGATCTGACAAAGAGCTGGAAAAACAAAACTCCACTTATCGTGATTTTGGACGGCAGACGGTGTTCCCTCGATCGTGTCCTGGATTTGCAAAACTTGATCGGCAACGACGATCTCACCGAAAACTAGAGAAAACCAGAGCAACAGCGGTCGGCGATTTCACCTTCTCCGGTCGGCTCTTCTCCTTTGCAGGCGGGCGGAAATCCTTAGCGACGATGATGTCGCGATTTCGCACAGGAGCGGAATTTTTCGATCTTCTTAGCAATCGGCGACAACCGAAGAACACTGAGAATCTGGAGCGCCTCCTTCGCCTTCAGCTAGGGCAAACAGAAGATCAAGGTGGCGAAGTTTGCGAACTACAACGGCCCGAGAAATCCCGAGCGGGGTTCGCTTCTCCTTCGCGATCGACGACGGCGGTGCAGAAAATTCGCGAACGACGAACACGGCACCGGGAGCGGGGCTAGGGCAAAACAAAAATCTTCGAGAATGTTAGAGTGCTCGAAGCATCCGCGTGACTGTCAAGTTTGGAACGACCTACTCGTTGCTCCTAGCATGAGTATTTATAGGCAAACCCTAAATACCCGACTACGGGTTGTTGGACTCCTATCAGATCCTAACTGCAACCCATTAAGCACCCGTCACGCCTATTTCAATATACCTCAATAATTTTTGCCTGTGCGCGGCCGTCCGATCCTTGATTTAAACGGTGGAGATCATTCAAACGTATTGACCAATGATTGCACTACAGTCCAAAGAAATATGGACCGTTGAAATACAGGCGTGTACAGCCGGATTTGCTCACGCACGAGTAATGCGTGCATATACGTAAGAAAACAATTTCTCCAGAGGAAGGTAGGGAGAATCAGGGGGCCGTATTTACTAAAAAAAGAAAGAAAAAACACCGTATTTTAAAAAATGTTAACCCTCTGATCATGCGATCGTAAGTCCCACGGTTCTCCCTTACCTTCCTTTTAGGTAGATTATGACTACCTAAAAAGTTTTCTTATTGAACACTATGGAAACATCGTACATCCCATTGGGATATTTTTTGGCATTTATATTAGCGGCTCATGAATCGATATTAACAGCCCCTAAAAAGTAAAAAATAAAACTTAAAACTTATATTTTCTCACCCTCTAATTGCAGCCCAATTCATATTTCTGTCCCTCATGTATCATGTCCGACAACCATGTATCTCCATCCCCTTCTCTGGCTACAGTCCTCCCGCCCGCCGACCGCTATTCATCGCTGGAGAAGACGCCGGAGAAGCTATTGTGTGATGTCCTTGATGCTGGACGAGGATGTCCGAGTCAAACCTCTTCCCTGAGAATCATGTAAGGGCGATGTCCTTGGTGCATGCCTCGTACAGTAGTTGGGCAAGTCTTGGAGGCGCGCATCTCGCATGGCTGGAGGGGGCCGGCGACACTCTCCCCTTCGGCCCTTCGTGCTTGTGACTGGGCGATGTTGTCAGAAAGTGCTTGCATGCTTCCCTGCCTTGCCCTCTAGCTGTTTGTGTTAATTGTACTCAACTTCAACATCTTATGATGTTCTAGTGCGATAACTTTATTCTTTACTTAAATAATTTTGAATGTTTTTATGATATAGAAAACTTATTGGTGAAAAATGTCATAATTAAGATTGCCGAATTTGGACTTGCAAGAGAAATAACTACATAAGCTTCTTATATTGAAGCACAAACTGCAGAATCAGAACCAGAAAGTTGAAGAAGCTTGACAATACTTTGCCAAATACAATAACCAGTGCATGTACTTCCTCTGGAGGAAAGGTTGGCATCATTGATTGAGAGCAGAAGGCTCTGAATAAACAATGATAGTGTGTTCTCACAGTTGATTGATAGAATTTTTGGACCACACTGAAACTGAAACTGCAAGATCATTCTGTTGGGTTCGGGTTTCCTCCTAAATGAACAAACCTGCGTCAACGGAAGTCGAGAGTTCTGTAATGAGATTATTTGAGTCATGAAGGGATCTTATATAATAGTAATATTATATTATATATATAAGATAAAATATATCAATCCCCACGTGAAAAGGAACGAATAAAAAAAGGTGGAGAAACATTTTTTACTTATCATTTCCTTGTGGCCGCCCACATGAATGCAAATCTTTTTAAAATTGAAAAGCTTTATAATAAAACATGAAGATGACCATCTGTTAAGAGTAGTCTGCTTCTCTCCCGTGAGAACAAGAAGAAAACCGCCTCTTGTCTCTCCAAGCCGCCTGCCAAAATACGGCTGCCTCATCCATCTCTTCTTCCTCCTCCAGATCGGTATTTTCTCGCCGGTGACCTTGGACGGTGCCGGAGCCAGCGGCGGTGGCCGGAGTCCTTGAGGTCATATGGAGTCTGGTTGAGATTTGACGGAGGCATTTGTCGCGAGGGCGGAGATGCCGACGACTCTTTGTACGAGGGATGATTCGGGAGACGGTGTTGGCGCCATATTTGTGTGGCGTGGCAGCGGTGCACGTGTGCGGGGGAGCTGCGTGAGCGGAGGCCATTTTGGGTGGAGTTGGCGCGGTGTAGGCGGATGCCGTTTTGGGTGGAGCCGGAGCGGCGTTGGCGGTGTTTGGCGACAGTCATTTGGGCTCGGGAGAGCAATGACCGTTGAAACTTCGGCGGTGTTGTCGGATCCCGGTCGGGGTCGTGTAGTGGTGCAGAGTACGCATCTTGGCGCAAAGAACGACGATATGCAACCGTCATATTTACTCGGGCGAGCATTTTGGGTCGCATCTGCGGTTAGCGGCGGTCAGCGCAAGGAGGCATCTTAGTCTCACGTGGACTTTGACGGCGAGGCATCTGAGTCTCGTATGGGGTAACCTACTGACGGCTTGCAGTCTGATCGGAGTACGCCAGCGATTTCGTGTGTCAATGTAGGCGGGCAGCTTGACACAACATTGAAAGACCTCGGAAAACTGCAGTGGATTCAAAGAACCTGTTTGGAGCGAGTTACTCTATCTCGAACTTGGTCGTCTTTGTCGGTATATTTGTATCTTCCTATTGTCTCAATTTTGTGTTAGCTGTAAGATCCATCTGAGGATCGTACGCAGAAAGTCATTGTATTGTGAATATCATATAGTGTGGAGGCTTTCCCGGTTGGACTCTGATCATCCCGCGGTTTTTACCCGTTTTTTGGGGTTTTCCATGTATACGCCTTTGTGTTTGATTTTGTTTTTGTTCTTGCGTATTTCGTTGGCAACTTTTGCAGGTATCTCAACTCGCATCCTCACGTGCACTCGGGTGCGTGAGAACGTGTTTTTCTCAACAAGTGGTATCAGATGGAGGTTCAGTCGAGTCGATTGGATATTTCGGGTTTGTGATAGGTGTGGTAGGTGACGACCATCGGTCAGTTCCTTATCCTCTCTAATCACATTCTTTGAAATAGTCGGCTCCAAGATCAGTGGTCAGAGTTGACAGTGGACCGAGTGCAGATGGATTCGAGTTCTGAGATGGTTATGAAGTTGAGCGGGGCCAACTATCATGAGTGACGTCTGATGATAGAGGATTTGATCTACGTCAAAGGTTGACACTCACCTATCTTTGAGGAGATGCCCAAAGATATAGATCCTACAAAATGGGCAATCGAACATCGCAAGGTGTGTGACTTTGTTAGGCGATTTGTGGAGCGCAATGTTTACAATCATGTAGCGAGTATCACTGATGCCAAGCTGTTATGAAAGACATTGGAGTCTTTGTATGCGAAGAGTACGAGAATGAACAAGCTCTTGCAACTGACAAATATTATTGATTGCAAGTATAAGGTGGAAACACCTATACTTGATCACATGAATGAGTTCCAAGGAGTGCTGGACTAGCTATCTGCCATGAAAATGATCTTTGATGATGAAGTCAATGCACTGTGATTACTTAAGTCCATCCCTACCTCTTGGGAGATGGTTGGAGTTTCACTATTAAACTCATCTCCATGAGGTGTTTTGACTATGGAGATTGCAAAAAGTAAGATTTTGAATAAGGAGGTGAGAAGAAAACAAGGTGATCCCTACGCTCATTTAGATGTTTTGTTGTAACACCTCTATCCATCACATAGAATATAACAGAAGGTTCGACTGAGGTCCCACACCATATTCTATGGACAGTCAAAAAAGTTACGCATTGAAATCATAATATTTACGCATCCTAACTCAGAGTGCATTCTAGCGGAAATAATTAAATTAACTTAGAACCCAAACTCCAGAATGTACACTAATAATACCATAGGAATGTTATTCAAAATATACAAAATGTTTTGGCTTTAAGGCCTTGCAACTGTTCTTGTTACAAATGTATATTACATACATTGGCACATATATCAGCCACACATGAAAACAGTAAAAGTTCGCATTTGAGCATTCGAGGGCCAACCAACGTAGCATAGTGGACTTCAGCCCGCTACTTTCCACTTGGCTCTCTAGTACCTGCATAAGCACGACCCACCAAGATATGGCAAAACAAAGCAACAATAAGCATTAGCTGACTAAATTAGACTGACCTCACCCCTCACTCAGAGCAGCAGTGCTCCTTCCCTGCAAACAACAGTATATATCTCTTTTGGCAACAAAACGTGTAATTAAGCACCATTTGCCACCAGCATAAACACGTACGACAACACGTCCCGTGCACTCAGGGTACATTATCAATGTATCGGATTTCCTAGGGTCCCATCACCATTTACAGTCCCAGACTTTATGGTCCAACATTGAGCATTTTTGGTAACGCATAAAGCGAACGACCCTCTCAAATGCCCCGACCGCACCAGTTACTTTAGGCCATCTAGTCAAGCAACATAGAGCAGGTACAGATCAGCCCTTTCCCGTTGCTCAAATCGCAATTGCCATATAGTGGTCGACAAGACGCAGGTCGGCTTCTCCTTTCCTGTATTTCACATGCATAACCGAGTTATGTCCAAGGCTTGCACTCACGACCACCACAGCTGGGCTCTTCAGGCTCTCAGCTTCACATACTACCCACCTTGTCTCGCGGACACAGGCTTAGCAACCATAATCATGCTGGCTCTCACGGCCACCATAACTGGGTTCTTCTGGCTCATAGCTCAATTATTTGTCCCCCAAGTCTCCATGAGACCGGCCCACAACAATAGCTCTCTGGGAGTTATCGCCAGGGGTATCTCTACCTCCGCGCGGTAAGGGGCATAATCTTGTTTCTCCCCCCCCCCCAATTTGGTTGTTTTCGTAGAGACAATCCCCAGTACTATCACTGCAGCAACTGACATACCCCATAACTCCATAAACTACACATTTAATCACAGAGTTTTCTCCGGCATGCAAATCAATCATAACTAATCCAGACCAACCTGTCCGGATGAGCTTCACACAATATACCTATTTCGTACTTCAATTCCAAATTCTATATGCAAGTTTCATAACGGTGATATCAACGATCAACCCGTTGGAAATATATCATTCTTCACCAATTGGTGAGGATTTCCATGTATATGACAATAAGGAGTTCACTTGTCCAAGAAGAAAGATCGTTACCCTTGTCAATCGCTTAGGAGCCATGACTTTGCACTTGATCCGGATGGAAATGATCACCACACCTTCCTCTCCACAGATCTGGCTTCGACTCGCAAACCCGATCATAAGAATACCTTCACAGTAGCTCTCCTTCAGGGATGGATTCAACCTTACCCTTGTTCTTCAAACTTTCCCCTTCTCCTAACTCAGGATCCAAGATAGAGAGAGAGAAAGAGAGAAAGTGAGAATAGAATCTCAACTTAACCTCTTATCAAAGGCTACCGTCGCGCGGTACCTTGCTACCACCGCCCAATGGACATCTTCTGCCGCTTGAAGACCGCCTCAACCTTATCCGACATGTGGCACACTACCGCAAGCATTACCGGTACTGCTAGGAGGTACCATCCAGAGACAAAGGCTGGCTTAATTCACTGGCTACCGCCACACGGTATCATGCTAGCGTCGTGTGATACTCACCAAAGATGTTGGCCCAATAAAATCAGCTGGCTATCGCCAGCATTAGGTCTACCGCCTGATGGTAACCTCCAATGACCAACTTCATGTTGTTTTCAGGAAATTTGGGGCATTATAATTCTCCCCTCTTTTAAGAGAATTCGTCCTGAAATCCACACTTAACAGGAAACAACACAGAAGTACAAAACATAATAAATGTACCTCAACGGGACAGCTCAGGGAACTCTTCTCGCATGGTCTGCTCGCGCTCCTATGACAGATCCTCATAGTCACAGTTGTCCCATCGAACTTTGACCATTCTGATCTCTTTGTTCCACAATCGTTTGATCTCTGTGCCCTCGATTCGAATGGGCTTGACTTTTGTTGTTAACCCACTATCGACCAGAACCTAATTAGTAGTATCCACTTGCGTAGGCTCTTGCACAACCTTCCGCAACACCGATATGTGAAACGCATCATGCAAACCACTGAGTTCAGCTGAAAGATTTAGCCGATAGGCAACTTCTCCAATCCGCTCAACAATTTCAAACGACCCAAGGTATCTTGGACGACTCAGCTTTTTCAAGCGTCGGAACCTCGATACGCCCTTGAACGGTTTTATCTTGAGATAAACTCAATCGCCAACCGCAAACTCCACGTTTCGGTGCTTGGTGTTGTAGTATTTTGCATGCCTATCTTGCGCGATAAGCAATCACTCTCGAATCAAACATATTGTTGAAGAAGCATGCTCAACGTCCTTATGTTTATATAGCTTTGATTCACCTGTTTCTACCCAAGCCAATGAAGTACAACACTTCCTACCGTATAAGGTTTCAAAAGGTGCCATTTGAATACTTGTTTGGTAGCTATTATTGTAGGCGAATTCGATCATAAAGAAATGGTACTCCCACCCTCTTCCCAAAATCCAGGGCGCACATGCGAATCATATCTTCCATCATTCTATTTACCCTCTCTGTCTGATCAGCCTTCTGGGGATGAAAGGTCGTACTGAATTTCAGCTTGGTACCCAACAGTTGCTGAATAAGCTTCCAATCATTCGATGTGAAACACCCATCTCGATTACTAACGATGTTATAGGGCACACCGTGCAATCGTACGATCTGTTCAACATAAATTTTGGCTAACTTTTTTACTGAATTGTCCTTTTGATTTGGAATGAAGTGTTCTACTTCTGTCAACCGTTCCACGATCACCCAAATGGAATCGTTCCCGCGTTGTGATCTTGGAAAACCGTGCACGAAACCCACAGATATATCATCAAACTTTCATTCTGGTATTGGTAATGATTTCAGAAAACCATTGGGTTTTTGACATCCAACCTTCACGAGGGCACAAGCTTGACACTTCGCTACATAAAGTGCTATGTCCTTCTTTAACCCTGGCCACCAAAACAACTTCTTCATGTCTTTAAACATTTTTGTGCTCCCTGGGTGTATTGAGTACTTAGTAAAACATGCCTCGTACATCAACTCCTCCCACAATTTGCCAACATTCGGGATGCACAACCGACCGTCCTACCACAAAAGACCGTTGTTCAGCGAAAATTGAGAATTTGACCCATCCACTATCTCCGCCATATTGTGGTTCATGCTCTCATCAAGCTCCAATGCCCGTCGAATCCTGTCCGCGAAGTCATACTACACCTCCGTCCAATTCAAGCATGCTTTCGCGCTCGTCCTCCCGTCAACACAAGAGATGTCCAAAGCCTCCAACTCACAAATTAGACGCTCATAATGGATCTATAACCAATTTGCTCGTGATGGAGCCTTGCGAGTCAACACATCCGCGACTACATTTCTCTTCCTGAGAGTGTAATGAATCTCAAAGGTGTAGTCCCCAAGGAACTCCATCCATCTCCATTGTCATATATTCAGATACTTCTGATGCAATAAGTATTTCAAGCTATTATGGTCCGTAAAGATGTCAACCTTCATGCTATACAAATAGTGTCGCCATAGCTTGAGAGAGAATATCACGGCCGCCAATTCCAAGTCATGAACTAGATAATTCCTCTTGTGGACTTTCAGTTGGTGAAAGCCATAAGCAATCACATGTCCAAATTACAGTAGAACACAGCCTAAGCCGCTCCCTGATGCATCACTATAGATTGTAAAGCCTTCTGTTCCACACAACGAACACAACACATGCATTGTGGTCAGACAACTCTTCAACTCCTTAAAAGCTCGTGTGCACTCTGGCGTCCAAATGAACTTCTAATTTTTCCTTGTCAATGTATTGAGAGATAAAGCAATACTCGAAAAGATCTCTACAAAGTGCCTATAATAACCAGCTAGTCAAAGGAAACTCCTAACTTCCTCTACAGAAACAAGTACATGTCACTCTCATATAGTAACTATCTTTGTCGGATCCACAGCAATACCTTCTCCACTTACTACATGACCAAGAGAAGCCACTGACGATAGCCAAAATTCACACTTAGAGAACTTGACAAATAGTTGATTCCTCTTCAGGGTATGCAAAACCAATCTCAAATGATTCGCATGATCCTCTTTTGATTGAGAGTATACCAGTATGTCGTCAATAAAGATAATCACAAACAGATCAAAATACTCTCGAAAGGTCCTGTGCATCAAGTCCATAAACACTGATGACACATTAGTGAGCCCAAAAGGCATCATAGTAAATTCATAATGCCCATAGCGTATACCAAACGGTGTCTTGGCAATATCACTTTCCCGAATTCTTAACTGCTAGTAGTCGGACTTCAAATCCAACTTCGAATAGAAAGTCGATCCAACTAGTTGATCAAACAAATCATCGATTTACGGAATCAAATACTTGTTCTTCTCTGTCAGCTTGTTCAATTCACGATAGTCAATGCATAAATGCAAGCCTCCATCCTTATTCTTCACAAAGAGAACCGGTGCACTCCAAGATGACATACTTGGACATATATAGTCATGCTCTAATAACTCTTGCAACTGAACCTTTAGTTCCGCCATCTCTTTTGGCGCCACTCGATACGGTGGGCGTGACACAGGTTTCACACCTGACACAAGATCAATAGCGAAGTCGATCTCTCGCTGAGGTGGAATCCCGGAGAGATTATTAGGAAAAACATCCGCAAACTCCGACATAACAAGAATGTCACTCAAACTGGGCTTCGACTCTACAACCTCTAACAACATGAAAAATAATTCCGCGCCCTTCCAAACCGCCTTGACTACTTGGAGAGCAGACATCAATATCTTGCTCGATCCTCGCATACCCACAAACTTAGTCTCGTGTTCAGTGTTTTACCCCAGTATGACTTCCTTTAAGTTGCAATCAATAAAGACACGCTGCTTTGAGAGCCAGTCCATACCAAAGATCACATCAAACTCAGATATTGACAACAAAGATGCTTCTAAGCCAAAATCATGACTTCCTATCCGCACCTTAACACAACAGGATCTATCCGCGCATATTAAACACCCGTTAGGCAACAACACATTCACTCTATCTGTTGATAGAAAAGATGGCACTCCGATACGCATCACGAAGTCCTAAGACAGAAATGAATAAGAGGTATCGAACAATACTCTCGCCGGACAATTCAAAATTAGGGCAAAGCCTAATTCACACAAGTTAAGCAATGTACAAGATAATAAGTATAGAAAGCAGTAAAAACTGTATCTTAACTCATACCTGTTACCATATCACTTTGTTTAATGGCCTCCTATTGGACAAGATTATATAATTGGGGTTGCGCTTGGGATGCAGTTGACTCCACTATCTTCCCTTTTCAGCATACGACTCACCTGTCCTTTTCTCACCTATTGGACGACCACGCTAACAATCGTGAGCCAGATGTCCCACCTTTCCATACGTGTAATAAGTGAGCGGACCTCGCCCTATCATCACTTCAAAAATAGTAGAAGAAGCTGGTTCCACAAACTTTGCCTTTTTCCTCCACCTTCCTTGTCCAGACTTTGCTGAACTTGACACTTTAAACTCTGGCTTCTTTACCGCCAAGTTATTCTTATGCTGCACGCACTTCATATCTTGTTTCAGAGATCGGGATGTATTGATCAATGTTAGAAAACCCTGCGTTATTGAACCCGAGAGAAGCAATCTCAGATCATCCCGCAGCCCTTCATAGAACTTATTGGTCTTCCGTTCCTCGTCTGCAAACGTAAAGCCTGCATACCGCCCCAACCTTTTAAACTCGTGCAAGTAGGTATCCACCGAACTCTCGCCCTGAGTTAACCTCTGAATTGATTTTCCATTGCATTCCGCTGTATAGATGGAATATATCTTGCTAGAAAGAGCCTCAAGAACTCCTCCATCGAGATCTCAATCAACGAACTACCAGCAAACAGGTGTAGCTCCAACTCATCCCACCATAACATCGCCTCTCCGTCTAACAGGAAGGTAGCTACAGTGACTTTCTGACAATCCTCCATTTCCGTTTCCTTCATAGTTCTCTTTATTCTCAAGAGCCAATCTTCGGCTTGTGTTGGGGTTCCAGTACCTACAAACACATGAGGGTTGAAACTCATCACGTGTTTTAATTGCTTTTTCGTCGCTCGTCTTGCAGCCACTGGCTCCACGACCACTTGTCTCTCTGCCACATGCTCAACTACACCAATCGGCTCTTGGGCCACACCAAGGGTAGGAGGTTGTACTTTCCCTCCTGGTTGTGTATTGATTAATGTGAACACGACTTCAGCAACCAACCGTATCGTTTCAGTAGAAGGAGGTGTAGACACTTCAGTTAGTGCATTACTCTCCGCCGAGCGCTCGGGTTCAGACTGCCCCACACCACTTCTAGTCACCTATAATCATGAAACACACAATTAAGCAACCAAAAACATTGCAAAAAGTAATTATGGGAACACCCAGGTTCCTCAAACATGTGTATTTTCATTCCTAAGTGGACATTCATGAGTTTTTTCATGTTGTAACGGTAGCGCACATACACGTGTTCACCACCCCTTAAAAGAATTTGACCACGAATTCGACTAATAAAAACCGACACCAGAAGCTGATACCAAATTGTAACACCTCTATCTGTCACGTAGGTGATGATACTTATTTTAGCCTAATTTACTTGGGTAAATCCATATATGTATATATATTTAAAATTATATACTTTATGAATTTTGAGCTTATAATTAGTTTCTTTTATAAAAATTATTCTAACTTAGTTTATTTTATGTTTTTAGGTTTTGGACACTTTTTGGTAATTTTCCACCTTACACGCCCTAGGTCGTCACGGTCGTGTACCCCTTACACGGGCGTGTACGGGGCATGTAACCAAATCCCGATGAAGATACGATCCAGAGTCAAGTTCAAGAAAACATTCACCTTACACGCCCCTAGTCACGGTCGTGTACCATCTACATGGGCGTGTACTTAGGTCTTGTCCTGCCAAGTCCTATTTTTTGGCGCCGCAACACGACATTCGTCGATCCGCCGTCACACTATAAGTTACACTCCCCAGTACACAGGCGTGTACCAGGGGCATGTACCCCAACTCCTGCCATAGCTTGAATTTCGCAGAGCCGCCATCATGTCGTAACATACACGCCCCCTCTACACGGGCATGTACCCCAACTTTCGAGCCAGTCGCTGTCCCGATAAATTTCTCTCAGCCGAAGTCAACATTGCTTACAGGCCCCCCTATATAGGCGTGTAAGGGGGGCGTGTACTTCCCAAAAAAATTTCTATAAATACCAGCAAGCTCCAAGTGTTTCAGACTAGATTAGAGCATATTGTGAGCAGTTTAGTTGAGATTAAGTTGAGAGATTGGGTGCTGCTACTTGTTTTTCTTCGTGTTTATGTTCTTAATTTCGCTCTCTTTCTCTCTCTCACTTCAAGTTCTTTCTATTTTACTTTTCATGCAACTTTTTCAATAAGCTTGTAATGTCTTTTAATAGTATGAAATTAGTGCGTAACTAGTCTTTTTTATCCATGTAATTATAGTTTTTATTTCAACTTGTAACTCCCTTTGTTTTAGTAAAAAAAGTTTATCTCTTGCTCTTCCTTTCGTTATTTAGTTTTTCATGAATTTCTACTACCTATTTCTCTCTTACCCTTCCACCATGAGTAACTAAATCCTTATTAGTACTCTATCACAATGATTTGAGGATGAGTTGATCAAGTTGTGATGCTTTAGCTTTCTTTCTCTTCTTAAAGTACTAGCCTTTGATTTACTCTTGATTTAAATTTAGTGGAATTATATTATCGATATATAGTCTCCACTTAGGTTTTCATTCTTAGCTAGATGAGAGGCTCATAGTTTGAATTGATCACCTAAGAGTAAAGAGAGTTGCACGCACCTCTAAAGAGAGAATGACGTAAATCTCCCGGATTGGAGTCAAATCCAAAAACGGGGTTCACCCCTTATGGCTAGCTTTAGGCATTCGAATATGGGATGAGAGTTCGGTCGGATCTTCCTAAACTTAGTTGGGAACTTCTTCGAGTGGAGCGTGTTCAAGCTTCAGGAACCCCCACGATCAAGTTGCCTTTTACTTTATTAAGATTTAGTTTGTTATTTCATTTTGATTACTTTATGCCGAAGTGATTCATAATCGAGTACTAATTCTTTTATCCATAAGTTTTAACCCTTTTAATAACGTGCAATTTAGCGCTCTTTTAGTTAAGTAAAACAAACCAAAAAATCATTTGATAAAATAATAGTAACCTCCTCAAAGTAGAAGTAATCAATCCGCCCTGGGTAATACGACCTTGATATTGAACTTAAATATCCTTTACTATAAACGATAAGGTGCATTTGTCTTTATCAGATATAGAATGAGAGAAGACTTTCAACCACATTTCCATCTCTTTTCTCAAACCTCGTCTTCTCTACTCCGCACATCGAATTTCTTATATATCAAGTTTTTGGCGTCGTTGTCGGGGAGTTAGTTTTGATATTTTGAAAAGAGGATAACTATTAATTTTAATCCCATTTTCTCTTTCTTTTTTATTTTCCTTTTATTTCTCTCCCCACTTCTCTTTCTTTTTAGTGTATGACCCGAGGAAGCTCTTCGAATATTCCTTTTGATCCTGAGATAGAGCGTACCGTTTTGCGTCGCCTCCGTTCTCATGATCAGGAATCGCGCTTAGGCATCGAAGAGTCGATCAGAGACACTACCACAGATATTATGGATCTTAATCCACCCAACCCAGATGAGGCCCAACAAAGGACCATGTCCTATTATGCGCAACCGAATCTGGAGGGTACACAATCAAGTATTGTCCGCCCTGTAGTGGAGAACAATAACTTTGAGATCAAGTCCAGCATTATACAAATGGTGCATCAGTCGATGACCTTTGATGGTCTCCCGGACGAGGATCCAAATTACCACCTTTCAAATTTTCTCGAGATCTGCGATACTTTCAAAATCAATAGAGTCACGGATGACGCCATTTGATTACATCTTTTTCCCTTCTCTTTGCGGGTAAAGGCCAAGTAGTAATTGGGTTCTCTTCCCAGAGGGTCCATCACTACATGGGCCAAGATGGCGAGAAAATTCCTTACAAAGTTTTTTCCGCCTGCGAAATAGACTCAGAGACTCTCTACGACACGTGAGAGCGCTTCAAGGAACTATTGCATAGATGCCCGCACCTCACACTTCCCTCTTGGCAACAAGTGCAAATTTTCTATTATGGTTTAAATTTCCAAACAATGCAAATGATCGACGCAGCCGCTGAGGGGACGTTAAATAACAAAACTTCTGAGGTCGCTCAAGATCTTGTTGAGGAAATGGCCATGAATGCATACCAATGGAATGTGCCCCGTGTGCGGCCGGTTAAGCCAACAAGAATTTTTGAAATTGACACAACTTCGAATATAGCCCTCCAAGTTGAGCGCCTAACTAAGCAAGTGGAGGAGATGACTGCTTCCTCCGCCACTCTACTTGGGAAAATAATAATAACGTTATTTTAGAAGAACATGTTGACTTCATGTGAAACGCGCCTCGACCTTCCTATAACCCGAATAACGCTATGTATAACAATACCAACAATGCGGGTTATATGAACCATCCAGATTTCTCATGGAGCACCCAATGGATTGCTCAACACCCTCATAATCTAAATCCTTTTTTAATCTAGCTCCCCCCTTAATTTAAATCCAACCGGTTTTCCATCGTAACCACCGAAGCCCTCTTCACTTGAAGAGGTCTTCTCAAAGTATGTTATCACAAATGAATCAAATATAAGGAACATAACCAGGTCAATTAAAGCTTGGAAAATCAAGTGAGCCAGCTGGCAAGATGTTCTTCGAGCGACAACAAGGGACTCTGCCAGAAAACACCGAACAAAACCCAAGAGAAAGCACAAATGCAATCACCCTACGCAATGAAAAAGAAGTAGCTTTACAAAATGATGAACCCGTGTATTTTTTTCTCCTTCTCCTCCTCCTCCCCCTCCTATTTTAGCTTCCAATTTACCTGCTACGATTACGCTGCATGCCTCTAGTTCGAATATACCTTTTCCATCTAAGTTAAAAAATAAGCGCGTCGAGGAAAGTTATAAATTTTTTTAGATATTTTAAAACAAATCAATATAAAAGTTCCTTTCTGCGAGGCTATCTCTCAAATATCGAAGTATGTGAAATATCTCAAGGAATTGCTCTCCAATAAGAAAAAGCTTGAGGATATTTCGTATATTTCCCTTAACGCAGAATGTTCCGCAGTTGTACTTAACAAATTACCCCAGAAAGTGAATGACCCGGGAAGGTTTTCCATCCCGTGCCTATTTGGTAATTCGTCAGTGAAACACGCACTAGCTGATTTGGGAGCAAGTATAAATCTCATGACCTTTTCTTTATTTAAAAAGCTAGGTTTAGGACTTCCAAACCCCACCTGAATGAGTATTCAGTTAGCTGATCGACCCGTTAGGTATCCGGTCGAGATAGAGGTGGATATGCTTGTTAAAGTAGACAAATTCATCTTCCCGATGGATTTTGTTATTTTAGACATCAAAGAGGATGTCGAAGTACTTCTTATACTCGGCTTCCCCTTCCTTGCCACCTCCCGTGCAATTATTGACGTAAGTGGTAGAAAGCTCCTCCTTTGGGTTGAAGATGATGAAGTCCCTTTTATTTTAAATCCCTCGATGCGTAATATCTTAGCATATGATGATTCATGCTTATACCTAGAGGAATGTTTTGAAAATGAATTTTCGGCACCACCCGAGTTAGTACCTTCATCATATGATGAACCCATTATCGCCAAGCTCTTCTGCTTAGAAGAAGTGTCTCGCCCCACACCACCCGAACCACTACACATCGAAACCCTAAAAATAAAAACCTCTTGTAAGGAACCACACACCTTAGAGTTGAAGCAACTACCCCTCATCTAAAACATTTATTTTTAGATAGCAACTCTAATCTACCCGTCATAATCTCCTCTGATTTGAGCGACTCAGAAATTTCTGAGTTGGCTCTAGTTTTAATAAATCATCGCCACACAATTGCGTGGTAGCTTTCTGATATAAAGGGGATCAACACCTCATTTTATACCCACAAGATTTTCTTGGAAGATAATTCACGCAATACTGTCCAGCCCCAACGACGACTAAATTCGAATATGATGGAAGTCGTGAAGGCTGAGGTGATCAAACTTCTAGATGCGGGAATATTCTATCCCATCTCCGACAGTACTTGGGTTAGCCCAGTACAAGTCGTGCCAAGAAAGGCGGCGTAACGGTGGTCGCCAACGAAAACAACGAATTAATTCCAACCCGTACTGTTACGGGTTGGCGGATGTGCATCGATTATCGAAAACTTAATAATGCCACCCCAAAAGACCATTTTCTGATACCATTTATCGATCAAATCTTAGAATGCCTATCCAGTCACTCTTTCTACTATTTTCTCGACGGTCTCTCGGGATACTTCCAAATCCCTATTTCACCTGAGGACCAAGAGAAGATCACCTTCACTTGTCCCTTTGGCACCTTTGCTTATAAAGGATGCCATTTGATTTTTGCAATGCGCTAGCTACATTTCAGAGATGTATGCTGACAATTTTTGACGAGTTGGTATAAGAGGTGATGGAAGTCTTCATGGACGACTTCTCGGTCTTCAGTAGTTCGTTAAAAAATATTAAAAAAATCTTGAGCATGTGCTTATCCATTGTGAGGAGACTAACTTAGCTCTCAATTGGGAGAAGTGCTACTTTATGGTCCGAGAGGGATTAATCCTCGACCATAAAATTTAGGGCAAAGGGATCAAGGTCGACCGACCTATGATCGAGGTTATTAAAAAACTCCCCCCTCTAACAAACATTAAAGCAATTCTTAGTTTCTTAGGCCACGCAGGGTTCTATCGGCACTTTATTCAAAATTTTTCCAAAATCACTAAGTCGTTAACCCATCTTCTCGAAAAAGAGTCTTCTTTCGTCTTTGATGACGAATGTCTTTTAGCGTTTAATCTAATTAAAGAAAAGTTAGTAAATTCTCCGATCCTAGTCGCACCAGATTGATCGCTCCCATTTGAAATTATGTGCGACACAAATGACATTGCAGTCGGCGTTGTTTTAGGCCAACGAGTGAATATGTTCTTTCACCCGATTTATTATGCGAGCAAGACACTCACGTCTGCACAAGCCAACTACACCAACACCGAGAAAGAGCTTCTAGTGATCGTGTTTACATTTGATAAGTTTAGGTCATACATCACTCTCTCGAAAGTTGTCGTCTTTACGGATCATTCCGACCTTAGGTATTTATTAAGTAAAACGGATACCAAGCCACGCCTTTTGCGATGGATCCTCCTTTTTCAGAAGTTTGACTTAGAGATCTGGGACAAGAGGGGTGCCAAAAATTTGGTGGCCGACCATTTATCTCGTTTAGAGAATCCCGCTAGTGAAGCGTTAGTGGAGGCCGATATTAATGATAAATTTCCTGAACAACGCCTCCTCGCTCTCGAAAATCTAATTTTTTTCCACACCCTGGTTCGCCGATTTGGCTAATTATTTAGTAGTCCGGGTCTTGCTAAAAGAATTCTCTAGTCAGCAAAAGAAGAAAATCTTCTTTTGACATAAAGAATTACTTTTGGGAAGATCCCATCTTATTTTGTGTTTGTGCGGACCAGGTAGTGAGAAGTTGCGTTTCGAGTGAGGAAGGATTGCAGATATTGCGACACTGCCATGAGAGACCAACAGGTGGTCATTATCAGGCAAGCTGTACCGCCAGGAAGGCGCTGGAGGCAAGCTTTTGTTGGCCCACGCTCTTTAAAGATGCTCACAACCTTGTGAGTACTTGCGACAGATGCTAGCGGTCGGTTAATATCTCCAGCCGGGATGAGATTCCTCAAAATCTTTTCTTAGAGTGCGAAATTTTCGATCTTTGGGGGATTGATTTCATTGGACCTCTCCCTCCCTCTTATCAAAATTAATATATTCTTGTCGCTGTCGACTACGTATCGAGGTGGGCGAAAGCGCAAGCTCTCCCCACCAACGATGCGCGAGTTGTAGTCAATTTTCTAAAAAAAGTTATTTTCTCAATTTGGCACGCCACGCGCTATCATTAGTGATAGGTGCACCCACTTTTGCAATAGCCAATTCGCCAAAATTTTGGCGAAATATGGTGTCACGCATAAACTCTCCACCGCCTATCACCCTCAAACAAGCGATCAAGTCGAGGTCGTTAATCATGATCTAAAATGCATTTTAGAGAAAACTATTTCTATGAATAGGAAGGATTGTGCACTAAAGCTCGATGATGCGCAATGGGCCTATCGAACAACATATAAGACAGTCATCGGCTGCACGCTGTATCGATTGGTTTTTGAAAAAGCTTGCCACCTTCCGGTCGAGTTAGAGCACCGTGCATTCTGGGTACTCAAATTATTGAATTTAGATCCTACCCTAGCTGTCGAACAACAAAAATTTCAGCTAAATGAATTCGACGAGTGGCGCACGAACACGTACGAGAACAATAAGCTTTATAAAGAGTGAATGAAGTTTTATCACGACAACAATATAAAATTTCCTAAAACTTTTTCGCAGGAAAATCTCGTCCTTCTTTATAACTCTTATCTTCGCCTGTTTTCGGGAAAATTAAAATCGCGATGGTCCGACCCCTTTATCGTTAAAGAGGTTTGGCTATATGAGACGATTCTTATTTCCCACTTGGAAAAAGGCTCTTTTAAAGTGAATAGACACCGCCTTAAGTTATACCTCTCGGGAGACACATCATTGGAGAAGAGTTATTCGTACGACCTTCTGCCCTAAATATTCGTCGCCGCCATGTAGGTCAAGCTCGCTACCTTAAACAAAGCGTTTATGGGAGGCACCCTATAGTTATCCTTATTAGTTTTTTGTTTTGTTTTAATGTATTAACATTTTGTGCAGGATTTTTGTTGCAGTCTTCCCCTCCTTCACTAGCAAGGATGTCATCTTTTCCCCGTCCAATCTTTTATTTTCTTCCTCTTCATACTTAGACTTAAACATTGGGAACAATGTTTAATTTTAAGTATGGGGGGAGTCTTTCCTTATTTTTAGTCCTTTCATTAAAAAAAATTGTAAAACTGTGAAAATCTCAAAAATATTTTCTCTTTGTTTTAATCTCTTAAGCACTTAAATTTTTTTTTGCAAAGGCCCGTTTGGGATTTCACCCCATCATACCGCCTAGTACCACTACGAACCCTTCACTGGGTAGCCCCGAGGAAGTCCAAGAAATTTTTATTGCTAAAAAATCTTAATATTTCAAAAATTCAAAAAATTATTAAATATTTTTTTAAAAAAAACATGGTGGAATCAATAGTAGTTTAAACTAATTGTGGTAGAATCAATAGTACCTCTTGCTTTATGTTTTGTTATTCTCAAAATCTTTTATATAAACTTGCTAGTTTTAATTTTTCCTAATCCTTCTTCTTAATTATGTTGTACGAGTAAATTGTTGGCCATGTAGTGTTCTAATTCTAGGTAGCATATTAATTTAAAGTTTTTTTTCTAAACCTTGCACTTCTTTATGATTTTCTTTTTTTATTCTCTTTACTTTCTTAAAAATTCTTCATCCACTATTTTCCTTTTGCTTTTTAAAAAATTTTGTAATGTTAGCTTTGAACTAGTGTAGTAGATGTTAATTATCCTAGATGCTTATTATTGTTATGTTCATTATAATTTCATTAGTCTCTATTTGCTATTTAAGACTTATTCTTTTCAAAAAAGTTCAAAACCTATGCTTGAGATGAATTTAGGAGCATGAAAATGATTTATGGCATTTTTGAATTCGTTTGAGCCTTCATGCCAACCTTTTAAATAAATCCGTGACTAGTCTCTTTTGTGTTTTTTCCATGTTTTACTTGCTACCACCACTTACCATCTCACCAAAGACAATTTTTTCAACCTATTTGATCACACTAATCTTTTGAGTTTTTAAATTTCATGATTGTGATAGGTTTGTGAGATATTTGGAGAACTTCTAAAAAATGTATGCTCAAAAGAAGATTATCCAAGAAATATGTGTATTAGTTAAAAAAGGTTGTGTATGGCCAATTTCAAAAGAAAAATATTTATGACCTTTTGTTTGAAAAAAATATTATATCAAAAAAAAGGAAAAGAAAGAAAAAAATTTGATTATATTTTGTTTTTTTTTCATGATTGAAATTTTTATAAAACTCATGCTTTGGTTTAGTGTGATTGTTAGACACCAGTTTTATCTTTGAATTCTATTCCAAATCATATATTTAAGCCATGTCTCGGTCCTAACAATGTCCTTTTGATTCATGTTCCTAGACTTGTTTTTAGTTAAGTAGAGAAGAAGAATAGATTAGCTAAGTTTTTAGGTACGAATTTAGATTTTTGATTTTAGATTGGTATGATTGTAATTTATCTCTTCGGGTATGGTAACAACTCAATGCGCTATTCCTTCGTTACATTGCTTTGATTTGATTAAAGACTTTCAGTTAAAATTTTGGATAATTAATTTTTGTTAGTAAAGATTTTAAAATGTTATTTCATAATTAAGTAAAATCTTTAGGTTTATTTTTCATCTTTTTCCTACTTAGAATTTCACAGGGTACTCGTATATAACAAAATTAAGTCTTTTGATTAGTTACTTTTATGTTGGCTAGGTTTTATATCTTTGCTTAGGGACAAGCAAAGTATAATTATGGGAGAATTTGATGATACTTATTCTAGCCTATTTTACTTGGGTAAATCCTTATATTTTCTTGTTTAAAATTATATACTTTATAAATTTTGAGCTTATAATTAGTTTCGTTTATAAAAATTGTTCTAACTTAGTTTATTTTCTGTTTTTCAAGTTTTTGACACTTTTTGGTAATTTTCCACCTTACATGCCCCTAGGTCATGACCGTGTATCCCTTACACGGGTGTGTACTTGGGGTGTATAACCCAATCCTGATGAAGATACGGTCTGGTGTCCAGTTCAAGAAAATTCCACCTTACATGCCCCTAGGTCATGACCGTGTATATCTACATAGGCGTGTACTTGGGGCTTGTCCCGCCAAGTCCTAATTTTCGGCACCGCGACACGAATTTTGCCGATCCGCAGTCACGCCGTAAGTTATACGCCCCACTATACGGGCGTGTACCTGGGCATGTACAACTCCCGCCGCAGCTTGACTTTTGCCGAGCCGCCGTCACGTCGTAACTTACACTCCCCCCTACACGGACGTGTACCTGGGGCGTGTACCCCAAATTTTGAGTCAGTCGCTATCCCACAATGTTGGGTATTGCATCCACAATAACCCTAATTTTAAGAAGGGTCCAATCAAGTTAAGTTTAATTGAGTCTGTATTTAATATTGCATTTTAGTTTTGTACTTGCAGGTCTACGTTGCTAAGTACACAGTAATGTCAGGTTATAGTGGGTCAGTAAACATAAGACTACACAATGTAATCCCTCATTATGTAGGTCATCGTGTTGACTTACATGTAATCTCTCTATTGGGGTGTACTTTTATCCAAAGTACAGGAGAAGGATCAAAGAAGGCCAAAGACCACGAGTCAGAAATGCCTTAGACAGAATATCAGAAAAGTCGATATATGGCTCAATATACCTGGAAAGTATCGCCCGGGATACTCGTCAAATTCAACGAGTATTGCATGGGATTCTCGTCGAATTCGGCGAGTATCGCTAGTGATACTCGACGAATTTGGCGAGTATCACCAGTGATACTTGGCGAATTTGCCTTGACGAATTTTCTGCTTTTCAGCAAATTTTCCCTAAGTATATACGACGAATTCGACGGGTATTGGGAAGCATACACGATGAATTCAGTGAGTATCAAGGGGATACTCGATGAATTCGACATGTATGATTCACCATACTCTGTTGGAACCCCTAGTTCATTTGGGCTAGGTTCTCATCTTAGGTTGTGACCCATATTGTATAGAAGGGTCAAATTTTATGTGTTTCTAGAGTCTAGGCCATGTTCTTAGAGTCAACAGATCAAAGGACCAACCTACAACACTGCCAAAGACTCAAGACTTAGAGAAATAAAGAATTAGAAAAAGAAATCTACATTCATCGATCTCAAGTCGACGATAGTCATGCTCAGCTCAACTAACTCAGAGCTAAAATCTCTGAGATGAGCTCGATGAACTTCGTTCTCAGATCGACTAACTCTTCAACACTCAGCACCATAATTCACTCAAAGCCAAGGCTAACTCAGAGACAAAGAACACTCGACGCCTGATGTGCTATTCACTCAACGCCGACAGATTGACCAAGTTCTTAGGTCGACTAACTTCACAGTCTCAGGTCGACGAACATAGAGTGCAGAATTAGTCAGTTTATGCACAACAATTGATTCACAGAGCTCAGGTCGACGAAAGCTGATCTCAGTTCGACGAAGGCTGATCAGAGGTCGACGAAATCTCAGGTTGACGAAAGCTGATTAGAGGTCGACAACAGCTGATCTCAGGTCGAGGAAAACTGTAAGACATTTTGTTATTTATTCTTTCTCTTTCTGTCTCATCATTTTATATCTATTATAGGCTATTAATTCCCTTGTAAATCAATGCACTTATATTCTCTGAATAGAGCCGTTATTGACAGCATCGATTGCTAACATCCTCTATGGAATTAATTTCTTATATCTCGGGACAGACATAGAATAGAATAATTGACAGCATTCTTGTCGTTTTCCGTTCCCAAGATTTCGGCTGAACATTTATTGTAGAGTTTTCTTTTGAATTCGACTAAGTTGCTGTTATCTGATACATATCTCCCTGCCAAGAAAACTACAAGATATAGAAGAGCAGAGATTGATCATCAACCAGAATCATATCAAAGAAAACATCCCAAAGTGTAGTGAAAAACATCTCTCAGAAAATTGACTGCTCTCAAGAGAAGAAGAAAGAACAACCATCACCATCAAGAGTCTTTCTTTCTCTCCCTCTTTGTTTTCAGGGATCTCAAGTGACAACAACATTCAAATCAGTCAAGGATCTCTGAAAAGCTGAAGGCCTACTCACCCTTTTACAAAGCTTCCTCTCCTTAACCATTCAAGATCTTAGGGGGAGCTTTGTCATCAACAACTCAGAATCCACATAGTCTTCTTACCGTGTTTTGAGAAAAGAAGACTTTCATCAAACTCTCATCCCACCTCTGTACAGAGTTTTAATTCTCTTCAAAATTATTCTGGTTGCAAGTCTCCTCCAAAAGACTTTAGGTGTGGTTTTTGAACACCTGATCAAAAGCTCATTGGTGGCAGTCACCTGATCAAAACCTGTAGTAGATTCCTACCTAGGGTGGTAGAAGAGTGGATGTACCCAAGTTTGGGGAACCACTATAAAATTCTTGTGTTGTCTGTGTGTCTGTGATCTTCTCTTGTGCTTGTGCTGTGATATAGTGTTTGTTGTGTAGCTTAGTTACTTTTCTCTAGTTCACTTGCTGCACTTGTACACTTACCTTCTATTTCAGCAAAAGGGTAAAGTTTTCAAAAACTCTATTCACCCCCCTCTAGAGTTATTCAGAGCTTACCCTATCTTTCAATTGGTATTAGGGGCAGGTTAATCACATCATACAGGATTACACCTGGATTAATCAAGATCCTCAGGATAAACTCTTAATAAGTCTTATTAGTTTCTCTGATTAGATTTTATTTTTTGATATCATGGCACAAAACAAGGATTATGCCAGCACTAGACCACCAGTTTGCAACCTGCAAAAGTTTGGAATCTGGAAGGCAAGAATCAAGCTGTACATGAACTCTATTGATGATGATATTTTTAATTCTATCTTGACAGGACCACCAGATCAAGTAGCCTCTACCTCAACTCCATTAAATCTCAGTGCAGTGCCTCCTCCAGACAAAGCTGATGCACATAAGAAGGCAAAGATTGCTAATGCCAGAGCCATGAACATACTTGCCCAAACTATGTCAGATGACATATTTCAGAAGGTTGCTGAATGTACATCTGCCAAAGCTATTTGAGATTCCCTCAACCAAATGGTAACAGGCTCTGCTGATGAGAGGAAGAACAGAAGATCAAACCTCATATCCCAATATGAGAACTTCAGAAAAGATGAAGCAGAATCTGTAGAAATAATGTACAACATGCTGAGCTCCATCATTAGTGAGCTCAGAACATTGGATAAAGAAATCACTTTAACTGAAGTCAATGATAAGATCCTCATGTACTTCCCTAGCACATGAGATTCTAGAATCTAGCCCATCAATGAAGCCAGAAGCATGACTGAATCTCAACAGAATCTCTACTTGGAAAGCTCAAATCCTATGAGCAACTGGTCAAGTCAAGAGAAGCTACAGTTGAACCAAAAGCTTCAACACCTACCAGGAAGGAACAAAACTTAGCACTCAAAGCTACAGAAGAATCTCCCAGCCTATCTACCAATGAAGAAATTATGAGTCTCTTTACTAAGAGATTCTATAAAATAGCAAGAAAGGATTTCAGAAGGAAGCCTTCAAGGAATGAAGATAAACCCAGGTATGATAAGACCCCTTCTAAAGAAGTTTTCTGTTTTGGGTGCAAGAAACCAGGACATTTCATCTCCGAATGTCTAGAAGCTCAAAAGAAAGACAGAAGGCATGAGAAGGAATCAAGAAGATATCAGCACAACAAGGCCTCCTCCAGCAAATACAAAAAGAAGGAGAAGGGCTTTGTGACTGAAATCTGGAGTGATACTGAAGATGAAACATCCTCATCCAGTTCCAGTGAAGATGATACAGAAGAAAAGATTGCAAGAGAAGTTTGCCTTATGGCAATAGATACTGGAAGTAGTAGATCAAACTCAGATGAATCAGAAGATGAAGAATTCCTCTCTGAAGAGGATCATGTAATTTCTTCATTTGATTTTCAGTCTAAAGAATTCAAATCTGAATTTAAACTATTGTGTTTAGACCTAATAGGATCTGAGAAGGAAATCAAACTTCTCAGGGAAAAACTATTAGAACAAGAAAAAATCATTGCTGATAATGAAAAATTAACTGAAGAATTAAACCTAGCTAATCAACAAATAATGTTCCTAAAATCTGAATTAAGTAAGGCTTAGGAACTAGGAGAAACCTTAAATGGTAGAAGTTTACAACTGATAGACATAACTTACACAGTCAATACAAGATCTAGTAATAACAAACTAGGATTAGGAGCCTCATCTAGTGAACCAATCCTTATTCAAAAAAATCAACTATCAAAACCCATAAGTTTTATTTCTGAAAATGGTTAGAAGAATATTGAACAAGTAGAGAAGGTCAATGAAGTGCTTAAACAACTAGACCTTAAGAAAACAAGTCAGAAAAAGAAAAACACACAATATAACTATTTTCAGCAAATTTCGTCGAACTCAGAACGACGAAATGGGTATAGTTCATCGAACTCTGAACGACGAACTCTGAACGCAAATAATAATGTAATCTATTCTTCGAACTGGGATCGACGAAACCAATATGGTTCGTCGACCAGAGATCGACGTTTTTGGTGGTCTGAGAATGGATACTTCCATTCTTCGAGCAGAGATCGAAGAACTCAACCCCGATCGTCGAGCTCAGGTCGACGAACATACCAAAATTTTTCAGATCTAGTTCATAACCAGAGTAATCTAAAAACTAATAAATCCTTTAATCCCTTTAGTCAGTGGGTCATACCTCCTAGAAGGTATCATCCTTTAGGTTATAAGGATCAACCTGAATGCTCTTTTATTTCTAGTTTTGGCTATGTTAAACAACAAGGACCCAAGGTAACCTGGGTCAAAAACTGCTAATCCTCTTTGTAGGTAGAAGAGAACCCTATCACTCAAAATAAGTGGTACCTGGACAGTGGTTTCTCTAAACATATGACAAGTTGCAAAGAATGCCTAATCAACTATAAGACCAAGACTGGACCTAAAGTAATCTTTGGGGACTCAGGCTTTGGACTAATAGAAGGCTATGGTGACTTCAACTGTGGAGCTGTCACATTCAAAAAGGTGACTTATATAAATGGTCTAAAGCATAACCTAATATTAGTAAGCCAACTATGTGATACAGGTTATCAAGTAAGCTTTACTAACTCTTTATTCGTTATTTCTTTAAACAACACAACTGTTTTAACAGGAACTAGACAATGCAACATCTACTTAGTAAACTTTGAATCAGCTAAATCTGAAATCTATTTATTCAATTCCGTTAGCATTCAAACTACTTTATGACACAAAAGACTAGGACATGTAAATAATAAAAATATAGCTAGGTTATTTAAGGACAATCTTGTTAGAGGTTTATCTTCTGGTCCCTACAAGAAGGATTGCCTCTGCAGGGCTTGTCAACTAGGCAAGCAAACTAAATCTAGTTTCAAATCCATTAATAAGAGTGATTCACCTAGAATTTTGTATTTGCTCCATATGGATCTTTTTGGTTCTATTGCTGTAAAAGTCTAGGAGGAAAGTCTTATACATTAGTTATTGTAGATGACTTCTCCAGATTCACATGGGTTTTCTTTTTGAGAGCTAAGTCAGATACTTTTCAAGTTCTTATAGATTTTCTCAAGAACATACAGATTGAGTATTCTACTCAAGTTGCATTGATCAGAAGTGATCATGACGCTGAGTTTGAATATCTTCTTATGCTAGAGTTCTGTAGGAAAGAAGGTATAAGACACTGCTTCTCATCTCCCAGAACTCCTCAACAAAATGGAGTAGTTGAAAGGAAGAATAGAACACTCATTGAAGCTGCAGGTACATTACTTACAGATGCTTATATGCCTCTTTCATATTGGGCAGAAGTAGTACGCACAACAAATTATGTCCTGAATAGAAGCCTAATACATAAACTAAAGCTTAAGACTCCCTATGAACTACTCAAAGGGAAGAAACCTATAATCACCTATTTTAAAATATTTGGATGTATATGCTATATTCACAATAATGACAAGAAACATCTCAGAAAGTTTGAAGCTAAGGATGCAATGAGAATTTTTCTAGGATATTCCCAAGTCAGTAAGGCATATAGGGTGTTTAATAAATCAATACTAAAAATTGAAGAATCTATGCATGCGACATTTGATGAATCTAACATGTTTTACAAGGAGAGAGATATCTCTACCAACAGTCATTTGCAGGTACATAATTTGTGTGAGAGCTTGGATGATCTAAACCTTACCTCAAAGAATAAATCACATCCCTCTCCACAAGTTATATTAGAAGCTGAAAGTGAAGAAGAGATTGTGGAAGCAACTCAGTCTTCTACAACAGTTGACACAATTCCACAAGAGGAATTTAATCAAATAACTATTGCTAAACCAACTTCTCTTAATGATTTTGTCACACTTAGGGATCACCCTAGATCTCAAGTAATTGGAGATATATCAGCAGGAGTGCAGACAAGGCATCAACTCAACCCTGATGTGATGCTTGCCTGCTTTCTCTCTCAAATTAAGCCTCAATCTATATCTGATGCAGAGCAAGATCCAAACTAGATTATTGCAATGCAAGAGGAACTCAATCAGTTTGAGAGGTGTAAAGTTTGGGACTTAGTTCCAAGGCCTAAGAGATATCCAGTAATTGGGACTAAGTGGGTATTCAGAAACAAACTTGATGCCCAAGGTGTGATTGTGAGGAACAAGGCAATGCTTATTTCTCATGGATACAAATAAGAGGAAGGAATTGATTATGATCAAACCTTTGCAGCTGTTGCAAGACTTGAAGCCATCAGAATTTTCTTGGCCTATGCTGCTCACAAGAAATTCAAGCTATATCAAATGGATGTCAAAAGTGCTTTTCTCAATAGGGAACTAAAAGAAGAAGTATATGTGGAACAACTACCAGGTTTTATCTCTTCAACTCACCCCTCCTATGTTTTTAAATTGCATAAGGCTCTCTATGGTTTAAAGCAAGCTCCAAGAGCTTGGTATGAGACCTTAGCCAGCTTTCTTTTAGAGCATGGTTTTTCAAGAGGCATGGTTGATAAAACCCTTTTTACAAAATTGCATAATGATAAAATTCTATTAGTACAAATATATATAGATGACATAATCTTTGGCTCTACTGATCCAAATCTGTGCAAAAGATTTTCTGATCTAATGCACTCAAGGTTTGAGATGAGTAGCATGGGTGAGTTATCATATTTCCTTGGTCTCCAAGTGAAACAAACCCCTGAAGGAATCTTCATCTCTCAGTCTAAATATGCTAAAGAGCTTATTAAGAAGTTTGGGATGAATGATGCCTCTATCATGAAGACTCCCATGGCTGCCAATGCTGTTATAGATGCTGATGAATCTGGAAAACCAGTTGATCAGACCAAGTATAGGGCCATTGTTGGATCCCTACTGTATTTAACAACAAGCAAGCCAGACATTATGTTTGCCAGATGTCTTTGAGCTAGGTTCCAGGTGAACCTTAAATAATTTCACCTTATTTTCTTAAAAAGGATTTTAAGATATATAAAAGGTTGTCCAGATCTAGGCCTCTGGTATTCAACAGAATCAACATTTGTGTTAACTGGATTTTCTGATGCTGATTATGCTGGATGCAGAGTAGACAGGAAAAGCACCTCAGGAACTTGTCAGTTCCTTGGTGACAAACTTATATCTTGGTTCTGTAGAAAGCAAACATCTGTTTCAACTTCCACTGCTAAAGCTGAGTATATGGCTGCAGGCAGTTGCTGTTCACAGATTTTGTGGATACAAAACCATCTACTGGATTATGGTGTCAACTTAAATAATTCAACTATACTATGTGACAATACAAGTGCCATTTCAATTGCACAAAATCCAGTATTGCATTCTAGAACCAAGCATATATACATTAAACATCATTTCATTAGAGATTGTGTTGACAAACATAAGATTAAACTTGAATTTATCTCTACTGATTTGCAAAGAGCAGACATATTCACTAAGCTATTGGACTCATCCAAACATCTGTTCTTTGTCAATCAGCTTGGTATGATAAATGATTAGGATTTAATCTAATGCTCTGTCTGTAGTCATAGAATTGTCTCTGTTCGTCGACCTGAGATCGACGAACTGATAACTATTCTTGAGAATTTTCGTCAACCTAAGATCGACAAAATCTCTTACTATAACTCATTCGTCGATCAAAGGACGACGAATTATATCTCTACAAGTTTTCTGCGAACGACGAAAACTTTCCCCCTCTTCATTCTTAGATCGACGAACTTTGTCCTTTACGTAGTTTTCGTCAACCTGAGATCGAAGAATCTTGAGTTTTTGTCGGATTGAGATTATCATTTCATATTCCAGAAAATACTATATCTGGCTTTTCTTCGACCTCAATCCCGCGCTTTCAGAATTCCCCTCCTACACTTGATCTTGTGTTTTCTCTTGTAGGTGTGCTCTTTCTCTCTCTCATTCGATCTTAACGTCACAAATGGCCGCTACTGGATCAACCGACATAAAGTTCGATCATGGTTTCGATATTGATTTTGACACTCCAACAGTCAGATCAAATTTTCATAGATATTCTACAGCTATTTGAGGAACAAAATCTGAAGCAGTTCATGTCTGATAGAATCAGGATTCCTATGACAGAAATCAAGGAATGGCTTAGCTCTTCTTCTTCAACAGAGACTGAAATGACTGGGACTATCAGTGGTACTCAGGTGATTCTTTCTCCCTCCGTTCTCTCTGAACTTTTCAATTTGAAAACTGGAGAAGATGATCTAGAACTAGATGATAAGGAATATGAAGATATGCTGGCTGGTATGGGTCACTTCGGCGAAAACCCTAACAAACTGTATAAGAAAAATTTCTCCCCGTCATATAAATTTCTTGCGGATGTCATTGGGAAGGTGCTGTTTGCTAAGCATACAACACATGACTACATCTCCAGGCAACAGTTCCTGGTTATGGCTGCCCTGGTCAGTAAGAGAAGTGTGAACTGGCCACAAATTCTGTTTGACCTAATCAGGAGAAAGAACAACAAAAAGGAGGTTTGCTATGGCAGAATCTTGGGCTTGTTCCTGAAAGCCAAGGCCAATGCACTACTGCTATCTCAGACAACATGCATCAATGCATCTAAGAAGCTCTCATCTGCCCTTTTTAGCAGATGGGAGAGGACTATCATAAAGCCATCTAAGGGCAAGTCCTCTTCCTCTAAATCTTCTGAAAGTTCAAGGGCTACATCAGCCACTCCTCACCCCTCTGCAGAGATTCCATCCATCCCTCCACCTCCTCCTGATTCTCAATCTCCATCTCAGCCTCAAGTTCAACAAACCCCAGCCTCCATTTCTATTCTAATACATACCCCTACACCTCCAGCATCTCCAATTCCTTCTTCCCCTACACATATTCCATCCAATTCTCCCTCTCCTAGGGCTGATACTTCAATCCCATCTTTTAATTTACTTTCATTTTCTTTGAACACTCCTTCTCCTCACCAATCTCCTCAACAGGACCCCCTTGCAGACACTTCCAACTAACAATCTCCTCCAGCAACTATCTTAACTACCTCTATCCCTTCTCAACCACCTCCTGCCCAAACATCTGACTCCACATCTTTGAATCCCTCTATCATCTAACCACTTCTTGAGCTCCTCAAGCCTATCCTCCAAACCATCATTGTAGAGGCTATTTCCCCTCTGTCTATCTCCATATCATCTCTTTCTGCTCAAATCTCTACCCTCACCTCTACCCTCTCTTAATCTTGGGGCCTGGCTTTAGTACATACTGAAACCAGGCAGGGGGAGATACTTAATGATGAAGTAGCAACAGCAGCACCAACAGTAGCAGTAGGAACAAATGTTGATATGGAACCAGATTTTTTACATTTTCTTGATACTGATATCGAATCAGATGATATAATGATAACTGACTCAGTAGCAGATGTAGATAATCAATGTGCAGGTATTATAGTATCCAATGCTCAAGAGACCAGCTTGCCATAAGTTCTGCCTGGAAGGGTCTACTTCATTAAATCTAAAGTAAATCTATATACTCTGTTGAAAATTTTTGGATCTTATATTCAGTTCTGCCTCTCCTCTCCCACTCAATCATCCAGAGCAATAGTATGCTACACCTCCCCTACAAGTTCAGAAGTGTTAGACATTATAAAGAAAAGTCTGATAGCTCCTCCAGTAGCATTATATGAACAAAGATCTAGCCCTCCCGGGCCAACTTATATCATGGATAATAGCCCTATTCCTAGTTTAGATGATCTAATAAATCAGGACATTGATATGGAAGCTGAAGCAGCTGAAGCTGAAGTTGTTCCCACTCAAGCTAGCAAAGAAATTCCCAAGGATCTGATCAGTCAGATTGGTGAAATGTATGACAATCCTTTGTCTTCTTCTGATGATGATAATGATGATGATGATGATTCTGATGATGCTCCAAAGAGGAAGCTAATCTCCAAGAAAAGGAAAGCACCTCCTCCACCTGCTCCAAAACCTAAGTCTACAAATGATATTCCATACTATATTCTGCAAAACATAACTCCTTATAAGGGTATGCCAGCTTGGATGTGGCTATCCAAGAATGAACAAAAGAGAAGAAAGAAAATCAGAAGATACTCTCCTCCACCTGAGAAATTCAAAAGGGATCCTCCTCCTCCTCCTCCAGCTACAAGTGCCTCAGGAACCTTATCTCAGAGCTCAGAAGGATTCACTAAACCTACTCTCACTAAAACTTATCAGAGACAAGGAAGATCTTCTCACTCTTATGGATATAGTCAACATAAACAGAGATATCAGTCTTATTCCAGACATCAGTCAGCTCAACAGTCTATCCCTCAGCTAACATTTTCCCCTCCTCTATCTCCTGGCAAAGCTAACAGCCCTGAAGAACCTCTAATTCCAGCTTATGATCCTGAAACTAGTCCAACTACAAGAATGGCTAGATTCAAGGAATCTGTGGCTTTCTCACAAATCAGGCAAGCCAAAGAAAAAGGTCAAGTCTCTTCTTAGTTCTCTACTATGTCTAGCTACAGGAAGAAAGAGTTTGAAAGATATCAAGTAGGAAAATTATTCAATGCTGATGAATACATGAGTCTACATCCTGAAGCAGTGGTTCCAAGAACTACCTCACAAAATACTATTGGTGATGCTGATATGACCATGACTATGAAGCAAGCTCATGATCCAAACAGGATAATCAAATTTACTAAGCCTGCTGATTCTCACAAGAACATTTAAATTGTTTATTTTCTGTGCTTTTTGTGAACAATCTGGGTACATAGCTTTATAAAGGTACTGATAGCTTATTTAGTCTATCTGTTATCTCAGTTTTCATGGTATGTTTACCTCATTTTGTCTTGCGATCTTTATCTATTTTTGGTTGAAGTAACCTCACCCAAATAGGGGGAGATTATTGGAACCCCTAGGTGATTTGGGCTAGGTTCTTGTCTTAGGTTGTGACCCATATTGTATAGAAGGGTCAAATTTTATGTGTTTCTAGAGTCTAGGCCATGTTCTTAGAGTCAACAGATCAAAGGACCAACCCTACAACACTGCCAAAGACTCAAGACTTAGAGAAATCAAGAATTAGAAAAAGAAATCTACATTCGTCGATCTCAGTTCGACGATAGTCGTGCTCAGCTCAACAAACTCAGAGCTAAAATCTCTGAGCTAAGCTCGACGAACTTCGACAGATCGACTAACTCTTCAACACTCACCGCCATAAGTCACTCAAAGCCAAGGCTGACTCAGAGACAAAGAACACTCGACGCTAGATGTGCTATTCACTCAACGCCGACAGATTGACCAATTTCTTAGGTCGACTAACTTCACAGTCTCAGGTCGACGAACATAGAGCGCAGAATTAGTCAGTTTATGCATAATAGTTGATTCACAGAGCTCAGGTCGACGAAAGCTGATCTTAGTTCGACAAAGGCTGATTAGAGGTCGACGAAATCTCAGGTCGACGAAAGCTGATTAGAGGTCGACGAAAGCTGATCTCAGGTCGACAAAAACTGTAAGACATTTTGTTATTTATTCTTTCTCTTTCTGTCTCATCATTTTATATCTATTATAGGCTATTAATTCGCTTGTAAATCAATGCACTTATATTCTCTGAATAGAGCCGTTACTGACAACATTGATTGCTAACATCCTCTATGAAATTAATTTCTTATATCTCGGGACAGACATATAATAGAATAATTGACAGCATTCTTGCTGTTTTTCGTTCCCAAGATTTTGGCTGAACATTTATTACAGAGTTTTCTTTTGAATTCGACTAAGTTGCAGTTATCTGATACATATCTCCATGCCAAGAAAACTACAAGATATAGAAGAGCAGAGATTGATCATCAACTAGAGTCACAACAAAGAAAACATCCTAAAGTACAGTGAAAAACATCTCTCAGAAAATTGACTGCTCTCAAGAGAAGAAGAAAGAACAACCATCACCATCAAGAGTCTTTCTTTCTCTCCCTCTTTGTTTTCAGGGATCTCAAGTGACATCAACATTCAAATCAGTCAAGGATCTCTGAAAAGCTGAAGGCCTACTCACCCTTTTACAAAGCTTCCTCTCCTGAACCATTCAAGATCTTAGGGGGAGCTTTGTCATCAACAACTCAGAATCCACATAGTCTTCTCACTGTATTTTGAGAAAAGAAGACTTTTATCAAACTCTCATCCCACCTCTGTACAGGGTTTTAATTCCCTTCAAAATTATTCTGGTTGCAAGTCTCCTTCCAAAAGACTTGAGGTTTGGTTTTTGAACACCTGATCAAAAGCTCATTGGTGGCAGTCACCTTATCAAAACCTGTAGTGGATTCCTACCTAGGGTGGTAGAAGAGTGGATGCACCCAAATTTGGGGAACCACTATAAAATTCTTGTGTTGTCTGTGTGTCTGTGATCTTCTCTTGTGCTTGTGCTGTGATATAATGTTTGCTGTGTAGCATAGTTACTTTTCTCTAGTTCACTTGCTGCACTTGTACACTTACCTTTTATTTCAGCAAAAGGGTAAAGTTTTCAAAAGCTCTATTCACCCCCCTCTAGAGTTATTCTGAGCTTACCCTATCTTTCATACTCGCTTAATTTTACTTAGGTAAAATCCTCCATTTATGACTCCTGGTCTTTGGCCTTCCTTAATCCTTCTCTTGTATTTGGGATAAAAGTACACCCCAATAGAGAGATTACACGTGAGTCAACACGATGACCTATATAATGAGGGATTACATTATGTAGTCCTGTGTTTACTGACCCACTATAACCTAACATTGGTGTGTACTTATCAACGTAGACCTGCAAGTACAAAACTAAAAAGCAATATCAAATACAGACTCAATTCAACTTAGCTTGACTGGACCCTTCTTCAAATCAGGATTATTGTGGATGCAATACCCAACAATCTCCCCCTATTTGAAGAAGCCAAAATCCTACAAGCTAAGGTGAATTGAACACACCAAATAAAATTAAATTAAGACTTGAAAAAATAAATGAAATTAAAAAGATAATAGCGTGCATTCCAAGAAAATTAGAAAAATCAAATATATATATATATATCAAAATTGCTTTAGATTAGGGAGGGCAGCCCACTACACACGACAATGAAATATATATATAAGAATTTAGGGCTTCTTGTTCTTTCTCTTCGACAGTTGTCTCTCAAAATATTCTATGGGCTTCAGATAGTACTTTGGAGGAGGAGGAGGCATAGGATCAACATTCTTGTACTTTCGGAAATGAATCCTCCTCCTGGTGCAGACTTCTTTGTATCTGTTCAGTTCTTCTGGACTGTAGTGATCCTGATGCTTCTCCACTTCGAGATCGTACAAGGCAAAGGTGTCCAAGATAATTCCTTTTAAAGTTGGGCTCCAAATTTCATCCATTTCACGGTTAGGCCCTTCTCTGACTTGAGCTGGCCTGGCCAGTTCTGGTCTAACTTCGGAAGTACCTTCTCCAAATTTCCTTTTCTTGAGAACTTGAGCCTCCGAGAACGCAGTAATGGCAGCATTAGTAGCAGCTTGAACATCTAGAGTCACAGCAACAGCAATAACAATATGAGCCTGAGAGAAGTCTTGTGAGTCTGTCTAGTATTGAGTATAGTCTGGAGCTGGATGAACATCAACATGAACATGCTCAGCAGGAACTTGAGACGGGAAAAACTGTCCATGTTACCATACGGTGTTGTCATAGCTGTAATCATATGTTTGTTTGAATTGATCAAACATAGACTTTTCAACACCGACAACCTTAACTTTTATAGCATCCTCCCCCTTTTTGACTTCTGCAGCAATTGCATTGACATAAGATTTCAAGGAAGAGTCATAATGTGTCATTGATCTATTATGGTCCTCGATCAGAGAGAGAGAGAGAGAGTGTTTGTGTCAACAGTTTTCAATACTCCTTCGTTGTGCTTAAGCCCTCTCATCATAAGGGTTATTGCAGTTACAACCTCTTCATATTTTGCGTCAAATTTGGCCTCTAACTTATCAAATTTTACTTTAACTGCAGCAAGCCCATCTAGCATAAATTTCTCTGATTGTTTGACTCTTTTAACCACTTTTGCCAACGAGGCATCGTACTGAGCCTGTTTCTTTGCTAACATAGCTTCAACGGCTTTCAGGATCTGATCACTTGAACTTGAGCTAGGAACATCTGGAAGCACTGGAATAGAAACTTTTGTAGAAATCAAACTTGGTTCCACAGAACCTAGGACAGGTGCATGCACATCTGCAGCTCCTTCCTCAGCAGAAAGATCAACTACCTCGTCAGGCACCAACGGTATCCTGCCTAGTCTCTTGTCCAGGTGGCACATAAGTCTGGCAACCTCAGTGGAGATAGATATTTGGGACGGAGTTGGATCCCCCTCAGACACTACAGAGGTGATCATCTCAGGAAGAGGAACCATCTAATTGTCCACTAACATAGGCTATGAAACAACTATGGCAGTATCAGCAACAATCACATTCTCATTTGCAGCATCCTCAATCTCATGATCCTCCACTCTTAGATCCTTATCAACAGTTGTATCATCATCATCGTCATCAACAACATCTTGATTCACTTCAACAGCAACATCCTCCGCATGATCTTAAGGAGCTTGATCATCTATAACAACAACATCCTCTTGAACTGTATCAACCCCAGCCACCTCCGACACCAACTCTTCAACAACAGTCTGAGCAATCTGAGCAACCTCTGCCATCAAATTCTCTGGCTCAGGAACTGGAAGCACTATATCAGGGGCCACTGAAACTAAAATAGTATCTGGAACTAAAATCACTGTAGCTGTAACTGAATCTGGGATCACTGACTCCCCCCTCAATTTCTGCACTCATGCTGTCAGGAATCTCACTGGGGTATGGGGAAGGGATCCTGCCATCAGGAACATGTTCTTCCTCGTCCACTTGGGGTACTGGGGCTCCCCCTCTCTGTATGATCCTCCTCTCCCAACGAGTGAAGATTGTGGAGTCGATTTTATTCAAATGATGAATTAAAACGCCTTTGGTCATATCGAACCTATCACCATCCAGTTGATTCAGGTATAGGCTGATAATCCTCCCAAAGTTGGGAGTGCGTATGCTATCCTTTATCTTGTCAAATAGCAATGCACCCCAATCCCACCTCTTCCTGCAGATAATGGCAATGAGCACTTTGAACATGTCTGTAGAAAGGTATTCGTGCGAGCCTGTCTTGTAGATCAACACCTTGCTAATGATGTCGGAGAGGAGCTTGCCTTCCTCATTCATCCCTTTACGCTTGATGGCCTTGGTGCCTCGGGGCAATCCACAAAATAGCAGGGCCCTAGATAAATCTTCTTCGTCTAGGTAAACGTCCACTTCAAAGTCTGGAAGCCGCAAATGCCTGGACAGAAGAGAAGCTTTCACTTTGACCTTGTACTTCTGAACTTTGCTCTTTATCACTGAATCTTCACGTCTGAGCTTTGCATTTTGGAAAAATTCAAGAACTTCCTTGTCCAGCACCTTGCAGGTGGTTCGAGGACAAAGGAGAGTCCAGTTTTCTCTAGCATGAGAATGACATTCCGGAATTCGTTAGAGGCATGAGCAAACCCAGTGTGAACCAACTTACCTCCCCCTAGCAAGCCAATAGTGCTTCTAGGCGCCATTGAAAATCAAGGAAAACTGAACTTCTGGTACTCAAAAATCTAGAAAATTGGTTGAATCGCTGTAGAACAGGTTTTATAAAACTGAATCTTCTGTAACTGCCAACAACTGCACTGAAGAATGTCTGGATCGGCAGTGCAATGCCGGACTTAGGAAACGTTGACAGTCAGCGTTCGGGAAATTCCACTGTGCGGGATTGGCGGGAGTGTAGGTGTGAATGTCAGCTAGGGCTTGGGGAAGACGCACAATCCTAGTCGCATGCTCTGCAGGAATTATTTGATGGGAACGAAGAGAGCAATTCGGCGAGATCCGGAAGCTGGAGGGGCGAAAAAGCTACAGTTCGGCGAGTCGGTGTGTTTTGGCGTATTCCGTGAATGAGCCCTCCCTTTTATATATATATATATATATATATGTGTGTGTGTGTGTGTGCGCGCGTGTGTGTGTGATTTTGAAATTGCATGAAGAATGCGCATAGCTCAAATTTGGTCGTCGAGACTTCAGATCCAATAAAGTCAATTGAAATTTTACCCTAAACCGATTTTAGCGAAATTTGCTGTTGGAGGAATCCGATTCAGCGACTATTGCATAATTATGCGACGAGTTGGTCGAAATTCACAAAATTTGACTTGCAAAAATTCCTGCTTTGTTGAAATCGATCCCGAGTCAATTTCTGCCAATTTGACCATCTTCATAGGTCCTTGTTCAGCATACCCAGCTTTGTTCCGAAAAACAAGAACTCAGTCACGCCCAGCGGCTTCGTAAAAATATCAGCAGCCTGCTTGTCCGTCGGGACATAGCTGAGGGCTATGTCCTTGTTCTCCACATGCTCCCGGATGAAGTGGTAGCGCACCTTGATGTGCTTTGTCCGGCTATGAGAAACTGGATTGTTTGCGATTGTAATGGTGCTGGAGGAGTCGCAAAACATCAGAATTTCTCTGAACTTCAAGTTATAATCTTCGAGTTGATTCCTTATCCATAGAAGCTGTGTGCAACAACAACCCGTGGAGATATACTCTGACTCGGTAGTAGATGTTGCCACACAATTCTGCTTCTTACTGCTCTAAGAAATAAGCCGTCTTCCGAGGAATTGGCACGTCCCAGAAGTGTTTTTTTTATCGTCCCTACTACCTGCAAAATCAGCATCTGAAAAGCCAATTATCTCGATGTCATTACTTCTTGGGTACCATAAGCCAAGATTAGGTGTACCCTTAAGGTATCTTAAAATTTGCTTCGCAACGACTGTACAACCCCATATCCGGTGAGTGGTGCCGCCAGGAGCTAAAGGCCAAGTCCTAGGGAGAGGGACATGATATAGGCAAGTGGGGCGGGCCGGCTAGCACTCGCCCCAGGGGAGCTCGGTAAGCGGCGGGCGAGTAGGGCCAGCTCGGCCCGTGCTCGCCAAGGTCCGGGGGAGGCGGAGAATGCCAGCTCTATCAGGCACTCGCCGCCCTAGGCAAGTAGAGGTCTCAGGGACTACCCGCCGCCCTAGGGTTCTGTGATGTATTTTTTTACCATTCTGCCCCCGCTGGCCTTCCCATATCTAGTTATAACAGCGGAGTTGCGCTGTTGGCAGACCCAGTTGGGCATCACATAGCTATTTGGAACAACGGAGGTTGGCTATTTGCAGGATGATTTCAGAAATCTATAAATAGGACCCAAGGGGCATCTCAGAAGGCATGCTTACTTGTTCCCAGACCATCTTGCCCTTTTTAAAGTAGCCTTTAGCTCAACATTTAGCTAAGGGAGGGGAAGCGCCCTAAGATCTTCCCGGTGTGTGGTGGGACCTCCACGCCGAGCCCTTCGGTCAGTCCCCTTTGCTTTTCCTATCATTTTGTATGCAGGAGAGAAGTAAGTGCGCGATCACCCCTTCCCTAAGGGAGAACTCCAAAAAGTCCGATTTCTCGGTTTCAACAGCGACGTAATGAGATTCCTCAGTATTCACCTGATATCTAGAGCAGACACATATTGAGAACATTATATCAGGTTTACTGGCAGTCGGGTAGAGCAAGGATCCATGTATGCTTATGTACTTGGTTTCATCAAAAGGTTTCCCTTCCTCATCTTTGTGTAGAGACACAGTTGAACCCATTGGAGTCCTCACGGAGGATGCGCTCTCCATTACGAATTTCTTAAGAAGCTCCTTGGTGAACTTTGTTTGAGAGATGAAAATTCCATCTTCAGATTGCTTCACTTGAAGTCCTAAGAAATACTTCAGCTCGCTCATACTGCTCATTTCAAACTTCCCTTACATAAGTTTGGAAATCTTCTTGCAAAGGTTGTCTTCTGTAGAGCCAAATATGATGTCATCGACATAGATTTGCACTAGCAGAATCTTGCCTTTAACTTCCCTCAGAAATAATGTTTTGTCTATCTTTCTCCTTGTGAACTTGTTGTCAAGAAGAAAGCTAGACAACGTCTTGTACCAAGCTCGGGGAGCTTGCTTTAACCCGTATAAAGCTTTATTTAAAAAGTAAATGTAATCGGGGAATTGAGAATTGATAAAACCTGGGGGTTGCGCTACATATACTTCCTCTTTCAGATTCTCATTGAGGAATGCTGACTTCACGTCCATTTAGTAGACGGTGAAGCCTTTGAAGGAAGCATACGCAAGAAACAACCTGATCGCCTTGAGCCGATCCACTGGAGATAATGTCTGGTCGAAGTCAATCCCCTCTTCTTGTCTATATCCTTATGCTACAAGCTTGGCTTTATTTTTGATAATTACTCCGTGTTCGTCCAGCTTGTTTCTGAATATCCACTTGGTGTCAATCACGTTCTATCCCATTGGTCTAGGTACCAACTCCCAGAATTTGCATCGTTCAAACTGGTTGAGCTCCTCTTGCATTGCCATTATCCAAGAGGCATCTTTGTTCGCTTCCTCGAACTTCTTCTGTTCTACATGAGACAGAAAGATGAGATGCAAAATCTCATTAATTGTACCTCTTCTGGTTCTCACACTGTCCCCTGGCTCTCCAATGATTAGATCAGTTGGGCGATCTCTTAGGTGTCGGAACCCTAGATTCCTTTCCCTTCCTTCAGTAGGACCTGAAACATCTTGTACAAACTCTATAGGTTGAGGCAATTCTTCCGCTAGCAGTTCTACATCCCCCAAGCCTGGATCGATGATCTTGACTGAGCTTGGAATGTCTTTTTTGACTAGTTCATCCAAGCTAAGCTCTTTGAACCTGGTACCTGCATCTACACCAATAACACTAGACGAGCTTTTATGAAGCATGCTAGTCTCATCAAATACAGCATTTATCGACTCTTCTACCACCAGAGTTTTCTTGTTGAAAATCCTATATGCCTTACTATGTCTATTATATCCTACAAAAATACCTTCAAAACATTTTTCACTAAACTTTGTGCGATAATACTTCCCATTATTAAGTACGAAGCATTTGCTTCAAAAGATTCTAAAGTAGGACACAGTCAGTTTTCTGCCCTTCAATAGCTTATAGGGGGTCTTACGATAGCTTTTGTTGATGAGTGCTCTGTTTTGCACGTGACAAGCCATGTTGAATGCTTCAGCCCAGAAGTACTTCGGAAGTGAAGCGTCGTTCAACATGGTTGTACATGCTTCAATTAGGGTTATGTTCCTTCTCTCAGCAACTCCATTTTGCTGTAGAGTGCGCGAGAGGAAAACTCATGAAATATACCTTGACTTTCACAAAACTTTGTCATGGCACCAGACTCAAACTCTATTCCGTGGTCACTTCTGATTTTGACCACCAAGCAGTCCATTTCGTTCTGAATTTGCTGGACAAAATTAGTGAAAGAATCGAAGGTGTCTGACTTGTGTTTCAGAAAGAACACCCAAGTGAAACGCGAGTAGTCATCGACAATTACTAATGTATAGACCTTACCTCCTAAGCTGTGAGTAGACATAAGATCAAATAATTCCATATGAAGCCAGTATAAGCTTAAAGAAGAATCTTTCTCAGCAACACCCTTAAAGGTAGCCCGTGTCTGCTTACCCATTTGACAGGAGTGGCAGAGACTCTCTTTATGGTACTTAATACTGGGGGGCATCACACATTATGTTGTGAGAAAATAACATATTTAAGGTTTTGAAATTAATATGTGCTAATCTCTTGTGCCATTGGTCACAGAGAGACACACTATTTTTGTCATAAAACACATTGAGGTGGAATTGTTTAAGCAAAGGAAATTTAAACAGAAAATATTTCTGCTCAGAGTGCCTATTAAGTCCTTCTCCAAATTTGTAGACGATTTTATCAAACACTTGTTCTTGCAGAACTCAACGATGTAGCCTTTATCACATAGTTGACTTGTGCTTATGAGATTATGGTGTAATCCTTCAACATAAGCAACATCTGTGAAAGAGATTACGTCGTTGGAAATCATACCATAACCTTTTGTAGTTCCCCTGTCTGAACCTCCAAATATGACTTTGGGTCCATCTTTGATTGGGGTATAATCACGCAAAAGGCTTATTGTCTCGGTCATGTGCCGAGAGCATCCACTGTCTAAATACCAGATCGGAGTTCTATTGGCCTTTGGACATACTTACAAAGATAAATCAGTTTACCTTTGGAACACAAACGTATTTGGGTCCTTGGTTCCTGGTCAGCATACTCCCCCTAAGAACATTAGCCTTGTGAGTGGTCGGTCTCGCATAGCTAACTCTAGGAGTTACAAGATTGGCAGGGTTATACCAACAATCTGTGCCAAAATGACCAATTTTGGCGCAGCACCAACAATCGAATCTGTTATACCTCCTTTTGTACTCCTACTTTACCCTTTGAACATGAGGTCTAGCAGGGGTAATATTCTTAGAGGTGGAGGCCTCCTAGTTGTAGCAATCACAGGGCTTCCCATCTCCTTATCCTTAGGCACATCATATTTAGCTTTTGGTGCCTTCTTATTGTTATGGCCATGCATATATGGACCATAACTCTTCATCTAAATTTCCTCAAATGGTGCTTTGAACATGCTGACACCAAAGTCACAGGGATGGGTCCATCCCTGGTATATGTTCTTGGGCTCTACATGAGTAGGCCTAGCATGATGACCATATGACGACTCAAGGTCAAACTTGTTCTTCGGAAATATTACTTTCCTGAATGAAGGTTGACCCATGGGTGTCTTCCCCTTTTCTTTGGCGCTAGCCTTCTTGGCAGCCTTACCCTTTTCACCGACGTGGCCAAGACCACTACCCTTCTTCTGAGTTGAAAATTCATCTATGAGAGGGTGAACAGTCATTGGCTTGGAGAAACTCTCAACGAGTTTTCTCTCTAGCGCAAGCTTTTCTTCCAGCTCATTAAGATATTTCTCCTTCAGACTTAATGTCTCAGCCGAGCCCATGAGTTCCTCTTTCAAGGAGCGGACTTCATCTATGAGAGGAAGTAATTTTGAAATTTCTTCCTTCAGATTTGCTTCCACTGCCTTGAGGGAGGCAATCTCTTTTACCTGCTTTTGTACTACCTTACGATATTTGTCGAAAGCCTTTAATAAGTGCTCATGCTGAGCCATCAACTCTGATTCGTTCTCATCAGAGGAGTATTCTTCATGACCATTGGAGGACGTTTCAGATTCTGAAAGAATAGTGTGCGAGTTTACCTTCCCATGGTATTCGGAGTCGCCCACTTCCTCGTCAGATTGAGCCATAAGCCCAAAGTAAGATTCTTCATTTTCAGAACTTGACTCGCTCGAGTCCTTATCGTTGAGAGTCTTTGACTTTTTGGCGACGAAGATCTTTTCTTCTTTCTTATTCCCTTTGAAGGATCTCTTCTCGTCCTTCCTAGAGCTATCCTTCTTCTTGTAAGGACACTCTGCAATCATGTGACCTGTTTTATTATAATAGTAGCAAACAACGTCAGAGGAAAACTGTTTGTTCGGTTTGGATTTGTACCTGTCCTCTTTGCTGTAGCTTTTCGTCGCTCGATCACCGTCACGACGTGATCTTTTGGAATCTATAGAGGATGAACTATTTTTCATTTGTCTCCTATTGCTCAGCAGCTTCTTGAATTGTTTGGAGATGAGGGAAAATTCTCCATCAGATAGCTTGGAGCCAGACGTGCTTGGCTTAGAGTCTTCTGGAGTGTCAGGAGCTCGTGTCCTTATAGGTGTCACATCTCTAGATTTTCTTGACCCTTCCGCCTTCAGAGCCACAAACTTTTTTATGCTAGACGTTTTGTTATTCTGCTCCTCCTTCTTATGTGTATTCATTTGAAGCTCATAGGAGAACAACTTTCCGAACAGGTTCTGTGGATCTATCTTTGGAAATTTCCCAAATTCTCTAATGACGATAAACTTTGTGTCCCAGTCGGCCATGCATAGCGTTTTTCTAGGGTTCATTTTAGGAAACCTTTTATAGCCGTTTAATTTCGAATCTCTCTATATATACTTAGGGTGATTTCAAAATCAACACTAATCCAAAAACCGAATTGTAATTTTCGAATTTCTAAATCTTCCCGAAATTGAACCCGTTGGCTGCACGCTACCTGGTTACGCGATATTCTTCCATTCGGCCGCAGCTTCTTTGATTATCTTCTTCATTGACAGTTTTGATTGGATTGTTTCATCTTTCAAGATTAATTATACTCCAGTCCAAGTTGGTTGAAGATCTAAGATTCAAGGTTCAAGATCCAAAGATTTCAAGTTTCCGAGTTCTCCGAGATCCAAGATCAACCCTTCCAAGAACGTTGGATCAAGACTTGTAATCGTGTGTTATTGTTGTAATATCATTTTGTATTGTGTAGGAGATTTTATTCTTAGAGTTTTATAAATCCGTTTGTGGATCGAGAGAGTAGATCCGGTTGTGGATCGAGGTTGTAGATCCGGTTTGCAGATCGAGTTGTAGGAGAGTTTGTTCTCCGAGTTGTAGGAGCATCGTCTCCGAGGTGTAGGAGTTACGACTCCGAGGTGTAAGATTTGTCGAAATCTGAGTTTAGTGAAGTAGCCGAATCTGCCCTTCGTGGGAGATAGGCGAGGCGGGATAGTAAACGTACCCAACTCGGGGAACCACTATAAAATCTCTGTGTTTGTGTGCTTGTTATTTAAGATTATTTTTATTTCGCAAAAATACGCAAACATCACCTATTCACCCCCCTCTAGGTAATTTAGGTAGACACTAAATACTTTCACGCAAGATTTCCCTCAGCCGAAGTTAACAGTGCCTACACGCCCCCCTACACGAGCGTGTAATTCCCAGAAAATTTTCTATAAATACCAACAAGCTTCAAGTGTTCCAGATCAAATTAGAGTAGATTATGAGCTGTTTAGTTGAGATTAAGTTGAGAGTTTGGGTGTTGCTACTTATTTTTCTTCGTGTTTATGGTCTTAATTTCGCTCTCTTTCTCTCTCTCACTTCAAGTTCTTTCTATTTTACTTTTCATGCAACTTTTGTAATAAGCTTGTAATGTCTTTAAATAGTATGGAATTAGTGCATAGCTAGTCTTTTTATTCATGCAGTTGTAGTTTTTATTTCAACTTGTAACTCCCTTTGTTTTAGTAATAATAGTTTCTCTCTTTCTTTTCCTTTCTTTATTTAGTTTTTCATGAGTTTCTACTACCTATTTCTCTCTTACCCTTCCACCACGAGTAACTAAATTCTCATTAGTACTCGATCGTGATGATCTGAAGATGATTTGATCAAGTTATGATACTTTAGCTTTCTTTCTCTTCTTAAAGTACTAGCCTTCGATTTACTCTTGATTTAAATTTAGTGGAACTATATTATAGATATATAGTCTTCACTTAGGTTTTCATTCTTAGTTAGCTGAGAAGCTCATAGTTTGAATTGATCACCCAAGAGTAAAGAGAGTTGCACGCACCTCTCGATAGAGAATGACGTAAATCTCCCGAATTGGAGTCAAATCCAATATCGGAGTTCACAACTTAAGGCGAACTTTAGGCATTCGAATCCGGGACGAGAGTTTTATCGAATCTTCCTAAACTCAGTTAGGCACTTCTTCTAGAGGAGCATGTTCAAGCTTCAGGAACTTAGTTTATTATTTCATTTTGATTACTTTATGCCGAAGTGATTCAGAATCGATTACTAATTCTTTTATCCATAAGTTTTAACAATTTTATAACGTGCAATTTAGCGTTATTTTAGTTAAATAACACAAACCAAAAAATCATTTGATAAAATAATAGTAACCTCCTCAAAGTAGAAGTAATCAATCCGCTCTGGGTAATATGGACTTGATATTGAACTTAAATATCCAATACTATAAATGATAAGGTACAATTGCCTTTATCAGATACAGAATCAGAGAAGATTTTCAACCTCATTTACATCTCTTTTCTCAAACCTCGTCTTCTCTACTCCGCACATCGAATTTCTTATATATCAGTAGGATATAACAAAAGGTCTGGTTGGAGCCCCACGCCATATTCCATGAATAGTCAAAAGAGTTGCACATTGAAATCATAACATTTACGCATCCTAACTCAGAGTGCATTCTAGCGGAAGTAATTAAATGAACTTAGAACTCAAAATCCAGAATGTCTACTAATAACACCATAAGAATGTTATTCAAAATACACAAATTTTTTTTGGCTTTAAGGCCTTACAATTGTTCTCTTTACAAATGTATATTCCATACATAGACACACAGGCTGACCACACATAAAAATAGTTAAAGTTCGCATTAGGGCCTTCAAGGGCCAACCAACGCAGCATATGGGACTTCAACCCGCTACTTTCCACTAGGCTCTCCAACACCTGTATAAGCGCGACCCACAAAGATGTGGCAAAACAAAGCAATGGTCAGCATTAGCTTACCAAATTAAAATGACCCCACCCCTCACTTGGGGCGACGAAGCTCCTTCCCTGCAAACAATAGTATATAACTCTTTTGTCAACAAAACGTGCAATTATGCACTATTCGCCACATACATAGGCACGTACGACCACACATTTCGTGCACTCAGGGCATATTATGGTGTACCGAATTTCCTAGGGTCCCACCACCATCCACATTCCCAGACTTAATGGTCTAACATTGAGCATTTTTGGTCACGCATAAAGCGAACGACCCTCTTCTATTCCCCGATTGCACTAGTTACTTTAGGCCGTCTAGTCAAGCGACATAGAGCGGGTACAGATCAACCCTTTCCCGTTGCTCAAATTGCCATTGCCACACAACGGTTGACAAAACGCGAGTCGGCTTCTCCTTTCCTGTATTTTATATGTATAACCGAGTTATGTCCAAGGCTGGCACTCACGGCCACCACAACTGGGCTCTTCAGGCTCTAAGCTTCACATGCTACCCATCTATTGGGTCCATTGCCAACAATGTTCCCTAGATTTGATTTGAAGAGGAATCTACATCAACACTAAGAGAATAGTTGTATTTGATGTTGTTTAAGCTCATCATGTGCAGGATGTTCCAAGGAACAAGTCTAGACAGGTTGTCTAAGTGATGTGACAGGTGGTCACAAAGTGAAGATGCTGGAAAGACAGGAAGTAGCCTATGTGACCAAGTTAGGATGTTCCAAGGAATAAGTCTAGACAGGTAGTCGATGATTGGACAGGTTAACAAGAAGAATATGCTGGAGAATTCAAATATTGTCAAGCTCAGTTCAAAGTATGGGTCTCAGATTTTGTCGAGCTCAGCTCGCAGTTCGTCGAGCCCAGCTCAAAGATCGTCGAGCTCAGCTCACCATTCCTTGAGCTAAAACTCAGAAGCTTGAGGTTCAGAATTCGTCGAGCTCAGCTCGAAGTTTGTCGAGATCAGTACACAGTTCGTCAAGATCAGCACACAGATCATCGAGCTCAGCTCTCCACACATTGAGCTAAATTCAGAAGCTTGAGGTTCAGAATTCGTCAAGCTCAGCCCACCGATCGTCAAACGCAGTTCAACATTCGTCGACCTAAAGTCAGACAAATTGACTAAGGCAAAACCGCCGAGACAGCTGAGACCGCTGAGAAGAAACCACTGAGATAGAAGACTGTCACAGCTAAGAAGAAGAAAGCGTTGATACCGCTGAGAAGAAAGCGCTGAGACAGAAGCTTGTCTCAGCTGTTAAGAAGAAACTGTTGAGACTGATGAGAAGAATCGCTGGGACAAAGCAAGCAGAAATTTTCTAAGTCCAAAAGTGGAGTTCATCGAACTGAGTTCAGAGTTCGTCGAGCTCAAGTTAAAGGTTGAAGATTCAGAGTTTGTCGAGCTGAGCTCGCCTTTCGTCGAGCTCAAGTTAAAGTTTGAAGATTAAGAGTTCGTCGAGCTGAGCTCACCTTTCGTCGAGCTCAAGTTAAAGGTTGAAGATTCAGAGTTCATCGAGCTCAGTACCGAGTTCGTTGATCTCAGCTCGACGATCGTTGAGCTCAGTCCAAGTACTTCATGTCATGCTAAGACATCACATTTCGTCGAGCTAAATGTAAAGTTGGAGATTTTGGAGTTTATCGAGCTCAGTATAGAGTTCGTCGATCTCATCTCGATGATCGTCAAGCTCAGTCCAAGTACTTCATGCCGTGCTAAGATAGCACACTTTTTCAAGCTAAATGCAAAGTTGGAGATTCTGAAGTTCTTCGAGCTCAGTACAGAGTTCGTCGATCTCAGATCGACGATCGTTGAGCTCAGTCCAAGTATTTCTTGCCGTTGCGGGAAAGCCATAGTAGCGCCGGAAGCTACTATTTGTCCTCTTCTGAGGAAGGTGGCGCTCACCATCCTTGGCTAGGCCCACATTAAAATTATGTCATTTATGCAAATCAATAGATATAAAAGGAAGAGAAGAAAGGAAGATTAAGGTTAATTAAAATGAGAACGAAAGCAGAAAACAAAATAGAGGCGACTTGACTTCATCTTCTTCTTCGACAAGCTTGAAAGCAAAGTCCAGTAGTGAAAGCCAGAAGGCAAGGATAACTGAAGCTTCTTCCAGTTCAGCAAGATTGTTCCTTGAAGAACAAGTTGGCTGATTCAATCTATCAGCAAGAGAAGATAGCTGTGTGAAGGGCTGTAAGCCCTCAACAACAGTTGCTGCCTTCAGTACAATAGAGAAATTGGTAGCTGTAGAAGAAGACTACTTCCTTCTACAGCAAGTGGGCTGGAATGATATCTGCTCAGTCCAGCAAGTTAGACTCAGAGATTTTTCTCTGAGCCAGTATTTCAATTTTACTGATTACTTTCCTGTAGGATTCAGTTTATCTGAATCTGAGTGTAGGGCACTTTGTGCCTGAGTGGTAGGTGACAAATTAGTCACTGAGGTAGGTGCCCTGCTGGGGTACTGAGGTAGGATCCAAGTGTGGATCTGAGCTGTAGTGCTTAATTGCCTGAGGTAGGAGAGTGTTGCTCTCTGAGGTAGGATTCAAGTGTGGATCTGAGGTAGGGTTGTCCTACCAACCTGAGTGTAAGGCCTAGTTCCTGAGGTAGGTGACTGTTGGGTCACTGAACTGTAGGTGGCAAGTGTGTCATTGAGTTGTAGGCCTTGGAGGAGGCGTAGCTGTAGGTTCCTGGAAGGTCACTGAGGTAGGTACCTGGAAGGGTACTGAGCTATAAGAGTGCTACGACACTCTGAGAGTAGGGCCTTGTTCCTGAAGTTGTAGGGCTGAAAATCCTGAGCTGTAGGCCTATAGATAAGGCTGAGGTAGGTGGTTTAAGGACCACTGAGTTGTAGGAGCACTGTAGGTCTCTTAGGTAAGAACCCTTGTGGTTCTGCGGTAGGGTTCTGAAGAGAACCTGAGTATAAGGCTGAGGGCCTGAGGTATAAGATTTGTGGAGCATTTTTGAGGAGTTTGTGCCTTGTCTAACATAAGTTAGAAAGGTGAGAGGGAAAGTGGATGTACCCAATTGGGGAACCACTATAAAAAAATGTGTGTTGTGCTGTGGTTCTTTCTCTTGTTCTTAAATTACAGGTAATTTGGACAAGCTTTAGATCACTAAATTTATAAACAACAAAAAGTATTAAGTAATTTCAAAGACCTATTCACCCCCCCTCTGGGTGACTAGCTAACCTTGAAGTAATAACTTTCAAGTGGTATCAGAGGGAGGTTACTCAAAAAGGATCTTACAATCTTAGTATACCTTCAAGGTTAGCTATAAGATATATTTATGGGGTCTGGTGTAAACTATAAGGAGCTGTGGGAAATGAAATTACCAATCTACAGAAATGAGGGCTTTGGCCTCTGAAAGGAAAGGGTCATACTATTCATGGAAGCTGTTGACCCTAGGATAAACATCACAGTTAAAGAGGGACCCTTCATCCCTATGAAGATCTCAGTTTTGGATGCCAACATCCAGACACCTAAATCTTATGAAGAAATGAACAAAGATGAGCTCCTTCTTGCCTCCATGGACAAGAGAGCTCAAAACATTATTGCCAGTATAGTAGATGATTCAAACTTCTAGAATCTGGTGCACTGTAAGACCTCCAAGGAGATGTGGGACACCCTAGTTGTGTTCATGGAGGGTTCAGAAGAGGTGAGGGATGACAAAAAATCCATGCTCAATCAGGAGTATGAGGCCTTCAGACAAGGAAAGTCTGAGGGCATTGCTGAGAGCTTTGAAAGATTTTTCAGAATTGTAAATTAACTGAGAACATATGGAAGGGTCTTCAACACATATGAGCTGAATGAAAAATTTCTCAGGTCCCTCACAAAGGATTGGGACAAAGATTTGTGCCATCAGGGAGATAGGCAAGTTAGCTGACACTCCACCTCCAACCTTGTTTGGAAAGCTACTGTCTTATGAGATGCAACTTGCTGCAAGGAAGGAAGAAGAAGAGAAGAGCAGTAAGTCACAGGGCAAAGAGAAATCTGTGGCCTTCAGAGCTGATGCTTCAACCAGGAGTAGAAGGAAGATCTCTCCAGTTAGAAGAACTGCTGTGTTAGAATCTGAGAGCTCAAGGACTAGCTCCTCTGACAGCAATATATCTGTTGAGGACCTTGCTACCTTCTCCAGGAAATTTCAGAAACTCATGAATAAGGGGCATTGGAAGAACATAAGGGCATCCTCTTCCTCACAACACAGAAGGAAATCCTCTAAGGAGGACAGGTTTGCTCCTAACTCTAGCAAACATACTTCCTCTAATGTTATTTGTTTCTACTGCAGCAAACCTGGGCATGTAGTTACTGACTGCCAAGTGAAGAGGAAATAAAAAGGAGAGAAGAAGCACCATAAAGGGAAAAAGAAAGAGAAGTCCCTTGTGGCCAAGAAGGAAAAGACCTGATCTGACTCCTCCTCTGGGTCAGACAGTGAAGAAGAAAAAGCCTACATTGGGCTAATGGTTGTTGCTGAAGAAGAACCTGAAGAATATCCTGCTGCTAGGATAGGAATCAAGGCCCCTCTATCATATTCAGAAAGTGACTCAGAGGTGGATGAAGATGAAGAAGAAGATGTTCAATTCCATGGATTAATGACAATGACAGATGAGGAGAGCAGCCAGGATCAGCCTTGACAGGCTCAGGTAAATTCTAAATCTCTGCCTTTTATTTCAGGTCATGAGGCTAGCTCAGATTCTGAAGATCAATCATCAAGAGATGAAGGGGATTCAGAATTCGAGGATGATGTCAATTCTATAATTGACAAGTATGGAGAACTTCTTGAAGCATTCAAGAAGTGTAAGCTCCTTGCTAAGAGACAGGTAAAAGAGCTTCTCAGTCTTAGGATCAAGTGTGAGGGATAAGAAAAGGATCTCAATGATATGGCTGCACAATCAGCCAAGCTCAAGGGGATCATTGATATGGAGTCTATGGTAAGAGTCTCAAATGAGAAACTTATCCAGAAACATAAAGATGATCTCCTAAATAAGAAATTGCTGGTGGTCAAGTTTTCTAAGCCAAGCACTGTGCTTCCCTTAATTCACATCCTCTTTACCCAAAAGGTTAAGAAAGGGTTAGGATTTAAGGGACCTGCTAGACCTCCCAATCCAAAAGGAAAGGGGAAGACACCAGTTGTGCCTCCAGCCTCATTTCCTCCAATCTCTTTTCAGAAAGTCCTATTGCCTTCTAACAGGTATGACCATGAAAGCTATTATGGTCACTTGGAGAATGGCAGATCCACTTGTATGGACAAATGTGCCCATAGACAAGGTGGAATATACAGCCATGTGAAGGCCTTTAAGGCTGCCCATGAGAATGGCCCATCCTGGACCATTTTTTTTGGTGCCTGTCACAACCCGCATTTTCCCAACAATTAGATTAAATCAGAGTAAGGGAAAATACGCGCCGTGATGCCACGTCGTGCAAGGGATAACTGCAGACGCTCAGGCAGGGCTCCAAACTCTACAGTTTTAAAAGAAAACATATGTTATCATTAACAAAATCCCGTTTAAGTTGAGAAGATAGCCGTATCCCTCGGCTTAGTGGATCATCTAGTCCACGGTCTACAAAATAATTATACGCTTGCGGAAGATATTTGATTAGATTGACTCTAACATCCTACATGAGTATAAATGTCCCCGAGGAACAACACATATAATGCAAACCCTAGATTTATAATAAGTATATGAAAAGTCTTTACGCTAACTAGAAAGTAGTGACTTAGTTTTGAAAGAAATTGCATGGATGCTTTACTATTAATAGGTTTTTTTTATAAGTCAAAATACCTAACATGCAGTCCTAGCAAGGAATCATCCCAGAGAGCAAGTTATCTAAATTAAAACATAAGAAACTACTACAGCCAGCATGTGTCAAAAATCAACAATTCCTGTGGGCGTCAACAACCTGACACGAACCCACAGTATTAGGTATGTCTGAACTAAGGAAAACAACTAAAAGACAAACTACCTCGCTATGGCGAGGTGCAAAACCACAGCCAACACTGCTGCTCAGAAAACCAAAACTAGCTCCACTATCTGCTACTGCTCTGAACCTGAGGCATTCCAAAAAAAAACAGAACACCTCAGCAAGAAGGTACAAGTAGTGGCAAGAAAATAAATAAAGTAAACAAATGAACAAGGTCGAAAGGGGTACCAACCCAGGACCCAAAGTACTGAAATAAGGTACAAAACAAAATTAGAGAAATAGAACTTACGTGAATCGTCACGTATAACCAATCATGCCAGATACCCAAGGCAGGGGGGGAAACAAAGGCATGAGTAAATCATAAGAAAGAAACTAAAAAAAAACAACTTTATTAGCCGCGTGTGGTCAACTCTATCTAAACAGGCAGGGTGCTCACTAATAAGGACACACCCCTCACAGATGTTAAAATCCGTCTAATTGTGGGGGAGACTTATACACTCCACTAGTCGCCGCAGGATGCCCAACCACCAATAGAGTTGCACGACCACTAATAAAGGAAAACAAACCTTGCGGTCGGTGGATTTGCCCACAAACACCCGCAAGAACGAGTCACTAGGAAATAAATCACAGGATTTGGCACAACGGATTCTACTCGATATATTCTAGGTTAAAAACACGGTTGATCAACCTCTAGAAACGATTTACGACCCTAGGTAATTTCTAACGCGATAAATAGGGCGATAAAAGCCCACAATAAAACCCTACATCGCATTTCTACAACTCCACAAGACGAGATTTTTTTCATGCCAAAAACTAAATAAAAACCAAGAAAACTCATAAGGAAGACTCAACAAGCATACTAAACCGAATCTCAAAAGTGCACAAGGATTGAGAACTAAAGTTTAACCGTTACCATCAAAATCGGACGAGAGGGAAGGAGGGAAAACCACTACTTGCCTTGGTTGCACCGGAAACGTTCTCTGAATCGTTCCACGCCGTAGATCGGGACAAAAGAACTCAGGAGAAGTAGAGATCTAAACAACAATGGCGGAAAAGGGATTAGGGCCGAAAAACCCTAACAAGAAAACTCACGGAAAGAGGAAGAAATTACCACGATAGCGTAGCTCTCGGTGAGAGCTTTCCGGATCTACGATCGGTTGAAGATTCCGAGCACCGGAGCTCCGTCGGCGGCCACCGGAAGATCCACGAAGTGGAGAAACTTATCTCTCGCCGCTGGTCTGGTTCGGAATAGAAGTATCGGAGAAGATGAAGTTATATCCTAATAACCTAAGAGAAAAGTATATATATAGTTTTTTTTTCTTTTATAAAAATTTCAACTTAAAAGGGACAGTCTCGGAAATATCAAAAATAGGCATCCAATATGGCTTCAAATCGAAAAGTGGTCAACATGAAAGCTGTAGATCTCGTCGAGACGAACAAAATTCATGTTGACCATTTTTTGATACGATGCCGTTTTGACCCTCAAAACGGCTCTCTAACGCTGACAGGAAAGGACTACTCGAGTGGCAGCAAACATACTCGAGTAGAAGCATACATACTCGAGTAGAAGCATACTTAGGGTCTGTTTGGGATAGCTCTGGCAGATTGAAAAGCTGCTGTCCGGATAGAGCTGTTTTAAAATAGATCTCTGGGGAGCAGTTTTGAAAAGCTGCAGACTGTTTGGGTGTTCTGTGCAGAAGTGCGCTCGGAATCGCCGGAGGAAGGACGTCGGGGGCTTGGAATTGCCGGAGGAAAGCCGTCCGGGGCTCGAAATCGCCGGAGGAAGGCCGTCCGGCCTCTGAGCATGTTCCAACTGAAGAAACCATTAGATTTCCAAAACATGTGAGAGAGAAAGCTATTTTGCGGGAGCAGAAGCTGGGGAGGGAGAGATTTCTGAAAAGCTGTAAAACAGCTCCAGATTTTTGAAAAGCTCTTCACAGGGAGCTGTCCCAAACAGACTGAAAGCAGCTCTGGCGGTTGGAATAGAGATTTTCCAACCGCCAGAGCTGCCCCAAACAGACCCTTACTCGAGTAGGAGATCAAATATACTCGAGTAGGAGTCCAAATACTCGAGTAGGAGTTCAAATATACTCGAGTAGGAGTCCAAATACTCGAGTAGGAGTCTATATACTCGAGTAGGAGCACCATACACGAGTTCCAGCAGAAATAACAAGAATAAGGGTTCAAGATGACCTTAAATAGAAAAGTAGTCAAGATAAAAGTTGTAGATCTCGTCGAGACGAACAAATTTGATGTTGACCATTTTTCCACCCGACACCGTTTTGACCCTCAAAACGGTGCCCGAACGCAGACTGTACATGACTACTCGAGAGGAATGAAGGTTACTCGTGTATAAGAGCAAAATACTCGAGTGGAATGAAGGTTACTCGTGTATAAGAGCAAATACTCGAGTGGAATGAAGGTTACTCGTGTATATGAGCAAAATACTCGAGTGAAATGAAGGTTACTCGTGTAGATCAAAGGTACTCGAGTAGAAATCAAAAATACGGCTTATTTACGAGCAGTTTTGGGAAAATCAAAAATAGAAGCCTAAGATGACCTCAAATCAAAAAGCGGTCAACATAAAAGTTGTAGCTATCGTCAAGACGAACAAACTTGATGTTTACTATATTTTGATACGACACCGTTTTGACCCTCAAAACGGCGTCCGATCGAAATCTGAAACGGGCTACTCGAGATAACAAAGCGCAAATTCTTGAAATGAAATTTTTGAATAAAGGGACACGAGTTCAGAACAGAGGCCCATACATGCACCGAATTAAGCGAAACTCACACCATAGGCGAAAACTGGCGCTACGATTCCAACGGCGAAGCCAAAACCTAAATCCGACGAGTCATTCCTGAGATAAAAATTTCCAAATACAATGACATAAATACTCAAAACTTCAATCGCGCGCCGAGACTCCAAAAAAAATGCTCGGATTGCGACGAAACTTGACGAGCAAGTCATAGAAATATTTTTTGATTTCGACAAAAATCCAAGAAATTGGCCGACTCGACCGAACGGACGCGAAAATGCCTTATCGGCGATGCGCCGTCAACCCGACGTTAAAAGTAACGCCATGACGTCATAAATATGACGATACCAAAACCAAACAAAATCATCGAAAAAATCAGGGGCGTTACAGTCACTCCCCCTAAAAAGAAGTTTCGTCCCGAAACTTATTACAAATCCAAAATCTAACAAAAACGAAGAAATCAAACACAACCTAAAACATATAAACATACCAGAACTAGGCGAAGAGGTGCGGATGAGATTCTCTCATCGCTGAATCCAACTCCCACGTCGCGCTCTCGACGTCCTGGTTTCTCCAAAGAACTTTGACCATAGGAATGGTCTTCCTCCGCAACACTCGATCTAGAGATTCCAAAACGCGGACAGGCTCTTCCACATACGAAAGATTGGGCTGAATCTGGGGCACCGAATCAAGGACTTGACGACCATTACGAACACACTTCCGCAACTGGCTCACATGGAACACATCATGGACACCAGGGAAAGTAGCAGGCAAAACTAGCCGATAAGCTGACACTCCGATGCGCTCCAGAATTTGAAAAGGTCCCACATACCGGGGATCCAACTTGTGGTTCCTTCCAAATCTTTTAACACCTGGCATCGGAGAGACCTTCAGAAAAAACCAAGTCCCCAGCAGCAAACTCCAGATCGACCCTTCGTCGATTAGCATATTTCTCATAACGCTCTTGTGCTACATGGAGTTTCTCACGAATATGAGTTACAGCACAATTCATCTCCTCAAGGGCTTTCGGACCTAGCAACGGCCTCTCACAAACTTCAGCCCAAAATAAGGGAGTTCTACAACGCCTCCCATATAAGGCCTCAAACGGGGCCATCTGCAGACTCTCTTGATAGCTATTATTGTAAGCAAATTCCATGAGTCTGAGACGCTCATCCCAAGCACCACCATGATCCAAAATATAACACCTGATCATATCTTCTACAATCTGATTCACTCTTTCCGTCTGACCATTCGTCTGCGGATGATAGGCGGTGGAATACCTTAAATCAGTACCCAACCCCTCTTGTAAACTCTTCCAAAAACGAGACGTAAATCTGGAGTCTCGATCTGACACGATGCTGACAGGTACACCATGTAATCTAATAACTTCTTCAAGATATAACTCAGCGATCCTTTTCATAGAATACCCAATCTTAAATGGCACAAAGTGAGCACACTTAGTCAGTCTATCGACTATCACCCAAACCGAATCGTGCCCACGGGGAGATTTTGGTAGACCGGTAATGAAATCCATTGATATACTCTCTCACTTCCATTGTGGAATATCTAGCGGTGTCAGTTTACCACCAGGCCTCCTATGATCTGCCTTAACACGCTGACACGTGTAACATTCTGACACAAACCTAGCTATATCACCCTTCATTCCCGACCACCAAACAATTTGCTTTAGATCTTTATACATTTTGGTGGATCCAGGATGATAGGAAACACTGGAACCATGAGCTTCTTGACAAATCTTAGCCCGAATGTCACCAATGGCCGGGATACAAAATCTACCTCGATATTTCAGAGTACCTAACTCATCCAAAGAAAAATCAGGTAACTCTCCTTTCTCAGTTCTAACCCAGAGGTGCAGCAAATCAGGATCATCCTTCTGGTGCACTCTAGTAAGGGAAATCCAAGAGGGTTCTTCTGCTTCCAAACTGGAAGGCATCGAACTACTCCCAACTTCAATGTCCATTAACAAGAATTCTTCCACCAGGGATTGCACAGATAAATTGAAGATTTCAGCTGTCTTCCTACTCAAAGCATCGGCTACTACATTAGCCTTTCCCGGGTGATAAAGGATCTCCACTTCATAATCAGCTACATACTCTAACCACCTACGCTGGCGCAGATTTAATTCTTTTTGAGTGAATACTACTTCAAACTCTTATGGTCTGTGTAGATCTTGCACATCGCGCCGTACAATAAATGTCTCCAAAGTTTTAACGCATAAATCACTGCAGCAACTCTAAATCATGTGTGAGATAGTTTCTTTCGTGAACTTTTAATTGTCTTGATCCGTATGCGATCACCTTTCCTTCTTGCATCAAAACACAACCAAGTCTGAAGTGTGACGCATCTACGTACACAACATACTCGACTCCTTCAGTAGGTAAGGTTAAAATTGGGGCAGTACACAGTCTCTTCTTCAACTCTTGGAAAGCCTCTTCACACTTATCACTCCAAATGAACGCAGTATTCTTCTAAGTAAGTATAGTCAAAGGTGCAGACAACACCGAAAATCCTTCCACGAATCTCCTATAATAGCCAGCGAGGCCTAAGAAGCTCCTAATCTCCTTAGGTGTGGCAGGACTAGCCTAATCCATAACAGTAGCTATCTTGTCAGGGTCAATCTAAAATTATGGCTTTATTAACCATATGCCTCAAGAAAGAAACCCGAGGCAACCAACATTCACACCTGCTCAACCTAGCGAACAACTTGTGGTCCCTCAAGCAGGCAACACTAAAGACAATGATGGGCATGCTCCACAGCATTACGAGAATACAACAAAACGTCGTCTATAAATACAATCACAAAACGGTTCCAATCTAGGATGAACTATACGCCCCTTACAGGGGGAAGGCCAGGATGATTAGCTAGGAAAACATCCGAACACTCACGCACCAGAAGGAGCACGACACAAAACATGCCACCAACCCGAATGAGGGTCAAACCATGAAGCTCTACAAAAGCCTTAGCCACGAACAGGTGGGTAGTGACAGAATCAAAAAGAACACGCGCCTAATAGTTACCTTCATCTACTAATTGCGTGCCTAACTTATTCGAACAATAACAAAACCACGATTGAACAACAAAGCTAGTTAGAACCTAACCTGAGATCACTTGGGTTGAAGACTGGGTTTCCTCTTCGGTCATCACGATCAGTTTACCTTTTCCCTTGTCCTGATTTGGTGGCGGCGGCAGAGCTTGAGGGGAGGCAGGCTGTAGTGGGGACTGAGCCTGGGGACACGAAGACTTTTGGTGTCCCTTCTGCCCGCACTGGAAACAAGTTCTATCCTTCAACCAGCAACGACTCACGTCATGACCCTTCCTTGAACAAAATGAGCACACCAGCTCTCCCTTGGGTACGCCTTGAATGGCGAGCACCTACTTCTTCTTCAGGGTAGCGGTCCTCTTGAAACACCTTTCGTAAGGATGGCCGGATCGACCACAAAAGTTACAAATTACACCACCTTTCTTTTTCAAAGAAGGGCCAGATGCCCTGGAGCTTCCATCCTCAACACCTTTTCTCTTCTCTTTCCTCGGTATCATACCACGACCCTTAGCATAACCAAAGGTCTCAACTTCAAGAGCAACTTCTACTGTCCTCGCATTAGTCTCGGACTGGTAAGTATTGGCAAATTGTTGAATGTCATTTTGGAGATTGCCCAAGAAACCTTTAACCCTGCACTCCTCAGCAGCTCTCAACTCCAAAGCAAACTTATTAAATTTAATGATCTCACTCTCATTCCCAATCGCTATGGGGGTTTGCTCACCAGGCTGCCGTCCCAAGGTGGCAGCCAACAACGCCTGCAACTGTGCTTGCATTTCTACGATTTGACCTGCCATGGTCTTCATGCTCTGGCGCAGTTCTACAATCACTGCCTCTCCCTGCGCACCTGACGACTCACCCTCAGACTGGGGAGTCGACCTGGTCGCAACGCGCTCAAACGACATTCTAAAAAAAACACATAAACACCTCATTAAGACTCTAGCTAACCTAGAACTACACCACTTAGTTCAAACCATACTTAAAAGACACTTGCTTATGCTGCAACTTGCTCTGGGATTATATGATGATGATATGTCCTACTCAGGATGATATCCTATCATCCTAGTGACTCACGTGCCTATGATATGAATGCATGAATTCTTTACTCTTATTTAAAATCATGTGTGTACATGTGTCATCTAGTAAATCTTTAGCTTGGCATGTTGTGCTTATGTTATGTTATGCTATGCATGTGGTGCTATGAATTCTATAAAATGCCTTAATGCATGTTATGAGCGGCGTACACATGCAATGTTATGCATCCCATACTACATTATATTGCATGCAACGAAAAGAAAACGTGCTAATGGGCATTCATGTGGTGAGGTTATGCATCCCATACTACATAACCCTCACATGTTGCCACCTATGGTGGATCCATATACAAACACATATTATGCATCCCATACTACATAATATGCCCTGTATACTTCTAATCATGCTTATGAGTGTAGTGTTCATGCTTCGGCCAAGACCTATTGATGATACATCGGTGTGTGTATGATATGACACTAAGCAACTAACACTAACAAGAGAAGGTTGCCCGACCAATTGTCAAGCAACCTCCCTCTGATACCAACTGTCACAACCCGCATTTTCCCAACCATTAGATTAAATCAGAGTAAGGGAAAATATGCGCCGTGATGCCACGTCGTGCAGGGGATAACTGCAGACGCTCAGGCAGGGCTCCAAACTCTACAGTTTTAAAAGAAAACATATGTTATCATTAACAAAATCCCGTTTAAGTTGAGAAGATAGCCGTATCCCTCGGCTTAGTGGATCATCTAGTCCACGGTCTACAAAATAATTATACGCTTGCGGAAGATATTTGATTAGATTGACTCTAACATCCTACATGAGTATAAATGTCCCCGAGGAACAACTCATACAATGCAAACCCTAGATTTATAATAAGTATATGAAAAGTCTTTACGCTAACTAGAAAGTAGTGACTTAGTTTTGAAAGAAATTGCATGGATGCTTTACTATTAATAGGTTTTTTTTTATAAGTCAAAATACCTAACATGCAGTCCTAGCAAGGAATCATCCCAGAGAGCAAGTTATCTAAATTAAAACATAAGAAACTACTACAGCCAGCAAGTGTCAAAAATCAACAATTCCTGTGGGCGTCAACAACCTGACACGAACCCACAGTATTAGGTATGTCTGAACTAAGGAAAACAACTAAAAGACAAACTACCTCGCTATGGCGAGGTGCAAAACCACAGCCAACACTGCTGCTCAGAAAACCAAAACTAGCTCCACTATCTGCTACTGCTCTGAACCTGAGGCATTCCAAAAAAAAAAACAGAACACCTCAGCAAGAAGGTACAAGTAGTGGCAAGAAAATAAATAAAGTAAACAAATGAACAAGGTCGAAAGGGGTACCAACCCAGGACCCAAAGTACTGAAATAAGGTACAAAATAAAATTAGAGAAATAGAACTTACGTGAATCGTCACGTACAACCAATCATGCCAGATACCCAAGGCAGGGGGGAAAACAAAGGCATGAGTAAATCATAAGAAAGAAACTCAAAAAAAAAACAACTTTATTAGCCGCGTGTGGTCAACTCTATCTAAACAGGCAGGGTGCTCACTAATAAGGACACACCCCTCACAGATGTTAAAATCCGTCTAATTGTGGGGGAGACTTATACACTCCACTAGTCGCCGCAGGATGCCCAACCACCAATAGAGTTGCACGACCACTAATAAAGGAAAACAAACCTTGCGGTCGGTGGATTTGCCCACAAACACCCGCAAGAACGAGTCACTAGGAAATAAATCACAGGATTTGGCACAACGGATTCTACTCGATATATTCTAGGTTAAAAACACGGTTGATCAACCTCTAGAAATGATTTATGACCCTAGGTAATTTCTAACGCGATAAATAGGGCGATAAAAGCTCACAATAAAACCCTACATCGCATTTCTACAACTCCACAAGACGAGATTTTTTTCATGCCAAAAACTAAATAAAAACCAAGAAAACTCATAAGGAAGACTCAACAAGCATACTAAACCGAATCTCAAAAGTGCACAAGGATTGAGAACTAAAGTTTAACCGTTACCATCGAAATCGGACGAGAGGGAAGGAGGGAAAACCACTACTTGCCTTGGTTGCACCGGAAACGTTCTCTGAATCGTTCCACGCCGTAGATCGGGACAAAAGAACTCAGGAGAAGTAGAGATCTAAACAACAATGGCGGAAAAGGGGTTAGGGCCGAAAAACCCTAACAAGAAAACTCACGGAAAGAGGAAGAAATTACCACGATAGCGTAGCTCTCGGTGAGAGCTTTCCGGATCTACGATCGGTTGAAGATTCCGAGCACCGGAGCTCCGTCGGCGGCCACCGGAAGATCCACGAAGTGGAGAAACTTATCTCTCGCCGCTGGTCTGGTTCGGAATAGAAGTATCGGAGAAGATGAAGTTATATCCTAATAACCTAAGAGAAAAGTATATATATAGTTTTTTTTTCTTTTATAAAAATTTCAACTTAAAAGGGACAGTCTTGGAAATATCAAAAATAGGCATCCAAGATGGCTTCAAATCGAAAAGTGGTCAACATGAAAGTTGTAGATCTCGTCGAGACGAACAAAATTCATGTTGACCATTTTTTGATACGATGCCGTTTTGACCCTCAAAACGGCGCTTTAACGCTGACAGGAAAGGACTACTCGAGTGGCAGCAAACATACTCGAGTAGAAGAATACATACTCGAGTAGAAGCATACTTACTCGAGTAGGAGATCAAATATACTCGAGTAGAAGTCCAAATACTCGAGTAGGAGTTCAAATATACTCGACTAGGAGTCCAAATACTCGAGTAGGAGTCTATATACTCGAGTAGGAGCACCATACACGAGTTCCAGCAGAAAAAACGAGAATAAGGGTTCAAGATGACCTCAAATCGAAAAGTGGTCAACATGAAAGTTGTAAATATCGTCGAGACGAACAAATTTGATGTTGACCATTTTTCCACCCGACACCGTTTTGACCCTCAAAACGGTGCCCGAACGCAGACTGTACATGACTACTCGAGAGGAATGAAGGTTACTCGTGTATAAGAGCAAAATACTCGAGTGGAATGAAGGTTACTCGTGTATAAGAGCAAATACTCGAGTGGAATGAAGGTTACTCGTGTATATGAGCAAAATACTCGAGTGAAATGAAGGTTACTCGTGTAGATCAAAGGTACTCGAGTAGAAATCAAAAATACGGCTTATTTACGAGCAGTTTTGGGAAAATCAAAAATAGAAGCCTAAGATGGCTTCAAATCAAAAAGCGGTCAACATAAAAGTTGTAGCTATCGTCAAGACGAACAAACTTGATGTTTACTATATTTTGATACGACACCGTTTTGACCCTCAAAACGGCGTCCGATCGAAATCTGAAACGGGCTACTCGAGATAACAAAGCGCAAATTCTTGAAATGAAATTTTTGAACAAAGGGACACGAGTTCAGAACAGAGGCCCATACATGCACCGAATTAAGCGAAACTCACACCATAGGCGAAAACTGGCGCTACGATTTCAACGGCGAAGCCAAAACCTAAATCCGACGAGCCATTCCTGAGATAAAAATTTCCAAATACAATGACATAAATACTCAAAACTTCAATCGCGCGCCGAGACTCCAAAAAAAAATGCTCGGATTGCGACGAAACTTGACGAGCAAGTCATAGAAATATTTTCTGATTTCGACAAAAATCAAAGAAATTGGCCGACTCGACCGAACGGACGCGAAAATGCCTTATCAGCGATGCGCCGTCAACCCGACGTTAAAAGTAACGCCATGACGTCATAAATATGACGATACCAAAACCAAACAAAATCATCGAAAAAATCAGGGGCGTTACAGTGCCCCAGCCCCAAAACTCAAGGATATTGCTGCTACAGGAAATCTGAGTCATCCAGCAAAAGTAATGACTCAAGGTGAGTCTTTTGGCAAGACTGAAATGGCAGTTTCTGATGCAATCAAATGCATGTTAGCTGAAAAGAGACATGCAGCTGGTGGCTCTCAAAAAAGTACAAAATAGTCAGCTAAAAGACTTACCTTCAGTCAAATGGCTGCTAGAAGAAATCAGAGACATACAGCAGCACATAAGCCCACTGTTCAAGGAGCAGTCCAGGCAAATACTGGCCCTAAACAGAAAAGGAGATATAATGTCCATGAGTGCTAGTGTTGTGGCAAAGTTGGCCATAATGTTGTAGATTGCTGGCACAATCCTTCAGTGTCCAGGGGTAGCCAACCTGTCAGAAATACTGCAGGGAGGCAACCTTATTTTCAGACTAATGTGAACCTAGGACTCAATAAAAATTGGGGTCCTAAGGTAAGGTAATTCTATTTTGCAGGTTAGTCTTAGTGCCAGAACTTGGAATGGAACAAGAAAGTATTCTTTTGGTTCATACTCCAGTGAGGAAGGGACCTAAGATCAACCGTTGGTGATGGATATTGACCATCTAGGATATTCCTCTTACTGCCCAAGAGGAAGAGAATGTTGAGTGAAATCCTGAAGAAGGACAAGTGCACACTCATGGATGAAAGCCAGCTGGATCAATCCAACAGGTCTGTCTGGTTTGACAAAGCTTTGCTGCCACACCAGCAAATTAGGAGAAGAATAAGTAGGTTGTACTCATCTCTGATGAAAGCACAAGTAGCTCTTCTAAGAGCAGCAAGGAAGGAGCACATAATGCTCAGCTGAAAAGTTTCTCAAGTGGTATCATCAGCTGTTTGAATCTTCAGAGGAAACTTAAAGAGAAATGTATGCTCAGGATTAAATATCATCTGAACCTGTAGAAAGGTCGTATGTCCAAGTCAGTGGGATATATGGACAGGATCTGTGCAAATGCTTATGAGGAGCATGTTCAGTCAAGGTTACTGGACAAGCCTGAATCTTACCCAAAGTTCCCCAGCACAGAATAGATCAGCATTACTGTTGAGGATCAGCTTGCCCCCATGGACATTGCATAAGCTAAGATGGAAACTACCCATGTGATGGCACCTACTGGAAGAAGGCAAGCCAATCAGTTTACTAGAATAGCTGGATTGCTCCAGCTATTATTGATATATGTCAGTTCATTTATATTGGAACAGTAGTATAAAGAAAGACTTGGTATCAGGATGAAAGGATGGCTCATGGAAAGATCATTCAAGATTCAAGTGGTCTTAAAGTCAACCAGCTGCAAGAGAAAGTTCGGCCTCGTGAGAAGAGAAAGTTGGTAACTGCACAAATGGTATCATCTGCAATCAGCTAGGGGGAGAAGAGAATCACAGCAGACCATCTCCTCCCTGTTTATTCAGAAACCAAGAAGGGATTGATCAAGTGGTTATCAGGTGTGCAGATCAATGTGATTATCAAGATTGAACTCAATGGGCTGAACACTTTGTATTGCTAATCAGAAAGCTGACGCCAGAGGCAAATCTAGGTGCTAAAGACAAGGATAAGATCTGGCTCAGCAAGAAGTGATCATGGTGCAAGGGAGCTGCTGTGATTAAGTGATGAGAATCCAGCCATAACTCCAGAACCATAACCTCCAGATAAGTAGAATTTCTTTTATATATTGATTTTCTACTAGTATTGTCTAAGTTTTTAGGAATCCTGACTATCATAGCAAGACTATGGATATATAGATTAAGTATTAATGAGTTTGAGAGCATAAGGAAGAACTAAATCCTGAGTTTGTCTTGACTGACAAGTGGCTGACATGTTTATCATGCCACTAGATGAAGTCAAGTTCAACACCCTCTAGATTGAGATTGGGTATGTTGAACTTGGTATGGCTTCAGTTGCTCCATGTTATACTTGTGTTGTAGGATTTACTTTTCTTGCAGGTAAAGAAGTTCTTGATGTGGCATCAAGACTATAAATACCATTAAGTGGTATCAATACTCAGATGGACTCAAGTGTCCAGTAGAGGGAGTGATTGGGGGTCTCCTATTGAGGGGGAGCAATCTCTACACCTGCAGAAATGATGACATGAAATGCTCCTATTAAGGGGGAGCATGTCCAACATTTGCTGGAATAGGATCAACCTCCCATTGAGAAGGAGCAAGAAGCTGCTGTAGTAGATCAGCTGTCACAACTGCTAATTAGTTTGTCTTAAGGACAATGCATAGACCAAGGGGGAGACTATGTATGACTTAGTCATAATCTTCTCTGAGTCTGAGAAAATAGTGTTGCTATAGGAGAAGAGGAACAACTAGCAACCAACTCAAGCGGATCCCTGGTTCACTTAAGAGTCAAGGGGCTGCAGTGATGAGGTGCACCAATGATATCAACATAAGTGGACGCTGATTCTTTAGATACAACATCATCAAGTGGAAATATGCATGCATCAAGCTCAAATGCTGCAGTGTTGTATTATATCAATGTATCAACACAGCAGGTATAACTCCTAATCTAGCATACTGATCACTAGGATGATTTCCTTAGCAGTATCAACATAGGAATTTATCTAGGATCAAGAGATAATCTCTCCCATGATATTTTCTACTCCCTCAATATATATGCCTATTGAAGAAGACAGAAAGGGGGAGATATGTGTGGCAATACATAAGAGGGAGATATAGAAGCAATATTTGACATGACTAGGTCATTTTGAGTAGGTTCATATTACTGGAAAAGATTCTAGTAGTATGAGAAATGCACTGACTGACCACATGTTGAGTCATGATTGTGTCAGTGCATACTTTGAGGTAAGTGCCTCTAGTGGTGCACCATTTAAATATTAAGTGGTATAAAGGAGAGTTCATATTACTTGAGCAATTGCTCAAGTAGTATGAGGATACATTGACTTAACCTATTGAGTCAATACAATTAATGGAGCACATTGAATTAATGTAGCATAAGCTAGCAGGTGTAGCAGATTATAATCTGCAACTGCATGAAATTATTCTACCTATTTTGGTAATGTCTCTTAGTATTGCTGGGTGTTCTACCTTCTTCAAATAGAGGGAGATTGTTTTGTTCATTGCCCACAATGTTCCCTAGATTGGATTTCAAGAGGCATCTTGATCAACACTAAGAGCATAGTTGTATTTGATGTTGTTTAAGTTCATCATATACAGGATGTTCCAAGGAACAAGTCTAGATAGGTTGTCTAAGTGATGTGACAGGTGGTCACAAAGTGAAGATGCTGGAAAGGCAGGAAGTAGCCTAAGTGACCAAGTCAGGATGTTCTAAGGATCAAGTCTAGACAGGTAGTCCATGATTGGACAAGTAAAAAAGAAGAATATACTGGATAATTCAAATTTTGGCAAGCTCAGTTCAAAGTATGGGTCTCAGATTTCGTCGAGCTCAGCTCGCAGTTCGACGAGCTCAGCTCACAGATCGTCGAGCTCAGCTCACCATTCCTTGAGATAAAACTCAGAAGCTTGAGGTTCAGAATTCGTCGAGCTCAGCTCGGAGTTCATCGAGCTCAGCATACAGTTTGTCGAGATCAGCACACAGATTGTCGATCTCAGCTCTCCACTCATTGAGCTAAATTCAGAAGCTTGAGGTTCAGAATTCGTCGAGCTTAGCCCACCGATCGTCGAATGCAGTTCAACATTCTTCGACCTAAAGTCAGACAAATTGACTAAGGCAAAAGCGCTGAGACAACTGAGACCGTTGAGAAGAAACTACTGAGACAGAAGACTGTCACAGCTGAGAAGAAGAAAGCGTTGAGACCACTGAGAAGAAAGCGCTGAGACAGAAGCTTGTCTCAGCTCTTAAGAAGAAATCGATGAGACTACTGAGAAAGAACTGCTAGGACAAAGCCAATAGAAATTTTCTAAGCCCAGAAAGTGGAGTTCGTCTAACTAAGTTCAGAGTTCGTCGAGCTCAAGTTAAAGGTTGAAGATTCAGAGTTCGTCGAGCTGAGCTCACCTTTCGTCGAGCTCAAGTTAAAGTTTTAAGATTCAAAGTTTGTCGAGCTGAGCTCACCTTTCGTCGAGCTCAAATTAAAGGTTGAAGATTCATAGTTCATCGAGCTCAGTATAGAGTTCGTTGATATCAGCTCGACTATCGTCGAGCTCAGTCCAAGTACTCCATGTCATGATAAGATAACACATTTCATCAAGCTAAATGTAAACTTAGAGATTCTGGAGTTCATCGAGCTCAGTACAAAGTTCGTCGATCTTAGCTCGACAATCGTCGAGCTCAGTCTAAGTACTTCATGCTGTGCTAAGACAGCACACTTTGTTGAGCTAAATGTAAAGTTTGAGATTCTGAAGTTCATCGAGCTCAGTACAGAGTTCGTCCATCTCAGATCGACGACCATCGAGCTCAGCCCAAGTACTTCATGCCGTTACGGGAAAGCTACAGTATCGCCGGAAGCTACTATTTGTCCTCTTCTGAGGAAGGTGGTGCTCACCATCCATGGCTGGGCCCACATTCAAATTGTGTCATTGATTCAAATCAACATATATAAAAGGAAGAGAAGAAAAAAAGATTAGGGTTACGAAAACGAGAACGAAAGCAGAAAACGAAATAGAGACGGTTGGACTTCATCTTCTTCTTCGATAAGATTGAAAGCAAAGTCCAGTAGTGAAAGCCAGAAGGCAAAGATAGCTGAAGCTTCTTCCAGTTCAGCAAGATTGTTCCTTAAAGAACAAGTTGGCTGATTCAATCTATCAGCAAGAGAAGATAGCTGTGTGAAGGGCTGTAAGCCCTCAATAACAGTTGCTTCCTTCAGTATAATAGAGAAATTGGTAGCTGTAGAAGAAGACTAATTCCTTCTACAGCAAGTTGGCTGGACTGATATCTGCTCAGTCCAATAAGTTAGACTCAGAGATTTTTCTCTGAGTCAGTATTTCAATTTTACTGATTACTTTCCTATAGGATTCAGTTTATCTAAATCTGAGTGTAGGGCACTTTGTGCCTGAGTGGTAGGTGACTAATTAGTAACTAAGGTAGGTGTCTTGCTGGGGTACTGAGGTAGGATCCAAGTGTAGATCAGAACTATAGGGCTTAATTGCCTGAGGTAGGAGAGTGCTGCTCTCTGAGGTAGGATCCAAGTGTGGATCTGAGGTAGGGTTGTCCTCCCAACCTGAGTGTAGGGCCTAGTGCCTGAGGTAGATGACTGTTGGGTCACTGAGTTGTAGGTGACAAGTGTGTCACTGAGTTGTAGGCCTTGGAGGAGGCTGAGCTATTAGTGCCTGGAATGGCACTGAGGTAGGTACCTGGAAGGGTACTGAGCTGTAGGAGTGATGCATCACTCTGAGAGTAAGGACTTGTGCCTGAAATTGTAGGGCTGAAAAGCCTGAGCTGTAGGACTTAGAGATAAGGCTGAGGTAGGTGGTTTGAGGACCAATGAGTTGTAGGAGCACTGCAGGGCTCTGAGGTAGGAACCCTTATGGTTCTGAGGTAGGGTTCTGAAGAGAACCTGAGGTGTAAGCTCTGAGGAGCATTTTGGAGGAGTTTGTGCCTTGTCCAACATAAGTTAGAAAGGTGGGAGGGAAAGTGGATGAACCCAATTTGGGAACCATTATAAATACTTGTGTTTTGTGCCGTGTTTCTTGCTCTTATTCTTATATTGCAGGTAATTAGGACAAGCACTAGATCACTAAATTTATAAACAGCAAAAAGACTTAAGTAATTTCAAAGACCTATTCACCCACCCTCTAAGTGACTAGCTAACATTAAAGTAATAACTTTCACCACCTTATCTAGCGGACACAGGCTTCACAACCACAATAAGGCTTGCTCTCACGGCCACCATAGCTGGGCTCTTTGGGCTCTTAGCCCAATCATTTGGCCCCCAAGTCTCCATGAGATAGGCCGACAACAATAGCTCTCTGGGAGCTACCTCCCGTGGTATCTCTGCTACAGCGTGGTAGGGGACAGAATCTCGTTTCTTCCCCCAATTTGGGTGTTTTCCTAGAGAGAATTTCTAGTACTAACACTACAGTATCCTGCATACACCATGTTTTACCCCCTTACTCCGAAGGTAACCCAGTCTTATGCCCAGAACCGCCGCCTTACAGTGACACTTAGCGCACACGGGCTAGTCGACACCATAAGATGCTGTTCCTGCCGGCTAATACGATCATTCAACCTATCGGCCAATCGAGAAGAGAAGCAATATAAGCAATTTATATATCGAGTCCACATCACATATCATCATAATATAAGTAAAATAAGAGATCTAATAGTCCACAATGAGTACAAAATGAAAAAGAAAAGGGCTTATGCCCAGTACATAGTAATCAATCTCTCTCTCACAAAATCTAATTAAGCGGAAGTTAATCTATCATCAGTACACTCATCATCACCTGATGTCGGGCTGTAGTAGTAGTAGTAGTAAGTGGTGGTACCAGCTCCTCATGTCCTGCCACCTCATCCTACTAGTGCTCCAGCTCCTCGAGCTCTTAAGATGATACGGTCACAATCGACCATTAGTCATAAAGACTAAGCCATTTTGTCCTCGCCTTACCCCTGCGACTCCTAGGTACCGAGCAGGAGGACAAAGCGGAGAACAACAAGGGGTACAAAAGTAAAGCAGGTGACAGTAGATCTATTCTATCATGGTTATATAATTATAAATATATCCCTACTTTAGCAGTTCTATATAATACAAGTAATGGTGTAAAAGTAGTACTGGAAAGAAGTGCAAAAAGAAGTGCAGTACGTAGAGTAAAGTACTGAACAGAAAAGTAAACTAACTACTATTGCACTAATCATCACAGAAGTGCCTTAACTTATATGAATGCCCATACAAACTTATAAGTTAAGATTTCACAAATATAACTTATCATATAAAAGAGCTCATACTATTTTATATGATAAGAATCTATGGTGAATAAGTCCTAATTATGTATAAATGGTATGGAATGCGGGTTATGAATCATACAAGTGTAACTCACCCCACGACTCTGTGCGCACAGACGTTTAGTTCTTACATTTTGAAGTTAGCTAACTCTCAGGTACTATCGTTGTGGCTACGACAGTAGTGGAGCAGGCGTCTCCACTCCTAAGCGGGTATACACAGTATCAGGCCTAGACCTTCCGTACGCCTCTGAAGAACAAACCAGAGTTACCACGTACTAATCTGCTGTCTAAACCACCAGACTTTTAGGTCGGGTGTGCGTTTTAGGGGATTGTCCTCCAGACCGCAGTATAAACAACCTACTTGCCCCTCAAACCCTCACACCTCACCTGAGTCACCGTACTGCCATTGGTGTGACAATTGGCCCAATACCGCATAACCCACCACTAATATGTTCTATGCACATGCAATTTATTTCCAACCCAAGCCTCCAGCTCGTAGGACAAAACTCATCCTGTATCCAAACATCCGAGCCTCCAGCTGGTAGGACAAAACCAATCATGTATCTAAACATCTGAGCCTTCAGCTCGTAGGATAAAGCCCGTCCTATATTCTCCAACCCTATACGGGTGAGATTGTCATATCGTTCCCTTAACCTATTAAGACTAGTTTTATCTAATGCTTATTATGCATAATAACTTATGGTTAGTCCTTGGACTGCCCAGGGCATACCCGGTGAAGGGCTCTCGGGGGCACTAAGAACTACGATGGGCTGAAGCCCAAAGCTCCCTTTCTCAAGGACACTTAATTTTATTAGTGTTTACCCATTATTAATACCCAGCTCTCTATGTTGCTCTTGAGTGAACCTTATGACTTAAGGTATTATTGGGAGAACGACGGTCTTCTGCCAGCCTCTATTCTAATTACTTTCCTTGGGCTTTGCACTCTAACACTCGTTACTACTTGACACCAACCAAGGTTCCAACTTCCCAATACTCTTCTCAATCTAACCTCCTATCATATCCCCTGTGGGTCCTAGTGTTATGTATTACTTTATCTAAGCGCAACCCATGACCTAACTCCAACCCAAATGAAATGACTTCTAATTCCTTGGGCCAAATGCCCCTAATTATTTATCATGGGTTTGTCATGTATGTAATATTGATCATTCAGAATTTCATCATCTTTCTAATTATTTTGGACCATAGTTTAAATTAATTAATTAAGTGACCTAGGCTACTTTGAACATGAACTACTCTAATCAATGGACCATCATGTCTAAATAAATTATCTGAGGTTCATCTAGGTTAAAATGTCTGTTCATCAAAAATCATGATTTTCCAATTTGAATTTCAATATATTTTCTATTTATGATTAAATCCATAAATATTCCATTTTCCAAATGAAGTACTTAAAATATACAAACAAAAATTCCTAGAAAATTACTGGTGATCAAAATTGATATAATAATACTCAAGACAAAAATTCATGATCCTAATCAGTGATTTAACCTAACATAATTTCATATGGACATTATTACCAAAATGCCACTACTAGGGTTTTTAGCATACTAAATATTCTCAATTAATTATATTGGATTTTAATCACAGAAATAGGATGCTATAAATTTTTCCATAATTATTCAACAGTAGTTTCCCTTACTTTTATATTAATTTCCAAAAAAGGTAAAATTGTAAATCTACAATATTCACAAGATATAATACTCAACTAGACTTATAACTTTTTCTAGAGATGTAAATGTTCTATAAGACATGTATCAAAATTTTAGAATTTTACAAGGTCAGTAGACCTATATCTCATTTTTATTTCTAAAAAATCTTATTTTCCATTAAATCAAAATAATTAGATTTTTGTTCCCAAAAATCCCTCTCTTTCTTTGGGAGGTGTAACTCATCCCTGTAAGCCTCTGTACAAAATCCCATGCACATTCATTGGGCCAAATGGGCTAACTTCCCATTTTTACATTTTGGCCCAATATTTACAAATCTACCTCCACCATGCATGTTAGATTTACCAAACATACGGAGGTTCAAATGACCTGCAACTTTTACCATGGTCATATAATGACTCAATGGTCATGCCACCCAAATTTGAAGGCTTTTGGAAGAGGGAATCTTCCTATATTCCATTTATTTAATAAATGATATTTCTATAAAAACTATATAAAAATTCATCCCAAAAATTCTGATTTTTGGACAAGACCTAAGTCTAGCATAAACACATGTATGTTCAAAATTTCATGACATGTAGACTTAGGGTTTGACTTGGGCACTAATTTAAAAATCTGCCCTAGCCTAGGAATAGTCTTAGTAGAATGGACCTATAGGGAGTTGTAGTGCTCCAAATTATAACTTTAGGGTGTCAATTTAAAGGTAAGACCTAGATATACCTTTTTCATGTTGAGCATCATTTTTGAAAATGCCTCTAAAATTCCTAAATTTACAAGAAACTTGATATTCAAATAGTGACAGAAAAATAATCATTTAAATAAACCTATAATTTTATTATAAATAATGGACGACATCAGCTCATCTTCCCCAATGAGCCGATGGTCCAGATGGCCCCAAACTGGGCAAACCTTGATCTTGCATTTCCTGGCTTTCTAGCCGCCGTCACCGTTGGCGATTGTCGCCACCACCTCCATTGAGGTGGCAGCTAGCGTTTCCCGGAGACATGGCCGTCGGAGGTGGCTCCTCTGGCGAACCCGAGCAAGAAGAAATGCTAGGAATACTCCCTATCACATGGCATCAAGCTCATTTAAGTCTGATATCTCTCCTAAAAGAGCTAGACAGCTAGCATAGAGAGAGGGGAGGAGAAACAGACCCTTAGACGAGCTTGACGGTGGGTTTGGTGGTGGTGAGCCATGGCCGACCCTTGCTCCAGCTAATCCTCTGCTACAGCTATCAGTTTCTGCTCCTTAAGGTTCACTGAAGGTAATGGTGGGGTGGAATGGAGGTGAGGCTGACCGTTTTAAAGGTTTTTACTAAATTGGAGTGGCTGGGCATGACCGACAACATGATTCATCATGCTGCCACGTGTCAGCCATATATTGGACCGTCAATCATTGCCATAAATATATTTTCTTGAAATGATGAATAAATTATATAGTTTTGCTGTAGAGATAAATATCTCATCACTGTTTTATCCTGAACCCGGTTCAGCCCCATATACAAGTGAACCGGTCAACATAATTTTTAGACTGAAAAATTCTCAAGTACAAAAGCGTTGAGAGAATTGACACCACTAAACACTGCGTTGAGTGGTGTCGACACCACTCAACGCCTTCAGCACTCCAGAAAAATCTTAAGTCAAAAGCATTGAGTAGTGTCGGCACCACTCAATGCCGCATTGAGTGGTGTCGACACCACTCAACGCCGCCAGCAATCCTAAGTCAAGGAGTTGAGTGGTGTCGACACCACTCAACGCCGCTAGCAATCCTAAGTCACGGCGTTGAGTGGTGTCGACACCACTCAATGCCGCGTTGAGTGGTTTCGATACCACTCAACGTCGTCAGCATTCCAGAATTTTCCAAGTTATGGTATTGAGTGGCGTTGAGTCCACTCAACGCCGCGTTGAGTCCACTCAACGCCGCGTTGAGTCCACTCAACGCCGCGTTGAGTCCACTCAACGCCGCGTTGAGTCCACTCAACTCCGCGTTGAGTCCACTCAACGCCGCGTTGAGTCCACTCAACGCCGCGTTGAGTCCACTCAATGCCGCGTTGAGCGGTATTGAGACCACTCAATGCCAACAACATCCCGCAAAGTCTAAGTAAAAAGGCGTCGAGACCACTCAACGCCGCATTGAGTGGTGTCGAGTTCACTCGACGCTTCGTCGAATGGCGTCGAGATCACTCGACGCCAAAAGTTTCCCCGAGTATTTCTAAGTTAATTTCGCTGGGATCACTCGACGCTGAAAGTTTCCCCGAGTATTTCTAAGTTAATTTCGTCGGGATCACTAGATGCCTTTTCAAATGACGTCGATATCACTCGATGCCTAAAGTATCCCGAGTATTTTCTAAGTTAAATTCGCCGAGTGGCATCGTGTTCACCCGACTCACTCGATGATCCCTGAACCTGAGTCAATTCTCTTGACTCAAAATGCGTGCGAGGGGCCTAGCACGAAATGGGACGTTACACCCCATAATTCTGTAAACTACAAGTTTAACCACAGAGTCTTCTCCGACACGCAAATCAATCATCACAGACTAACCTGTCTGGATGGGATTCACACATCATGCTTATTCTGTACTTCAATTCCGGATTCTATATGCAAGTTTCATAACGGTGATATCAACAATCAACCCGTTGAAAATCTATCGTTCTTTACCGATTGGTAAGGATTTCCATGTATATGAAAAATAAAGATTTTACTTATCCAAGGAGAAAGATCATTACCCTTGTCGATCGCTTATGAGTCATGCCTTTGCACTCTATCTGAATGGAAATGATCACCACACCTTCCTCTCCACAGATCTGGCTTCGACTTGCAAACCCGATCACAAGAACGCCTTCACAACAACTCTCCTTCAGGGCTGGATTCAACCTTGCCCTTATTCTTCAAGCTTTCACCTTCTGCTAACTCAGGATCTAAGAGAGAGAGAGAGAGAGAGAGAGAGAGAGAGAGAGAGAGAGAGAGAGAGATAAAGAGAGAAAATGAAAAAATAATCTCAACTCAATCTCTTATCAAAGGCTACCGCCGCGCGGTACCTTGCTATCGCCTCCCAATCAGCATCTTCTCCCACTCGAAGATCGCCTCAACCTTATCCGACACGTGGCACACTACCGCTAGCGTTACCGCTACTCTCGGGCGGTACTGTTTAGAGATAAAGGTTTACTTAATTCACCGGCAACCGCCACGCAGTATCATGCTACCGCTGCTCGATACCCACCAGAGACGTTGGCCCAATTATATCAGATGGCTACTGCCAGCGTTAGATATACCGCCTGACAGTAACCTCTAGTGACCAAACTCCTGTTGTTTTCAGGAAATTTGGGGCTTTATATTTGTATACTGAGTATAGGGGAGAGAAAAAGGCAGAGATGACAGAGGGTCTAACCGGAGCAAGTCTAGGCCACATAAAGATATTGAATGCTTTCATTATGGCAAAAAGGGGCACATCAAAAGGAAGTGTCATGCCTGGAAGAAATTACAGACACATGAATCAGGGAAGCAAGATGAGGTCATGGCTTCAGTAGTGACATCCTTTGAAGATGATCTACTCGTAGGTGATGAGATGATGGATGACCTCGTTCATAGAGATTATATGTGGCTGGTGGATTCGGGGGCTTCGACACACGTTTCGAGTGATAGAGCACAATTTGCTACTTACACCTCAAGTGATTGCGGGGTGTTGAAGATGGGCAACGAGAGAGTTTGCAAAGCTATCAGTATAGGTGATATGCACCAAAAGACGAGCACAAATTCTATTTTGGTGCTCAAGGACATTCGTCATGTACCCGACATTCGATTCAGTTTGATGTCTGTTGGACGATTGGATGCAGATGATTATGCTAAGAGATTTGGTAACAGACGATGGAGACTTACCAGAGGTTCTTTGGTTATAGGCTGTGGTAGCATGATGCCTGACTTTTATTATATAGAGGCGAGAGCTATAGGTGCGGGGGAGCACAAGGTCAAAGATGACAAAGCCACTGGTGTATGACGTGGACAACACTTACTATTTGGTGAGAATAAATGATACAGGCAAGTGAGACATCACGTCTCAAAGTCGACGGTGATAGGACAATAGAGCGGTTCTCATAATGTTGCTAGCCAGCGGCGTCGAGTGACTTTTGTTTGTCACGATCCTACATCGAGTTCAACTGTTTGTGCGAGTGAGAAGCATAGTTACAGTGTTGATTCTCGTGGGAAGGTCGCCAATTTGGCGAGTTCTTCCTCCTAGTCGGGGTAGGGGAGAATTGTTGGGTTTGAGTTCCCTCCTTGGTGGACAAAATCCGTGACGACGGACGTCGAGAGGTCCATAATGAGGTTATTTGAGTCATGAAGGGATCTTGACACGATCGGGCGTAAGATCAAATGGATCTAATATTATCACCACTCGAATTTCTATTTCATATATATATATTATATATATATATATATATATATATATATATATATATATTTTATATATATATATATATTATATATATATATATATATATATTATATATATATATTATTATATATATATATATATATATTATATATATATATATATATTATATATATATATATATTATATATATATATATATATACACACACACGAGTGACAGGCACGGGCCTCCGGCTCGATGGCTACGCGCCACAGTACCCGCTCGGCGATGGCGGGCTTCGCCCGCCCCCCACGACGATTGCTAGACACGGGGCCCCGTCCCTACGGCCAAACACGACAGTGTCCGCCCGTCGACGATGGGTTTCGTCCGCCCCCGGCGGTCGTGCCCGCAACATGTACATATGAGTTCTCAAAATGACCGTAAAAAATATCAATCACGATTGCAATTTTTATTTTGTAAAAAAAACGTGCGTTTTTTACTTACAATAATTAATCTCTCTCCGTCTCTCTTCTCTATTTCTTTCTCTCTCTATAATATACTTTTTTTTTGCGGCCGGCAACCCGCCGTCCTCTCTCCCTCTCCCCGCCTCTCTCTCTTTCTCTCTCTTTCTCTCTCTCTCTAATATAGTAATATAGTAATATATCTAATATAGTAATATATTCTCTGTCTCCTCCCCGCAGCTCTCTCTCTCCCTCTCTCTTTTTTTCTTGGCCTTGAAGATTAGTAGCTTTAGGAGGTCTACAACTTTTCTTTTTTTAATGATATAAATATCTGACGGCGGCTGAAAGATCAAGATATATCCGACGGCACAGATGACTATAATGAATTTTTATTTCATGAGTTTGATATTTCTTTTATAGTGAAAAGGAACAAAAAAAAAGGGAGAAACCTTTTTTAGGCTCCATTTGGTTCGGCGGTGGCGGGTCGATTCGGCGGGTGAAAAGGAGCAAACGCCGCCGGAAGTTCATTTGTTTATCCTCCTTCCGACGACGTTTGCCAAAACGGAGTATCAAAACGCCCAAACAAATAGAGCCTTACTTATCTTTTCTTTGTGGCCGCCCACGTGAATACAAATCTTTTTAAAATTGAAAAACTTTATTATAAATCATGGAGATGACCATCTCTCTTGTTAAGAGGAGTAGACTGCTTCTCTCCCGTGAGAACAAGGAGAAAACCGCCTCCTGTCTCTCCAAGCCGCCTGCCAACGGATGACCGCCTCATCCATCTCTTCTTGCTCCTCCGGATCGGAATTTTCTTTCCGGTGACCATGGATGGTGCCGGAGCCGGAGCAAGCGGCGGTGGCCGGAGGCCGTGAGGCCACATGGAGTCTGGTAGAGATTTTTATCGTAAGGGCGGAAATGAATGCATATACTAAATCTATGTTGCTTCGATGAAGTTGTCGAGATTTGACGCGAGTCATGAATGCATATACTAAATCTATTATTTAGTATATGCACGTGGAGTCCGGTCGAGATTGGTCAAGATTTGTCGTGAGTCTGGTCAAAATTGTGTGAAAAGTTGCCGTGAGGCCAAATCTATGTTCTGATTTGATATCCCAGCCATCTTTGGCCACCAATTCGCCGCCCGGCGAAGCCCATGTACGAGGAAGGGGTGGTGGTATTGGTTGGTCGGATAGGAAAATATGGTGGTCGTTGGTAGAGTTTTAATCAGGTTTCAGGCCAGACAAATCACAACCCCAAGTTGGAGGAAGAAGATGACTGGATGTTGTCCGTTCAGCTTTTAGGTCCATGCAGATTTTAATATAAATGATGTAGTCAAAATCTGTCTAATGCGCGTGGCTGGCTTCGAGCCACGTTTTAGGCATGTTCCAGCCAGATTTGGGCCTCAGACTCAACATGAAAGTTGTAACACTTAGAATGACCTTTCCGTAAAGTGGTATTGCATTTTCTGGGGAGCCCTATGGATCCCTAAAACCCAAATCGAAATTATTGTCCTGAATATAATTAGGTTTTTAAGTACAGAACATATTCTGTCCAAGTTTGCATAGCCGGGTTCAAACCGGATTTTAGTCATGATAGATTTAGATTGGACCTCAAGCTTAACACGAAAGTTGTAGCCCTTGGAAATACCTTACCAGAATGGAGTGAATCATTAATTTTGGCAGAATGTAGCTCCCAGAAATCCAATTTTAGTAAACTTCGATGCACACAATCAACATTTTGATGTTTTACTGATTTATATCAATTTAATAAAGAAATGTTCGTGAAATTTGGAAGTTAACTATTTGGGAAAGTTGTGATCACCCCTTTCAAGTTTTAGAATTTTTGGATAAGTAATTGTTGAGATTTTGGCAATCATATCACATAAATTTGTTGCGAGGTAAATAATTATATTGAATGCTCGTGAAGACGAAACTTAATAGAATCGAAAGAAATGTTATTTATGTTATATGCTGGAAATTTTAGCGGGCGGTTTGTGAAATAATCCCTTGATTAAATAATGTGCTAGAGGTGTTTTGCTTAATAAGGAATTATTATGAAGCCCAGTTGAGTGGAAGGTTGGAAACACATTATATTGTGCTTAATCATTGTTCTCAAATGTTGAAGGCATGTCATGACACCTAGCCAAGGTGGGGCTAGTTATAGGTATGGTTGGGCAAACCTTGTAAAAGGATCTAGACATATGAGTACTACCCAAGTAGTTCATTTGGACCATGGAGAATAACTCCCATGCTTACCCATACACTGCACTAGAGTTATGTCAACTCAGTACGGGAGGCAGTGATGGCAGGGTGTGCCTTGTAGGATGTGATGATATCCTAAGAAGTTATATTAAGGATCCGAATGGTGGTACTTGGGTGCTAAATAACACAGGTTAACTTGAAGTTAATGATGTGTGAAAGAACTCAGTGTGTAACGCCTCAAAACTCAAAAGAGCAACGAGCAACGTTTTGAGCCAAGTCTGGGACTTGGTAGTGGGCACACAGTCTGGGATACGGGTGTGTCCCAGGGCCATGTCGTGTTCAGGGTTGACGACTTGGGGAAGAGGTCGACGATTTGCAGGCGTTGAGTGTCGAGACAGGGAACACGGCCTGGGACACGGGCGTGTCCCCAGGCCATTTCCTGCTCGGGCGGTCTGCGGTTTTGTGCTAAGGAGATTACACGGCCTGGGACACCGACGTGTCCCAGGGCGTGTATAGCACACGACATGTGACACGGGCGTGTCACATGGCCGTGTCCTTCTCGGGGGAGTCTTGGATTTTGCACACGGGCCGTGACACGGGCCCTGATACGGGCGTGTCACATGTGACATGGGCGTGTCGGTGGCCGTGTCAGAGGCCTTGTTCTGGTCGGGAATTCCTGGTGACGGCGAATGAGTGACACGGCCATGCACACGGCCGTGTTGCAACCCGTGTTCGGCCTAGGATTTCTATTTTGAGGGCAAATCGTAGCCGTCCGTTTCCTTGATTTGGGATCCAATGGCTGGGGGCTATTCCTGATGAGATTAAACCTGAAATAGGGTTTGAAAACACTCATTTCATTTGGGTTATCTCTCTCTAAAACCTAGAGAGAAGGGAGAGCAAGGAGGAGGAAGAAGGGCTAGATCCGGTCACCGGCGGAGCTTCGTAGCTCCAAATCACGAGCCGACTTCGGATCCGTGGAGGTATGGAGATTGCGGTGCTTTTCATCCGCATAGTTTTCCATGGCGCCGAGGAAGAACGCTAGGGTAACGATTCTCATCCTAGGATATGTGAAGTCCTTTTTTCCTTTGCATAGGAAGCCCTCTAACGCGAGTGTGCGATGAGTTGAGGCGTTCCTTGGGGTAGATATGTAAAGTCCCCCCTGTATAGAGTCTGTATGCGAAAACAGACATAGGCATGATGTGTGAATCCTATCCGGACATGTTGGTATGGATCGGTGATGTTGCATTGCATAATAACCGGAGAAGACTCCGAGTGAATGTTTGTTTTTCGGGTTTTCTACGAGGTAGATTGCAACATGGAGCCTTGGGGACTAACTCCAAAGTGAACCCGGAAAACTGGGTAAATGCGGGATGTTGCCAACATGGTGGCCGAGGAGCCAACTTGAACATAAGCGGGTTATGTGAATTGTGTGATGGAAACAGGACTCGGGGAGCCTTGACCTGTGCATATGGCTTAAATTGTCGTTGCGGTATGAGCACGGGTCAGGCGGAACCGTACCCGATCAATGTCATTCGGTGGAACCGTTGGCATAGATGAGGGCCTTCGGCGATCTATGGCTTAAATTGACGTGACCAATGCCAGGAAGACAAAATGCTCATATGGTTGGCCGTCCAAGGGACGGTGGTGAGACAGGAACGTCTATGGCTTAAATTGACGTGACGTTGGCCGATTCGCCGTGAATGTGCCCTGAGTGCACGAGGTGTGTGGCCGTGCGTGCCTGCAACTGTGATGTAGTGTGTGTTTACACTATACTGCTTGTTTATGCTAACAAAATGCAGGGAAGAGCATCGCCACCCCGAGTTGGGGGCAGGGTCGTTATAATTTGGTCAGCATAGCTGACCGTTACTTTTGTTTACCATCGTGCGGTGGATTGTTGCTTGCAGGTGCTGCGGAGCCGAGTGGCAAATAGCGGGCTAAAGCCCAAGGTGCTGTGCCGGCCCTCGAAGGCCAATTCTTGAGTGTTTTTCTTTTGTACTCATGTGTGACCGGCCTGCGTGCCGAGGTTTGGAAGAAATTTTTATTAAGCAAACTTTTGTAAGGCCATAAGACCATTGTTGGTGTATTATACATTCCTATGGGTTCAGTGTAGTGGACATTCATGCTTGGCTGAGTTCTTTTATACTTGCAACTTAATAATTTGCTTCCGCTAGGTGCTTTGTGTAGGACGTTGTGATTGGTTGAATGGTCTCAATAAGTAACCAACCGGTCTGTCCGTAGTATATGACGTCGGGCCCCGGTCGGACCTACTGCTATATGTTATGTGACGGATAGGGGTGTTACAATTTGGTATCAGACTACCGGTTTCGGTCTAGCTTAAATGAATTCGTGGGCGAATTCACTTTAAGGGGTGGTGAGCACATGTGTGTGTGTCATTGTTATAACATGAAAAGAACCCATTAATGTCCACTTAGGAATGAAAATACACATGTTTGAGGAACCTGCGTGTTCCTATAATTGCTATTTGCAATATTGTTTGGTCGCTTATCAGTGTTTTGTATGATTATAGGTGACCAAAAGTGGTGCTGGACCGTCGGAACGGCCAGGTTCTGAGGCAAGCAGCGCACCAAATGATGCGCCTGCAATACCTCCTTCAGCCGAGACCATTAGATTGGTGGCAGAAGCTTTACTTGCAATGATCAATGTGCAGCCTGCAAGGCAGGTGCAGCAGCCTGCTTCTGCTATGGAGCAAGTACCGCTCCAAGCGGTAGAGCCTAGGAGGGTGGAACAAGTGATGGTGGAACCGGAGTTGCCTCAGAGAGCAACTGAGAAACAACTTAAGCATGTGATGGGTTTCCATCTGCCAGTGTTCTCGGGAACGGGAACCCCGACTCAGGCTGAGGATTGGCTAACGAGAGTCAAGAGAGTGCTGGCAGCAACGGAAACTGAAGAGTTGCAGAAGACCACGATTGCGACGTTCTTGTTGGACGGGGACGTGAGGTTATGGTGGCAAGGGCTGGAGCTACACCACTTGAGGGGAAGGCAGTTGGCTGATGTCTCTATGGAGGAATTTTCGAGGTTGTTTATGGCTCGATACCTCCCCTCAACATAGAGGATCGCGTTGGAAAACGAGTTTCAAAAGTTGGTGCAAGGAGATATCACCGTGGACGAGTATCTCCACAAGTTCACTCATTTGGGACGATAAGCAAGCGCTACCTTTGCCGATGAGGAGCGTAAGACAAACCGTTTCTATGATGGATTAAGAGATGATCTGAGATTGTTACTTTCTGGGCCTATGGCGCAGGGTTTCATGACCTTGGTCAACTCGGCCCGGTCCATCGAAAAGGACATGAAGAATGTTCAAGAGAAGAAGGAATCCAATGGCAAGAAATCGGAGTTTAAAGTGCCGACTACTTCGAAGTCTGGATATCGCAAGTTCTACAAGAAGGCTAAGACGTCGGGTCCAACCCCTTCTTCAGGTGCCTTGGGGGCATCTACCAACCGAACCCCGGGCGCTTATTATACTTGTGGAAAGACGGGGCATTTTGTCCGCGATTGTTGGAGCGGACGTCCGAAGTCCGAGAGAAAGCAAGGAGCTACTTATGAAGAGAAGGGAAAGACGGTGGAGTCAACCGCATCCCACTATGCTCCGACTCAACCGAGAGTCTATAACTTGGGCCAGCAGGAGGCCATCAAACAGGCTGAGGTGGTGACAGGTATGGTTTAATTTATAGCAAGTTAGCTTTAAATACTGTTACCCAGTGCTTGTTAGCTTAATACTGTTGTATAGGCTTTGTTCTGATTGGCGGTAGTCCGACACGAGCACTTTTCGATACGGGAGCTTCACACTCCTTTTTGTCCGAAAGTTTCGTAACGCGCATCGGAGTCCCTTCTTTGATGGTGAAGGACAAATTGGATGTGTTGCTACCGAATGGGTGCTCGATGCGTGCGGACAGAGTATGAGCCGTAAAGGTTCATATTGGAAGCCAAGAGTTCGACTTGCTAGCGTCGTTGCTGCCTCTAGTAGAGTTCGACGTCATCTTTGGTATGGATTGGCTTTCGGAGTAGAAGGCTTGTATCGATTGCAACCATAAGGAGGTCAAGCTGGGTGTTGGGCAGGAGACGACGTTTGCGGGACTGAAGGGGTCGAGCAAGATGCTGATGTCTGCTCTTCAGGTGGTGAAGGCGGTTCGTGTTGGAGCAGAGCTAATCTTCACGTTAGTGGAGGCTGTAAATCCTAATGATACTTTGAATAGTATCCCAGTGGTATGTGAGTACCCTGACGTGTTCCCGGGCGATCTTCCTGGAGCCCCACTACAGCGAGAAATTTATTTCACTATTGAGCTAGTGCCAGGTGCCAAACCTGTATCACGTTCTCCTTATAGGTTGGCGCCTAAGGAGATGGCGGAGTTGAAGGTTCAACTAGAGGAGTTGATGGAGCAAGTGTATGTGCGTCCAAGCTCGTCGCCTTGGAGCGCACCGGTCCTCTTCGTTAAGAAGAAGGACGGGATTTTACGGCTATGTATCGACTATAGGGAGTTGAACAAGCTAACAGAGAAGAATAAATACCCGATCCCAAGGATTGATGATCTCTTCGATCAGTTAGTCAGATCGTCGGTATATTCCAAGTTGGATCTAAAGTCTGGGTATTATCAGCTGATGATAAGGGAGTGTGATATCCCGAAGATGGCATTCAGCACAAGGTATGGGCACTTCTAGTTCACAGTCATGCCGTTTGGACTGACGAATGCGCCATCGGTGTTTATGGATTTGATGAACAGGACGTTCTGAGAGTACCTAGACCGTTTTGTGACCGTCTTCATTGACGACATATTGGTGTACTCGCAGTGCGAAGAAGATCACTTCAAGCATCTGCATCTAGTCTTGGAGACGCTGAGAAGGAATGAAATCTATGCAAAATTCTCCAAATGCGAGTTCTGGCTACCCTCAGTAGCATTCCTTTGTCATATTGTCAGTGGGGAAGGTATAGCGGTGGATCCGGCGAAGATTGTTGCGATACGAGAGTGGCCTGTGTTGTCTTCGGTAGCGGAAGTCCGTAGTTTTCTTGGGCTTGCCGGCTATTATAGGCGCTTCGTAGAGAGCTTCTCGCGGATAGCGTTACCTCTCACGAAGTTGATAAGGAAGGATCAGAAGTTCTTGTGGACACAGGAGTGCGTGCAAGCATTTGAGGAGCTGAAGGGACGGTTGACCACAGCGCCAGTGCTAAGTTCGCCGAGTGGGACCGAGGGATTCGAGATTTATAGTGATGCCACAGGTAGTGGTTTGGGCTGCGTGCTGCTGTAGCATGGTAATGTTATAGCGTATGAATCGCGTCAGCTAAAAGTGCATGAAAGGAATTATCCGGTCCACGACTTGGAGTTGGCGGCCGTGATATTTGCGCTTAAGCTGTGGAGACACTACTTGTACGACGTAAAGGTCGATATTTATACCGACCATAAGAGCCTGAAGTACCTGTTGGATCAGAAGGATCTCAACATGAGGCAGCGAAGATGGATGGAGTTCTTGGGGGACTATACGTTCAAGATTCATTATGTACCCGGCAAGGGCAATGCAGTTGCGGATGCGTTGAGTCGCAGGGCTCCCGCCCAAGCCAACTGGTTGTCCGTGCACGATGAGAGGCTAATTCGGGAGTTGGAGGCGTTGAAGATCTGTTGCGTGGACAAGCAGTCTAGCGCTAAAGCATTGTTGAACAGGACGAAAGTTTAGTATGACCTGGATGATCGCGTTCGGGAGGCATTGGAGTTGGATGGTAGCATGAAGGAGCTTATGGATGCAGCATTGGATGGGTCAAATTCCCAGTTTTTAGTTGAGGATGGGCTGTTAAGGAAGGACCATCGTTTGTGCGTCCCAAGCGGGGGAAATCTACGAGCGGAGTTGATGTACGAGGCTCATAATACCAAGTACTCAATCCACCCAGGGAGCATGAAGATGTACCGGGACCTAAAGAAGCTATTTTGGTGGCCAGGGCTCAAGAAGGATGTGGCACTATTTATGGCTAAGTGTCAAACCTGTGCCTTGGTAAAGGCGGAGTGCCAAAATCCTGGAGGATTCTTGAAATTCTTGCCTATTCCGGAATGGAAGTTCGACGACATATCGATGGACTTTGTGCATGGCTTGCCAAGGTCGCAGAAAGGGAACGATGCCATCTGGGTGATCGTAGACCGGTTAACAAAGGTGTCACACTTTATTCCACATAGGAAGGATGATTCAGTGGAGAGACTGGCGAAACTATATGTGGATAATGTAGTCAGATTAAACGGTGTGCCTCGCAGCATCGTGAGTGATTGCGATGGGCATTTTACGTCTAATGATTGGAGGTTGGTGCAACAGATGCTGGGGACTAAATTGAAGTTCAACACAGCCTTCCATCCGCAGACGGATGGGCAGACCGAGAGGGTAACCAGAACTATGGAGGACATGCTCTGCATGTGTGTTCTAGACTTCGGGAAGCATTGGGAAGACCACCTGTATTTGGTGGAGTTTGCGTACAACAATAGCTACCAGTTGAGTATTCAAATGGCGCACTTTGAGGCCCTATATGGTAGGAAGTGTCGCATGCCGTTATCGTGGCTAGAAACGGGTAAGACAAGGTTGTACAAGAACCAGGAGGTGGAGAATGCTACATCTTTGGTGTGGATCATTCGAGAGCGTTTGCTTATCGCTCAGGACAGGCAAGCTAAGTACTACATTGCCAAGCACCGGAACGTGGAGTTCGCGGTCGGCGATTGAGTGTACTTGAAGATAAAGCCCTTCAAGGGTGTTTCGCGGGTGAGACGCTTGAAGATGCTGAGCCCAAGATACCTTGGACCCTTTGAGATTCTTGAGCGGGTCGGCGAAGTGGCCTATCGTTTGAAGCTATCGGTGGAGTTGAGTGGACTACACGATGTATTCCACATCTCAATGTTACGGAAGGTGGTGCAAGAGCCTTTGCAGGTGATCACAGTGGATCAAGTGCCGGTGGACGAAGGGTTGACGACTAAGGTCAAGCCCGTTCGTATTGAGGAATTTGAAGTTAAACGACTCCGTAACAAGGAGATCCGGGTGGTCAAGGTCCGGTGGGACAATTGTGGTCGGGAGGAGCTCTCTTGGGAACGGGAGCAAACCATGCTGGAGGAGTACCCGGAGTTATTCCGCTCAGGTACCGCTTAAAGTTTTCTGTTTTCTGTTTTCTTTCCTTTAGTAATTTCGTGGACGAAATTCTTTTAAGAGGGAGAGAGTTGTAACGCCCCAAAACTCAAAAGAGCAACGAGCAGCATTTTGAGCACAGTCTGAGACTTGGTAGCGGGCACACGGCCTGGGACACGGGCGTTTCCCAGGGCCGTGTCGTGTTCTGGGTCGACAACTTAGGGAAGTGGTCGACGATTTGCAGGCATTGAGTGTCGAGACAGGGAACACGGCCTGGGGCACGGGCGCGTCCCCAGGCCGTGTCCTGCTCGGGCGGTCTGCGGTTTTGTGCTAAGGAGATTACACGGTCTGGGACACGGGCGTGTCCCAGGGCATGTATAGCACATGGCATGTGACACGGGCGTGTCCTTCTCGGGGGAGTCTTGGATTTTGCACACGGGACGTGACACGGGCTCTGACACGGGCGTGTCACATGTGACACGGGCGTGTCGGTGCCGTGTCATAGGTCGTGTTCTGGTCGGGAATTCCTGGTGACGGAGAATGAGTGACACGGCCATGCACACGACCGTGTTGTAACCCGTGTTCGGCCCAGGATTTCTATTTTGAGGGCAAATCATAGCCGTCCGTTTCCTTGATTTGGGATCCAATGGCTGGGAGCTATTCCTGATGAGTTTAAACTGGAAATAATGTTTGAAAACCCTCATTTCATTTGGGTTATCTCACTCTAAAACCTAGAGAGAAGGGAGAGCAAGGAGGAGGAAGAAGGGCTTGATCCGGTCACTGGCAGAGCTTCGGAGCTCCAAATTGCGAGCCGACTTCGGATACGCGGAGGCAAGGAGATTGCGGTGCTTTTCATCTGCAATCTATGAGATGTGAAGTTCTCTTTTCCTTTGTATAGGAAGCCCTGTCACGCGAGTGTGCGATGAGTTAAGGCGTTCCTTGGGGTAGATATGTAAAGTTCCCCTTGTATAGAGTCCGTATACGAAAATGAACATAGGCATGATGGGTGAAGCCTATCCGGACATGTTGGTCTGGATCGGTGATGTTGCATTGCATAATAACCGGAGAAGACTCCGGGTGAATGTTTGTTTTTCGGGTTTTCTACGAGGTAGATTGCAACAGGTAGCCTTGGCCCTTGGGGGTTAACTCCAAGGTGCACCCGGAAAACTGGGCAAATGCGGGATGTTGCCAACATGGTGGCCGAGGAGCCAACTTGAACATAACCGGGTTATGTGAATTGTGTGATGGAAACGGGACACGGGGGAGCCTTGACCCGCGCATATTACTTAAATTGTCGTTGCGGTATGAGCACGGGTCAGGCGGAACCGTACACGATCTATGTCGTTCGGTAGAACCGTTGGTATAGATGAAGGCCTTTGGCAGTTTATGGATTAAGTTGACGTGACCAATGCTAGGAAGACAAAATACTCATATGGTTGGCCGTCCAAGGGACGGTGGTGAGACGGGAACATCTATGGCTTAAATTGACGTGACGTTGGCCAGTTCGTCGTGAATGTGCCCTGAGTGCACGAGGTGTGTGGCCGTGCGTGCCTGCACCTGTGATGTAGTTTGTGTTTACACTATATCGCTTGTTTATGCTAACAAAATGCAGGGAAGAGCATCGCTGCCCCGAGTTGGGGGCGAGGTCGTTATAATTTGGTCAGCATAGCTGACTGTTACTTTTGTTTACCACCGTGCAGTGGATTGTTGCTTGCAGGTCCTGCGGAGCCTAGTGGCAAATAGCGGGCTAAAGCCCAAGGTTCTGTGTCGGCCCTCGAAGGCCAATTCTGGAGTGTTTTTCTTTTGTACTCATGTGTGACTGGTCTGCGTGCCGAGGTTTGAAAGACATTTTTATTAAGCAAACTCTTGTAAGGCCATAAAGCCATTTTTGGTGTATTATACATTCATATGGGTTCAGTGTAGTGGACATTCATGCTTGGCTGGGTTCTTTTATCCTTGCAACTTAATAATTTGCTTCCGCTAGGTGCTCTGTGTACGACGTTGTGATTGGTTGAATGTTCTCAATAAGTAACCAACCGGTCTGTCCGTAGTATATGGCATCGGGCCCCGACCGGACCTACTGCTATATGCTATGTGACGGATAGGGGTGTTACACAATGGATGTCCTTGGGTGCTTGATAACGTGGTGGAATCGTGAGAATTACATGGGTGGTGTATGTTGATACACGGTTGTTAAATGATCTTGAGTTGATGATTTCTTGTGGCGGGTCTATTGGCTTGCCCATCGTCATACCAATAGAAGCTGGTAGATAGACTTTGGCTGGTTGGGCTTGGTTCTTTGGTTCTTACTACACAAAGACCCCTTCCATGTCAGTTGAGCCGATTGGGCTAAGCCCTTTGGTGTTTACTTCCCAAAGACCCCTTCTGTGCTGTTTAGGCCAGTTGGGCTGGGCTCTTTGGTGTTTACCTCCCAAAGACTCCTTCTGTGTAGTAGTATGCAGGGGCTTCACTATTTGGTACATAGCGTTGAGGCGTACGTGAGGCCTAGGTCAGGTAGTCTGCATACCCACCTAGTAGTGGAGGATCTCATTTCACTGCCACCGTCTGACCACGACGGTTAGTGCTTGAGTGGTTAGCTACCCTCAAAAACTGGGTATTAAAGTCTGTTGACATAGTAAGTCAGAGTGTGTGAGTAAGAATGGGTGAGTCATCATAACACATTCATTGCATTACATTGCACCGCATAAGATCCTCATCATATAAATTTGTATGAGCACTTTTATATGATGAGTTACTTTCTGTTGTACCCATTCCTTAACTTATAAAATTATATGTGCATTTTTATATGTTAAGTTCAATTATGTACTTATGATAGTACACTGCTAGTCTTTTATTCTCTTACTCACATGTTGCTGGTAATTATTCTTACCTGTGCTTCCATTACTATTGAAGTCATTATTTACTGTTAGCTTAGTGTTTACCACCTGCTATACTTGTACTTACTGATTATATTGTGCCCCCTCTTTCACTCCTTTCTCCCGGTACCTAAGAGTCATCGGGGGAGAGAATGTGAAGTCACTTAGTCTTTATGACTAACGGTTGCTACACACACTATTTTTAGGAGGACACCCTGTAACGACCCCATCCGTTAAATGACGTATAGTAGAAGGTCCGGCCGGGGCCCCACACTATATGCCACAAACAGACGGTGAGGTCACAGGATAATACCAAACCATACGAATCCTAACTCAGAGCATTCTAGCGGAAGCTTTAAGTTACAACTTTGAACTCTCAACCGGAATGTCCAATATATAAAACCACCTTTATATATATAAAACCAGGGAATGTACAACAAAGGTTTGGTCTTAAGGCCGTACAGTTCCTCTTTACAGACAACATGATTTACAAACCTCGGCGCGCAGGCCGGCCATACATGAGTAAAAGAGAACAAACAAAACCATTCGCTTAGCCTTCAAGGGCTAGCCGCAGCAGCAGCAGCAACAGCAGTAGGGCTTCAGCCCATCACTTACCACTTGGCTCTCCAGCACCTGCACGGGAACAATCCACCCAACCGGTGGCAAACAATGCAATGGTCAGCATTCAGCTGACCCAATTATAACAATCCTACCCCTTTCTCGGGGCATGAGCATTCTTTCCCTGCAAGCATGGCATCATCAAATAGCAACTATGTGCGCGCAGGCACATTCAAGCCATCACAACTATCGGCCACACGGCCCGACAGTTCGTGCACTCAGGGCACATTCTTGGTGTACCGGAATACCAGGGTCAACACCACCGTCTATACGGTATTTGAGCATTCTAGTCTTTCCGGCGCGCGGGCCTAAGACTCTCATTAGGCGCTCCAACAAAACCTATAACCAGGCTTCCAAGTCGGACGGACCTAACGCAGGTACGGATCAGCCACCCCCCGTTGCTCAAGTCGCCGTGCCACCTCGAATACGGAAGTATCCATGGCTATTTATAGGCGCGGGTCGGTTTCACCTTTCCTGTTCGGCAATCTGCCTTTTCATCGAGTTGCAGTCCAACGGCTCAACCACTCACAAAGTGGCAACACACGGCCACAAGAGTTGCATCCAACCCTCTTCATTTCCTGGACATCGTCCAGTACTTCCTGCCGCACCAAGCAACAGGTAGGCACAAGGCATCACAAGCCATAATCACGGAGCCTTCTCCGATATGCAAACAAGCATCACCAATCCAGAACATATCCAGATGGGCTTCACACAGCATGCATAGAGCCGTACTCCAATTCCGGCCTCTAACAAGGGGGACTTCACATATCTACCCCAAGGGACACCACAACCCACCGCACACTCGCGGGGAAGGGTTTTCCCTATGCAATGCAGAAAAGAAGGACTTCACATGTCCAAGGAGGGAGATCGTTACCCTTGTCGATCTCTTCGGAGCCATCGAAAACTAGCCGGTGAGAAAGAACCGCAGCAGCCTTGCCTTCACAACACCGGCTTCGGATCACGAATCGGACCACGGGAACTCCGCCGGTGGATTGCTCTCCTCCTCCTTCTTCTTCCTCCTTTCTCTCTTCCTTAAGCACAAATGAAGAATGACTTCTTCCTTGACGAATTTAATCCAGCCAGGAATCACCTGAGCCCTTGGATCTAAAGAGAGAATCTGAACGGCCACGATCTGCCCAAAAAACCCAAATTTTGGCTGACACGGCCTGTGACACGCCCGTGTCACAGGCCGTGTACCCTTAAGCGGCACACGCATTTTGAACCGACTGAACAACACGGGTATCGACACGCCCGTGTCGAACCTGACACGCCCGTGTCATCCTGAGACACGCCCGTGTCAAACCTGCTTCCTCGAGCTGCAACCAGTACACGGGTCGGAACACGGCATCGGACACGCCCGTGTCCCACCTGACACGCCCGTGTTCACGGCCGTGTTCAAGGCCGTGTACTATTCTGACTCGAACAGGCCAAAATCGAAATTTAATTCGAACACGCCCTGGGACACGCCCGTGTCGGAGGCTGTGTCCCAGGCTCGACGATCGTCGACTCCCAATCGTCGACTAACCTGAACACGCCCTGGGACACGCCCGTGTCCCAGGCCGTGTACCCCCGACACGCCCTGGGACACGCCTGTGTCCCAGGCCGTGTAAAATTTCCTGTACCTCAAAAATCATTTTGAGTCCTTTGGGGTCTTTTTGGGGTGTTACAACCCTCCCCCCCTTAACAAAATTTCGTCCCGAAATTTGCACGGTAAGGAAACAAGAACCAGCAATGCTATAAATATGTTATAACAAAAAGTACACGGTCTACAGTTTATACAAATAACTCGGGAAACTCAGCTCGCATGGTCTGCTCTCGCTCCTATGTTAGCTCTTCACGGCCACAATTGTCCCATCGGACCTTGATCATCCCGATCACTTTGTTCCGCAACTGTTTCTCGGCTCGATCCTCGATCCGAATGGGTCTAACCCTCGTCGTTAGCCCATACTCGACCGGTACCCGATCATTCTCCACTACTTGAGCTGGATCCTTCACCGCCTTACGAAGGACTGAGATGTGAAATACATCATGTAATGCACCCAAGTCTGCTGAAAGTGCTAGTCGATAAGCAGCTTCCCCAACTCGCTCCACCACCTCAAACGGACCAAGATACCTCGGACTTAGCTTTTTCAAACGCCGAATCCTGGACACACCTTTGAAGGGTTTGATCTTCAAATATACCCAATCACCCACCGCGAACTCCACGTTCCGATGTTTGGCATTGTAGTACTTTGCTTGACGATCTTGGGCTATCAATAGTCTCTCCCGAATAGAGCGTATGAGCGAGGTCGCTTCTTCGACTTCCTTTTTCCCATTCAGCTTAGATTCGCCTGCTTCTGCCCAAGCTAACGGTGTACGACATTTCCGACCATACAACGCCTCAAATGGTGCCATACCAATACTCGCTTGGTAGCTATTATTATAGGCAAATTCAACAAGAAATATATAATCTTCCCATCTCTTACCAAAGTCTAAGGCGCACATGCGAAGCATGTCCTCCATCGTCCTGTTGGTTCGTTCAGTCTGGCCATCTGATTGGGGATGAAAGGCCATACTAAACGCTAACTTTGTACCCAACATTTGATGAACGAGCCGCAAATCATTCGATGTGAACCGCCCATCACGGTCACTAACGATGCTCCGAGGAACACCGTGCAGTCGAACAGCCTGCTCCACATAAAGCTTGGCCAAGGTTTCCACTGAATCGTCTCTTCTGTTTGGAAGGAAGTGCGCCACTTTCGTCAACCGGTCCACAATCACCCAGATTGAATCATGACCGCGTTGAGATCTCGGCAACCCGTGCACGAAATCCATCGAAATATCATCAAACTTCCACTCCGGAATAGGTAACGACTTCAGGAAACCACCAGGCTTCTGGCATTCTGCTTTCACTAACGCACAAGTATTGCATTCAGCCACATAATGTGCGACGTCTTTCTTTAGTCCGGGCCACCAGAACAGCTTTTTCATATCTCTGTACATCTTTGTGCTCCCTGGGTGAACTGAGTACTTTGCAAAGTGAGCTTCGTACATCAACTCTTCCCTCAATTTACCCACACTTGGGACGCACACTCGACCATTTCTTCGTAACAAACCGTTATCCCAAGAGAATTGGTCCTCCGACCCATCTTTAGCATAGCGCTGGAGACTTTCATCAAGCTCCGTTGCTCGCCGAACTCTGTCCGTAAGGTCATATTGCACCTCCGTCCAGTTCAAGCATGCATCGGTTGACGAACCCTTGTCAACGCAAGATATCTCCAATGCTTCCAATTCCTGGATTAAACGCTGATCATGCCTCTGCAACCAGCTTGCCCGTACCGGAGTCTTCCGACTCAAAGCATCAGCGACCACATTTCCCTTCCCGGGAGTATAGTGAATCTCGAAGGTGTAGTCCCCGAGGAACTCCATCCATCTTCGTTGTCGCATATTCAGATCCTTCTGATCCAACAAATACTTTAGGCTTTTGTGATCCGTATAGATATCCACTTTAACGCCGTATAGATAGTGCCGCCACAACTTGAGCGCAAAGATTACCGCCGCCAACTCCAAATCATGGACGGGGTAATTCCGCTCATGCACTTTCAACTGACGCGAGCCATAAGCAATCACTTTACCAAACTGTAGAAGAACGCAGCCTAAGCCGCTCCCAGATGCATCACTATAGATCTCATACCCATCGGTACCACATGGCGATGTCAACACAGGTGCCGTGGTCAAACGACTCTTCAAGTCTTCAAAAGCTCGCGCACACTCCGACGTCCAAATGAACTTTTGATCTTTTCTCGTCAGCGTGGTCAGAGGTAAAGCAATCCGGGAGAAGTTTTCCACAAACCGTCTATAGTAGCCCGCAAGTCCAAGGAAGCTCCTGACCTCGGCCACGGAAGACATCACTGGCCAATCTCGGATGGCACTTATCTTCAACGGATCCACCGCGATACCCTCTCCGCTTACCACATGGCCTAAAAAGGCTACTGAAGAGAGCCAGAACTCACACTTTGAGAACTTGGCAAAAAGCTTATTCCTCCGCAGGGTATGTAAAACCAACCGCAAATGGTTTGCGTGATCCTCTTCCGACTGAGAGTATACTAAGATGTCATCGATAAACACAATGACGAACAAATCCAAGTACTCTCGGAACGTTCGATGCATTAGGTCCATAAATACCGAAGGCGCATTACATAGGCCAAACGGCATTACCGTGAACTCATAATGACCGTAGCGTATTCCAAACGCTGTCTTGGGAATGTCACCTTCCCGAATCCTTAGCTGATAATATCCTGATTTCAAATCCAATTTGGAATAGACCGCTGATCCTGCCAGCTGATCAAAGAGGTCATCAATCCGCGGGATCAGATATTTATTTTTCTCCGTCAGCTTATTCAACTCGCGGTAGTCAATACACAACCGTAAGCTACCGTATTTCTTTTTCACAAAGAGAACAGGCGCGCTCCAAGGTGACATACTTGGGCGTATATATCCCTGCTCCAACAACTCTTGCAATTGGACTTTCAACTCAGCCATCTCTTTTGGCGCGACGCGATATGGAGAGCGGGCCACAGGTTTCGCACCTGGCACCAACTCAATAGAGAAGTCAATCTCCCGCTGGGGTGGTAACCCAGGAAGATCTTTAGGAAATACGTCGGCAAACTCTGACACAACTGGCACTTCACCGACACTGGCCTTTGGCTCAACAGCCTGAATTAGCGTGAAGAATAACTCCGCGCCCTTCCGAACAGCATTGACGACTTGGAGTGCAGACAACAGAGTTCCGCCAACTCCTCGCATACCAGCGAACTTCGTCACAAGTCCGGTATTCTGGCCCAGTGTAATCTCCTTGGAGTTGCAATCAATAAAGACACGCTGCTCCGAGAGCCAGTCCATACCAAAGATCACATCAAACTCCGATAACGGTAGCACAGCTGCACTCAAACCGAAATCCCGACTTCCTATTTGCACATCCACATCGCAAGCCCTATCCGCAAGCATCACACAGCCATTCGGCAATAGCACCCTTGTACTATCCACCGTCACATGACTTGGTACCCCAATTCGAGATACGAAATCCTCAGACAGAAAAGAATGCGAAGCACCCGTATCAAACAGGGCTCTCGCCAAATTATTGCGAATCAGGACAAAGCCTGCAGCACACACACATCATGCACAAGCTAAACATAACCAAAAACAAAAGCACCAGCAAGTACTAATTCAACTCGTACCTGTGACGACGTCACTTTGCTTAATCGCTTCCTGTTGGCCAAGTTGATAGATTCGGGGCTGTGCCTGAGACGCAGAGGAATCAACCACCGCTTTGCCCTTCTCAGCATACGACGCACCCGCCTTCTTTTCCCCTTTGGGCTGCACAACCCGACAGTCACGAGCAATATGCCCCACCCGGCCACAGTTATAGCATGTATGAGAATCCGGCCTTGATGTCGCTCCCGACACAACGGTCGTAGTCACTTGCCCAGATGGCTTGGACCTCTTGCCCCCTTTCTTCTGGTAAAACGACTTGCTTGGGCGAGGTGCTTGAAACTCTGGCTTCGACACCACCAAGCCCTTATTCCCTTGCACTCGTCGCATGTCCTTCTCCAATGCGCACACAGTATCAACCAACGCCTGAAACCCTTGGCTCACTGAACTCGAAAACAGGAATCGCAACTCATCCCGCAATCCTTCATAGAACCGATTCGTTTTCCTTTGGTCATCCGCGAAGATTGTACCCGCATATCATCCCAACCTGGTAAACTCATGTAAGTAGATATCCACACTATCTTCCCCTTGCTTTAACCGTTGGAACTCATTTTCCATCGCAATGCGTTGCGCCGCTGGGACATGTTTCGCCAGAAATATTCGAGAGAACTCCTCAATCGACACTTGTGTTAATTGCCTGCCCGCCAAATGGTGTACCTCAACCTCGTCCCACCACAACCGCGCCTCTCCTTCAAGCATGAAGGTGGCTAAGGTGACCTTTAGAGTTTCCTCCGCCCTGATCGCTGTCATTATCCTCTTGACACGCGATAACCAATCTTCCGCCTGCGTTGGGGATCCCATTCCCGCAAACGTAGGAGGACTGAAGCTCATGAATTGCTTCAACTGTCGGTCAGCTGCTCGTGTATCTACAGCCTCAACCGGCTCGGGTCTTACATCAACACGAACTGGCACTACTGCCGGCTGCGCTTGCCCGGTCGGCTGAATCATGGCAAATAGCGCCTCAGCAACTAAGCGAACAGTTTCCGCAGATGGAGGAGGTGTTGGCACCTCAGCTGGTGCCGCACTCTCATCAGAGCGCTGGGGCTCAGACTGCCCAGCACCACTACGTGTCACCTATAGGTGGACAAGACACACATTAGCGAACGTATGCAAGCAAAACAACACAAAAAGGAACGCGCAGATTCCTCAAACAAGATTTTATACATTCCTTAATGGACATTCCAGAGGTCATTAGCGTTACAGCAGGTCGCACAAACACGTGCTCGCCACCCCACAAAAGAATTCGACCACGAATTCAAAAGAGGAAGACCGACACAAGCTGATACCAAAATGTAACGACCCCATCCGTTAAATGACGTATAGTAGAAGGTCCGGCCGGGGCCCCACACTATATGCCACAAACAGACGGTGAGGTCACAGGATAATACCAAACCATACGAATCCTAACTCAGAGCATTCTAGCGGAAGCTTTAAGTTACAACTTTGAACTCTCAACCGGAATGTCCAATATATAAAACCACCTTTATATATATAAAACCAGGGAATGTACAACAAAGGTTTGGTCTTAAGGCCGTACAGTTCCTCTTTACAGACAACATGATTTACAAACCTCGGCACGCAGGCCGGCCATACATGAGTAAAAGAGAACAAACAAAACCATTCGCTTAGCCTTCAAGGGCTAGCCGCAGCAGCAGCAGCAACAGTAGTAGGGCTTCAGCCCATCACTTACCACTTGGCTCTCCAGCACCTGCACGGGAACAATCCACCCAACCGGTGGCAAACAATGCAACGGTCAGCATTCAGCTGACCCAATTATAACAATCCTACCCCTTTCTCGGGGCATGAGCATTCTTTCCCTGCAAGCATGGCATCATCAAATAGCAACTATGTGCACGCAGGCACATTCAAGCCATCAAAACTATCGGCCACACGGCCCGACAGTCCGTGCACTCAGGGCACATTCTTGGTGTACCGGAATACCAGGGTCAACACCACCGTCTACACGGTATTTGAGCATTCTAGTCTTTCCGGCGCGCGGGCCTAAGACTCTCATTAGGCGCTCCAACAAAACCTATAACCAGGCTTCCATGTCGGACGGACCTAACGCAAGTACGGATCAGCCACCCCCCGTTGCTCAAGTCACCGTGCCACCTCGAATACGGAAGTATCCATGGCTATTTATATGCGCGGGTCGGTTTCACCTTTCCTGTTCGTCAATCTGCCTTTTCATCGAGTTGCAGCCCAACGGCTCAACCACTCACAAAGTGGCAACACACGGCCACAAGAGTTGCATCCAACCCTCTTCATTTCCTGGACATCGTCCAGTACTTCCTGCCGCACCAAGCAACAGGTAGGCACAAGTCATCACAAGCCATAATCACGGAGCCTTCTCCGATATGCAAACAAGCATCACCAATCCAGAACATATCCAGATGGGCTTCACACAGCATGCCTAGAGCCGTACTCCAATTCCGGCCTCTAACAATGGGGACTTCACATATCTACCCCAAGGGACACCACAACCCACCGCACACTCGCGGGGAAGGGTTTTCCCTATGCAATACAGAAAAGAAGGACTTCACATGTCCAAGGAGGGAGATCGTTACCCTTGTCGATCTCTTCGGAGCCATCGAAAACTAGCCGGTGAGAAAGAATCGCAGCAGCCTTGCCTTCACAACGCCGGCTTCGGATCATGAATCGGACCACGGGAACTCCGCCGGTGGCTTGCTCTCCTCCTCCTTCTTCTTCCTCCTTTCTCTCTTCCTTAAGCACAAATGAAGAATGACTTCTTCCTTGACGAATTTAATCCAGCCAGGAATCACCTGAGCCCTTGGATCTAAAGAGAGAATCTGAACGGCCACGATCTGCCCAAAAAACCCAAATTTTGGCTGACACGGCCTGTGACACGCCCGTGTCACAGGCCGTGTACCCTTAAGCGGCACACGCAGTTTGAACCGACTGAACAACACGGGTATCGACACGCCCGTGTCGAACCTGACACGCCCGTGTCATCCTGAGACACGCCCGTGTCAAACCTGCTTCCTCGAGCTGCAACCAGTACACGGGTCGGAACACGGCATCGGACACGCCCGTGTCCCACCTGACACGCCCGTGTTCACGGCCGTGTTCAAGGCCGTGTACTATTCTGACTCGAACAGGCCAAAATCGAAATTTAATTCGAACACGCCCTGGGACACGCCCGTGTCGGAGGCCGTGTCCCAGGCTCGACGATCGTCGACTCCCAATCGTCGACTAACCTGAACACGCCCTGGGACACGCCCGTGTCCCAGGCCGTGTAAAATTTCCTGTACCTCAAAAATCATTTTGAGTCCTTTGGGGTCTTTTTGGGGTGTTACACACCCCGTAAAATAAGATGCAATAACACCCCATGCAGGAGGGAAGCCAGGCTTGGGAGATAGGGCCTGATGTTACATTGCCTTCGTTACCGTCAATGACAGATGTGAGTGCGGGAGTTGTGATGTAGCCTACGAGCAACACTTTGTTGTACTCAGATGTTATTACAAGATCATTTGATGTCCTGTTATATTATATTGTTGTGGACTTTTATATACTGATTGTGGATTTTAGACTTTATTTTTTCTTTATTGATGGGTTGACAATATTATATTGGTTATGACCGGTAGGATATGCGTCTTGTGGTACATGTTAGCTCGTGTGTTGATGCTACCACAATGCGGCTGTTCTGGGCATAAGGCTTCCCTCGACCATGTCTTGTATTCCAGGAGGGGGTATTACAAATGGTATCAGCTTGCAAATAATCCTGAGATGAATAGGTCCATTAAACCACTTGGCCACCACTCTCGATAGGTCAGTTTGAGGACAAACTGACATAACGAAAGCGGTGGTGTGCCCATGTGGGATTCACTTTAAGTATGTCCATCAAACATTAGATCTAGTGCCAACCTAACTATGATAACACCTTGGTTTGACTTAGTACAAATTTTTTTTGATGCATCCTAATCTAAAAATAACCTCGGGTATTGTTTGGTCAAACAGTAAGATACCCGAAAATGACAAAATGAAAGAGTTGAATGCAAGGGTAAGTGTCCAAGTCTTACACCCCTATATCCTCATTTAACTTATCAGTGATATTATCACCCCTACCCAAGCTAATAGGACCATCTAAAGGAAGTTTGGTGCATGTAATCTACTATTGGAGTAGTAGGAGACTCGTAAGCTTACTTTTTCGTGCCTATGACTCGATACTTCATATTTTAGATACTTGGAAGGATTTATCGTAACAAATACCACATGACAGTGTTTGTATCCATAGAAGTGCCATATTTTTGGTTTGGGCACATATTGACTCTTGTAAAGTTTACAGTAAATGGTAGCTCTGAGGAACTAGAACATATATTACGTCAATAGGTCTTAGAGGCTGATATACAAGTGCTTCAATGCAATGCTTTATAGGGTAAGAACTCCAAGTTGAGGACTATATGCCCCTTAGGATTGTGCATACACATGAGATGAATGTACCGTATTGGTGGTGGAAGAAACTCAGCCTAGTATGTACTGGGGCTTATCTCTTCATTTATTGGGCTAGTTACGTACCAATTTGGATTCCTCCAAGATCTTATTCTGAAAATAATGTGTCACAAAAGTATGATATCAAGGTTTTGTTTATTCAAATATTACGTGAACGATGATGATTGTATTTGATCGGTGATTAAGATATTGTGGCATTTGGAATAGGGATTCATAATAATATTCATCCTTAATGTTTTGACCTAGAAAGAGGCCGCACATGCTTGAGGTGCGGATAACAGACACTTATATGTTGAACTCCTCGCTGGATAATTACCCAAAGACGTGAAACTTGATATATACCATCATATCCACCTTAGAATGAGCTCCAAAATTGGGTGAAATTATTGGAGGAACACGATTATTCTAAATTTAGGGATTTAGTTAATAATTGTTATATGGTGAAATTATCAAAATTAATATGGCTTGATGGATGATATATTATCTCAACATTCTATTATGGAATAGACATGATATGAACGACCACAGGTTGAAATTGTAGGGCATTTGGAATTTATTTGATAAATTGCTTATTATGTTGAGAATCATGCCCTTATTTTGAATAATGTAGGAGCATGTTCATCGAGAATATGCTATTCACAAGGAGACACTTAGAATTTTCTCAAACTTGAGTTAAATGAGGGAGATAATTACGTAACACACAATCTGAGGAGCGGTCATGCTTTCCTTAATGCATTATAACGTCAGTTAAGCAAAGTGCAGTTTAATTCATTTAAAAATGTTCAAAGAAATTGGGCAAATTCACTATCAAAAGATCTAAAGTTGAGGCAACAATGGTGTTTAAAATATAATTTACATACAATTAAGTGTATGTGTTACATTTCCGCCTCAACAAGGCATATTTCTTAAATGCTCTAATATCATAACCCAACTGAACAATGTTTATGCTCTCAGTTGGTGAGGTTCATTAAAGAAAATTACCTAGTTCGCAAAAAAAAATTGACGAGAATTCTGAATTCAGTGCAAGTCTAAATAGGATCTAGATTGGACAAAGTAGTACTTGACTAAAGGTCCTCATGTTCTTAGAGGATAATGATGTGATTATAACTCATGTGAGGCATGGAGTCATAGATTCACCTCCTTTTTGAGCCTTACACAATGGTTTGTAATATCATCAGGTCAAACTGTTAAAAATCACAGGTCGAACAAATATTGATTTTTGGAATCATTGAAAATATAAATTTACCAAGCTTAAATTGTTGAGGCAATAATATCATGATTGAGAATTTTTGGATTGAAATGGGATAATGTTATGGCAAATGAGGTGGTGTAATTGTGGAACTTGACTATTGTGCAATTAGAAGTTAAGACATGAAAATTCAGGATGTTTGAACAATTATGATTATTTTTCCATGTCATGACATTGGAAGTATAATGACCCCCAAAAAATAAAAATCAAGTGGATGTCATGTTAAGTTTTAGAAAATGTATAAAATATATATGATCCTTTAGATATGGCTCTGATGATCTCAAGAATCGAAACACACATGTTTGATGATATTATAATCACTTTTAGAATGATTCATGATTTTTGAGGATAAATCATTATTATCAACATATATATTTTTGAATTTACATGATAAATGTTAAGTGTTAATAATATCTCCCTTATAACGAGGTCGTCTCATCACAAATCTTAGGGGTTGGAAAATATTTTACATTTATATCTTGTAAATCTAACACCTTTTGGGAATTGATTGAAAGTTATTTTTTGATATCACTATTACAATTATTACTGGACATATAGTCTGAAGTTTAATGATTCCACTTCTTGAATTATAAAATTGATGACCTGCTTGACATTGTGACTAGCCATATTAAATGCTAAATTTTGAAAAAATAAAAATGATTGTATTGATTAACTACTCATGAGTACTTGAGGGAGATACTGAATTTAATCATGATGATAAGATTTACAAGTCACTACCTGTACAAAACAACGAGGACTTCATCACGAAGAAAAATTGTATTTATCTGGGGCATGTTGACATTGCTATACTAAATGTTATTTAGATCACAATGTCTTGTAATAGAAGAACCAATATTGCAAAAGCTAAGAGCATGATATGATTTTGGTAATGGAGTCCAAATATTACTTGAATATATGAATACTAATCTCATATGTATAATGATTTTTGGACATAAGAAATTTTAGATCCCAAGTGTAATCAATGATGACTTAGATAATATTATAGCTAGAGACTTGAAGATATACCCACCAGATAGGAAGCACATGCTTGTGAAGTTAACATATTAATGATTATGGGTTTGGTGGTGTTAAATTTTCCTAGGGATAACATAACCTCGAACCAAACTATGTTTTCCAACCATAAATTGCATCTTCATTAGGATGAGAGACATTCAAGCGCCCTCTTGTACATAATTTTGATTACAAGTATTATGAAGAATAACGAAGGTACGCTTGGGGGAAATTGCGGGTGAAGCGATGTGGATGAGCGTGCCATGTACTAGTGTTAAGTGAGAGTCAAGCCATACTAAACTGTTGACCTCTTTAAGTGTACTATGAAGTTGTTTTTCATAATTGTCTTTCAATCTACGAAGCCCCAACCTAAATTTCGGAGACGAAATTATTTCTTCGTTAATTGGATTTATAACATTCCAATTCGCACTAGACCCCATGTGAGTGTCTAGTATCATCGGGAGTTGACTCGGACTAAGCAGTGGTCCTAGGACCTTGAGATGATCTTTGTTGAGTCAAGTTCAACATGAGTGCATGATTAAAAATAAGGGTTATGATGAAATGAAACTAATTCTACTGTTTATAAAAGAGGAATTTCAATAGGGGAAGTAAGAAAAACACAAATAAGGAAAGAAAAAAAATGAATTACACAGGTGTGAAACTCATTCGACACAAGCATAACATATTAAGTATCAACGAAATTATAACATGGTTTGCAAATTGATAGTTTTACTTTCAAGACAACCTAAACACCTAGAGGGGGGGGGGTGAATAGGTTCTAATTGCTTGTTCAAATTTTTAGGCAGAATTCAATTACAAAATTAAAACATCCATCACAGCATTCACAGACATTTAATCATCACAGATTGCACAATGTTTTATAGTGGTTCCCCAAGGTCTGGGTACATCCACTTTCCCCCTTCACCTATCTAGCAGTATGCTAGATTCGGCCAAACTTCCACTATTCTCAGATCCTCAGATCCTACAGCTCAGAACCTGGATATGTTCCTACAACTCAGGCACAACAGCCCTACCTCAGCCTTGCCACAAGGCTTACAACTCAGAGAAGAACCTTCTCCTACACTCAGGCAAACAGCCCTACCACTCAGAGATCAACTCTCCTACACTCAGCCTTTATATCACAGGCTTACAACTCAGATCTGTATAAAGCAGATCCTACAAAAATTTAGAAAAGAAGTTTTAATGTCTTGCCTTTGTTGAGAGAGAAGAGGACAAGACAATTCTTGATCAGCTGATGAAATCAACTGAATCTGAGCTTTCTTCAAAGCTTCTTGAATCTGAACTTAGCTGAGTTGATTTCCAAACAGCTTCTTGAGAAACCACTGATGGCTTCCTTCTTCTTCTTCAAAATGGGTTGATCCCTCTCTATCCAACACCTTTGATGATACTTCTGAATTCTTGTTAGAACTCTTCTTAGATTGATCCTGAGATCGTCTTCTTAGATCTTCTGATGAAGATCTTCTTTAGTGTATAACACCTTCTAGATTTGATTTCTCAATTTGATTGCCAAAGTTCAATCTTCTCATTGCCTTTACTTCTCTCTGAATCTGTCTATATATAGATCTTCTTAATGGTAACCGGCTGATCCGGTTTATAACTGTCTTCTGACAAGTCTGACAACATCAGTTAACTGGCTGCAACCCACAGCTGTCAAGTCTTCAAACAGATCATGTGCCTTAGTCTTGGTCAGCAATGTGTTGAGACAGACTGTCAGGAAGTGTCGAGACCAACTGTCTGTATGTGTCGACACAAGTAACTTTGGTGTCGACACAGCCTTTGATGATGTCGACAAGTTTGCCTTTAAGTCGACACAGCTTCTTCAGATAATAACTTGGCCTTGACATTGCAGTGTGTCGACACAAGTCCTGTGTGTCGACACAATTGTTGTAGATTCAGAACTCAGTATGTGTTGACTTAGTCTTCTGGTGTCGACACAAGTATTGTCGACTTCTGATCAATGTGTGTCGACTCTGTCTCATTGTGTCGACACAGCCTCCTAGTGTCGACACAAATGTGGTCGACTATCTTCCTGTGAGTCGACACTACTTCCCAGTGTCGACACAAATGTGGTCGACTATCTTTCTCTGTGACGACACTGCTTCCTTCAAGTATCGACACAAATATTCTGAAGTGTCGACACTGTTTCTTCAGGTGTCGACACATGGACTTAGAATATTTTTCTGCATTCTTTAACACTTCTTCACCTGCACATGTCAACTTAAAACAACATCAAATACACCTTGATGTATATCATTGAGCTAAGTTGGGCTTCTTCAAATCAGGTACACATTTTCCAATGTACCCAACAATCTCCCCCTATTTGGAGAAGTCATAACCCCTATAGCCAATGATATACACCATTTATAAAAAGTATAATATGATGATATATGACATGACAGGAATACTTAATATAAACAAAATATGAACAATCCATCACAGAGTGAACATTATATGATTTCAAACAAAATATTGTTTATAACTTGATAATGTTTGATTACAGAGTTTTATATTGAATGATTTAATCAAAACATTACAAAACACATTTGAAAGAACTTAAAACTAAGACTGATCAGGCTCTCTTATGACAATCCCTTTGCCAGATTGGATTTGAGCCTTCACAGGAGCTTCAACATCTTCAGCTGGCTTCTTGCCTTTTTGATCAGCCTTCTTCTTTGCTTCTTCCTTGAGCCTTTGCCTTTCAAAGTAATGATAGGGCTTTGGAAAGTACTTGCTCGGCTCCTGAGCATCTGGTGGTAGCCTACCCAGCTTGGCATTTCTTCTGAACTGTACTATTGCCTCCTGCCTAGCTTCATGCTTTTGCCATTCTATTTCATTATACCACTTTCCTCTTTCATGAACTTGGTCTTTCACAGCCTTCCATGCAGTGAGTATAATATTTCTTGAAGTAGGGCTCCACTGCTCAAAATATGGCTTAAGTTCAGCCTGCTCTCTAAATCTCTTCTTAGATAGTAGAGCATCTTGCTGTTCTTTCAAAGTGGCCTCAGGCTTATCCACTTTCTCAATAATAACCCTGTTAACCTCCTTTGGAGGACTATACATTTCTTGAACTTGCTGATCAATCATATCAAAATCTGGAGGAGGGTAAATGACTTGGGCAACCTCAGGTTGATTGCCTTCAAGTAGACCTGTTTGTATTCCTGACTCAGCCACCATAGCATCATCACACAAAGGTGGATATCCCAATGTGGCTCGAATACTATTGGTCACCCATTTGGTGTGCTCTGAGCCTGCATGAACTAACAACCTCTCCCCCTTTATGGCTTCTCTGGTAATATGATCTCTTAGATCTTCCTTCTGAAATCTGATCTGTCCATCCAGATAATTCACACCCTCTTTAAAAATGGTTTTAACTTTTGAAGCTTGTCAGATATGTCCTTTTGAGAGGTAGTGATAGCAGTTTTAACAGATTCAATAGCAGCTTGAAATGTCTTATCAAATTCTTCCATCTCCTTTGCTCTTGCTGCAGGCAATCCTTCAGAAGTCTTTTTCAACTCATTGAGAATTTCATTGTGAGAGTCTTCAAGATTGGCATTCATGTTTATCTGATTTGTAAGAACATAGCCTTGCTTCAGTGCTATATCATCTGCTTTGGTAATAACTAATTGCTGTTGTTTTGCCAAGAATACTACAGCATTACCTCCCTTATGGAAGCAATCTGTCATCTCCTTCTTATGCATATTGACTTCAAATCTAATTGACTTTATATCCTGAGCCAAGTCAAATTGAAGGGCCTTGTTGCTCTCAACATATTTTTCAACTGCCACTCTATGGTCATCTAATTTAACTTGCAAATCAACCATAAACTTGTTATAATTAAATTCAGAATGAGATGGTTGAGTTGTAGTCTGTAGAGCCTGCTTATAACCTTTGCTCCTTCTCTTGAAGACTACAAGTTTTCTCTTCTTAGCCATTCTGGCTTCTTCAGTCTCAGATTCAGATGAACTATCAACTTGAACTCTTTCTTGAGGAGGAGGAGGAATATCTGTCTCAGTGCCATGTTGTTCAGCCTCAACATGCACAGACTCCCCCTCAACCATTTGCTCCTTCTCAATTTCTATCTCCATGTCAAGGGCTTTTTCAATCTCTTGCCCCTCTTCTACTCTATCAGTAGCCATATCAACATTAGGGAATAACTCATCTAGAGTATATTCCTTCTGAGCTTGAATAGAAGATGTATCAATTAGATCTTCTATATTCAGATCTTTGGAGATATCAGTTTGGACTGCCTCTTGCACTGGGTCTGACATCTTCTCCCCCTGTTCCTGTTCAGTATTGGTAATGTCCTGGGCAGGTGAGTACACTTGCTCCCCCTGCAATTATACAGAAATTGAAATATTAGAAATGTCTTTTATAAGAAAATACACCAGCTCCCCTTGCAACTGTACCTGGTTAGAAGTAGATTCATTCTGGGCAGGAGAATGAACTTGCTCCCCCTGCATTTGTGCAGGTATAGTGTCTTGCTGGGCTGGAGTAGACACAGGATGATCTTCATCCTGCTTCCTCTCTTGTTCTTCTTGAAGTTACTCAGTATCTTGAGCATGAGAAGAGGATTTCACTGGGGTGTCCTGCCTGCTCTCATCAGGCACATCCTTAGACATCACCCTATCCCACCTAGAAAACAATCTCATGTCCATCTTTCTCATGTGATTGATCTTTGATCCTGGCAGGTGTTGCATTACCTCAGGGATCACTCCATTCAGATATAAACTCATAATTCTAGCCAGATTTGGCTTCTTTATTTCTTCCTTGATCTTTTCAAAGATTACAGCTGACCAATCAGTTGGAATTGTAAACATAATTCTGGTCATGAGGCTGAATATAGAGGCTGAAATCCTATCATGTCCCCCTGGTTTGCACAGAATCACCTTGCCAACTATTTCAGACAGAAATTTCCCTTGCTGATTCATCCCTTTCCTGTTGAAAGCAGCTCTAATCTTCAGAGTGGGATCCAATCCGCACCATTGGATAGCCTCCCTTAACTTAGAAGCAGGGATTTCTTCTTCATTCTCAATTATTGGTAAATGTAGAATCTTCCTTAGACTTCTTGGGGTAATCTTCACTGTCGACCCATGCACAGTGGACTCTATCTTGAGAACATCTGAACCTATTGATGCAGAGTTAAAGAATTCATGCACCTCCTTCTTCCATATCTTGGAAGGTTCAGAAACTATGAACTCTAATCCGGATTCAGAAATAAGAGAGATAACTCGTTGAACATCTGTTGGGGCTTCGGCAAAGGCATTCCTTACTAACTCATAACCTTCATTGATGTTGTCTTCAATCTTCGGCGCCATTGTTCAGGTGAGAAAGCTTGAGAGAAGAGAGAGAGAGAGAGAAAGTTGACACAGGGTTTCAGTCTCGAAAACCTTGTAAGCGTGTCGACTGAATAAGTTCTTGACCTATTTATACCTTCTATTGAAAGAAGATCAAAAGGCGGGCAAAAACAGTCTATATGTGTCGACACAGATGGAATGTGTCGACACAAACTTCTATTGTCTCGACAACAAATCTGTCTACTATGTGTCGACACCAATTGTGGATATGTCGACACCTGAGAGATATAATAGAGTATCAGAAAATCTGTGTCGACTCTTAGGATAAGTGTCGACACAAAATTTGTAAGTGTCGACATCACTATTCTGGTGAAGTCGACACTACATTCCTGGATAAGTCGACAATTTAATTCTTAAGTGTCGACACATATTCTCTGTGTCGACACAACATTCCTGACTTGTCGACATTACTTCACTGAGTCGACACATTTTCACTGAATGTGTCGACAGTATTTTACTTAGCCAATTTCTGTTTCTGTCTACACAACTTAAGACCATTTGATAGTCTAATATGTTATTTGTAAGTTTGTTGATAATCTAATCAATGGTCAGCATGCCTAATTCAATTTTAAAGTTATTGAATTTTGTTTCATCCAGAGGCTTAGTGAATACATCTGCTATTTGATAATCTGTTTTAACAAATTCCAATGTGATGTCTTCTCTTTCGACATGATCTCTAAGAAAATGGTATTTAATTTCTATATGCTTAGTTCTACTATGAGAAACAGGATTATTAGCAATAGAAATTGCACTCTTAGAATCACACAAAAGAGGTGTTCTACTTACTTGAATACCATAATCTTTAAGCTGATGCTGTATCCACAATAGTTGTGCACAACAGCTGCCAGCAGCAACATATTCTGGCTCAGCTGTAGATATAGCCACACTGGTCTGCTTCTTACTACTCCAAGATATCAATCTTCCTCCCAAGAATTGACAAGTACCTGTTGTACTCTTCCTATCCTCTCTACAGCCTGCAAAGTCTGCATCTGAATAACCTGTTAGTTGAAAATCTCTATTCCTAGGGTACCAAAGGCCTAGATTAGGTGTGGCCTTAAGATATCTCAGAATCCTTTTGACTGCAGTATAATGAGACTCTTTAGGGCAGGCTTGGTACCTAGCATAGACACATGTAGCATACATAATATCTGGTCTACTAGCTGTGAGATATAGTAGAGAACCAACTATTCCTCTATACAAAGTCTCATCAACAGGTTTACCTATATCATCTTTGCATATAGGCATACTTGTCCCCATAGGAGTTCTCATGATGGAGGATGACTCCATACCATACTTTTTGATTAATTCTTTAGTAAACTTTGACTGGGATATGGACAAGCCATCATCAGTCTGTCTTACTTGGAGTCCCAAGAAGAACTTCAGTTCCCCCATACTGCTCATCTCAAACTTCCCTTGCATAAGTTTGGCAAACTTTTTACAAAGGTTGTTTTCAGTAGATCCAAAGATTATGTCATCAACATAGATCTGAACTAAGATGATCTTGCCTTTGGATTCCCTAAGGAATAGAGTTTTGTCAATTTTTCCTCTTGAGAATTTATTCTCAATAAGGAAAGTAGACAGGGTTTCATACCAAGCCCTTGGGGCTTGCTTTAACCCATACAAAGCTTTTCTAAGCTTATGAACATAATCAGGTTTAAGAGGATCTACAAAACCTGATGGCTGCTCTACATATACTTCTTCTTTAAGATCACCATTCAGAAATGCTGACTTCACATCCATCTGGTATACCTTGAAGTCTTGATAGGCTGCATAGGCAAGGAACATTCTGATTGCCTCCAGTCTTGCTACTGGGGCAAAGGTTTGATCAAAGTCAATCCCTTCTTCCTGCCTATATCCTTTAGCAACCAATCTTGCTTTATTTTTCACTATTACTCCATTCTCATCCAACTTGTTCTTGTAGATCCATTTTGTCCCAATTATATTGTGGCCTCTTGGTTTAGGAACAAGCTCCCAGACATTGCACCTTCTGAATTGATTCAGCTCCTCTTGCATAGCATCAGTCCAGTGCAGGTCTTGGATGGCTTCTTCAAACTTCTTAGGCTCCATTTGTGACAGGAAACTTGAATGCAGAACTGTGCTTTGACTTCTGCTTCTAGTCTGCACTCCCTGTCTTGGATCACTTATTATCTGATCAGTTGGATGGTCTCTTAAATGTCTTGTAGCTGGAGGAAGATTCCCTTCTGGTTGAACATCTCCAGCTCCTTCATTATGCTGAACCTCTTGGTTTTCTTCATCTTCTATTGTGTCTTGTACTCCCCCTAGACAATATCCTTCATTTTCCAATACTCCATCTTCCCTTGAAGCTTCAGCAATGGAGAGCTTGTCCATTCCTTTGCTTATACCTGTTGAGTCATTTGATCTACAAGACAACTCACAGTTGATTAATCTTGTTTCATCAAACACAACATGCACAGATTCTTCAACAACTTGAGTAGTCAAGTTGAAGATTCTATAGGCCTTACTATTTGTGCTGTACCCAACAAATATCTCATCCTGGGATTTGGCAGCAAACTTAGTCAAATATGACTTACCATTGTTAAGTATATAGCATTTGCAACCAAAGATTCTGAAGTAGGATAGATTTGGTTTTCTACCTTTCATAATCTCATAGGGAGTCTTTTTGTGGCTCTTGGTGATAGAAGACCTATTGATCACATGACAAGCAGTATTTACTGCCTCAGCCCAGAAATATTCTGGTAGAGAGGTGTCACTCAATAGAGTTCTACCAGCTTCAATTAATGTTCTATTCTTTCTTTCAGCAATTCCATTTTGCTGAGGTGTTCTTGGTGAGGAGAACTCTTGGAAAATCCCAAAGTCTTCACATAACTTTGTCATGCTTTCAGATTGAAACTCAGTACCATGGTCACTTCTGATTTTGACCACTGTACTATTCAGTTCATTCTGAATTTGCTTTACAAAATTAAGTAAGACACTTGGGATTTCAGATTTCTGTCTCAGAAAGAACACCCATGTAAATCTAGAATAGTCATCTACAACCACAAAAGTGTAGACCTTCCTACCTAGACTATGAACTGGCATAGGACCAAAAAGATCCATATGCGAGAGGTATAAGCACCTCACAGAATCCTTGTTTTCAAGGCTTTGAAAGGAGGATTTTGTCTGCTTGCCCTTTTGACAAGCTGAGCATATCCCTTCCTTCATACACTTAACTTGAGGACCATTCCTCACTAACTCTTTGATAAAGAGTTGGCCAATTGTCTTGTAGTTAAGATGAGCCAATCTCTTGTGCCACTTAACACAATGAGAAGCATTGTCATCAGCTACAAGACAGATGGGAGAGGCTTTATTCTCACATACAAAATTAAGACAATATACATTTCTCTTCCTATACCCAGTCAAAATGATCTCTTGATCACTTGACCTTTTGATATGACATCCATCCTTAACAAATGAAATGTCATATCCTAAATCACTCAGCTGGCTTATGCTTATTAGATTATGTTTCAAACCTTTTACATAAGCCACTTGGGTGATAGTAATTAGGTTAGAAGAAATGTTACCAAACCCTTTGATGACTCCTTTTTCAGATCCACCAAAGATCACTTTAGGTCCATCTTTGACAGATGAATACTCCTTTAGCAGCCCCTTTGTTCCAGTCATGTGCCTGGAACAACCACTATCCAAGTACCATATAGGGGCATGGTTACTTGGATTCACCTGTAACACAGATTTACTTACCCTTAGAACCCAAGCAAGTCTTGGGTCCTTGGTTCAAGTTAGCATTAACAAAGCTACCATTATTTCTTCTAACAGGTAGACTATTGTTCTTTCTAACACTTGTGTTATACCAGCAATCTAGTGCAAAATGGCCTCTCTTGCCACATCACCAACATTCAAACCTATTGTATCTAGTTCTAGATACATCCTTGACAAAAGAATTTCTGTCCATTGCTGGTGCTGCAGTAGCTTCACCCACTGATTTTTTATAACCATTGGGTTTATGAACATAGGTAGGCCTATTGGCATTTGCACCCTTGTTTTTCAGAACATTAGACTTAATATGACCATGAATATTTTCATGATCATATAGGTTAGAAGGCACTTCCACCTTTCTAAACTTAATAGGGACTGAAAAGTTCAGTGGCTTGATAGGAGCTTTGCCTTTCCTCTTGAATTGGCCAGCCCTGGAGTTACCTTTGAATCCTAATCCTGCCTTACCCTTTTGATTCACAAATTCATCAATCAAGGGTAAGACAGGCTTTGGCTTAGAGTAACTAGCCACTAAATTTTTTTCAATTCTTAGTCTGGCCTCCAGACTCTTCACTTGATCATTGGTGTAATTAATTGTGCCCATCTGAATAATAGTTATATTCTTCAGCTTGGCAATTTCATTTAACTTTTGATCAATTACTTTCTCTAACTCAGTTGCAGCTACCCTTAGTTCAGCAATTTCATGAGCCTGAGATTTAACCAGGTTCTTGCTTTTCTTAAGGGCCTGCAACAAGTCCCCATACTTATCTATCAATTGATAGACATCTCCTTCAGATTCAGATGCATCTACATCACTTGATGCAGATGTAGCTGATTCTGTACTTGTACTACAAACAGATTTCATAGAAGGACATTGTACCTTATTAGGACCAGACTGATTCTGGTATATGTCCTCTTCTGATCCTGCCATCAGTCCCATGCACTGATGATCCTCTTGTTCATTGATGGAGTCTAGCAACTGCAGAAACTCCTCTTCTTCAGATACAGCATATAGTCCAATATATGCTTCTGCTTCAGATTCTGACTCTGAAGTTGACTGATCTGTTAGGCTTTTATCCTTCTTTGCAACAAAGGATTTCTCCTTCTTGCCCTTTTGATGAGTCTTCTTCTTGTCTGAAGACTCCTTTCTCTTATCAGGACAGTCAGCCACTACATGTCCAAGTCTATTGCAACAATAGCAGACAATCTTTGAAGTAGTAGCCTTGCTGGGCTTTGATCTGCTCTTTTCTTTCCTTGATGACTTTTTCTTCTGATAATAGTCATCAACTTACTGTGAAGTAGAGGGCTTAGACTTCCACTGTTTCTTCTTTAAGAACCTCTGGAATTGCCTTGTGAATGCAACAAAGTCTGCATCTGAATCACAGCTTTCTGAACCCTGTTTATCTGAATTTTCTGAACTGACTTCTGCAATTTCCTTAGGATGGGATGGTGATATCCTCCTATTCTTTCTGATGGATTCTGCATTGAATGCCACAGTCTTTTCTCTATGCTCTCCTCTTGAAATCTTTTCCTCCTCTTTCCTCACCAAAAGTTGCATTTCATAGGATAGCAGCTTTCCAAACAAGGTGAGAGGAGAGATCTCTGCCAATTTAGCCACTTCTCTTATGGCACAGATCTTTGTGTCCATATCCTTTGTTAAGGATCTCAAGAATTTGTCATTCAGTTCATAAGTACTGAAGACTATTCCATAAGATATTAGCTCATTCACAATTCTATAGAATTTCTTATAGCACTCAGTTATGCTATCAGATTTTCCTTGTCTAAAACTTTCATATTCCTGATTGAGCATAGATTTCCTGTCCTGTCTTACTTCTTCTGATCCCTCCATGTAGACAATCAATGTGTCCCACATTTCTTTGGAGGTCTTGCAGTGAATTAGATTCTGAAATGTTGAATCATCTATGGCACTTACAATAATGTTCTGTGCTCTTTTATCCATGGTTGCCAAAATGATTTCATCCTTGGTCATTTCAGAATAACTCTTTGGAGTTTGAATATTAGCATCAAGAACTAATACCTTCATTGGAATGAAGGGTCCTTCCTGAACTGTGATGTATATTCTTGGGTCAGATGCCTCCATAAACAACCTGGCTCTTTCTTTCCAAATTCCAAAGATTTCCTTCTTGCATATGGGTAATTTCATAGACCCTAGCTCCTTATGATTCTCTACAGAACCCATCTTCTTGAATCTTGATTCTGCCTTTCAGATCTACCTCAGACTGTTAAGTCCTTTTTGAGGAACCTCCCTCTGATACCACTTGATAGTTTTACTTTCAAGACAACCTAAACACCTAGAGGGGGGGGGGGTGAATAGGTTCTAATTGCTTGTTCAAATTTTTAGGCAGAATTCAATTACAAAATTAAAACATCCATCACAGCATTCACAGACATTTAATCATCACAGATTGCACAATGTTTTATAGTGGTTCCCCAAGGTCTGGGTACATCCACTTTCCCCCTTCACCTATCTAGCAGTATGCTAGATTCAGCCAAACTTCCACTATTCTCAGATCCTCAGATCCTACAGCTCAGAACCTGGATAGGTTCCTACAACTCAGGCACAACAGCCCTACCTCAGCCTTGCCACAAGGCTTACAACTCAGAGAAGAACCTTCTCCTACACTCAGGAAAACAGCCCTACCACTCAGAGATCAACTCTCCTACACTCAGCCTTTATATCACAGGCTTACAACTCAGATCTGTGTAAAGCAGATCCTACAGAAATTTAGAAAAGAAGTTTTAATGTCTTGCCTTTGTTGAGAGAGAAGAGGGCAAGACAATTCTTGATCAGCTGATGAAATCAACTGAATCTGAGCTTTCTTCAAAGCTTCTTGAATCTGAACTTAGCTAAGTTGATTTCCAAACAGCTTCTTGAGAAACCACTGATGGCTTCCTTCTTCTTCTTCAAAATGGGTGGATCCTTCTCTATCCAACACCTTTGATGATACTTCTGAATTCTTGTTAGAACTCTTCTTAGATTGATCCTGAGATCGTCTTCTTAGATCTTCTGATGAAGATCTTCTTTAGTGTATAACACCTTCTAGATTTGATTTCTCAATTTGATTGCCAAAGTTCAATCTTCTCATTGCCTTTACTTCTCTCTGAATCTGTCTATATATAGATCTTCTTAATGGTAACCGGCTGATCCGGTTTATAACTGTCTTCTGACAAGTCTGACAACATCAGTTAACTGGCTGCAACCCACAGCTGTCAAGTCTTCAAACAGATCTTGTGCCTTAGTCTTGGTCAGCAATGTGTTGAGACAGACTGTCAGGAAGTGTCGAGACTAACTGTCTGTATGTGTCGACACAAGTAACTTTGGTGTCGACACAGCCTTTGATGATGTCGACAAGTTTGCCTTTAAGTCGACACAGCTTCTTTAGATAATAACTTGGTCTTGACATTGCAGTGTGTCGACACAAGTCCTGTGTGTCGACACAATTATTGTAGATTCAGAACTCAGTATGTGTTGACTTAGTCTTCTGGTGTCGACACAAGTATTGTCGACTTCTGATCAATGTGTGTCGACTCTGTCTCATTGTGTCGACACAGCCTCCCAGTGTCGACACAAATGTGGTCGACTATCTTCCTGTGAGTCGATAGTACTTCCTAGTGTCGACACAAATGTGGTCGACTATCTTTCTCTGTGACGACACTGCTTCCTTCAAGTGTCGACACAAATATTCTGAAGTGTCGACACTGTTTCTTCAGGTGTCGACACATGGACTTAGAATATTTTTCTGCATTCTTTAACACTTCTTCACCTGCACATGTCAACTTAAAACAACATCAAATACACCTTGATGTATATCATTGAGCTAAGTTGGGCTTCTTCAAATCAGGTACACATTTTCCAATGTACCCAACACAAATAACATAATTATGCAAAATGGTGAAATCGATCAAAACTACCATGGAATTGACTTAAAATAGATTTTTCAGACTCGTGACGATAATACGAGTCCAACAGACTCATCTGTTTGAATTTCCGAATTCGTTTGAGTGGTTTAATGTTTAATTAAAGTGAGCTGCAAACACTTCAAGGGCTGTAAAATGAGCAAACAAACTCGAAAGTGGCCTTCGATCATTTCACTTGATGCGTGTCAGCAAGACGGTCTAAACGAGCCCATCCGGGGCAATTTCCGAGCACAATAGAGAGAGATATTGAGCATTTAAATGCATAAATAATAATAAAATAAATAATAATATTATTATTGTGAGAAGCAGAACACTGGAGCCCTCCCCCCTTCCAGCTTCCTTGGCTGCGCGCCATCTCCGGGCCCCGAGCTTCTCCTCCTCCAGACCTCTTTTATGGCCGAAAACCTCTATCTCCGACAAGATCTCTCTTGCTCCGGCCAACCACTTCTCTAAACACCATGGCTGACCACTTCCAGCTCTGACCGCTGATGTGTCCATATTTTATATTCAGGGATAGTTTGGTAATATCATAGATATGTATCTCTATATATAGTAGTTGTTATGTCTTATTAGGTATGTTAAATGTATTGTGTTTTCTTGTGGTTTTGTGCGGCTGAATCGGGAGAATCTCGCCTCGCCGGAAAATAGAGCTGTTCAGGGTTTGTGCCCTTAGGTGAGATCAATTATCTTGTACTTCTTCCTATCAATGCTATGATCCATTTTACGTATTTCACCTTGGGATTGGTTTGGATCGTATCAAAGGTAATGATGCGTCCATATTTTATATTCCGGGATAGTTTGGTAATATCATAGATATGTATCTCTATATATAGTGGTTGTTATTTCTTATTAGGTATGTTGAATGTATTGTGTTTTTTTGTAGTTTTGTGAGGCTGAATCAGGAGAGTCTCCCCTTCCGGACCTCTTCCTTCGGGGCATATTATTTGGATGGTGCCGCCACAACTACTAGCCGAAGCTCCTGCGGTCGCGACTTGTTATCAGGAGTTATTCTGGTGTAAAGTCAAGATGCCAGATGTCTCGATCTCCCACTCGACGCTCGAGCTTTAGGACAAGATCGTTTTGAAGGAGTGAGTAATGATGCGTCCATATATTATATTTAGGGGTAGTTTGGTAATATCATTGATATGTATCTCTATATATAGTGGTTGTTATGTCTTATTAGGTATGTTGAATGTATTGTGTTTTCTTGTGGTTTTGTGTGGCTGAATAGGGAGAGTCTCCCCTCGCCGAAAGATCGAGCTGTTCAGGGTTGATGGCCTTAGGCGAGATCAGTTATCTTGTAATCCTTCCTATCAATGCTACGATCTATTTTACGTATTTCACCTTGGGATTGGTTTGGATCATATCAGCCACCTTCTCCATGGCCAAAATTTGTGAGCATCCAAGAAAACCCTCCAGATCCGTTCCCAAAGCTCCGACAAACTCTTCTTACAACCCAGATCTGGCCAAGATCCACTCCCTCCTCCATTCCGGTGAGCTCCAACACCAAGGCTGACAACCACCTACCTACACGGAAGAAAATATGCAGCCCCTTTGCGATCCGGCCACAAATCTTCCTGAGCTTCTCTCAGATACAACTACAAAGCTTTTCCTCTACATGTTATCAGCAAGATTCAAGGACAATTTCCCTTCGACGAAATTTGACGAGGTCCAAATCGGCGAGATCTGACCATGGCCGGGAATGACGCATAAGCGCCGCATATGCGACTATTGGGTAGCATGCATAGACACTCGGTGAGCTTCCTCCCCCTCTCCCTTGGTGTTTGTTTCTTATATCAAAACTAGGCGAGACATTGAACTCGATTGAGTTTGATTTTAGAGAAAACCATGGAAGAATGGACAAATCTATGTTTCTATTTGATATTTCGTCCATCTCCGACCACCGATTAGCCGCCCGACGATGCACCTCATGTAAGAGGAAGGGGTGGTGGTATTGGTTGGTTGGGCAGGAAAATATGGTGGTATTGGTTTGAGGTTGTACTGGGATTGTGGTAGTCGAGTACTCGCTGGCTCGCATCATGAGGCCGAAATGCAGGGTCTTCATGATGACCTTCGTGAAATCATCAAACTGTTTTTGAGTCATGAAGCCATTGGCGGGCAGCGAGCCCTCTGGTTCAGTTCCTTGCCCCTCATTTCCTGCCATGACACCCACTTAGGATTTTCCTAACAAGCTACGGTTCGCGCTCACCGCACGAAAAGTGTTGAACCCAGAAACCACAGCTCAATGAGGAGTTCGGACTGGAGGTATAACTCGCCTTTACTTCTCCCGAGTCGATTACAAAAGGGCTCACCTCGCGGCGAGGTTACAAAATTAGGGGGGGGATCATTACATGAAATTAAAGAAAAATACAAGTCAACTCTCATCCTCTCCCCTAGAAGGATCATCCCAAAAGCCCGACACTTCTTTAAAGAGCGAGTTGAAGCTGTCTTTCGGCTCGCCAGGAGTAGGGATGGGGAGGAATAACTCCGGCACCAGGTCCTTGGTGGCAACCTCCTCACAGTCCGGCGTCAGCACCTATAGATCTTGCATGACCTGTAGGGTATGATAATCAGTTTTGATAGAGTTGTCCCGCAACATTTCAATTACCTCCGCCTGGCTGAAGATCTTAATGTCTTTGCCTTGGGCGCTCGGCTCGCCGAGAGCTGGAGGGAGCAGGCAATCCACCAGGCGAGATACCTCACCATAGAGCAACTTATTCTGCCCCTCCAGTTGCTTATTCTTCTCCTCGAGCTTGGCAGTGCGAGTGCACAGGCGGTCCGAGGTTTCAGCATCCTGCGAGGCGAAAGGGGGTAAGACAGGAAGTTATGAAAGCCAAGTAAAATGGGAAGAGATTAACTAACACTCACCACCATGCCGACACTCTTCTCAATGATGTTCTTTGTGATCCCCAGCCTCCTCTTCAGGTCAGCGACATCGTCTCGGGAGAGGTCCCGGGCTTCCTCGACACTCACCAACTTATGGTTGAGGGTGAAGCCGCGGCAGACGGACATGTGTGCAAGCTCCATGGAACGCATTTTGGCTCGCGTGCATTCATGGGTGAGCTATTGGAGGGTCATGTCATCGTAGGCCTCGGCGTCCTCGCGTCCATAGAGCCGCTCAACCCACTTCTTGCTGTAGGAGGGATTGGAGGATTCCCACTCCATTCGGTGAGCCGCCGCAGCCGCCCTCTCTCGTGTGAGTGGGACAGGGTACAACCCTGAGTCTGTGAATGGAGGGTTCACCGGGATCACCCGCTCCCCTGTAAAATAACTGTTAGAAAAGATCTTGGCGAGCCCACAGTGAAAGTAATAATGACAGGTCATACCTTCGCTAGGAAGAACTAGCGGGAGAGAGTAGAGGCCCCTTCGCAGGAAGGTGACCTCGAAATATTAATGAAGAAAGAACTGGTGGAGGCAAGAGTCGTCGCCCGTCAGGGTCGGTGGCCGGTACACCTCGCCCCGCTATATTGGCGAGAAGGGGATATTGTCGAGCTCGCCATTGATGATGACAAACTTCGTGAACCAGTTATGGTTCTTGTTGGCCGTCTCACGCACCTTGAACTGTAAGCTGACGAAGAAGGAGACCCTATCATTGGCGGCATAGTAGATGAAGAGATTTTGGAAGACAACAAGATTGAATTCAATCCGCTCCTTCCGATTGAAGCTCGCGAAATCCACAAGCATGGCGATTGCGTTGGGGTTCATCTGCGCGGGGATGGCCCCAAAATACTTTAGCAGATGGCGAAGGCGAGTTCATTAGTAAAGAATGTGTTGATTGCCTCGCCTCACTTAGGCCGGCGCGCAACGAACCTAGGCGGGACATTGCCCACCACGAAGGTGTGAAGCTCCTCCTCCGTGGTATTCCCATCAAAGAAAGGGTACTCTGAAAATTTCTTAGTGCACTTTGACCTCCCATCGACGTCGAGTCGTGTCTTGCCCATTTCTATAAATCTCGACGCGAGTGCAAATGACGAGAAGAGCAACAAAGGGGGTATAAGCTGGCAATAAATGTGATATGCTAAGGATAGGTAAGGGGTCCTATTTATAAAAAGCGAATTAAACCTGCTGAGCCGACTTCTCCAGCCCAGCTCGTGGGCCCCAACTCTCCAGACCCCCGCGACCTGTTCTGCCCTAATGCGAGCCTAGTCTAAAGCACAACGTAATTCACGAGTAACGAACATTGGAAATCAGATTTTAAAATAGTTAACTTATTACACACTGCAATGCCAAATGTTCAGAAAATACAAAGGAGAAATTATTATCATAACATGTGAGAGCTGGGGGTCCAGGGGGCGAGTGCCGGTAGGCTCAACTAGGGAGGGTTGTTTAACTCACAGACTGTTTTTAAGTCCCGATGAATGAAGCGCAAGTTCTCCTGAATCCGATCCATGAGGGGTCCTGGGGAAGTAGGCCTGCGAGCGGTTCGGTTTGGGTCGGTTTGGACCCAAACCGAAACCGAACAGACATGCCTCGGTTTTTAGTTTGTCTAAGCCGATCCAAACCGAACCCGGTCAGTTCGGTTCAAAGTCGGTTCAGTTTTTAGTCGGTTTTTTACGGTTCGGTGTCGGTTTTTTACGGTCAAATAATTAAAGACTGCTCACTTGTAGAATTTGTGATGATCAAAACACAGTACTATCTCAGCATTTATTATGTGTTTTAATTATTTACTGTCTGAGTTTTATGCGTTCAAATATTATTTGTTAAGCTTTATTGGTCATTCCACATACATACATCAACTACAGGTCTATTTACACATCATTGGCTTACGTCAACAAATTTTCAATGAAATTTTGAAACTAAGATAATAACAAATGATTGAAGAACAACAGTGTCAAACCTTAAGAACAGATATATATTTAATCAAAATAAAGAAGTTATTAAAAATATCTACAGAACAATTTATGATCAAAATAATGAAATTATTGAAAATATCTACAGAATAACTTATGATCAACAAATGAATGCGGCGAGTTCATATAGCCATATACGCCCTATACATTCTTTAAAATTATTATAAAATAGAAATTAATATATGCATAATTTATAATTATTATAATATCAATTACTAACGTTGGTTCGGTTCGGTCGGTTTTTACAACTTGAAAACCGACCCGAACCGATATAGCTTTGGTTTTCAAAAGCTCCAAACCGAACCGACACCGAATCAAGCAGCTCGGTTTCAAAATCGGTGCGGTTTGTTCAGTTCAATCAGTTTTGTCGGTTTTCGGTTTCCGCTCCTCACCCCTATGAGGAAGTCATCCCGCTTGTCGAGCCGTGCCTCACCTCATTCGCCAGCAGCACGTAGTCCTGTTCTAACGCACATAGTTGTTGCCCGTCAACAACTCGCACTTATTGGATCTCGTGAGGCGCGAGCCCGTACTTCCTGAGGATCCTAATGGTTCGCCTCCTCATCTCGGCAGGCTCTATGGAGGAGTGCAGGAAGTCTTCCAACATGTTGGGAGAAGAAGGTTGCGAGTAGAACTCTAGATCAGAGGATTCCTCAGCTTTAGATTGACCGGGAAGGCCTGCGGAGACAATCAGTCCAAATAAGAAACTCGGGGTCCTAAATGTGGCGAATACGCCGAGCTAACTATGCAAGATAATCCGGTGGAGGTGTGGTTTATGAGAAGAACTCGGTTGTCCCTGTTGGGGGTGGGGGAGAGAAGAGAGATAAGTGTCTTCCTGAGACCCGGGAGATAGGAGATTGGGGAGATGATCAGTTGAAAAATTTGTTTGGGGATTTCCCCAACACCTCCCCCTATAAGTGCGGGATCGGGGGTTGGAGCCTGAGGATGTTCGCGAGCCAGCGAATTGGACGGCAGTGACTATTGGGTCCATTGATCCCAATGGCCCTGATTTGATGATGTCAAACGTGTCAATGAGATAGACATAGTTGTATTTGATGTATGGTTAAGTTCATGCATACAGGTTAGTCTTTGTCATAATGAATGGATAGCTAGTTCAAGAGACAATGATAGGTAGACTAAAGGTGGAGCTGGAAACTCAGAAAACTACCTAAGTCCAAAAGCGTTGAGTGAGGCAATCTCACTCAACGCCATTCAGCTAATAGTGCTGAGAGAAGGCAGGCAGTCAAAGCTGACAGTATTATAAAGGAAGAAATCAGGCTAAGTCTAGAAGCGTTGAATGAGCTCAACTCACTCAACGTCATACAGCTAGAAGCGTTGAGTCAAGGTTATCCTGTCATAGCCTTTCTGTGAAGAATCCAGAAAATCGACTAAGTTCAGAATCATTGAGTGAGGCAAGCTCACTCAACGCTCTCAACGCCATCAAGCAAAGATGAAGAAATTTCTAAGTCTAGAATCACTGAGTCTACCATTCGTCGAGCTAAGCTTAGCTTTCGTCGAGCAGAGTTCAGAGTTCGTCAATCTCAGCTTTTACCTATAGGAAGGACTTAGCTATCATAATCGTCGACCGGAGTTCAGTTTTCGTCGACCGGAGTTCAGATTTCATCGACCGGATTTCAGATTTCGTCGAACTCAGCCTTCACCTGAAGAAAGAACTGGGCTAAGAAAATTCATCGATCTCAACTTCACTGTTTCGTCAAGCTGAGCTCAGGTTTCGTCGAACTAAGCTCAAAGTTCGTCGACCCCAACCTTCACCTGAATAAAGAACTGAGCTGAGAGAATTCGTCGATCTCAGCTTCACTGTTTCGTCAAGCTGAGCTCAGATATCGTCGAGCTGAGCTTGAAGATCGACGAACGCAGGATTTCAGAAAAGTTAGTTGATTTTGGCTAAGTCCAGAATGATTTTGACTCAATAAAGTCAACAAGTCAACAAAGTTCAGATTCGATGCAAATCAACATTAACGTCGCCGTCAGTCTACAGTGGATCTCAAGTTAATAAAGCTGAGGTTTTAACCACCGTTAAAACTTAGACACGTGTCGATCATCTCGCTAATGTGACGGGATTATAAATAGTAGAAGAGATGGAGATCTAAGAATGATTTATTGGATTAATTTCTGATTAACTTCTGAAAAAATGAGAAGCGGAGTTTGTCGTCTTCATCCGCCATTATTGCAGAAGCCAAGAACCTCAAGTTCGAATCTGAAGGGCTTCTGAGTTTGCTGGTGCAATCAATATCCAATCCAGCAGGTTTAGAGTAATCCTTTGAGAGAGATGAATCAACCTAGGCATGCCCTAGCTGAAGTTATCTTCTCAATCCAAGTCGAGCCAGAATCTAAAGATCAATTTGCTAGATCAAAGAAGAAGGAAGGGATGAAATCTGCTCAGTCCATATAAGGAGATATTCTTGAAGAAGAAGAAGTAGATTCATCTGCTTGTTGATTCCAGAACAAGCCTGACATCATTCTAAGATCGTTGTATCATCTTGTTACTGTGAAGACAAAGTTAGGGCTGACATCTGCTCGGTTCAGGTAGACAGGCACATAGAATTTTCTCTGGTGTCTGTAATTTATTATCTTGAATATTTCTATGTAAGATTCATTTTGAATCTGAGTGGTAAGGCTAAGGCTTGAGTTGTAAGCTTGTGTTATAAAGGCTGAGGTAGGGCAGGAGTTGCCTGAGTTATAGATGTGTGGATTCACACTGAGGTAGGGCAGGAGTTGCCTTAGTTATAGGTGTGTGGATTCACACAGAGGTAGGGCAAGATTGCCTGAGCTGTAGGAGTGTGGAGTCACTCTGAGGTAGAGTTCTTGGGAAGAACTTAAGTTGTAGGATCTTGGTAATTTGAGTGATAGGGCTTTTTCCTGAGTTGTAGGAGTCGGTTGGGCTCTGAGCTGTAAGATCTGAGGATCTGAGAAAGATAGAAGGAAGTTTGGCCGAATCTAGTATACTACTAGATAGACGAAGGGGGAAAGTGGATGTACCCATCAATCGAGGAACCACTTTAAATCTCTGTATACTGTGATGTGTATTGTGCTGGTATTGATTGTGATAAGATTGCTGTGCTGTGATTTTAATCGATAAGTTGCCTAAGTGTTTAAATTAGACATATTCACCCCCCTCTATGTTATTAGTTGTTCTTGAAATAATGACTTTCAAGTGGTATCAGAGGGAGGTTACTTAAGATAGACTTAATAGTCCGAGTTGATCTCCAGGGGCAGCTATCAGAAGGCCAAAATGGGTTCAAGTGAGAATCATAAAGAACCTGGATCCATGAAACTTCCTCTTTGCAGGAAGGAGACCTTTGGCATCTGGAAGGAAAGGGTCAGACTATTCATGGAAGCATATGATCTTAGGATATACATTACAGTAGAGGAAGGACCCTTCATCCCAATGAAGACATCAGTCCTTGATACAAATTTGAAGACTCCAAAGCAGTATTCTGAGATGACTAAAGATGAAATTATCTTTGCTACATTAGATAAGAGGGCACAAAACATTATTGTTAGTTCCATAGATGACTCAACCTTCCAAAACCTAGTCCACTACAAGACATCTAAGGAGATGTGGGACACACTAGTTGTCTACATGGAGGGGACTGAAGAAGTGAGGGAGGACAGGAATTCTATACTCAATCAAGAGTTTGAAAGCTTCAGGCAGGACAAGTCAGATGGCATTACTAAGTGCTATAGGAAGTTTTTCAGAATTGTGAATGAGCTGATGACATATGGTAGCGTCTTCATCACTTATGAATTGAATGATAAGTTTCTCAGATCTTTAACTAAAGACTGGGACACAAAAATCTGTGTCATTAGAGAAGTGGCCATACTTGCAGACACTCCACCACTAACCCTGTTTAGAAAGCTATCGTCTTATGAAATGCAGCTGACTACTAGAAATGAGGAGGAGAAAACCAGCAAGCCTACAGTCAAAGACAAGTCAGTGACATTCAAAGCTGAAGCCACAAGGAAGAGAAGGAGAAAAATTCCTTCTCCACCAAGGAGAGTTGCTGATTTTGAGTTAGAAAGCTCAGAAACTAGCATATCAGACTGCCACATTTCTGATGAAAACTTTGCTTCCTTCTCTAGGCAATTTCATAAATTTATGAAGAAGAAGCACTGAAGAAGAAGGTCATCCTCTTCTTCTTATCCCAAGGATGATTACTATAAGGGCAAGAAGAAATCCTCTAAAGAGGACAGGTATGGCTCTAAACTAAGTAAACATACTTCTTCTAAAGTGGTGTGTTATTGTTGCAGCAAGCCAGGACATGTCATAGCTGACTGCCCTGTCAAAAGAAAGGATGCTGGTGGAAAGAAGGAACATCAGTAGAAGGGCAAGAAGGAGAAGTCCTTTATTGCCAAGAAGCAAAAGAGCTGGACTGACTCCTCATCATAAGAGTCAGAAGATGTAGATGAAGCTGAAGCCTACATTGGGCTATTTATTGCTAAAGAAGAATCTGTAAAAGAAGACTTCTTAGAGATGATGGTTGCAATCACTAAAGAAGCTGATGATGCTTCCAGATCTGAAGAAGGAGAAGAAGTCAGTCATTACCTTGGGTTGATGGCTTTGACTGAGTAAGGACCTAGCCAGGAGTAGCCTGGCCCTTGTAAGGTACATTCTACACCTTCTGTGTCAGATTATGCAACTAGTCCAGAATCAGAAGCATCTGCAACAAGAGATAAAGATGGTTCTGAATCTGAAGGAGATTTTAATCAATTGATTGATGATTATGGTGAACTCCTACAAGCACTGAAGAGAAGCAAACTCCATGCCAAAAAATAGGCTGAGGAGCTCTCTGAAGCTGGCTATTTCAGACTCAGCAAACATGCTGAACCTGAAGATAAAAGAAGTCAGCAAGCTGAAAAATATCACTATTATTCAGAAGGGCACAATCACCTTCAAAAATGACCACATTAGGAATCGTGAAGGTAAACTCCAAAAGGAGAAGGAGCTAGTGGCTAAGTTCTCAAAGCCATATTCAGTATTGCCTTTGATTGATTCCTTCTCCTCCCAAAAGTGTAAGAAGGGGTCAGGCTTCAAAGGGAGAATTAGAGCTGCCTATTCCAAAAGGAAGGGCAAAGTTCCAGTGCAGCCACTAGCCTCCAATTCCTTTCAGGAAAGTGGTGATACCATCTAAAAGGTATGACCATGAGAGCATTTATGGTCACTGGAAGTATGGTGTTAGGAATGATAAGGGTGCTAGTGCCTACAAGACAGCCCATGAAGAAATCCAAATGACATATCTTGGACCATTTGTGTTTAGTGTACCAGCCCCAACACTCAAAAATAAGGCTGCATCCCATTCTCAAAGTCTGTCAGTCTACAATCAGACTAAAGGAAAGTCTGTCAGCACACAAGACTTGGGTATATTTAAAGCTATCAGCAGCTTGCACTCTGAAAAGAAGGCAGCTGCTGATAGATTCCAAGATATCCTTAGTACCTCTACTGCCAGACAAATCCAAAATCAGGCTGTGGCTGGAAGACTTAAGAAAAAGGCTGTTGTACATGCTGGAATGAGAGATGATGACTGCTATACTGTAAAGCCAGCCCTTAAAAGAAGGTATAATATTTATGAGTGCTGGTGCTATGACAAAGAGGACCACTATGCTATTGATTGCTGGCATAATAATAGTGTCTAGATAGATAATGCCAGCTTACCTATCAGAAGAGCTGCAGGTAGGCATGTTCAATTTCAGTCTAACTTGCACCTAGGACCCAATAAGAATTGGGGTCCTAAGGAAAGATGATTTATTTATTGCAGGTAAGTCCAAGTGGTCATACCCCTATATGGTACTTGGATAGTGGATGTTCCAGGCACATGACTGGAACAAGGAGCATGCTGAAGGAGTACACTCTAGTTGAAAATGGACCCAAAATCATCTTTGGTGATTCAGAAAGAGGAGTAACCAAAGGGTTTGGTAAGATATCTAATGACATAATCACTATCACACAAGTAGTTGATGTGAAAGGTTTGCAACATAACCTGATAAGCATAAGCTAACTATGTGATCTTGGCTATGACATTTCTTTCCTCAAGGATGAGTGCCAAATTAGGAGGTCAAGTGACCAAGGGGTCGTCTTGACAGGCACTAGGAGAGAAAATGTCTATTATCTTAATTTTATTTGTGAGAGTAAAGACTCTCCTATATGCCTAGTTGTAGATGAGAAAGCTTCACATTGTGTCCAATGGCACAAGAGACTAGCTCATCTGAATTATAAGATCATAGGCAAACTCTTTAGTGAAGAGTTAGTGAGAAATGGTTTTAAGGTGAAGTGCATCAAGGAGGGTATCTGCTCAGTATGCCAAAAGGGCAAGAAGACTAGGACCTCCTTCCAGAGCCTTGATACCAAAGTCTCAGTGAGGTGTTTATACCTCCTGCATATGAATCTATTTGGTCCTATTCTAGTTCATAGTATAGGTAAGAAAGTCTACACCCTTGTGGTTGTTGATGACTTTTCCATATTTGCTTGGGTGTTCTTTCTAAGGAAGAAATTTGAAACCCCCGATGTCTTCCAGAAATTTGTTAGACAAATTCAGAATGAACTTAACAGTACTGTGGTTAAAATCAGAATTGACCTTGAGACTGAGTTTCAGTTTGAATGCATGACAAGATTCTGTGAAGGGCTTGAGATTCATCAAGAGTTCTCCTCTCCTAAAACACCCCAACAAAATGGGATTGCTGAGATGAAAAACAAAACTCTCATAAAGGCTGATAGAACCTTGTTAAGTGACACAATTCTCACAGAATTTTTTTTGGGCTGAGGTTATAAACACTGCATGTCATGTCCTTAACAGGGATTCCATCACCAAAAGCCACAAAAGACTCCCTACGAGATTCTGAAAGGCACAAAACCAAACTTATCCTACTTTAGGATTTTTGGTATTAAGTGCTATGTTCTAAACAATGGTAAGTCCAATGTGACTAAGTTTACTGCCAAGTCTCAAGAAAGGATATTTTTTGGGTACAACAACAATAGTAAGGCATATAGGATCTATAACTTGACTACTCAAGCTGTAGAAGAATCAGTACATGTTGTCTTTGATGAGTCAAACCTAATTAACTGTGAGCTGCCAAGCACCTCTTCTAGTTCTGCAGGTTTAAAGGATGATTGACAAGCTTACCATTAGGGAAATGGATCCAATATGACAAGATAAGGAAGAAGATGAGTGCTGTCCAGGGGGAGCTCAAGAATCACAAGCCGAGGATGAAGAACAGTCAGCTAAAAATAATGCATTACAGCCAGCTGAAGACAATGAAGTTTAGCTAGTTGAGAACAATGCAGAACAACAAGCTGAAGTAAGAATGCCTCCAGCTGAGAGACATCTGAGGGACCATCTAGCACACCAAATCATTAGTGATGCAAGACATGGTGTTTAGATAAGGAGCAAGAGCATCAACACAGCTCTATGATCAAGCTTCCTATCACAAATAGAGCCCAAGAAGCTTGAATAGGTTATCAAAGACTCTTACTTGATTGGAGCTATGTAGGAAGAGCTGGACCAGTTCAAAAGGTGTAGAGTCTGGAAGCTGGTTACCAGAACAAAGGGACATAATGTCTGAAAGACTTTTTTCAAGAGCCTAAACACCTATAGGGGGGGTGAATAGGTTCCAATTATCTTTAAGAATTTTAGGCAAATTAACTAGTTCTTACTTAGCACAGAAAATGCAAATCAAAGCACAAAAAATACAGCACAGCATACACCAGATTTATAGTGGTCCCCAAGGTATGGGTACATCCACTTTCCCCCTTCGCCTATCCAGTAGAGAACTGGATTCAGCCCAACTCCCTTCCACTAACTCAGATCCATAGATCTTACAACTCAGAACAAGATTGGTTCCTACAGCTCAGACTTATACAAGTCTTACCTCAGATTCTCCCAAAAAATCCTACCTCAGGCCACAACCCTACCTCAGCCTTTATAACTAGGCTTACAGCTCAGACTATCACAAGTCCTATACCTCAGGCACTCAGCCCTACCTCAGTTTTTTTAATTATAGGCTATAACTCAGATCTAACAAAAGATCCTACATGTAATTGAGTATTTGAAAGATATAGGAATATCACTAGATAGATCACTATATAGGTGAGAGCTTCTTGATCAGTTCTTGAATGAACTGAATCTCCAGATCCAACCTAACTTAGCTGTTTCAAAGCTTCTTGATAGAACAAAATAAGGTTGAACTCTTCTTGATGTAGAAGTTGATCTTCTGTCAGCTCCTTCCTTGAATTCAAAATGAGATCTGAAACTTCTCTACAGACTGTTAAGAATCTGCCTTCTTAAGGGTCTCCCCTTTTCTTGTTGATGAATTCCTTCTCTAGGTAATTCACTTTCTTATTTCTGTATCTGTTATTATAAGTTGTCACAGATCAGTCCTTTATATAGAGTTCTCTCCTGATTACCGGCTGATCCGGTTTGTAACAACCTTCTGACAGTTCTAACAAAGGTGTCAGACCTGTTGGTAATGACAGTTGTCGACCCACCAGTCATGACAGTTAATTCCTTAGAGACTTAACAACTCAGCATGATCCACTCAGCAATCTACTTCATATGTGTCGACGCAAGTAGACTAAGTGTCGACACAAGTCTTGATAATGTCGACACAGCACTCCAAGTGTTGATATAGTCATTCTTCTGCTACTCGACACATCTTTTGTTTGTATGTGTCGACACAAATCCTGTGTGTCGACACAACTACTCTTAGTCTCGACATAACTGCTGCAGACAGATGGAGTTGAGTGTATGTCCAGCCATCATTGAGTGTGTGTCGACTCAAGTCCTGTGTGTCGACACAAGTCCTGTGTGTCGACACAACTCCTTGTAGTCTTGACTTAGCTGTTGCAGACAAATGGCGTTGAGTGTGTGTATAGCTGTCGTTGAGTGTGTGTCGATACAAATCCTGTGTGTCGATACAAGCCTTCTGACTCAAAATAGCTGTTGCTATAAGATGGCGTTGAGTGTGTGTCTAGCCGTCGACACAAACCTTCTTCAGGTGTCGACACAATTCCGCAGTGTCGACACATGCCTTTCTTCTGGTGTCGACATAACTCCTGGGAGTCGACACAACTTCTTCTTTTAGGTGTCGACACAATTCCTGCCTTAGGTGTCGACACAATTCTGGGTGTCAACACAACCTCTTCTTTAGGTGTCAACACAATGCCTGGGTGTCGACACAGCTTTGCTTCTTGTGTCGACACAACTTCTGGGTGTCGACACAACTTTGCTTCTTGTGTCGACACAACTTCTGGGTGTCGACACAATTCTTCGCAAGTGTCGACACTTGTACTTAACAAAAATTTCTTGCAAACCTTACACCTACATAATGAATCTCAAACATCCATCAAATACAAATTGATGTATATCATTGAGTAAGATGAGGCTTCTCCAAATCTGGTACATATTTTTCAGTATACCCAATAATCTCCCCCTATTTGGAGAAGTCATAACCATTAGTCAAAGATATACATCTCTCATAATAAAGCACATAAGAATAGATGTACATACATTTCAGTGCAAGATAACATAAAACAATGTAAACAACTATAATCAATTGTGAAGCTGTTTTTATTTATTAAGCATAAAATTCTTGGTTTACATGATTTTCCTTAGAACAAAAACAAAAAGTTACATTATTGTACACATAAGCCTATCTATCCTATGATTGACTAGGCTCCTTAATTACTATGCCTTTTCCTGATTGAATCTTTGCCTGCACAGTAGGGTCTGTATCATCAGCAGGTTTCTTCCCTTTGAGATCCTTCCTCTTTTGTTCTTCAGCCTTATTCTTTACCCTTCAAAATTGTGAAATGGCTTGGGGAAGTACCTGCTAGGCTCAAGAGCATTAGCAGGTAACTTCCCAGCTTTTGCACTTCTTCTGTACTGAAGAATGGCTTCTTGTCTGGCTTGATATTTGTTTCATTCTTGCTCAGAATACCATTTGCCCCTGTCATAGGTCTTATCCTTTAAAGCCTTCCAAGCAGTCAAAATAATATTCCTTGAAGTGGGGCTCCATTGTTCAAAATATGGCTTTAACTCAGCCTGTTCTATGAACCTCTTCTTTGATAGCTGTGCTTCCTTCTGAGCTTCCTTGGCAGTTTTGACATGTCTACTTTTTCAATAAACACATTTTGTGCCTCCTGTGGAGGGCTGTATATTTTCTGCACTTCTTGTTGAACCATATCAAAGTCAGCAGGAGGGTAAATAACTTATGCAACTTCAGGCTGATCTCCTTGAATATTTGCAGGTTGCACTCCAAACTCAGCAACATTGTCATCATCACACAAAGGAGGAAAGCCAAGTGTAGCTCTGATGGAATTAGAGATCCATTTTGCATGATCAGAGCTATCTTTGACTAACATCCTCTCCCCCTTTATGACTTCTCTTGTGATATGATCTCTCAAATCAGTCTTTTGAAATCTTATCTGATAAGCCAGATATTCGGTACCTTCTTTGTAATAGTCTTTGTACTTCAGTAAGGTATCAGAAATGGTAATTTGAGAGGCTCCAATAGCTATGTGGACAGCAACTATATCTTCTTGTAGTTGCTTTGATATTTCAGATTTCAGAACAGTGGTGATACTTCCCAGTTTTGTGATGATTTATGCATGAGAGTCTGAGGTTTTCATTGGACCTGAATTGATTTTCCAAAACATACCTTGCTTTGTGGCAATGTACTCAACCTCAGTCTTCAGCAGCTGTTGTTGCTCAGCCAAATATACTACATTATTGCCTCCCTTATGGAAGCAATCTATCATCTCTTTCTTGTGCATATTGACTTCAAATCTGATTGACTTTATGTCCCGAGACAGCTGAAATTGCAGTTCCTTATTTGACTCATCCACATACTTCTCTAAAGACTGCCTTTGTTCATCCAATTTTACTTGCATTTGGACCAGTAATGAACTGAAATCCATGCTTGGAGCTGGTTGTTGAGTGACTGATTGCAAGGCTTTCTTGTAGCCTAAGCTCCTTTTCTTAATTGCCACAATTTTTCTCTTCTTAGCCATAGTGGCTTCCTCATCATCAGAGGGTTGTGATGAGCTATCTATATCAACAGTTTCCTTATTAGATGGAGCATTTAGCAGCTCCTCCCCCTCAGTCCTTGGCAGTTCTTTGTCAATCTGTGAGTGCTCCCCCTCAGTCCTTGCAGTAGGGAAATCAGAAAATAGCTCTTCCATTGTGAACTCTTGCTGCACCTGTATAGGAGGAACAAGATTAGTTTTAACAACAAAAGGTTTTCCCTGGACATCCAGATCTTTGTCCAGGGACCTCTCTAGAAAGGGGATACTTACATGCTCATCCTGAGCAGTATTTTTCAACTTCACATCTTGTGCCTCCTTCTCAGCAATGTCCAATGCTTCTTTATTTATATCTGATACGATATCCATTATTCTATGAGATGCATACTCACTCCCTAGAGTAGCAGCATCAATTCTTTCCCCTTGAGCAGGTAGCTCAGAAAGTATAGTATCTTGTGCTGTTGGTTCAGGAGTTTCTCCCCCTGGAGTAGTGACTACCTATTGCTCTGGGAGCACACTGCTCTCTTCTTGATCTTGAGCATCTTTTTGTTGCCTGTCTTCATCTGAACTTAAGACCACTTCCTCTTCTAAATCACTAGAGGATTCTACTTGCTGAACAACTTCCTTCTTTTTCTTTTCTTTCTTGGTCTATTTTTGAGGAGTAGAAACCTCCTTGGTCAATACTCTATCCCACCTAGATAGGATTCTTGTGTCCATTCTTCTCATATGGTTGATTTTTGATCCTGGAAGTTGGTTCATTATATCTAGTATTACTGAAGATAAACAAAGACTCAGGATTCTTACCAGATTTGGTTTCTTGATTTCTTCTTGTATCTTGTCAAATACTATGGATGCCAAATCTGTCTTTAGCTTGAAAATTATTCTTGTCATTAGATCGAACATAGAAGCTGAGATTCTCTCATGTCCACCTGTTTTGCACAGGATCACCTTACCTACTATCTCTGACAGGAACTTCCCTTATGAATTCATCCCTTTCCTAGTGATGGATGATCCAACCTTGGTATTAGGGTTGAGCCCGCACCAGCTTAAGACATCTTTTGTCATTGAGAGAATGATGTCATCTTCTTCCTTAACCTTTGGAAGTTGGAGTGATTTCCTAATCACCTTCAGTGAAAGTTTCACTCGGGAATCTTGTACTGTGGCTTTGATCTTCTTTCCATCTATATCCACAGTGGCAGAGGAATAAAATTCCATGACTTCCTTCTTCCAAATCTTCATCAGTTCTGAGACCAAGAATTCCAAACTATTTTCTGAAATTAGGGTGATTACACCCTAGATTTCTGGCGATGCTATCGTGAATCCACCATGAACAAGCTCATAGCCTTCGTTCACTTTATCTTCCTTGATTGGAGCCATTGACGAAAGGGAGAGAGAGTGAATAGAAGAGAAGTGAATGTCTAAGTCGACATAAGGTCTAGAGTCAAGAAATCTGGAGGCGTAGTCGACCAGATTTTGGCTCCACCTATTTATAGTCTAGGTGAAAAGGGGAGTTCAAAAGACGAACCTTAGTAATAAGACTAGGTCTCGACAATACTTAGGTTTAGTCGACACATCTATGTGTCGAAATACTTATGTTAGTGTCGACATGGACTGGTTAAGTCTCGACACAGAGTGTCGATATTAATTTTTATGTGTCGACACAAAAATCAGCTAACTTAAAGTCTTGACAGAGTTGTGTCGGCACTTATATTTCTGTCGAAATAGATACTGTTTCTGTGTCGACACATCCTTTTTCTTTGTCGACACAACATACTGAGTGTGTCGACACAAAATCTGCTTGTGTCGACACAAACATTGTACTTAGACAAATTTCCAGTGAAATTTTGTACTGACAGATTCTACTTAGGAATACTTGAGCTGTCCTATTCTAGGTTCAACATACCTAATTCAATTTTAAAATAATTGAATTTATTTTCGTCCAGAGGTTTTGTAAAAATATCAGCAATTTGATTATTTGTGTTTACAAATTCTAGATTAATATCTTCTTTTTCCACATGTTCTCTTATGAAATGAAACTTAATTTCTATATGCTTGGTTCTACTGTGTGATACATGATTCTTAGCAATAGAAATAACACTTGTAGAATCACAAAACAGTGGAATTCTACTTACCTTGATGTCATAATCTTCAAGTTGGTGCTTTATCCATAACAATTATGCACAACAACTGCCTGCAGCTACATAATCAGACTCAGTTGTTGATATAACTATACTTGTCTGCTTCTTGCTGCACCATGACACTAGCCTTCCACCTAGGAATTGACAGGTTCCTGTAGTACTCTTCCTGTCTTCTTTGCATTCTGCAAAGTCTACATCTGAGAAACCTATTAGTATGAAATCTCTATTCTTAGGGTACCAAAGACCTAGATTAGGTGTGCCCTTAAGATATCTCAAAATTCTCTTAACTTTAGTATAATGAGATTCCTTTGGGCAAGATTGGTACCTAGCACAGACACATATAGCATACATGATGTCAGGTCTACTAGCAGTAAAGTAGAGTAGGGAGCCAATTATCCCTTTATACAAAGACTTATCAACATGTATCCCTGTCTCATCTTTGCCTATAGGCATACTTGTTCCCATTGGAGTTTTCATGGTGGAAGCCGAGTCCATTCCATATTTCTTAATCAACTCCTTGGTGAACTTAGATTGGGATATGGACAATCCATCATCAGTTTGTCTTACTTGAAGTCCCAAGAAGAACTTCAGCTCACCCATACTGCTTATCTCAAACTTTCCTTGCATAAGTTTGGCAAACTTTCTACAAAGGTTGTTTTCAGTAGATCCAAAGATAATGTCATCAACATATATCTGGACTAGGATTATCTTGCCTTTAGATTCCCTAAAGAATAGAGTTTTGTCTATCTTTCCTTTAGAGAATTTATTCTCAATTAGAAAAGCAAACAGGGTTTCATACCAAGCCCTATGAGCTTGTTTCAAATCATATAGCGCTTTCCTAAGCCTATATACATAATCAGGATAATGAGAATCTACAAAACCTTAGGGTTGCTCAACATAGACTTTCTCTTTTAAGTCACCATTCAAAAATGCTGATTTTACATCCATCTGATATACCTTGAAACCTTGATAGGTAACATAGGCCAAGAACAATCTTATAGCCTCCAGCCTTGCTACTGGGGCAAATGTTTGATCAAAGTCAATCCCTTCCTCTTGCCTGTAGCCTTTTGCTACCAACCTAGCCTTGTTCTTGATAATAGTGTCATTTTCATCAAGTTTGTTTCTGTAGATCCACTTGGTTCCTATAATGTTGTGATCCTTTGGTTTAGGAACCAGTTTCAAGACTTTGCACCTTCTGAATTATTTAGCTCTTCTTGCATAGCATCAATCCAGTTTGTGTCTAGCATGGCTTCTTCAAACTTTTTGGGTTCTATTTGAGATAATAAGTTAGAACATAGAACTGTGTTCATGTTTTTGCTCCTTGTTAGAACACCTTGACTAGCATCACCAATTATCTGGTGAGCTGGATGATCCTTCAGGTGTCTTCTTGCTGGAGGAAACCTATCTACCTCATGGCCTTCATCATTTTCCTCCACCTGATGCTCCTCATTGTCTTCATCATCTAGTGAGTTTTGTTCTCCCCCTGGACAACATGCATCTTTTCCATCATCCATCCTAGCAGGAGCTTTATTATTGATGCTCATCTTGTCCAGTCTGTCTGTTAGACTAGTAGAACTAACTGAAGAACTAGATAATTCATTGTTAATCAATTTAGACTCATCAAAAACAACATGGACTGACTCTTCCACAACTTAGGTAGTCAAGTTGTAGATCCTGTAAGACCTACTATTATTATTGTACCCAACAAATATCCCTTTTAGGGATTTGGCAGCAAACTTAGTTTGGTAGTGCTTACCATTAACTAGGACATAACACTTGCTACCAAAGATTCTGAAATAAGAAATGTTTGGTTTTCTGTCTTTCAAAATCTGATAGGGAGTCAACTTAAGTTTCTTATTTATGGATGCTCTATTGAGAACATGACAAGCAGTATTTACTTCCTCAGCCCAGAAATATTCAGGGAGAGTTGTGTCACTTAGTAGAGTTCTACCTAACTCAATAAGAGTTCTATTCTTTCTTTCAGTAATTCCATTTTGCTGAGGTGTTCTAGGTGAGGAGAACTCCTGATGAATCCCAAATTTTTCACAGAATTTTTCCATACATTCAGACTGAAATTCAGTTCCATGATCACTTCTGATTTTGACCACTGAACTGTTAAATTCATTCTGAATTTGTCTAACAAAAGTATGGAAAATACTAGGGGTTTCAGATTTTTGCCTCAAGAAGAAAACCCATGTGTATCTAGAATAGTCATCCACAACAACTAGTGTGTATACTTTCCTACCAAGACTATGAACTGGCAAAGGACCAAACAAGTCCATATGCAAGAGATATAAACATCTCAATGAATCTTTGGTATCTAGTGCAGGAAAAGTGGACTTGGTTTGTTTGCCCTTTTGGCAAGCTGAATACACTCCCTCTTTAATGCACTTGACTTGAGGACCATTCCTCACTAAACCCATGCTAAACAATAGTCCTATAGACTTATAGTTCAGATGAGCTAACCTCTTGTACCATTTGACACATAGTGAAGCTTTCTCACCTGCAACTAGGCAAATGGGTGAGTTGTTATACTCACAATCTAGGTTAAGACAATATACATTCCCTCTCCTAGTGCCAGCCAAAATGATCTCTTGACCTCTTAATTTGGCACTCCCCTTTATGGAAAGAGATGTCATAACCTAGATCACTAAGTTGACTTATGCTATGTTTTAGACCCTTCACATAAGCCACTTTAGTGATAGTAATTGAGTCACTAGAAATGTTACCAAATCCTTTGATGACTCCTTTTTCTGATCATCCAAAGATGACTTTGGGACCATTCTCTATGGGTGCATAATCCCTCAACATTCTTCTTGTTCCAGTCATGTGTCTGGAACATCCACTATCCAAGTATCATATAGGGGTATGACCAATTGGATTCTCCTGCATCAAATAAGGAATCACTTATCCTTAGAACCCAAGTTAGTTTTGGGTCCTAGTTTCTTGTTAGTTTGAAAAATATCATATTTACCTACAGCTTTTCTGAAAGATAAACTATTCTTGGTTTTAACACTTGTGTTAAACCAGCAATCCATAGCAAAGTGGTCTACCTTGCCGCAACACCAACACTCAAATATGTTGTACCTTCTCTTAGGTACAGACTTCACAACCTTGTTTCCAGCAGTCCTGTTAAGTGTAGGTGCTGGAGCAGCAAACCCTAAGAATTCCTTTTGAATCTGAAGGGCTTTCCTATAGAGTGGCTTACTGGTATTTGCACACTTGCCAATGTGATCTCCATATTCATAGTAACCATGAGTAATTTCATGATCATACCTGTTTGTAGGTTGCATCACCTTTCTAAAGAAAATAGGGGGCTTAGAGGCTAGTGGCTGAACTAGGGCCTTACCTTTTTCATGAGAATTGGTGGTCCTAGTTCTTTCCTCAAAACCTAGACATGCCTTTCCCTTCTGAGAAATGAAATTGTCTATTAAGGGCAAGACAAATTTTGGCTTAGAGAATTTAGCCACTAACTCTCTTTCTTTCTGGAGACTTGCCTCCAGATTCTTGATATGATTTTCTTTGAAAGTGATTGTGCCCATCTGAATAACAGTTATGTTCTTCAGTTTGGCAACCTCTTTCAATTTCAAATCAATCATCTTGGCTGATTCATATGCTGTCTGCTTAAGAGATTCAATCTCCTTGGCCTGCTCCTTGACAAGAAGCTTGCTTCTCTTTAGAGCTTGCAATAACCCACCATACTCATCAATGAGTTGGTGTACATCCCATTCAGACTCAGAACCATCCACATCTCTTGATGCAGATGCTTCTGATTCTAATCTAGTGAAATAATCAGAAGCTGAGGGAGAACTGTATACCTTGCTTGGACCAAGGCTATCCTGGCACTGATCATCTTCTGACTAAGCCATCAGCCCTCTACAGCAATAATCATGCACTCCATTTATGCAGTCAAGCATTTGTAGGAATTCTAGTTCCCTAGAATCCTCTTCTGTTGAGAATATCCCAACATATGCTTCTGCATCATCTTCTTCTCCTGATTCTTAAGATGAAAAGTCTGTCCAACTCTTCTGCTTTTGAGCAATAAAGGATTTCTCCTTCTTGCCTTTCACTTGATGTTTCTTCTTTTCCTTAGATTCAGTCCTCTTGTCTAGACAGTCAGCTATGCCATGCCCTGGCCTGTTGCAACAATAGCAAACAATCTTAGAATTAATTTGTTTACTAGATTTTGAGGCATACCTTTCCTCCTTGGGAGTATTCTTTTTCTTGTAATACTCATCCTTGGAAAAAGATGAAGATGGCCTGGTTCTCCACTTCTTCTTTTTCATGAACCTTTGAAACTGCCTTGTAAAGGCAGCAAAGTCCTCATCAGAGGTGTGGCTATCTGATGTGCTGTTGTCAGGAATTCCTTCTTCTGCCTCTGCACTCCTTCTGGGTGGAGAAGGAGATTTTCTCCTGCCCTTTCTTGTGCCTTCATCCTTGAAGGCAACTGACTTATCCTTGTAGTCAGGCCTGCTGCTCTTCTCTTCCTCCTTTCTGGCAGTGAGCTACATTTCATATGATAGCAACTTTCCAAATAGTGTGGTAGGAGGTATATCAGCAAGCTTGTCCACCTCTCTTATGACACAAATCTTTGTGTCCCAGTCCTTTGTCAGAGACCTGAGAAACTTGTCATTTAGTTCATATGTGCTGAAGACTCTTCCATATGTCATCAACTCATTAACTATCCTGAAGAACTTTTTGTAACATTCAGTTATGCTGTCAGTCTTGGCTTGTCTAAAGCTCTCATATTCTTGATTTAGCATAGACTTCCCGTCCTCTCTAACTTCTTCTGTTCCCTCCATGCAGACAATCAGGGTGTCCCACATTTCCTTGAAGGTTTTACAGTGTATCAGATTCTGAAAGGTGGCATCATCTATGGCACTTACAATAATGTTCTGTGCTCTTTTATCCAGTGTTGCCAGGATGATCTCATCCTTTGTCATTTCAGAATAACTCTTTGGGGTTCTGATATTTGCATCCATAACTTAAACCTTCATTGGAATGAAGGGGCCTTCTTGGACTGTGATGTAGATTCTTGGATCAGATGCTTCCATGAATAACCTGACCTTCCTTCCATATGCCAAAGCATTCTTTCTTACAGATAGGCAGTTTCATAGATCCAAATTCTTTTTGATTCTCACTTGAACCCATTCTTGAAATCTATTAATTGCCTAGGAAATTCACTCAGACTGTTAGGTCAATCTTTGAGCAACCTCCCTCTGATACCACTTGAAAGACTTATTTCAAGAGCCTAAACACCTAGAGGGGGGGGGGGGGTGAATAGGTTCCAATTATCTTTAAGAATTTTAGGCAAATTAACTAGTTCTTACTTAGCACAAAAAATGCAAATCACACCACAGAAAACACAACACAACATACACCAGATTTATAGTGGTTCCCCAAGATATGTGTACATCCACTTTCCCCCTTCGTCTATCCAGTAGAGAACTAGATTCAGCCCAACTCTCTTCCACTAACTCAGATCCACAGTTCTTACAACTAAGAGTAAGATTGGTTCCTACAACTAAGACTTATACAAGTCTTACCTCAGATTCTCCCCAAGAATCCTACCTCAGGCCACAACCCCTCAGCCTTTATAACTAGGCTTACAACTCAGTCTATCACAAGTCCTACACCTCAGGCACTCGGCCCTACCTCAGCATTTATAATTATAGGCTCAACTCAGATCTAACAAAAGATCCTACAAGTAATTGAGTATTTGAAAGATATAGGAATATCACCAGATAGATCACTTTATAGGTGAGAGCTTCTTGATCAGTTCTTGAATGAACTGAATCTCCAGATCCAACCTGAATTAGCTGTTTTAAAGCTTCTTGATAGAACAAAATAAGGTTGAACTCTTCTTGATGTAGAAGTTGATCTCCTGTCAGCTCCTTCCTTGAATTCAAAATGAGATATGAAACTTCTCTACAGACTGTTCAGAATCTGCCTTCTTAAGGGTATCCCCTTTTCTTGTTGTTGAATTCCTTCTCTAGGTAATTCACTTTCTTATTTCTGTATCTGCTATTATAAGTTGTCACAGATCAGTCCTTTATATAGAGTTCTCTCCTGATTACCAGCTGATCCGGTTTGTAATAACCTTCTGACAGTTCTAACAGAGGTGTCAGACCTGTTGGTAATGACAGTTGTCGACCCACCAGTCATGACAGTTAATTCCTTAGAGACTTAACAACTCAGCACGATCCACTCAGCAATCTGCTTCATATGTGTCGACACAAGTAGACTAAGTGTCGACACAAGTCTTGATAATGTCGACACAGCACTCCAAGTGTTGATATAGTCATTCTTCTGTTACTCGACACATCTTTTGTTTGTATGTGTCGACATAAATCCTGTGTGTCGACACAACTACTCTTAGTCTCGACATAACTGCTGCAGACAGATGGAGTTGAGTGTATGTCCAGCCATCGTTGAGTGTGTGTCGACGCAAGTCCTGTGTGTCGACACAAGTCCTGTGTGTCGACACAACTCCTTGTAGTCTTGACTTAGCTGTTGCAGACAAATGGCGTTGAGTGTGTGTATAGCTGTCGTTGAGTGTGTGTCGATACAAATCCTGTGTGTCGATACAAGCCTTCTGACTCAAAATAGCTGTTGCTATAAGATGGCGTTGAGTGTATGTCTAGCCGTCGACACAAACCTTCTTCAGGTGTCGACACAATTCCGCAGTGTCGACACATGCCTTTCTTCTGGTGTCGACATAACTCCTAGGTGTCGACACAACTTCTGCTTTTAGGTGTCGACACAATTCCTGCCTTAGGTGTCGACACAATTCTGGGTGTCAACACAACCTCTTCTTCAGGTGTCGACACAATGTCTGGGTGTCGACACAGTTTTGCTTCTTGTGTCGACACAACTTCTGGGTGTCGACACACCTTTGCTTCTTGTGTCGACACAACTTCTGGGTGTCGACACAATTCTTCGCAAGTGTCGACACTTGTACTTAACAAAAATTTCTTGCAAACCTTACACCTACATAATGAATCTCAAACATCCATCAAATACAAATTGATGTATATCATTGAGTAAGATGAGGCTTCTCCAAATCTGGTACATATTTTTCAGTGTACCCAACAATGTCATAAGAACAAAGTGGATCTATAGGAATAAGCTAGATGAGAATGGCATTATTGTCAAAAATAAGGTCAGATTTGTGGCAAAAGGATACAGGCAAGAAGAAGGAATAGATTTTGACCAGACCTTTGCCCCAGTTGCAAGGTTGAAAGCAATAAGGTTATTCCTTGCTTTTGCTACCTATCAAGGATTCAAATTCTTCTAGATGGATATAAAGTTAGCATTCCTGAATGGAGACTTAAAAGAGGAAGTATATGTGGATCAGCCACCAGGTTTTGTAGATCCTCACTTTCCTAATTTTGTTTATAAGCTTAAGAAAGCTCTATATGGGTTGAAGCAAGCCCCTAGAGCATGGTTTGAAACATTGTTTACTTTCCTCATTGAGAATAAATTCTCAAGGGGTAAAATAGATAAGAACCTATTCCTAAGGGAATCTAAGGGCAAGGTCATCCTAGTCCAGATATATATCAATGACATTATCTTTGGATCAACTGAAAATAACCTTTGTAGGAAGTTTGCAAAACTTATGCAAGGGAAGTTTGAGATGAGCAGCATGAGTGAGCTAAAATTCTTCTTGGGACTCCAAGTAAGACAGACTGATGATGACTTGTCCATACCCCAGTCTAAATTCACAAGAGAGTTAATTAAGAAATATGGTATGGAGAATGCCTCCACCATGAGAACTCCAATGGGGTCAAGTATGCCTGTAGGCAAAGATGAGGAAGGGAAACCTGTTGATGAGTCTATGAATAGAGGGATAATTGGCTCCCTTCTATACTTGTCTGCTAGTAGGCCTAACATCATGTATGCTACATGTGTCTGTGCTAGGTATCAGGCATGCCCTAAAGAATCTCATTATTCAGCTGCAAAGAGAATTTTAAGGTATCTTAAGGGGACACCAGATCTTGGTCTATGGTACCCTAGGAATAGAGATTTTGAGCTAACTTGATTTTCAGATGAAGATTTTGCAGGCTGCAAGGAAGAAAGGAAAAGTACCACTAGTACATGTCAATTTATAGGTGGAAGACTGGTGCCATGGAGCAGCAAGAAGCAGACTAGTGTTGCTATCTCCACTACAAAGTCAGAGTACATTGCAGCAGATAGCTGCTGTACTCAATTGCTGTGGATATAACATTAGCTTGAAGACTATGACATTAAGATATGTAGAACTCCTCTATATTGTGATTCTACTAGTGCAATTTCTATTGCTAGGAATTCTATTTCACATAGCAAGACTAAGTACATAGAAATTAAGTATCTTTTTATTAGGGAGCATGTTGAGAAAGAAGACATTTTCCTAGAGTTTGTCTCCACTGACAAGGAAGTGGCTGATATCTTCACTAAGTCACTAGATGAAGCCAAGTTCAACACCTTCAAAATTGATTTGGGTATGTTGAACTTAGAATAGCTTCAGGTACTCCCTAAGGTATTATGCTTGGTACAGGTTTGTTCTTTTTGCAGGTGCTGCAGACCTAGTGGAAAGCAAGATGAGAGAAGATACTTCTTCTCAAGTGGTATCAACAGCTGTAGGAATAGAGACTTCCAAGTAGTCTTTTCAAGTGGTGTAGAGAATTTCCAGTGATATTGAATTTTAAGTGATGTCAAGTGGTATCAAGTGATATACAAGTCAGCCCTGTATAAGGGGCATGTTGGTAGCTGCAATCCTGGATTCATCTACATCAGCTAGGGGGAGAACACAAGGGGAGAAAAAAACCCGATGCTCCTTCCTGACTATCTGAAGACGTCAAAAAGGTGGAGAGATAGAGGTCATGTTTACCTTCGGTTGATCAAGCTCAAGGGGGAGAGATAGAAGATGACTATCAGAAAGGATCAAGCTCCTTCATGGCAGAAATACAAGGGGAGAAAGTCATGGGGAGACGAGGTTGATCAAGCAAGAAAGGATCAAGCTAAGAGATAATCCTCTAAGGTGTAACTAACCATACAGCAATCTAGGGGGAGTAGGTAAAATTCATTTCACTGAATTTAATATGAATATGCTTTTATTGCCTGTGTAATGTATATCTCATTGACTAAGGTAATTGATCAGTGGTTTTGACATCTTCAAATAGGAGGAGATTGTTGGGTCCATTGATCCCAATGACCTTGATTTGATGATGTCAAACATGTCAATGAGATAGACATAGTTGTTTTTGATGTATGGTTAAGTTCATGCATACAGGTTAGTCTTTGTCACAATGATTGGACAGCTAGTTCAAGAGACAATGACAGGTGGACTCAAGGTGGAGCTGAAAACTCAAAAAATTACCTAAGTCCAAAAGTGTTGAGTGAGGCAAGCTCACTCAATGCCATTCATCTAATAGTGCTGAGAGAAGGCAGGCAGTCAAAACTGACAGTATTGCAAAGGCAGAAATCAGCCTATGTCCAAAAGCGTTGAGTGAGCTCAACTCACTCAATGCCATACAACTAAAAGCATTGAGTCAAGGTTATCCTGTCATAGCCTTACTATGAAGAATCCAGAAAATTGGCTAAGTCCAGAATCGTTGAATGAGGCAAGCTCACTCAACGCTCTCAATGCCATCAAGCAAAGCTGAAAAAATTTCTATGTCCAGAATCGCTGAGTCTACCATTCGTCGAGCTGAGCTTAGCTTTCTTCGACCGGATTTCAGAGTTTGTCGATCTCAGCTTTTACTTATAAGAAGGACTCAGCTATCAGAATCGTCGACTGAAGTTTAGATTTCATCAACCGGAGTTCAGATTTCGTCGAATGGAGTTCAGATTTCGTCGAACTTAGCCTTCACTTGAAGAAAGAACTGGGCTGAGAGAATTCGTCGATCTCAGCTTCACTGTTTCGTCAAGCTGAGCTCAGGTTTCATCGAACTGAGCTCGAAGTTCGTCGACCTCAGCCTTTACCTGAAGAAAGAACTAAGCTGAGAGAATTTGTCGATCTCAGCTTCACTATTTCGTCAAGCTAAGCTCAAATTTTGTCGAGCTGAGCTTGAAGTACGTCGAACGCAGGATTTCAGAAAAGTTAGTTGATTTTTGCTAAGTCCAGAATGATGTTGAATCAGCAAAGTCAACAAGTCAACAAAGTTCAGATTCAATGCAAATCAACATTAACGTCGCCGTCATCCTACAGTGGATCTCTGGTTAATAAAGCTGAGGTTTTAACCCCCGTTAAAACTTAGACACGTGTTGATCATCTCGCCAATGTGATGGGATTACAAATAGCAGAAGAGATCGAGATCTAAGAATGATTTATTGAATTAATTTCTGATTAACTTTCTAAAAAAATGAGAAGCAGAGTTCGTCGTCTTCATCCTCCATTGTTACAGAAGCCAAGAACCTCAAGTTCAAATATGAAGGGCTTCTGAGTTTGCTGGTGCAATCAACATCCAGTCCAGCAGGTTCAGAGTAATCCACTGAGAGAGACGAATCAGCCTAGGCGTGCCCTAGATGGAGTTATCTTCTCGATCCAAGCCGAGCCAGAATCTGAAGATCAATTCGCTGGATCAAAGAAGAAGGAAGGGATGAAATCTGCTCAGTCCAGATCGGGAGATATTCCTGAAGAAGAAGAAGAAGCAAAATCATCTGCTAGTTGATTCCAAAATAACCCGGGCATCATTTCAAGATTGTTGTATCATCTTGTTGCTGTGAAGAATAAGTTAGGTGATGTTTTTAGTTGTCTACCTAATCACCTAGAGGAGGGTTAATAGGTGAGGTCTGCGTCTTTTTGTGGAATAAAAATTTGAGCGAGCGAAGCACAAAAAATCAGCACACACAACACAGAGTACACCAGATATATAGTGGTTCCCCAATCTTGGGTACGTCCACTCTCCACCTCATCGATCTAGTAACACGCTAGACTCGGCTACTTCATTATTTCCTCGGATTGAAAACCAATCCAACAACTCAGAGAAACACCCCTACAACTCGATCCAAAAAAACAGATCTACACTCGGAAGAAAAACTTCCTATAAACTCGGAGACAAAATCTCCTACAAGAATAAAATGATTTACAAATAAATATACAAACTCGTCTTCACAGATCTGGAAGAATCTCGGCTTCTTCCTTCTTGAAAAATTGAAAAGCCCTTTCAGAAAAGTCGAGGAAGAAATCTGAGAATGCTTCGATCTGAGAACTTAGAATCACCACGATCAAGAAAAAGATTTGTAGCGGTCAAAATTGCTTGATCTGTTGATTCTTCTTGTCTGAATCTTTTGGATCGAGAAGATCAGAGGCGATGAAGACGATGAGCAGTGGCGTGGTTCTTCCCGATTTAGAATGAATAAAAACGATTCAGAATACTTATTTCTCTGTTAGGGTTAGTTGAATATGATTAGACCTTTTATAGGAATAGACTAACGGTCATAATCATAAATGACATTACACGTGGACCAATAGTCATGGAGATTTAAATTGAAAACGTGTCCCGTCAGACTTAACGAAATTTCAGAAAAATCGAACTTCAGTTCTTGAGTGAAAATAAGACTACTCGAGAATAATGTCTGGTTCTTGAGAAAGCAACTACAAGGTTCTCGAGAAGAAGTGACTAAGTAAATTTTAGGTCTGGCTTGTCGATACATAAAGTACTTTACTCGAGAACAAGCTTATATTACTCGAGAACTAGTAGATAACTTCTCGAGATTAGATAGGACTACTGGAGTGAAGATTGACAGAAGGTGTTGAGTCAAGTCACTCTCTCGATGCTTTTTGACTTAGACTTTACTCGAGTGAAGATTGCCTAGAAGGCGTTGAGTCAAGTCTCTCTCTCGATGCTTTTTGACTTAGACTTTACTCGAGTGAAGATTGCCTAGAAGGCGTTGAGTCAAGTATCTCTCTTGACATTTTTTGACTTAGACTTTTCTCGAGAACTAAATAACTTCTTCTCGAGTACAACAAGTCTTTTTTGAGAACTTAACTTAGTTTTCCCGAGAGATATTTCTGCTACTCGAGACAAAGCGCTCTCAACGCTTTAAGCCTTATACTTCTCGAGTGCTAGCCTTAGTTTCTCGAGTATTGAACTTAACTTCTCGAGAATTTTACTAAGCCAGAATTTTGAGCTGGACTAAACTGATTACTCGAGAGCAAGCAGAGATGTACTCGAGTACTAAGCAGCTTCTCGAGAACTAACTTCACAACTTCTCGAGAAATACTTCAGTTATTCGAGTGCTTGACTCAACTTACTCGAGAACTGATTATAACTATACTCTAGTACTAAGGTTATTACTCGAGTAAAACACTTAGAAAAATTCTGCTTTCTGAAAATACACTTTCTTCAATGAAATCAGCAACCAGTCTTTCTCCTACAAGTTTAGTGCTTGAAACTGAAGTGTATCCCAATAGAGAGGCTATACATGAGTCAACACCATAGATCACACGATGAGGGATTGCATTGTATAGTCATGTATTTGGTGACTCATTGTAGACTGACATTGGTCTACACTTGGCAATTAAATCCTGCAAACACATAACTCAAACAAGACATCAAATACAACTTAATTCATCTTAGTTTAAGGGTGACTTCATACAAATCTAGGTTATTGTGGATACAATATCCAACAATCTTTCCCTATTTGTAGAAGTCAAAACCCTCTACACTAAGGTGAATTACATCAAGATAAACAGATAAAATGACTAAATAGCACAGTGATAATGAGAGTAAAATGCTAAGAATTAAGAGGCAATTAGATCATCAAAATTAAAGATTTATATTTATATATAATAGTCCATGAAATCCATTTCTACACAATCTCAAAGCACAATTTAGATCATTTTTCAATCCTTGCTCTGTTGTTGTTGTTGTCTTTCTTTCTTCTCTTGTTGTCTTCTTTGATAGCTAAAGGGTTTTGGATAATACTTTGGTGGTCTAGGAGGAGCATTTGGATTGTTCCTTCCATACTCTCTATCATAAATTCTTCTCTTAGTAATAGATTTCTCATACATGTCCCACTCATGGGAGCTATAATGTTCATATCTATTCTCATTATAATCCATAACTAGTTTGAGAGTATCAAGGATTAAAGACTTAGAAGTAGGGCTCCAAATTTCAGCAAATTCTTGTACTCTCCTCTTTTTAGCTTCTGGATTAGGGATGGAATTGCTTGCAGAAGCTCCATCACCATACTTTCTTTTCTTGTGCCCTAGGATTTCTGGAGGAGGAGCTTGAGGTATTTCATAGTCTGACCATGCTTGAGCATAACTATCTAGAGGTGGTTCTTGGTCTTCAGGTCTAGGAGTGAAAGTTGGTTGTTGAACTGGAGGATGCTGAGCAGTGGGATTTAGATGATGAGGAATCACATTTGGATCAGCTTGAAAATCAGGGAAAATTTGATTATGCATCCACACAGCTGTGTCATAAGTGTGAAACTTTACACCATCTATCTTATTTTGGACATCAACATGAATTTCCTTTAACTTTTCTTCCCAGAGAGTATTCATGTTTGCATCTGATTTTTCCAAGTATTCTTTTGCTAAACTCTCCCCCTTTCTGACTTCTACATATAGGATTTCTATAGCAGCCTCTTTGAAAGTACCAACTTCTTCACAAGTTTTGAAGTTAAGTTCTTGGGCTTTATTTTCTAACTGGATTTGATTATTTGCAAGAGTTACTGACTGGTCCATCACCTGACCAATGCTGGTTATGGTGTGGTCCAGAGCTTTCCCACTTATTTGGAAAAGGTGTTTCAGCTCATCAGTATTATGCTGGATTTCTGCAAATCCTCTGCTCATCTCTTTTTCTAGAGCAGTAACTTTTTCAGTGACAGCCTTGAGAGAATCATCAAAGTACTTTCTTTGTTGTGAGAGCATCAATTCAATCTTACCCAGTATATCAGCAGTAGCAGGAGAAGGAGAAGGAGTTTCAGCTTGAGGAACTGGAGGAGGAGGAGGAGCAGTCCATGGAATAATTTCTTCAATTATAACTGAGCTCTTGGATCTTGTAGTTTGAATCAGAGTATCACCTTCCTCACCAAGAAAGGTGGGAAGAGAAAAATCCAAGCTCTTGAGAGGTGCTTCAGCTGGTTTTGGGGATGCTCCTTTCTCATCAGATATAAAAACTTGGTCTTCTTCTTCTATATCAGCAGTAGGTGACTGGTGAATAGGGGATTCTGGTTCAGAGTGATGATGAGAGGGTGATGGTTATGGAGATGGAGATTTCTCTGGTTGGAAGGGAGGAAGAGGCTCTTTTGAAGACAATTCTTCTATAATCTGATTTATGTCTTCCTCTGTAGACAAAATGTTCTCTTGTACTTGGGTATCTGAGAGTGCCTCTACAGGGGTGGCAGGATGAAGTGCAGCAGGAGGAGGAAGGGTAGAGACTCTTTCCTCTTGAATTGAAGGAGCAGGCTCCCCCTCAGCAGCTGCACCAGATGTGCCAGCTACTTGAGTTAGAGGAGGAGATGAAGTCCTGTCCTCAATTTCTGGATGGTCATGAGCCTTGACAGCTTGGGCAGGATTCTTCAGTTTAAGTTCCCATCTTTGTATGGAAGAAATAGAGACTTTCTTCATGTGGTGAAGGGTTGTACCTTTGGATAAGTCAAAGAGTTCTGGCTTTAACTCATGTAGGAGTAGAGAAATAATCCTTGCATAGTTAGGTGCTTTGATGCTTTCTACTATCTTATAAAAAATCATCATTCCAAACTGAAATTTCTTGCTGCATATAATTGTTGTCATCATATAAAAGAAATCGGCAGTGATGAAGCTTATATAGGTTGTCTTACACAGAAGCACTTTGCCAAGAATATCCACAAGAAGTTTGCCCTCTGCATTGAGGTCAGATCGACGAATGTTGTTTATAAAAACAGAAATTCCACAGAAACTATAGGCTCTATTATAGTCCTCAACAGTTATGTCATCTTCTTCTTCAATCACTGATAGTCGAAGCAGCTAAGAAACAACTGTCTTGGAAAGCTTAATCTTGATTCCTCAAACTCTTGTCTTGAGAATCTTTCCATTGTTCCTCAAATTTGCATTCTGAAAGAATTCATCGACCTTTGGAAAAAGAATCTTACAAGGTTGCTCTAAAACAAAGGACAAACCAGCGGTTTCCAGAAGAAGAAGAAGATTATGAAAATCTTCAGAAATCTTTGCAATTCCTGTCGAGATAAGTTCACATCCAATCCCTATCTTGGAAGTTGGATCCATTGATCCAGATAAGACGAGAAATGACTGCGGCAAGAGATTCAGCGGCAAGATCTGCGACGGCGGCGGAAGACGAACGGTTTTCTTCTTTTTTTTTCGAGAAAGGGTTTTAAGATCGAGTAATATAGAAATTCCGAAATTTTTTATTTATATAAGTATTAATTTGTGATTATTAAGGAATTAAATAAAGTGACATACCTGAAGATATGACGGCATAAACATTTAGGTGTGAATATAAAAATTTGAAGTTGAAGGAGAAAAGTTTCTTAAGATTTCTTGAGTGGACAGTCATTACTTGAATGAAGAGACTATAGTACTCGAGTAGTAATTTGAAGTTCTCGAGAAGTGTCTTATTACTCAAGAAGTAGTTCTCGAGAGGTAGAGTTGTCTCTCGAATGGTTCACTTTTGTACTCGAGTAGTAATGGTCTTACTCGAGAAATGAAGTCCAAACTTAAGAAATTCTGAATTTTCAAGGGTTGCCTGATCTTTGAGCTATGTTATGAGTCATCCTTCTTTATTCTTCTTTGTTGAGCATGCCAGGTTTTGTTTTGAAGAACGAGAACTTGGCCTCGTCCAGCAGCTTCGTGAAAATGTCTGCAACCTGTCTGTTAGTTAGGACATACTAGAGGTTGATGTCTCCATGCTCCACATGCTCCCTGATGAAGTGATACCTCTGCTCTATGTGCTTTGTCCTATTGTGAGAGACTGGGTTGTTGCCGATTGCAATTGCATTGGAAGAGTCGCAAAACATTGGAATATTTTGGAACTTCATGTTGTAATCTTCAAACTGGTTCTTTATCCATAGCAGCTGTGCACAAAATCTGCCTGCAGAGATATACTCTGACTCAACTGTTGAAATTGCGACACAGTTCTGCTTCTTTCTACTCCAGAATATGAGCCTTCTTCCTAGGAATTGACAAGTCCCGGAAGTGCTCTTCCTATCATCTTTACTTCCTGCAAAATCTGCATCTGAAAAACCAATTAGTTCACTATCATTACTTCTTGGGTACCATAAGCCAAGATTTGATGTACCTTTAAGGTATCTCAAAATTCGCTTTGCAGTAACGTAGTGAAATTCCTTACAGTTCACTTGAAATCTAGCACATACACATGTTGAAAACATTATATCTGGTCTACTCGCAGTAAGATAGAGCAAGGATCCAATTATGCTTCTATACTTGGTTTTATCAAAAGGTTTCCCTTTCTCATCCTTATCCAGAGACATAGCTGAACCCATTGGAGTCCTCATAGAGGTTACGCTCTCCATTCCGAATTTCTTAATTAACTCCTTGGTGAACTTCGTCTGAGAGATGAAAATTCCATCTTCAGATTATTTCACCTGAAGTCCTAAGAAATACTTCAGCTCTCACATACTGCTCATTTCAAACTTCCCTTGCATAAGTTTTGAAAACTTCTTGCAGAGGTTGTCGTCAGTAGAGCCAAAAAAATATCATCGACATAGATTTGCACTAGCAAAATCTTGCCTTTTAGTTCCCTAAAAAATAATGTCTTATTTATCTTTCCCCATGTGAACTTATTCTCAAGAAGAAAGCTAGATAGCGTCTCATGTTGGGTATACTGGAAATTGTGTACCAGATTTGGAGAAGCCTCTCTTTACTCAATGGTATACATCAATATGTATTTGATGGAATGTTGAGTTTCAGTGTGCAGGTTTAAGAAATGCAAGAAAAAAATTCTAAGTACAAGTGTCGACACCCAGGACTTGTGTCGACACCTAAAGCAGGAGCTGTGTCGACACCCAGGTGTTATGTCGACACTAGAAGCAAGACTGTGTCGACACACAAGACTTGTGTCGATACACACTCAACGCCATCTATCAACAATAACTATACTGAGTCTGGAAGGCTTGTGTCGACACACGGGACTTGTGTCGACACACACTCAACGCCATCTATCAACAACAGCTATACTGAGTCTGAAAGGCTTATGTTGACACACGGGACTTGTGTAGACATACACTCAATGACATCTGGACACACACTCAATGACATCTGTACATACACTCAACGCCACTTATCATCATCAACTATGTCGAGACCAGGAGAAGTTGTGTCAACACACAGGACTTGTGTCGACACATACAACAGAAGCTGTGTCGAGAAGATAAAGAATGACTGTGTCGACACATTGGAAGCTGTGTTGACATCATCAAGAATTGTGTCGACACTTGGTCTATTTGTGTTGTCACATTTGAAGTATTTTGCTGACCGTTCCCTGCTGTGATAGAAGTTCAATGAAGGGTCAGTTGTCACGACTTAAGACTTGATAGCTATCATAAGTAACAAGACTGACACATCTGTCAGTACTGTCAGAAGGCCGTTATAAACCGGATCAGTCGGTAATCGTGGATGAACTCTATATAAAGGGATGATCCATAATAACCATATAAGGAATTATAATCCGATAGAATCAAGAGGAGACATAACTGACTCAATAAAGATTGAGAACCATTGGGGGAGCAAGAGGAAATCCCAGAAGAAGGCAGATCCTGAAAAGTCTAAAAGTAAAATTTAGATCTGATTCTGAATTCAAGAAGGAAGCTGATTGAAGATCAAATCCAACTCCAATTGAAGATCAACCTTATTTTTTTCAAATTCAAGAAGGTTTGAAGAAGCTAAGTCAGGTTGGATCTAGAGTATGCAGTTCAATCAAGAACTGATCAAGAAGTTTTCACCCTTTTATCTGTTGAACAGGGTGAAGTTTTTATTTTCTTAAACAAACTTTTATTTGTAAGATCTATTATAGATCTGAGTTGTAAACCTAAATTTATAAAGGCTGAGATAGGGCTGAGTGTCTGAGGTGTAGGACTTGAAGAAGTCTGAGTTGTAGGTTTGAAGATAAAGGCTGAGGTAGGGCTGTTGCCTGAGGTAGGATTCTTGGGAAGAATTTGAGGTAGGACATGAAGAAGTCTGAGTTGTATGAACCTATTAGGTTCTGAGTTGTATGATCTGTGGATCTGAGTTAGTGGAAGGAAGTTTGGCTGAATCAAGTTCTCTACTGGATAGGCGAAGGGAGAAAGTGGACGTTCTCACAACTTGAGGAACCACTATAAATCTTGGTGTGTTGTGCTGTGTATTTTCTGTGACTATTTTTGTGATATTTGTGTTGTGTTAATTGCCTTAATTGTTAAAAAGGATTAGAACCTATTCACCCCCCCCCTCTAGATGTTTAGGCTCTTGAAATCAAATCTTTCAAGTTGTATCAGAGGGAGGTTTCTCAAAAATAGACCTAACAGTCTGAGTAAATCTCCAAGGCAATTAACAATTAGCCAGAATGGTTTCAAATGAGAATCAGAAGGAATTTGGATCCATGAAACTGCCCATCTACAGGAAAGAAAACTTTGGGATATGAAAAGAAAGGGTCAGATTATTCATGGAAGCATCTGATCCTAGAATCTACATCACAGTACAAGGTCCTTTCATTCCAATGAATATATCAGCTCTTTATGCTAATCTCAAAACCCCAAAGAGCTATTCTGAAATGACTAAGGATGAGATCATTATAACAACTTTAGACAAGAGAGCACAAAACATAATTGTGAGTTCTATAGATGATGGCACATTTCAAAATTTGGTACATTGCAAAACCTCTAAGGAGATGTGGGACACCTTGATTGTCTATATGGAGGAAATTGAAGAAGTTAGAGAGGATACAAAATCTATGCTAAATCAAGAATATGAAAGCTTCAGACAAGCTAAGTCAGACAGCATAGCAGAATGTTACAAGAAATTCTTTAGAATTGTAAATGAGCCGATGACCTATGGAAGAGTCATTAGCACATATGAATTGAATGATAAGTTTCTCAGGTCACTGACCAAGGACTAGGATACAAAAATATGTGCCATCAGAGAGGTGGCCAGACTTGCTGATACACCTCCACCAACCTTATTTGGAAAACTGCTATCTTATGAGATGCAGCTCACTGCCAGAAAGGAGGAGGAGAAAAGCAGTAGGTCTGAGTATAAAGACAAGTCAGTAGACTTCAAAGCTGAAGCCACAAGAAAGGGTAGGAGAAAGTCTCCTTCTCCACCCTGAAGAAGTGCTGAGGCTGAAGCAAAAAATCCTGACATCAGTACATTAGACAGCCACAATTCTGATGAAGACTTTGCTTCCTTTACAAGGCAGTTTCAAAGGTTCATGAAGAAGAAGAAATGGAGAACCAAGCCATCTTCATCCTTTTTCAAGGATGATTATTGTAAGAAGAAGAAGAAGATTTCTAAGGAGGACAGGTATGCCTCTAATCCTAGTAAACAAACTACCTCTAAAATTATTTGTTATTGCTTCAACAGGCCTAGACATGTCATAGCTGACTGTCCTGATAAGAGAAAGGAGACTAAGGATAAGAAGAAGCCACAAAATAAGGGCAAGAAGGAGAAATTCTTTGTTGCCCAGAAGCAGAAGAGTTGGACTGACTCTTCATCCTCAGAATCCGGAGAAGAGGATGATGCAAAAGCTTATATTGGGCTGTTTATTACATAAGAGGATTCTATAGAATTAGAATTCTTGCAAATGCTGGATTCCATAAATGGAGGTGAAGACTATTGTTGTAGAGGGATGATGGCTCTTTTAGAAGAAGATCAGTGCCAGGATCAGCCTAGTCCCAGTAAGGTATACAATCCATCCTTAGCTTCTGAGTATTACACTTGACCAGAATCAAAAGCATCTGCATCAAGAGATGTGGATGGTTCTGAATCTGAAGGGGACATTCATCAATTAATTGATGAGTATGGTGGTCTATTGCAGGCTATTAAGAGAAGCAAATTCCTTATCAAGAAGCAGACTGAGGAAATTGAATCTCTCAAACTGGCTACATCAGATTCAACAAAGATGTTGGATTTGAAATTGAATGAGGTTGCCAAACTGAAAAACATAACTATTATTCAGATGGGCACAATATCCTTCAAAGAAAATCACATCAAAAATCTAGAAGAAAGACTCCAGAAAGAAAAGGATCTAGTGGCTAAATTTTCAAAGCCAAAGTCTGTGTTGCCTTTAATAGATAACTTCATATCTAAGAAAAGAAAGATAGGACTAGGCTTCAAGGAAATAACAAGGGCAACCAATTCTCAAGGAAAAGGCAAAGGCGTAGTTCAACCACTAGCTATGAAACCCCCTATTTCTTTTAAAAAAGTGATGTAACCTACTAACAGGTATGATCATGAACTCACTCATGGTCACTGTGAGTATGGTGATCTCAATGGCAAGGGTGAATATGCTAATAGGCCACCCTATAAGCAAACCCATAAGGTTCTTTAGGAATCCTTGGGGTATGCTGCTCCAGCACCTACACTTAAAAGGAATACTGGCAACAATGTTGTGAAGCCTGTACTTAAGAAAAAGTACAATAGATTTGAGTGCTGGTGTTGTGGCAAGGTGGGCCACTTTGCCATTGATTGTTGGTTCAATACGAGTATTCAGAATAAGGCCAGTTTACCTGTCAGAAAGGCTGTAGGTAAGCATGTCAGATTTCAAGCTAACCTTAACCTCGGACCCAATAACTATTTGGGTTCTAAGGATAGGTAAATCTTTATTTGATGCAGGTGAGTCCAAGTGGCCATACCCCTATATGGTACTTGGATAGTGGATGTTCCAGGCACATGACTGGAACAAGAAGTATGTTGAAGGACTATTCTCCCATAGAGAATGGACCCAAAGTAATCTTTGGTGGATCTGAAAAAAGTGTCATCAAAGGGTTTGGTAACATTTCTAGTAACTCTATCTGTATCACTCAAGTGAATTATGTGAAAGGTCTGAAACATAACCTAATTAGCATAAGTCAACTAAGTGATCTTGGGTATGATACCTCTTTCCTCAAGGGTAAGTCCCAAATAAAGAAGTCAAGTGATCAAGAGATCATTCTGATTGGCACTAGGAAAGGGAATGTATATTATCTTAACCTTGATTGTGAGTATAATAACTCACCTATCTGTCTAGTTGCAGATGAGAAAGCATCACAGTGTGTCCAATACCACAAGAGGCTAGCTCATCTGAACTATAAGTTAATAGGATAATTATTTAGTATGGAGCTAGTGAGGAATGGTCCTCAAGTCAAGTGCATTAAAGAGGGTGTTTGTTCAGCTTGCCAAAAGGGCAAACAGACCAAGACCTCTTTCCATGGACTTGATACCAAAGATTTAGTGAGATGTCTATATCTCCTGCATATGGATTTATTTGGTCCTATGCCAGTTCATAGTCGAGGTAGGAAAGCATAAACATTAGTAATTATGGATGAATATTCTAGATTTACATGAGTTTTCTTCTTGAGGCAGAAATCTTAAAGCCCTACTATCTTCCAGACTTTTGTTAGACAAATTCAGAATGAATTTAACAATTCAGTGGTCAAAATCAGAAGTGATCATGGAACTGAATTTCAATCTGAGTGTATGACAAAGTTCTGTGAAGAACTTGGGATTCATCAGGAGTTCTCCTCAACTAGAACTCCCCAGCAAAATGGAGTTGCTGAGAGAAAGAATAGGACTCTAATTGAGGCAAGCAGAACACTACTAAGTGACACTTCTCTCCGTGAATACTTCTAGGTTGAGGTAGTAAATACTGCATGTCATGTACTCAATAGAGCTTCCATCAATAAAAGACATATGAAGACTCCCTATGAGATTATGAAAGACAGAAAACAAAACATTTCCTACTTTAGAATCTTTGGTAGCAAATGTTATGTCCTAGTTAATGGTAAGCACTACCAAACTAAGTTTGCTGCCAAATCCCTAGAAGGGATATTTGTTGGGTACATCAATAACAGTAGGGCATACAAAATCTACAACTTGATTACACAAGTTGTAGAAGAATTTGTCCATGTAGTATTTGATGATTCTAAGTTAATTAACAGTGAACTGTCTAGCACTTCTGGTAGTTCTACAGGTTTAAAGGAAAGGATGGACAAGCTGACTATTAGTGAAGACCAACCTGCAAGACTGGATGAAGAAAAGGATGGATACTGTCCAGAGGGAGTACAAGACTCTCTGGATGAAGATGAAGACAATGAAGTGCATCAGAATGAGGAAAGTGAAGAAGACGAAGAGGTTGACATATTTCCTCCAGCTAGAAGACACTTAAAGGATCATCCTACACACCAAATCATTGGTGATGCAAGCCAGGGAGTTCTAACCAAAAGCAAAAGCATGAACACAGTTCTATGTACAAGCTTTTTGTCACAGATAGAACCTAAGAAGTTTGAAGAAGTCATGTTAGACACAAACTGGATTGATTCCATGCAGGAAGACCTAAAATAATTCAGAAGATGTAAAGTTTGGGAGTTGGTTCCTAAACCAAAGGATCACAATGTTATAGGAACCAAGTGATCTACAGGAATAAACTAGATGAGAACGGCACCATAATCAAGAACAAAGCCTGACTGGTAGCAAAGGGCTACAGATAGGAAGAAGGGATAGACTTTGATCAAACTTTTGCCCCAGTGGCAAGGTTGGAAGCAATAAGACTATTCCTGGCTTATGCAGCCTTTCAAGGGTTCAAAGTATTCCAAATGGATGTCAAGTCAGCTTTTTTGAATGGAGACTTGAAGGAAGAAGTATATGTAGAATAGCCATCAGGTTTTATTGATTCTCATTATCCCAACTATGTATATAGGCTTAAGAAAGCTCTATATGGATTGAAACAAGCCCCTAGGGCTTGGTATGATACTTTGTCTGCCTTCCTTATTGAGAATAAATTCTTAAGAGGGAAAATAGACAAGACTCTATTCTTTAGGGAATCAAAAGGTAAGATCATCCTAGTCCAGATTTATGTTGACGACATTATCTTTGGTTTTACTGAAAACAACCTTTGTAGTAAGTTTGCCAAACTTATGCAAGGGAAGTTTGAGATGAGCAGTATGGGTGAGCTGAAATTCTTCTTGGGACTCCAAGTTAGACAGACTGATGATGGATTGTCCATATCTCAGTCTAAGTTCACCAAGGAGTTAATTAAGAAATATGGCATGGAGTCAACCTCCACCATGAAAACTCCAATGGGAACAAGTATGCCTATAGACAAAGATGAAGCAGGAAAACTTGTTGATGAGTCTTTGTATAGAGGGATAATTGGATCCCTACTTTACTTGACTGCTAGTAGACCTGACATCATGTATGCTACATGTGTCTGTGCTAGGTACCAAGCTTGCCCAAAGGAATCTCATTATACTGTTGTCAAGAGAATTTTGAGATATCTTAAGGGCACACCTAATCTAGGTCTTTGGTACCCTAAGAATAGAGATTTATTACTAATAAGTTTTTCAGATGCAGACTTTGCAGGCTGCAAAGAAGACAGAAAAAGTACCACTGGAGCATGTCAATTCCTAGGTGGTAGGCTGGTGTCATGGAGCAGCAAGAAGCAAATAAGTGTGGCTATTTCTACTGCTGAATCAGAATATGTAGTTGCATGCAGCTGCTGTGCTCAATTATTGTGGATAAAACATTAACTTGAAGACTATGACATCAAGATAAGTAGAATTCCATTATTTTGTGATTCTACTAGTGCTATTTATATTGCTAAAAATCCTGTTTCACACAGTAGAACTATGCATATAGAAATTAGATTTCATTTCATCAGAGAACATGTTGAAAAGAAAGACATAAGTCTAGAATTTGTCTACACTAACAACCAAATTACTGATATATTTACAAAACCTCTGGATGAAAGTAAGTTCAATTATTTTAAAATTGAATTAGGTATATTGAACCGAGAATAAGGTGATAGGTCAACACAAAATTTTTCAAGTGGTATTAGTAAGTCCAAAATTTTTCAAGAAATTTTGTCTAAGTTAGAAAGTTGTGTCGACACATGCTAACTGTATCGACACTATCATTAAGTTGTGTCGACAAAGAAAAGAATTGTGTTGACACAGAAATAGAATCTGTGTATACAGAAAAGTTTGTGTCGACACACTCTGTTGAGACTTTGATAGTATATGTCGGCACTGACAAAAGTATATCGACACTGACAAAAGTATGTCGACACATAGACGCGTCGAATACAATGAAGTTTTGTCGAGACCTAGGTCATCTCTGTCAACACATATAAAATTTGTAATAAATTTCCTAAGTTAGGCGCGTCTTTTTACCTACCCTTTACAAGTACACTATAAATAGGAGAAGATAAAATATGGTCGACTGTGCTTTCAAAATTCACGACCCTAGACTTTGTGTCGACAAAGAAATTCTCCTGTCGACTCTCTTCTCTTCTCTCACATTCATCAATGGCGCCACAACATGATGACAAGATCAATGAGGGATACGAATTGGTATGCAAGGCATTTGAGACTGCCTCGCCAGAAATCAAGGGTGTGATTACCCTAATCACAGAGAATGGATTGGAGTATTTGGTCTTTGAACCTTCAATGATATGGAAAAAAGTTCTTGAATTTTACTCATCTGCAACTATGGATTCTCAAGGAAAGAAGATGAAGTCCATTATTAACGGTACAAGGGTAAGACTCTCACAGAAGACAATCAGGAAGTCGCTTCAACTCCCCAAGGTCAAAGAAGATGATGAAATTACTCCATCCATGACAAAGGATGTACTCAGATGGTGTGGGCTGGATCCAAATACCAAGATAAGATCCTCAATTACCAGGAAGGGAATGAATTCCCAAGGTAAATTTCTATCAAAGATTATAGGCAAAGTAATTCTCTGCAAGATAGGAGGACATGATAGGATCTCTGCCTACATGTTCAAACTTATGATCAGAGTAATATTCAAAGTGAAAACAGACTGGTCATCTGTAATTTTTGACAAAATTCAAGAAAGTGTTAAGAAGCCTAATCTGGGTAGGATACTGAGCTTGTATCTGGCTTCTAACATCCCAGATATAATGAATCAAATTCCAGGATTTAAGATAAATCACCTGAGGAGAATGGACTTGAGAATTCTATCCAGATGGGATAGAATCTTAACCAAAGAAGTTTCCACCCCACAGAAATCTTTGAAGAAAGATAAGAAGAAGAAAACTACTAACCAGGAAGCAGAATCTTCCAGTGATTCTGAAGAATTGGTTGTCTTTAACTCGGATGAAGAATAATAAGGAAAATATCCCACACCCAACCAGATAAAGAAGCTCAAGTTAAAGGGGAGAGCAGTCTACTACCAGAGAACCAGATGGTCTCCACTCTAGGGGGAGACAACACACAGACTACAATTGTTCATGAACCTGAACAATCACAGCTGTCTGCCCAAGGGGGAGGTATTGCTGAAGCTGCACTAGAGAGTGAAAATGCCACTGATACTGTTATGGAAATAGTATCAGAAAATCAACAATGAAGCACAAGTCAATACTGAGAAAGAAGTACAGGATGTGCAAGTGTTAGACCAAGCTCAAGATGAGCAAGTCAACTTCTCCAGTTTTGAGAAGTCCCTAGACAGATATCTTGATGTCCAGGGGGAACCATTAGTTCCAAAAGACAACCTTGTTCCTCCTGTTCAGATGCAGCCTGAGTTCACTTTGAAAGAACTGTTCCCTGACTTCAATGAAATAAGGATTGAGGGGGAGCAACAAAGGATTGAGAAAGAGATACAAGGAACTGAGGGGGAGATGTTTCAGCATGCCCCTACTGATAAGGAAACTGTGAATATACAAAGCTCATCATAATCTTCTGATGATGGAGAAGCCTCCATGGCTAAGAAAAGGAAGCTGGTTGCTATCAGGAAAAGGAGCATAGGCTATAAGAAAGCCTTACAAACAGTCTCTCAACTATCTGCTCAAGGGATGGACTTCAGTTCACTGATGGTGCAACTGCAAGTAAAGTTAGATGAACAAAGACAATCTTTGGAGAAGTATGTGGATTTCCAACACTGTGTGATGAAGATAACACTACTGAATCTGGTGTTCAGCCTGCTCATATTGAAGGTGTTCAAGAAGAATTTACATAGGTTATCTATCCTCCAGCAGATTTTGAAACAGTACAGCAGGAAGTTCAGAAAATGTATAGCCCTCCATAGGAGGCACAAAATGACATCATTGATAAAGTTGAAATGTCTGTAACTGCTATGGAAGCTCAGAAAGAGGCCCAGCTTTCTAAGAAAAGATTTAGAGAATATAGACAGAATTTAAGCCTGGCTTTGAGAAGTGGAGTCCTACTTCTAGGAACATTATTCTTACTGCCTGGAAAGTTATGAAAGATAAGATGCATGATAGAGGCAAGTGGTACTCTGAACTAGAATGGAGCAAGTATCAGAAGTGGCAAGGTGCCATAAATCAACTCAGAAAGGATATCAAAGCTGGAAAGTTACCTGCTCTGTTTATCCTAGCAAGTAATTTCCAAAGCCTTTTCATTACTTTGAAAGGCAGAAGATTAAGGCTGAAGAGCTCAAAAAGAAAGATCTGAAAGGGAAGAAACCAGCTGAAGATTCTGAAGCCAATATGCAAGCTAAGATAAAGTCTAGAAAAGGAATAGTGATTAAGGAGCCTAATTAATCTTAAGATAGATAGGCTAGTGTTAAGACATATGTAATTTTTGGTTCCTTTAAGAATTCTGTAAAGCTACACTACTTTCTGATTAATGAAGATATCATATTCTGTGATGATATTAATTGTTATTTGTATTTATAAGTTACCCTGCTGTGAATTGAATGTATACATCTTATGCTTTGTTTTATTATGTGTGGTGTATATCATTGACTAAGGTTTATGACTTCTCCAAATAGGGGGAGATTGTTGGGTACACTGGAAATTATGTACTAGATTTGGAGAAGCCTCTCTTTACTCAATGGTATACATCAATGTGTATTTGATAGGATGTTGAGTTTTAGTGTGTAGGTTTAAGAAATGCAAGAAAAATTTCTAAGTACAAGTGTCGACACCCAGGACTTGTGTCGACACCTGAAGCAGGAGCTGTATCGACACCCAGGAGTTATGTCGACACAAAAAGCAAGACTGTGTCGACATACGGGACTTGTGTCGACACACACTCAACGCCATCTATCAACAACAGCTATACTGAGTCTGGAAGGCTTGTGTCGACACACGGGACTTGTGTCGACACACACTCAACGCCATTAATCAACAACTATACTGAGTCTGGAAGGCTTGTGTCGACACACGGGACTTGTGTCGACACACACTCAACGACATTTGGACACACACTCAACAACATCTGGACATACACTCAACGCCATCTATCAGCATCAGCTATGTCGAGACCAGGAGAAGTTGTGTCGACGCATAGGACTTGTGTCGACACATACAAAAGAAGCTGTGTCGAGAAGATAAAGAATGACTGTGTCGACACATTGGAAGCTGTGTCGACATCATCAAGAATTGTGTCGACACTTGGTCTATTTGTGTCATCACATTTGAAGTATTTTGCTGATTGTTCCCTGCTGTGATAGAAGTTCAATGAAGGGTCAGTTGTCACGACTGAAGACTTGACAGCTGTCATAAGTAACAAGACTGACACATCTATCAGTACTGTCAGAAGGCCGTTATAAACCGGATCAGCTGGTAATCGTGGATGAACTCTATATAAAGGGCTGATCCATAACAACCATATAAGGAATAATAATCCGATAAAATCAAGAGGAGAAATAACTTACTCAACGGAGATTGAGAACCAGTGGGGGGAGCAAGAGGCAATCCCAGAAGATGGCAGATCCTAAAAAGTCTGCAAGTAAAATTCAGATCTGATTCTGAATTCAAGAAGGAAGCTGATTGAAGATCAACTCCAACTCCAATTAAAGATCAACCTTATTTTGTTCAAATTCAAGAAGCTTTGAAGAAGCTAAGTCGTGTTGGATCTAGAGTATTCAGTTTAATCAAGAACTGATCAAGAAGTTCTCACCCCTTTATTTGTTGAACAGAGTGAAGTTTTTATTTTATTAAACAAACTTTTATTTGTAAGATCTGTTATAGATCTGAGTTGTAAACCTAAATTTATAAAGGCTGAGGTAGGGCTGAGTGTCTGAGGTGTAGGACTTGAAGAAGTCTAAGTTATAGGCCTGGAGATAAAGGCTGAGGTAGGATTGTTGCCTGAGGTAGGATTCTTGGGAAGAATCTGAGGTAGGACTTGAGAAATCTGACTTGTAGGAACCTATCAGGTTTTGAGTTATAAGATCTGTGGATCTGAGCTAGTGGAAGGAAGTTTGGCCGAATCTAGTTCTCTACTGGATATGCGATGGGGGAAAGTGGACGTACCCACAACTTGGCGAACCACTATAAATTTTTGTGTGTTGTGCTGTGTATTTTCTGTGACGATTTTTGTGACATTAATGATGTGTTAATTGCCTTAATTATTAAAAAGGATTAAAACCTATTCACCCCCCCCCCACCCTCTAGGTGTTTAGGCTCTTGAAATTAAATATTTCATCTCATACCAAGCTCGATGAGCTTTAGATAACAGATAAACAAGATCAGGAAAGTTAGAATGAACGAAACATGGGGGTTGTTCCACATACACTTTTTACTTTATGTTACTATTAAGGAAGGCTGACTTCACGTCCATCTGATAGACAGTGAAGCCCTTAAGTGCAACATAGGCTAGGAATAACCTGATTGCCTCCAGTCTTACCAATAGAGCATATGTCTGGTCGAAGTCGATTCCTTCTTCTTGTCGGTATTCTTTGGCGATGAGTCTGGCCTTGTTCTTTATGATTGTTCCATCTTCATCCATCTTCTTCATGTAGACCCACTTGGTTCTGATGACGTTCTTACCTTTGGGTCTTGGAACAAGCTTCCAGACTTAGCAACGCTTGAATTGATTCAGTTCTTCTTCCATTACCATTATCCAAGATGCGCCTGAGTTTACATCCTCAAACTTCTTTGGTTCAACCTGTGAGAGAAAGCTCAAATATAAATTTTCATTAGTTGTACCTCTATGAGTTCTAACACCGTCCCGGGGATCTCCAATGATTTGATCAATTGGGCAATCCTTCAAGTGTCAGAGCTATAAGTTCTTTCTATTTTGAGCTTCTTTTATCCCTTGAGTGACTTCATCAACTTGAATGATATCTTCATCATGGTGATCATCTTCTTCAATATGGGTTGGAGTGGTGATCGTGATGAACTCTTGATCTTTTTTACTTAACTTGCTCATCCAAGCTCAATTCCAAAAGTCGTGAACTTGCATCTTCAATGAACACACTAGAAGAACTGCTTTGCAGCAAGCTCATCTCATCAAATACAACATGGATAGATTCTTATACAACTAGGGTTTTCTTATTGAAAATCCTATATGCCTTACTATGGCTACTATATCCTACAAAAATACCTTCAAAGCTCTTTTCACTAAATTTAGTGGTATGATACTTATCATTTTTAAGGACGAAGCATTTACTACCAAAGATTCTAAAGTATGAAATGGTCGGTTTCCTGCCCTTTAGTAGTTCGTAAGGTGTCTTATTATAGTTTTTGTTTATGAGTGCTCGATTTTGCATGTGACATGCAGTGTTGATAGCTTTAGCCCAGAAATATTCCGGTAGTGAGGCATCACTAAACGTAGCCTGCAAGCCTCTATGTGTGTTCTATTCCTTCCCTCAGTAATTCCGTTCTGTTAAGGAGTACGAGGAGAGGAAAACTCATGAAAGATACCAAGACTTTCACAGAATTCTGTCATGGCCCCAGACTTGAACTCTGTTCTATTATCACTTCTGATTTTGATAACGGAGTAGTTGTATTCATTCTACACTTGCTTGACAAAATTCGTAAAGATATCAAAGGTATCTGACTTGTGATTTAGAAAGAACACCCATGCAAAGCGAGAGTAATCATCAACAATAACCAATGTATAATCCTTACCTCCCAAACTTCTAATTTGTAGTGGACCGAACAAGTCCATGTGAAGTAGGTGTAAACACCTATTAGAATCTTTGCCAATAATGTTTTTAAAGGTAGCCCTTGTTTGCTTGCCTTTTACACATACGCGAAAAGGTTTATCTTTAACGCACTTGACATTTGGGGCATCACGTACTAAATTAAGAGAAAATAATTTATTAATAGTTTTGAAATTTATATGTGCTAATCTCTTGTGCCATTGGTCACCAAGAGACGCACTATCTTTTGCTAAAAATCACACTGGTGTAGAAGAGTCTATGCAAATAAAATTTAAAAAAAAGGTATTCCTACTACGAGTGCCTGATAAAATCGTTTCTAAATTATCAACCGATTTTATCAAACACTTATCTGCATGAAATTCTACGATGTATCATTTATCACAGAGTTGGCTTATGCTTATGAGATTGTGTTCCAATCCTTCAACATAAGCCACGTCGGAAAAGGATACACTACCATTGGTAATCATACCGTGCCTTTTTATAACTCCTCTGTCAGAACCTCAAAAGATGACCTTTGGCCCGTTCATGACTGGAGAATAATTCTGGAGAAGGCTTATAGTCGCGGTCATATGTCGAGAGCATCCACTGTCCAAATACCAGATGGGATTTTTGGTGGCCTTTTGACATTCCTGCAAAAGTAGAATCAAGTTGCCTTAGGAATCCAAACTTGTTTGGGCCCTTGGTCTCTAGTAAGCATACTCCCCCTACGTATGTTAACATTGTGAGCGGTCTTTCTCATATTATTAACTTGAGGAGCTTCATAATATCTGGGATTAAACCAGCAATCTATGGCGAAGTGACCAACCTTGCCATAATACCAACAGTCAAATCTGTTGTATCTTTGTCTAATGATCTCCTGCTCAACCTTTTGAGATTATGGTCTAGCAGGGGCAGTAGAATTGGAAGTAGAAGCTTCATGGTGATGACATTCACATGACTTCTTCTCCTTAGTAGGCTTTTCAACAACGGGTTTAGCTTTTGGTGCTTTCTTGATGTTATGACCATGATTGTAAGGCCCGTAGCTCTGAAGAGTGATCTCCTCATAAGGTGCCTTGAAGACACTCTCGCCAAAGTTCCGGGGACGAGCCCATCCTTGGTACCGAGACTTGGGCTCTATATGAGTAGGCCTAGCAAAGTGACCATAGGACAAGTCAAGATCAAACTCGTTCGTTGGAAAGATAACCTTCTTGAACGAAGTTTGTTCTTGAGGAGCTTTCCCTTTCTCCTTGGCTAGAGCCTTCTTAGCGGCCTTATTTCTCCTTTTGGCCTTGTTTTCCTAGAAGATTTACTAGGGGAAGCCACATGGCCTAAGCCAGCACCTTTGGCCTGGACAGAGAATTCAGTAAAAAGCGGAAGAACTATCTTGGGCCTTATTATATTCTTCCATTGCATTATGGAAGTCTTTCCTGAGTGAGTCCATCATTACAATTTCCTCTCTCAGATTACTCTCTTCAGCCTCAAGAAATTTGATCTCCTTGGCTTAAGCTCTTGAGACTCTACGACATTTGTCGTAGGCTTTGATCAACTCTTTATATTTAGACATGAGTTCAGATTCCTTGTTAGAAGAACATTCCTCATGATCATGGTCAGAATCATCAGATTCAGAAAGAGGTGTATGAGAATTTACCTTCCTAGATAACTGGGGTGCTTCTTCTTCATCTATTTGAGCTATAAGCCCAAAGTAGGCTTCCTCCTCATCACTAGACTCAGATGAGTCTGTGTCACTGAGGGTCTTTCCCTTCTTGGCTATCAGGCTTCTTTCAGTCTTCTTCTTGTTGTAAGAAGTTTTCTTTTCTTCTCTTCTTCCACCCTCCTTCTTCTTGTGAGGGCAGTCAGCTATGAAGTATCCTGGCTTATTACAACAATAACAAATAATGTCAGTAGAAAAAAGTTTGTTCTGCTTAGGGTGATACCTGTCTTGGCTACTTGAGCCGTTCTTGCGATGATCATTATCATGACATGATCTTCTGAATGAGGCATCCTTGCCTTTCCATTGCTTCTTCTTGTTCAAGAATTTCTTGAACTGCCTTGAGAGAAGAGAAAACTCTCCTTCAGATAATTCTGAGCCTGAGGTGCTTGGCTCTAAAGATTCTTATTCACTTTCTTCTTATTTTGGGGCAGGAGAACCAGCCTTAGACTTCCTTGAGGTGTCTGCCTTTAGAGCGACAGACTTCTCCTTGGATGAAGACCTGTTCTTCTCTTCTTCAGCTTTTCTTGAATTTATTTGTAACTCATATGACATAAGATTTCCGAAGAGATTTAAAGGGTCTGTCTCTGCTAGATTTCCAAACTCCCGAATAGCACAAACCTTGTTATCCCATTCCTTAGTCAGGGATCTAAGGAACTTATCATTCAGTTCCCCATTTGTGAAGACCCGGCCATAGACTCTTAGGTCGTTGACAATCTTGAAGAAATTCTCAAAGGTATCTACAATGGAGTCCTTGGGACCTTGTCAGAATGCTTCATATTTCTGATTTAGAAAGGATCTTCTGTCATCCCTAACTTCTTTAGTGCCTTCCATCAAGATGATAAGAGACTGCCACATTTCCTTAGCAGACTGACAGTGAATCAAGTTCTGCAGCATAGAATCATTGACTGCACTTGCGATGATATTTTTTACTTTCTTGTCTAAAGAGACAAGTGCAATCTCATCCTTATCAAGATCCATCAGTTTCTTAGGAAATTGCTTTGTTGGATAAATGGTGGAGGCTATCATTGGAACATGAGGGCATTCTTCCACAATCATAAAATTCTAGGATCCACAGTTTCCATGAAAACTTTATTCTTTCTTTCCACATAGCAAAATTATTCTGTGTGCACGGAGGAAGCTTTGCAAAATCCTCAACTCTGTCCATGCTTGAATCCTCTAAAGATAACTAGGAGCAGATTTGTTCAAGGTGTTAACCTTTTTGATGAACAACCTCCCTCTGATACCAATTGATGTTTTTAATTGTTTACATAAATTATCTAGAGGGGGGGGTGAATAGGTGAGGTCTGCGTCTTTTTGTGGAATAAAAATTTGAGCAAGCGAAGCATAGAAAACAAGCACACACAACAAGAGTACACCAGATATATAGTGGTTCCCCAATCTTGGATACGTCCACTCTCTACCTCACCGATCTAGCAACACGCTAGACTAAGCTACTTCACTATTTCCTCGGATTGAAAACCAATACTACAACTCGGAGCAACGCCCCTACAACTCGATCCACAAAAACGGATCTACACACAGAAGAAAAACTTCCTACAAACTCGGAGACAAAATCTTCTACAAGAATAAAATGATTTACAAATAAATATGCAAACTTGTCTTCACAGATCTGGCAGAATCTCGGCTTCTTCCTTCTTGAAAAATTGAAAATCCCTTTCAGAAAAGTCGAGGAAGAAATCTGAGAATACTTGGATCTGAGAACTTAGAATCACCACGATCAAGAAAGAGATTTGCAGCAGTCGAAATTGCTTGATCTGTTGATTCTTCTTGTCTAAATCTTTTGGATCGAGAAGATGAAGACGATGAGCAGCGACGCGGTTCTTTCCGATTTAGAATGAATAAAAATGATTCAGAATACTTATTTCTCTGTTAGGATTAGTCGAATATGATTAGACCTTTTATAGGAATAGACTAATGGTCATAATCATAAATGACATTACACGTGGACCAATGTCATCGAGATTTAAATTGAAAACGTGTCCCGTCAGACTTAGCGAAATTTTAGAAAAATTGAACTTCAGTTCTCGAGTGAAAATAAGACTACTTGAGAACAATGTCTGGTTCTCAAGAAAACAACTACAAGGTTCTCGAGAAGAAGTGCTTTAGGAAATTTCAGGTCTGGCTTGTCGAGACATAAAGTACTTTACTCGAGAACTAGCTTATATTATTCGATAACTAGTAGATAACTTCTCGAGAACAGATAGGACTACTCGAGTGAAGATTGCCAGAAGGCGTTGAGTCAAGTCCCTCTCGATGCTTTTTGACTTAGACTTTACTCGAGTGAAGATTGCCTAGAAGGCGTTGAGTCAAGTCTCTCTCTCGATGCTTTTTGACTTAGACTTTACTCGAGTGAAGATTGCCTAGAAGGCGTTGAGTCAAGTCTCTCTCTCGATGCTTTTTGACTTAGTCTTTACTCGAGAACTAAATAACTTCTTCTTGAGTACAACAAGTCTTTCTTGAGAACTTAACTTAGTTTTCTCGAGAGATATTTCTTCTACTCGAGACAAAGCGCTCTCAACGCTTTAAGCCTTATACTTCTTGAGTGCTAGCCTTAGCTTCTCGAGTACTGAACTTAACTTCTCGAGAATTTTACTTAGCCAGAATTTTGAGCTGGACTAAACTAATTACTCGAGAGCAAGCAGAGATGTTCTCGAGTACTATGCAGCTTCTCGAGAACTAACTTCACAACTTCTCGAGAAATACTTCAGTTATTGGAGTGCTTGACTCAGCTTACTCGAAAACTTATTATAACTCTACTCGAGTACTAAGGTTATTACTCGAGTAAAACACTTAGAAAAATTCTGCTTTCTGAAAATACACTTTCTTCAATGAAATCAGAACCCAGTCTTTCTCCTACAAGTTTAGTGCTTGAAAATGAAGTGTATCCCAATAGAGAGGCTACACATGAGTCAACACCATGGATCATACAATGAGGGATTATATTGTATGGTCCTGTGTTTGGTGACTCATTGTAGACTGATATTGGTCTACACTTGGCAATTAAATCCTACAAACACATAACTCAAACAAGACATCAAATACAACTTAATTCATCTTAGTTTAAGGGTGACTTCATACAAATCTAGGTTATTGTGGAGACAATACCCAACATTAGGGCTTACATCTATTCGGTCCAGGTAGACAAGCACAGAGAATTTTCTCTAGTGTCTGTAATTTATTATCTTGAATATTTCTGTGTAAGATTCATTTTGAATCTGAGTGGTAAGGCTAAGGCATGAGTTGTAAGCCTGTGTTATAAAGGCTGAGGTAGGGCGGAAGTTGCCTGAGTTATAGGTGTGTGGATTCACACTGAGGTAGGATAGGAGTTGCTTGAGTAGTAGGTGTGTGGATTCACACTGAGGTAGGACAGGATTGACTGAGCTATAAGAGTGCGGAGTCACTATGAGGTAGAGTTCTTGGGAAGAACTTGATTTGTAAGATCTTGGTGATTTGAGTGGTAGGGCTTGTGCCTGAGTTGTAGGAGCCGGTTGGGCTCTGAGTTATAAGATCTGAGGATCTGAGAAAGATAGAAGGAAGTTTGGCCGAATTTAGTATACTGCTAGATAGGCAAAGGGGGGAAAGTGGATGTACCCATCAATTGGGGAACCACTATAAATCTCTGTGTACCGTGATGTGTATTGTGCTAGTATTGATTGTGATAAGATTGTTGTGCTGTGATTTTAATCGATAAGTTGCCTAAGTTTTTAAATTGGACTTATTCACCCCCTCTAGGTGATTAGTTGTTCTTGAAATCAAGACTTTCAGCGACCCCAGCCCTGTTATCCCAAAGGTAGGTGCCAGGCTCTTCTCACGGGAGTCAATGGCAGGTTGGCAGTGTGATTCTTTCAGAGGAGAGTTGCCTCACGTCAGAAGGGTACCCGTATTGCCTGGGTGAGCACCGGGGTCAGTGAGGATGTCTTCAATCCCCTTCCCTTTGGGTTCGGCGGCCAGCTTGGAGGAAAAGGCGAGTCCACGATCCTGTGTAAGGACCAGATCAAATAGAAGGCCTCGCGCGGTGATGGGTTTGAGAGCTAGGGGCTCAGCTCGACGGCGTGGGAAGAGTTGAGCGCCCTAGCGCGGTTGAGCCTCTCTTGGAACTCCTTTAAAAGAGGCATAATGGCAGAAAGCAGGAAGAGAGGGGATTGGCATCGCTCTCCCAGACAGGCAGGCATATATATGGCAGCTTGTGGCTCCCACCAAAAGATTCCCTTTGGCTCCTACCGCACTCGCCGAATCTCTCGGGGTTAAATGATTCTTTCCGAGCTTGGGGCAACATCACAAAGAGCGGGGATTATGTAGAATCCCATATCCGGCGAGTGGGATCGACAGGAGCCGACCCGGCCATTTGACGTAGTTCGAATCAGGCAAGTCAGCCAGGGGGGATGACGAGTGCAGTGGGGTTGCTTTGCTCACTCAGATTGGGGTAAAACAGGTACGGGGCGAGTGGAGTAGGTAGGCTCGCACTCACCCTTGGCTCTCAGTATTAGTAGGCGGGTGGGGCAGGCCAGGTCCGCACTCGCCACCGGGCCATAGGGAGGCGCCGAGTGCAAGGCCCATCGAGCACTCGTCGCCCTAGGCGAGTGGGAATTTCATAGACCACTCATCCAGAGATATTTTTACCATTCTACCCCCGTTGGTCTGTCAGTATCCCCCCAAACAGCGGGGTTATGCTGTTGGCAGACCGATTTGGGCTGCATATATCCATTCAGAACAGCGGAGAGGCGTCGTTGGCAGACCATTTTTAGAAAACTATAAATAGACCCAAGGGGGTACCTCAGAAGGCAAGCTTTCCAGTTTTCTACTTCCCAGATCTTCTTGCGCTTTCTGAGGTGCCCTTAGCTTAGCACAGGCTAAGGAGGGGAAAGGCTTTAAGATCTTCCGAGTGTGTGGTGAGACCTCTGTGCTGGAGCCTTAGGTCAGTTTTGAGTTCTAAGTATTTAGTAAGACAAGCTTGCTAGGAGAAGTAAGTGTGCGGTCACCCCTTCCCCAAGGGTTCGAACTCCACAGAAGACGATTTCCGGTTTCAACATTCTAGCCCAACCGCCTTTTCATTTTTCGCCTTATTTAGAGCATCTTTTACCTTTGATACTTGAATTTTACGATTAAATGTTATGTTTTTATACTTCTCTTGTTTACTCAACTCTTCCAAGTTCAATTCATTATCTTTTATTTCATTATAGAGTTGATAAAAGTAACTTTTCCATCGCTCTATAATATCCACATCAACCATCAAAACTATATGTCTCATCCTTTATGCATTTTACTTAACTTAAATCTCTTGTCTTTCTTTCTCTAGCTCGAGTAATTTTATATATGCACACTCTCCATCTTTGGTATCTAGTCGTTTATAAAATTCTTCATATGCTTGACTTCTTGCTTTACTTACTGCTTATTTAGCTTTTTTGGTGACTTTATACCTGACTAAGTTATCATCATTCCTACAAGCGTAGAGTGATTTATAGCTGGTCCTCTTTGCCCTCATTTTGTCTTGTACTTCCTGTTTCCACCACCAAGATTCTTTATTTGGGGGGACGCAAGACCTTTTGATACTTCAAGTACGTTTTTTCCACTTATCCTTAAATATGAAGGCATAACTTCCCATGAGACATTAGGATCAACATAAGTGTCATCAACTAGTCGTTCCATAACTACCTTCTTGAATGCAACCTGCTTTTTCATTTTCAAGTTCCACCACCAAATTTTTTGCAATATTTTTGTTCTTCTCTTAAATTTATTGTATTTAATTTGTACATCTAACACCACTAAACTATGTTGTGTTATCAAACTTAATTATGGTATTACTTTGCAATTCTTACAAATCATTTTATTCATTTTGCGAGTCATAAAATAATTAATTTGTGATTTATTTGGTCTGCATTTAAATGTAATTAAATGTTCCTTTCTCTTTATGAAAAACGTATTTGATACAATTAGTTCATGTGCTACGACAAAATCTAAAATGGTTCATCCTTCTTCTTTATTTTCTCCATATCCATATCCTCCATGAATGACTGTGTAATCTATATTTTTCTTCCCTATATGTCCATTTAAGTCTCCTCCTATAAAAATCTTCTCTCTTTGTGAGATTTTTCTTAATAAATCATCTAAGTCTTCAAAAAATTGCACCTTAATAACTTCATTTAATCCTACTTGTGGCGCATAAGCACTGATTATATTAATAGTTTCCTTTCCTATGACCAATTTAAGAGCTAAGATTCTATCACATTTTCTACTTACCCCAACAACTTCATTCTTCTAAGTAGTATCCACAATAATACATACTCCACTGCTTGTTTTATTTTTTCTTGTGTACCATAATTTAAAACCTGAATTATCTAAAAATTTAGCTTTCTCACTCACCCATCTAGTCTCTTGTTGGCATAAAATATTTATCCTTCTCCTAATCATTGTATCCACTACTTCCATCATTTTTTCCGTTAGCGTACCTCTATTCTAACTTTCAAACCAAAGTCGTTCACAATTTTTACGACATACTTCCCTAGGACGTCTAATATGTGAGGACTTTTTCTTATTTAACACTACACCTAAGTCCTCTTGGAGGTGTAGCGGTCCTTGCCAAGACGCCGCATTTAGACCATACGACGAGAACTCTTGCAAATTTAACACTACACCCAAGTCATGGAGATGCAACGGTCCTTGCCAAGACGTCGCATACGGATCATGCGATGCGTTCCTTAAGGGGAACAATCTAGCTTTTGCACAATTTCTCAAATGATCCATATTCATAAGGGTGACTAAATTTTACATTGGCTGTCTACCTAACACCACCCTCACCATTTTTCATCCGGACTTGGGACCGACATAGGCTGGTTTACTATAGATAAAACAACATTGAGGGAATTTTGATTGTCAAATTTTGCTAACTATTTGAGATACAAAATATTTAATTTTATGTTTTTGTTTCCATATAGATATTCAATTTGCAAGTTTAATTTTTTTTTTAACATTTGTTTACAAATTAATTTCAGGTTTAAAGTTTAAAATGAAGCGATGACTATAAAGAAGACAACATTGACATCTTTTGATTGTTAAATTTTATTATTTTAATTTATGTTTATCAAAAATATTAAATTTTGTAAAATTTAAATGATATTATGGACTGCTAAAATATTTGAGAATAAAAACTTTTTGTTATAAATTTTAAAATTTTTAATTTGCGGATGTAAAATTGATTTGTGGATATAAATTTAACAAAAACTGTTTTGTAGATATAAAAAATATGGCTGATTGTTAATTGCAACCCGGTTTTGGCTATTCACACCCCATTGTTATCCGCAACCCGAAAATATAATCTCATCCCGTTTTTTTTCTTGCCGCACCTCGATTTTTTTTTGACCCACCCAAAAATATCCTCTAGTGGTGTGCGTGAGACAATTAATAGAGTAAGATGACGCGAGGAAGATGCCGGAGACAGGAGCAGCTCGGCGAAGAGGAAGACGGGGGTGCAACTTCTGTGAAATGGGGGAGATGGGGTGCGAGTAAAGTTTTAGAAAAAAGTTTTTTTAAAACAAAATGGGGTGCGGATAGCCATATGAGGGGTGCGATTAACAATCGCCAAAATTTATGGATAAGCAAAACTGTAGACTGTAGTGCGGATAACAATCACCTTATTTAATATATTACAATATTAAACAAAGCCTCCTCAGAATATTGTAAAAAAAAATCCTTAAATTCTTTTATATATTAGCAATTTAGCATATACTCATCAATAAAATTCTATTTACTTTTTAATTAACTAGCCAAGCATGTATGATGTATCTACTCATTTGCAAGTGCGGATTCAAGAATTTTAGCATGAGTGGGTGAGATATTGTTTTCCTCTAATTAAAAATAAAATTTGAATGCTTTTATCTTTTTGTATTCATTTCTCTCACATCTGACCTGATTCAGAAATTTCAACATAGGAGATCAGACATCATCTTCCTCAAGCCAAAATAAATTTTGAACGCCTTCATCTTTCCGGAGACATTTCTCACTCATACAACCACCATTTTTTACATATGAATAGTCAAAATTGATTGCCTAAACAAGAGAATTGTAAACCACCTCCATTTTTGGAAGGAGGTGAGCGAGCAGATGATTTCCATCCAGAACAAGAAGTACCCCCCCACCTCCAGAAGCTCCGCCGTGTCGCCGGACAGTTCACCGTCTTGTTCCTCCACTTGGCTTTCCTCCATTGGTATACCGGGGAAGGCATGGATGAGATGGAGTTCACTGAGGGCAAGAGCAACAATAATGATCTCGTCTCTTTGATTCGCATTTTGCAAAAGCATTCCTTATGAATTTTATTTGAACTGCTCGGGTAGTGATTTGCTTCGTTCTATCAAAGTTCTTGTTATTAGTTCTCAGAGAGGAGGGCGGGAGAGGCACATGGACAAATTAGTTAATTGTTCATGACTGCCCCACCACAATGCCAAATGGAGCCATAGTGGTTATAAATCGTTCATGAATGCTATACATCACCTAAGGAACTTCATCCACTTTTATGTTCAAACTAATTTTATCTTCTTGGGGATGATCGCAACCGCTATCACGCCAAACATACATTCCACAATGTACGTGTTTTTGTCCAAACTCACAAGAGCAAAATCGCCGTGTCAAACAGAGTCTATGTTAAGCAATTATTTTAGAGTACTGTTACATGCAGATCAAATATGGCTATGTACAGACATGAAAAAATCTTTAATTTAATATATTTGTCTACTTTACAATATTTACGCACAGCCCGGCCTTAAGGAGAAGAAGATTTGTTTACCGTGAGGTTACGGTTCCCTGCCAGTCTTTTTCCTGCAGCTGCGAGGAGAAGAAGAGGCGCAACCCGACCTCCACCATTTCGTCGAACATTTCATCTCCCTCCTGCCAGAATCCAAGGTACGTCGGCCCCCCTATTTTGCGAGATCCCTCTGGCCAGAACCCTAAGGCCCTTCTCATTCCCAAATCTCCCCTTTTTCCAGTTCACGAAAACACCTACACGGGTCCTATTTCGGCGGCATCTGGTGACATCCGACTGCTTCTGGCGGCATCTGGCGGCATCCGGCGGCATCTGGCGGCATCCGGCGACATCTGGTGGCATCTAAAGGCATCCAGTGGCATCTGACGGCATTCCGGCGGTATTTGGCGGCATCCGGTGGCATTTGGTGCATACTGTCCTATTCTGGTGGCATCTCACAATACAAGGTCCAATTCCGGTGGCATCCGGTCGCGGAAACGTCGGCGCCAGTTTCACAAGAGTGAGAAATCCACTTAAGTGTTTGCAATTACAATTTCAGTAAATTTAGGGTTGTTAACAGTGTGTTTATTTGCTGGATTTCTTCATTATTGTTTATGGTTAACAGTGGCTTGTTAATTCATATCTTTGTAGCTTAATGGAGAACAAAACACATGATTGGGAATTGTCTGTCGATGTAGACTCTCCCCTACAACCTTCAGATGGAGGTATCGTCTCTTCGTCAACCTTATGTTTGAAAACTTGTGTACTATTTTAGATAGTATTGTTGAATCTATGCATTTTTTTCATTATCTTATGAAGAGACAAATCTCAAATCTCAAATTGATGTTGACAATCATTTTATTACATCAAATATATTTTCTAGTATAAATGATTTGGTAGATTGGGTACAAAGCATTGCTATGAGTTTGGGTTTTGTCATCATCATACAAAGTGCAGACAAATTTACAAGCAGACTCAAACCCAGAGTTATCCTTGGTTGCGAAAGAACTGGATATTATCAGGAGAATCAACGTAATAAAAGACGAGTTAGGAAAAATTTGAGAAAATCAAGTTTGAAAAGGTGTGGTTGCAAGTTCTCGCTTAAAGGGCAAAAAAAATATAAATTTAAATGAGTGAAGCTTGGAAGTTATATGCGGAGTTCACAATCATGAGATGGTGCACTTAGAAGCTCATTCATATGCTGGAAGGTTAGATTTGAATGAGCAAATAGTTGTTCATGAAATGTACTTAGCCGAAATTAAGCCACGAAAAATACTCACAACATTGAAACAAAGAGATTCTTCTAACAAAACTGTATTGCACACAATATACAATGAAAGGGTGAAAATGCAATTGAAAGAGCTACAATGAGGTACACGAATTCGATTTTTGTATAAATGTATTACGGACTCTGACTATGCTAATTTTAATAAAGTTACAAAAGAAAGTGGTAATTTGGAATGCTTGTTCTTTGCACACCCCATATCCATACAACTTACCAAAATATTTCCTTCGGTATTCGTCATGGATATGTTCCAGCAATCAAAGAGAGTATTCTTTATACAATAATAAAATGTTTCATCGAATGAGCAAAAGCCGACTGTGTTAGAAGAGTACAATGCAAAGTATCCTGAGGCATGTTCTTATGTACTTTATTTCCACATGGGTGGATATATTCTTGCATTTGGATAATTCAACTACCAATCATGTAGAAAGTTGGCACAGTCATCTAAAACAATTTCTTGAAGTGTCCATCAACAACCTTACAACTATATGGAAAACCTTTAAACAAATGATTACTCTGCATCACATGGAGATTGAACGTGCATTTGGCCAAATCACAATTCAGTTGAATAGAGAGTTTGACAATGCCTTATACTTTGAACTTGTTGGGTGGATTTCTTTTACCGCTTTAGAGTTGATAAAAAAGAAAGAACTTCTAGCTAAATCCGAGTGTATGGATGCTGGCGAGTGCACACATAAAAATAGAAATGCATTGAGTTTACCATGTGCACATGATTTACTTCCTTATATGCAACAATTAAACTCTTTCCCACTATGGATGATTCACTAATCATTGGAAGCAGTTAGTTTTGAAAGAGATCGTAAATAATGAGAGCATTAAGGTTGAAGATGAATCGGACAATGAAATTGGCCTTGAAATGGAAGGAATTCTAAAAAGATACAAAAATGCAAAATCATTACAAAAACAAGAAATAAAGAAAAAATTACGTGAATTAATGGAACTCTCGACAACTCAAACATTAGAGCCTTTGGTACCAAAGACATTGAAGGGTCGATCGAGGGGTAGCTACAAGAAGTTTAGAGATGACACAATCTACAAAGCGTGATCCATCCTTATTTGAGCATGTATTGATGACTGAGCAAGTATCAACCACAATGACAAAAGTCAGATTCATATTTAAGTTGGTACCAAAAGGGAGCAGATTGCAACGGAATGTGCGTAAGGAAATGCCTTCATATGTTTCAGATTATATTACAGATGTGATTGATGTAATTACAGATGGTCACTGTGGGTACAAAGTTGTTAGTAATGCTATGTGCGTGGGTCAAGATTGACAAAAAGTACATATTGAGCTATCTTTGGAATTGCATCTGAAAGAAATCTTGTATGTTAACATATTTGGAATCGATAGAAGAGTAGAGTTACTTAGTTCACTAGATTGTGTTGTTGCATCTCAAATGTGTAACATTTTAATACAAAAGTTTCCTCACAAAAACAATTTTGATGAGTTAATTTGAAGGTATTTTGGTCTTTTGGCCGGAATACCGCTTAATTAATATTGAACGGCACTTTTCACCCGCCTCATTTTCCCGATACCCCCTCTTCTTCTTCTTCTTCTTCTAGCATATAGGGCAGCTCCTACGACGTCTGAAGTAACTTTATTCAGCAGAAAGAGATCAGCTAAGCCCGCGCTTGCCAAAATCTGATCGGAGAAGCCATGGCGAAGGCCCGGGTTTCCATGGAGATCGGAGCCCATGGAGTCGCCGTCATCACCATGGCGAATCCCCCCGACAATGCCCTCGCCATCGCCGGTAATCGTCGTTATTTCTCGATCTCTCGCAGGGTTTTTTTTCGTTTTCTACGAGCTATTTCGCCTTAGGGTTCTCCGGCATAATCTGTTTTGGGTTTTCGACAATGACCGCTAGATTAAAGGAGAAGTACGCCGAAGCAATGGGGCGAAGGGATGTCAAAGCAATCGTATTAACCAGTGTATGTATTTGGGTATTTGATTATGCCAGGTTAGAAAAAATTCTTAATGAGTATTGTGTTGATCGATCAAATATTATTTTTATCGGAATCCCACCAAAAAGAACAGAAGAGTAGAGCTCTCTCCCTGTGATTCTGAACATAAGAATGGAGCAGCTGAAGTGGTTAGAAGATGGATATAGCTGAAAGTTTTTTTTTCTTTTTTTAATACTTTTTTTGGGGCCTCACGACCAATATAATGTCGCCGCTCCCGACCAATGTCTCCCCTACGACAAATGACGTCCCCACGACAAATGACGTCCCTACAAAAAATGTCGCTCCATGACAAATGTCGATCCCACGACAAATGTCGCCCCGCACAGGGTCCCCCGTGCACAAATGCTTGTATATATATATGGGAATACGCGCTCACTGTAAATGAGTTATATACGTAGGGATGCTTAATACGGAAAATACACCTAGTAAAATGCATTTTTAGAGAAAGTAGTTAACATGAAAATTGTAGATCTCGTCGAGATCTACAACTTTCATGTTGACCATTTTTCCTAAAAATGCAAAACCGTACCTCACCTATTTACGGTGAGCGCGTTTTTACAAATTATATATATATATATATATATATATATATATATATATATATATATATATATATATATATATATATATATATATATATTGAAAAAAAATACCTACCATGATCAACATTTGATTATTTATTCTGCCGATGGTTATAACATCACGAAGAATCGGCATAACTGTTGTATCGACTCCGCCTCGTTGTCATCCGAGTTTTTTAAGGTGTAGAACTTGCTATCAATCTTTAGCTATATTTGTGCTCTTAATCTAAGCGCATTAAATACACCCACTAAAATGTATTTTTAGGAAAAATGGTCAACATGAAAGTTGATCATTTTTCCTAAAAATGCAAAACCGTACCTCACCTATTTACGGTGAGCGCATTTTTACAGTAAATCCTATATATATATATATATATATATATATATATATATATATTGAAAAAAAACCCTACCATGATCAACATTTGATTATTTCCTCTGCCGATGGTTATTACATCACGAAGAGTCAGCATAACTATTGTATCGACTTCGCCTCGGATGACACAATCTACAAAGCGTGATTCATCCTTATTTGAGCATGTATTGATGGCTGAGCAAGTATCAACCACAATGACAAAAGTCAGATTCATATGTAAGTTGGTACCGAAAGGGAGCAGATTGCTACGGAATGTGCGTAAGGAAATGCCTTCATATGTTTCAGATTATATTACAGATGTGATTGACGTAATTACAGATTGTCACTGTGGGTAGAAAGTTGTTAGTAATGCTATGTGCGTGGGTCAAGATTTACAAAAAGTACATATTGAGCTATCTTTGGAATTGCATCTCAAAGAAATCTTTTATGTTAACATATTTGGAATCGATAGAAGAGTAGAGTTACTTAGCTCACTAGATTGTGTTGTTGCTCTAACTCCATTAGACAAGTGGATATCAATGCCTGATAATAGATTAGTGGTTGCTTCTTGTTACAATATTATTTTTGTTCACTTGTCTGCATATCAGTCTTTCACACGGTTACCGTAACATTCATCACCATCTTCTTCTCACAAGATAGTTTGCATTGGGTTTATAAATGAGAATCATTTCGTACAACTGCAATTGCGTGAAAGTTTAAAATTACCTCCAGTAATATCAATTTGGAGAAGATATCGGGAAGAAAGTGCGGCGCAATGTGACAAATTTATTGCAAATGAGACGGTTATTATGCCATGAATTAGTTCTAAATGTACCACTTTGTTGCGTTTGCCAAAAATTTGTTAAAATTTAAATTTCAATAACATACAGATTTTACCATCATAATTTATATTTGTCATAATCTTTGAGCAACTGAAATTATATTAGGAAAACACTGATATGCCGACAAGTACTGAATAACATGCTTCTCCGTTTTGCAAACCGTTTGGGCTCAGGTATCTTTTTATTGGATTGAATTCAAATAAGAGCTTATGTTTTAAATGACTTTGTTTGTATAATAATATATTGATATTTTTTGTATTGTAAATTGCAATTTTTGTCTCTATAGTGCGACTGGAATCAAGTTTTATATTATGAGTGTTGAATTTTATGGTGCATATATTTAACATATTTTATTTATAGTTGAGAGTTATCTATACAAACATAAATTTTTAATTTTCAAATAGGTTGATTACTTGAAAACTCACAATGATATTTTAGAACTCAAATTTTAGCATCAAATTTTGTCAAAAGGACTCACAGTGTATTAAATATCACGCAATTTGTACTAATTAATATGAACTTATAAACGAATAAATATTTTTCTTTTATTTTTATAATTAGTCTGCACCTAACATTTTGATTTGCCTTAAATTTTTTGAATTTGCACTTAATGTGATTTGCACATGAACAAAATAAATTTGCACTTAACACTGCTCTTCTTTATATAATTAGTTTCATTCATAACTTTTCATAAAATTTCTAGATATAATATATTGTCTAGATATACGTAATATAATTGAAAATAAACTCTGAATAATTTTTATTTATTTTACGAGAAGTATTTCTTTGATTTAGAGAAAAAATTAATTTCATAAATTTTCTATGTATTTACTCTTTAACACTCAAATTTGAAATAATTATAAATATAATATACGGATACTTTAATTGTAATAATGCCATCCAACGTGGAAATGATGCAACGCAATTAACATTTTTTATTGTTAAAACTTATTAATGATAACTTGATAAGATTGTAAATAACAGTAGCGGTTTAGCCCGGCTAACATCATGTGTCTCTACAGAGTTAAAAGACTCCGCTTTGCACGGCGGACTACGTTTTGCACGGGCGTGACGGTCATGAATGCGGAGATTATGAATCGCCTAGTCTCACCTAAAGAATTTCGTTCATTTTTTATGCTCAAAACTAGTGGCGTTTTGCCCAAATTCCTTAGAGCAAAAACACCGTATCAAACGGAGCCGAACTAATGCGCTTAGATTAAGAGCACAAATATAGCTAAAGATTGATAGCAAGTTCTACACCTGAAAAAACTCTGATGACAACGAGGCGGAGTCGATACAACAGTTATGCTGACTCTTCGTGATGTTATAACCATCGGCAGAGGAAATAATCAAATGTTGATCATGACAGGTTTTTTTTTTCACTATATATATATATATATATATATAAAAAGAAGTATGAGAACCATGAAATAAAAATTCATTGGAAGAGTTATGGCAATTGGATATGATATTATATGATATCAGCCGTCAAATTATTTATTATATTAAAAAAAATAAATAATAGTAGATCACTTAAGCCTACTGCCATTGAAGGCTGGGCCGGGAAGAGAGAGCGGGAGAGAGAGAGAGAGGGAGAGAGAGAGGGCGGGTAAAAATTATTTATATATTATATAATATATATTGTATACGGTTTACAGATAAGGGAGAGCGTGAGAGAGAGAGAGGGAGAGAGAGAGGACGGGTAAAAATTATTTATATATTATATAATATATATGTTGCATGCACGATTGTCGGGGCGGGCAAAGCCCGCCGTCGACGGGCGGGTACTGTCGCGTTTGGCCGTAGGGGCGGAGCCCCGTGTCGAGCACTCGCCGTGGGGGGGCGGGCGAAGCCCGCCATCGCCGGGCGGGTACTGTGGCGCCACTACACCATATCATGCATTTGGTAGCGCTTAATTTGTAGCGGTTATGTAAACGCTATCAAAAGATATTTATGATAGCGTTCATAACCACAACTGTAGAAAAATAAACGTTACTATAACATATCATTCATACAGTATCAGTTATTTTGTCGCGGCTATAAAAACGCTACTAATAGAAATTTATTGTTGCGTTTACAACCGCTACTAGATATTATAAACGCTACAACACCCAAATTTATAAGATATTCCACTCATTTAATTTATAAAATATATCCTTAATTAATTATGCCATCAATATTCCAACCCGGCCTGCATATATTACGTGTATTTCAGTTCAATTTTTTTCATTTCACGCCATCTCATCGCCATCCCACTTTTAGGGTTTTTTTTGCTTTCTTGCTGAACGACCGACCGAGTGCGGCTACTAGAAAAGTGGTTGAACCGGGCGACCCACAACAAACATATATGTTCGAGCTTACTTTCGAGTCGAGCTTGAGCGTAATAAGCTTTGTTCGTGAGCTTGCGGTCCGTGGAATTTTTTTTATTACTATTAAATAATATCTTATATTATTATTAAAAATAATATTTAAATACAATATAATATACAGCCTTAAATATATAAATATCCTAAAACCCTAACATGTCGGCATCTTCCCTCCAACCCTCCTCCGTCCCGCGCTTCTGTCGTCGTCTCTTCTGTACTCTCCTCGTCTCTGCTAAGGGAGGTCTCCTATGGAGAAGGAACGTTGGGATCATTATATAAGTTAGGGCTTCAAAGCGATGCATCCTCCTTCTTTCCTTCTTCCTCTCCTCTGTATGTTGCTCCTCCCCAGACGCCGGCGACCGCCTTGAGGGGCGCTGAATCCGACGTGATGGGCTTGTTTTTGAGAGAGAGGATTGTGTTCCTGGGAAGTGGCATGGACGACTTTGTGGCGGATGCCATTATCAACCAGTTGATGCTCCTCGATGCCCAGGATCACAACAGAGACATAAGGCTCTTCATTAATTCCCCAGGAGGATCCCTCAGGTTTGATTCATGCTTCCCAACATTATTTTGGCATCTGCTTAGCATGTATTTGAAGAATGATTGGAGATAGCTGAAGCTAGATTTTGAGTTGTCACAAGTTATCGAATAACACCATAATCTTGCTGGATAGAGATATTAATACCAGCCCATAAACTTTATTTTTTGTGAGAAGTTTAGATTTTGGGTCACTAATAAAGTGTTTCAGAAGTGAATTACTACATGTTTGGGGAGAATTCACCTGCTACATATTTTCTGTGTACCCAAATGACCGTTCAAAACATTTCAATATAAAAAAAACTAATGTTTGTAGCTTATGAGCTCTCATCCGGGAACTTCATGTGAAACAAAGTGAGTCATATGGTACTAGTGGTCAGTTAAGACTGGAGTGGACCAAATTATTCGGGAAAACTTCAGTATTCTGTTTTGATTGCATTCAAATTTAAACTAGATCCTGTTGTTTTAGGAGTCAGTGTGGAGAAGAATTAGTTAGTGGATCAGTTTCATGGTGTTGCTCTATAATGCCGCTTTGAAGCTCATTCTTGTACATAAAGCTGGATATATGCAAAGAGAAGGAAATTTTTTAATTTTGATATGTAACATAGATTAGATTTAGGCACAAAAAAACCAAAGAAAATTGAATCTTGATAAGTTGGAATGAGCTCATGTTCCAAACATAGAAATTAAAACACTTATAAAAATTTTGCATGATCTTTAGAAATTAAAACACTTGTAAAAATTTTGAGCGAGATATTTAAATATATCCTTGATTTAGATATTTATAAGGTTTTTCTTCCTAGCCTTTGACATCAAATGGAGCTCCCACTCTTATTGGTGCATGTCTTCTCTTTGTAGATGAGCTGTTTTGGAGGCAGTCAATTAGATACCGGCGATTTTTGGTGATACGTATTTCTCTTCTCTTCCTCCTCAATGCAGTTTCTAACTTCACTGTGGCTAAACATCTGTTGTGGAATTATGCTCAGAGTTGAAATAGAAGCTAGGGAAGAAAAACAACGATTCTAATAAACCCAAACGCCCCCTGACAGCCTTCTTACTCTTCATGTAAAACATTTCGTTCTCTGCGATGTCTGTCTTCCTTCTTACATTATAACCAAGTTTTCATTTTTCTTACTGCATTGCAGGAATGACTTCAAGAAAGAGTTCAAGGAAGCTAATCCTGACAACAAAAGTGTTGCCAATGTAATATGCCTTTTAAAAAAAAAATACATTTCTTTTGATGAAATTATATTTTTAATAATGTAAAAAAACATGCTATAATGATTGTATGCGGGGATTGAAGGTTGCAAAGGAAGGTGGTGCGAAATGGAATGCCATGACTGATGCGGTCAGTTATTCCAGCAACAACAAATCAATCAACTCTTAATTCAATAAAAAAAGTTTTATTTTTCATTCACGATACTGAAACTGTTTTTCACAGGAGAAAAAACCTTATATGGATAGAGCTGTAGAACTGAAAGCAGAGCATGGCAAAGCTGAGATGGAAGATGCCATCAACGAACAAGTATTATAGTAATTGGATCGATATTAATATGTATGGATGATATTAATAAGTTGGAGAAGTTATATATGAATATTTATTTGTACTTTTTGGATTGTGTCCATCTTTTAATTCGATGTATATATGTATATATATGATGATGTATGGATATTGAATTTGAATGCACAGATACATTTTATGCTTTTTCTCCAGTATTGATTGGGATATTTCAATTTTGGATAAACGGTGGTTTGAAACCATTAATCGCAACAATTAAAAACAATATTAATCGTGACAATATATAGTTAAGCATAATAACTACAACTGAAAACCGCTACTATTAATCATCATAATCGTTGCCATTGACAATAAAAATTGTTGTTATATATGAGGATAACCGTTACCATAGAAAATCAAAAAAGTTGCCAAAGACATGTATAAACGCTACCAAAGAGAACCTATAGTAATGAAATAATCGCTACCATTAAATAAAATAATCGCTACCATTAAAAATCATAACAGCTACAATAGATGTACCTATAGTAGCGGTTGCGAGAATGCCACGATACATTGGGTAGCCGCTACTATACCATAAGACCACGACAACAGATACAACACGCGCGCAACCACTACCGTAGCCCTAGAGTAGCGATGTTTTTATATACAGTAGCGGTTTTTGAGCGCTACCATATACCGGAGGCCCGTGCCTGTCACTCGTGTATATATATATATATATATATATATATATATATATATACACTACCATATAAAGAAGTATGAGAACCATGAAATAAAAATTCATTGGAAGAGTTATGGCCATTGGATATGATATCATATGATATCAGCCGTCAAATTATTTATTATTAAAAAAATAAATAATAGTAGATCACTTAAGCCTACTGCCATTGAAGGCTGGGCCGGGAAGAGAGAGCGGGAGAGAGAGAGAGAGAGAGAGGGCGGGTAAAAATTATTTATGTATTATATAATATATATTGTATACGGTTTACAGATGAGAGAGAGCGGGAGAGAGAGAGAGAGAGGGAGAGAGAGAGGGCGGGTAAAAATTATTTATATATTATATAATATATATTGTATACATTTTATAAATATGCTATAATATTATAGATATTAATATAATATTACATATCATTTCATATAATATATGAGATGTATACGGTTTACGATTTATATTTTTAACAAAAATAATTTTATAATCGTGATTGATATTTTTTTACGGTCATTTTGAGTACTCATATGTATATGTTGTAGACACGATTGTCGGGGCGGGCGAAGCCCGTCGTCGACGGGCGGGTACTGTCGCGTTTGACCGTAGGGGCGGAGCCCCGTGTCGAGCACTCGCCGTGGGGGGCGGGCGAAGCCCGCCATCGCCGGGCGGGTACTGTGGCGCGTAGCCATCGGGCCAGAGGCCCGTACCTGTCACTCGTGTGTGTGTGTCTATATATATATATATATATATATATATATATATATATATATATATATATATATATATATATATATATATATATATATATATATATATATGATTTACCGTAAAAACACGCTCACCGTAAATAAGTGAGGTATGATTTTGCATTTTTAGGAAAAATGGTCAACTTTAATGTTGACCATTTTTCCTAAAAATACATTTTAGTGGGTGTATTTAATACGCTTAGATTAAGAGCACAAATATAGCTAAAGATTGATAGCAAGTTCTACACCTTAAAAAACTCGGATGACAACGAGGCGGAGTCGATAAAACAGTTATGCCGACTCTTCGTGATGTTATAACCATCGGCAGAGAAAATAATCAAATGTTGATCATGACAGGTATTTTTTTTCAATATATATATATATATATATATATATATATATATATATATATATATATATTTATATATATATATATAGGATTTACTGTAAAAACGCGCTAACCGTAAATAGGTGAGGTACGGTTTTGCATTTTTAGGAAAAATGGTCAACATGAAAGTTGTAGATCTCGACGAGATCTACAACTTTTGTGTTGACCATGTTTTCTAAAAATGCATTTTAGTAGGTGTATTTTCCGTATTAAACATTCCTGCGTATATAACTCATTTACAGTGAGCGCGTATTCCCATATATATATACAAGCAGTACCCCGTGCGGGGTGACCTTTGTCGTAGGGGCGACATTTGCTGTGGGAGCGACATTTGTCATGGAGCGACATTTTTTGTTGGGACGTCATTTGTCGTGGGGACGTCATTTATCGTGGGGGAGACATTGGTCGGGAGCGGCGACATTATATTGGTCGTGAGGCCCCAAAAAAAGTATATATAAAAAAAACTTTCAGCTATATCCGTCTTCTAACCACTCCAGCTGCTCCATTCTTGTGTTCAGAATCACAGGGAGAGAGCTCTACTCTTCTGTTCTTTTTGGTGGGATTCCGACAAAAATAATATTTGATCGATCAACACATGTTGGGTATTGTATCCACAATGTACCTGATTTGAACAAGTCCCTGAACAAGCTAAGGTGAATTGACAATATATTTGATGATTTTCTATCAAGTTGTGCTTGCAGCTATTCCATGCTAAGTACACACCAATGTTAGGGTGCAGTGAGTCAATATACACGGGTCTGCGCAACGTAATCCCTCATTGAGCAGATAAATGTGTTGACTCACGTGTGCTCTCTCTATTGGAGTGTACTTATTTTCAAGTACAGGGTCGAGATAGATCAAGAGCAGAAGAGGTGCAAAGATGGGTCAAAGACCAAGTTCATAGGAAGGAAGAGAAAAATCGTCTAAGTCAAAATCGACGGGAATCACTAAGTGATTCCCGCTGATTCGACGAGAATCATTAGTAATTCTCGCCGAATCGTCGAGAATTAGTCAGTGATTCCCGCCGACTTCATCCGGCTGACTGTCCTCCTACAAGAATTCTTCTAAGGAAGAATCAACGGGAATCACCAAGTGATTCTCGCCGATTCGACGAGAATCACCTTGCATTCCCACCGATTCCCTCCGGATGACCAGATTTCCAACTGGAATTCTGCCAAGGCAAATTTGACGGGAATCGTGAGTGATTCCCGCCGACTTCGACCGGAATCACCAGCGATTCTCGCCAATTTTGCCTTAGGCAAAATTCCCGTTCGCTGGACCGAACCAAGTTCGTTGTGCGCCGTTTTGACCGGGACTAGGGCTTCTCCTTGTGGGCCCCACAACGATCATTTAGGGTTGACTTACAGTATATATACTCGCGTATTTGAACATACCGAGGGATCGATTCACGAAAAAAAAAGCAGTCGAGCGTGCCCTAGCAGATCGCGAAAACCGCCAATCGCCGATCGCCGCTCACAGTTCGTCGTCGACATCTTCTCCGATCATCTCTGATCTTCCGATGACAGTACCGAGGCAAGCCTAGCGTCTCACGCTTCTCTCTTGAGATCTCTTGTCTCTTGATTTGTTGAACGAGGTTAGTTCTTCATTCCGAATCGATTGAGACGACTGATCCGATTGAGATCGTTGGTAGACCTTGCTTCTTCGTCAAGAAGTTTGGATCTACAAAGCATCGCCGCTGCAACCACTTGCCGCTGCCGATCTTGACAAGATCCTCTCCAAGAGAGTACTCTGGTCGTGGACTCTTCTTCTCTTTCAAGAAAGCATCAACGAACGAAGAGCGACATCGGATTCTCCACAAGTTTGTTTGTATTTCTTGTACATTCAATTTTTGTTTTGTTGTAAAGGAATTTTTATTCCTAGTTGTAAGGGTTGGGTGCAACCCGTGGTGGAGGAGTAGTGACTCCTTTGGTTAGAAGGGTTCCTTTCGTAGTGTGAGGATTGGATTTTAATCCGGTTGGTGAAGTGACCGAGTCGTCCCTTGGTGGGAGATAGGTCGAAGGTGGAGAGTGGACGTACGCAAATCGGGGAACCACTATAATTGCTTATGTGCTTTTCTGTGCTGTGTTTGTTTATTTGTGCAGGTAATTAAAATTCCACAAAAGACTGCACAACACCTATTCCCCCCCCATAGGTAGATTTAGTTGACACTAGATACTGTCAAGTGGTATCAGAGAGAGGTTACTCATCAATAAGGTTAACACCTTGAGTAAGATCTCGTGTTTAATGTCAAGAAAAAAGAAGATCTCTGAAATGGACGGACTCAAGTATTCAGCGAAGATCCCAGTGTGCACCAAGCTGAACTTTCCTATCTGGAAGGAAAGGATCAGGTATTACATGGAAGAAGTCGACCCCCGACTCTTCATGGTAGTGGAGGAGGGACCTTATATCCCCACTAAGGCCTCCATCATTGATCCAACCAAGAAAGTGCCCAAGAAACTCTCCGAAATGGATAAGGATGAGATAGTGCTTGTCGGACTTGACAAGAAAGCTCAAAACATTCTAGTAAGCGCCGTCGATGATTTCATGATGCAGATTTTCTGCAACTACAGGACTGCCAAGGACATATGGCACTGCCTGATCATTTTGATTGAAGGCACAGATAAAGTAAGGGATGATCGAAGATCCCTTCTGAACCAGAAGTATGAGGCCTTCAGGCAAGGTCCCAAGGAAAAAATCGGAGTGACATTCGAGAACTTCCTGAAGATCGTCAATGCCCTGAAGGGCTACGACAGAGTGTTCACCGATGGTGAACTAAATGACAAATTCCTTAGATCCCTTACTAAGGAATGAGACACCAAGATCTGCGCCATCAGAGAATTTGGCAAGCTGGCAGAGACTGATCCCCAGATTCTGTTTGGGAAACTCTTGTCCTATGAGATTCAGTTGAACACCAGGAAAGCTGAAGAAGAAGTCAATAAAGCCACTGCCAGAGAAAATATTGTGGCCCTGAAATCGAATCACACAAGGAAAGGCAAGGGTGCAGCCTCGTCCCGCTCTCGGAAAAAGGATGAGGAAGAAGACTCTGAGCCATGCTCTTCCGGCTCGGAGCTATCTGAAGAAGACTTCTCCTTCATCACTCGGGAGTTCAAGAAGTTCCTCAAGTTGAGGAATCAAAGAAAGAGAGACGGCTCCTCCTCCAGACATCAGAAGAAGAATTACTCTTCTGACAGGTATGAATCCAAACCGAACAAACATCGCTCTGATGACATTATTTGCTTTGGATGCAATAAGCCAGGCCACGTCGTTGCTGTCTGCCACCAAAGCAAGAGAGATATGGGGAAGGGAGAGGAGCACAGGTCCTCTAGAAATAAGAAGAAGAAGAGGAGCTACATTGATAAAAAGCCAAAGACACTGAGTGAATCTGATTCTTCAGACTCCAGTGATGATGAGGAAGCCTACTTCGGGCTAATGGGTCGCTCCGACTCAGAAGGAGACTGCCCCCCCCCCATTTACTGGGAAGGTAAAAGATCGTACCCCCCTCTCTGACTCTGACTCTGAGTGTCCTGATGATGATCTCGAGGACAGTCAATCTGCCCGTGAAGCTAAGCTCCTCGAAAAGTATGAGCTTCTGCTCAATACCTTCAAGGAATGTCGCAAGAGGTTGAGGGCTTAGGAAAAGGAAGTCAAATTCCTTAAGGCTGAGGGTGTGTCTCTAAGAGAAGAGATCACTAGCTTGATCTCTCTCCGACAGGAACACCTGGACTTGACTTCTGAGCACTCAGAGTCTCTAAGGCTCCTTGACAAAAACATGAAGAAATCAACAAGTTGGAAGAACAGCTTGCGGCAGAAAAGAAGATTGTCAAAAGCTTCTCCCTGCCCAAGACCGTTCTTCCTCTGGTTGATGAATTCTCTGCTCAGGCTAAAGGGGCTGGCTTAGGGCATGTGGGTGTGCCTGGTAAATCATCCAGGAGAAACAGAAAACAGAGGAAAAATAAGGCTGCTAAGAAGGCCTCTACTGCATAAAAGGGAAATGCCCCACTCGATCCTGTTTTATTCAGAAAGCCTTGCTTTCCTTGCAATGAGCAGGACTTTGAGTCAACCTATGGCCACTTCTTCCGGCCCTCGGTTGAAAAGCCCAAGAGCCGGTATGATGGTTGGGCCTTCCCCCGCAACTACGGTGAGAGTGTCTTCAAGGCACCTTATGAGGAAATCCAAGTGGATAATTATGGCCACATCTCTAGCGGCCATAATAGGAAGCAGGCACCAAAGGCCAAGCCTGTTATACTGAAGGAACAGGAAGTGAAGAAATCGTGTGACTGCTGTCATCATGATGCCTCCACCTCCAGATCCAAGGCCCCGACTGGACCAACCGTTCCAAGGGTGAAGCTGGAGCCTAGGAAGCGGTACAACAGGTTTGACTGTTGGTGTTATGGCAAAGTTAGTCACTTTGCCGGGGATTGCTGGTTTAATCCAAGATTCAACGAGACTCCTCATGTTAGCAATGCGAGGCTGACCACTCATTAGGTTAACCACCCGAGGGGGAGTGTTCTAACAAGGAATCTAGGACCCAAGTTCGATTGGGTTCCTAAGGGAAACTAATTCTGTTTTGCAGGTATGTCCAAAGGCCACCAAAACGCCAATCTGGTACTTGGACAGTGGATTCTCCCGGCATATGACCGGGACAAGAAGCCTGTTGCGTGATTACTCCCCAGTTGAAAATGGACCCAAAGTTATCTTTGGAGGATCTGATCGAGGAGTCACCAGGGGTTATGGTATGATTTCCAACGGTGTATTCTCTATCACTGACGTGGCCTATATTGAAGGGTTAAACCATAACCTGATCAATGTAAGCCAGTTGTGTGATAAAGGATACGACGTTAAGTTCTGCAAGGATAAGTGCTTGATAATATCGCTTGGCTCTTCGGAGACGGTATTAACTGGCATTAGGAGCAGAAATATATTTTGCTTAGATTTTCTTAGCTTAGACTCTTCTACCCCCGTGTGCCTAGTAGCAAAAGGCAGTGCATCTCTTTGTGAGCAATGAAACAAGAGATTAACACATATTAATTTCAAGACTATTAATATGTTTTTTTCTAAGAATTTAGTAAGGGATGCCCCTACTATTAAGTGCATCAAAGATAGCCCCTGTCCTGCATGCCAGAAGGGCAAACAGACTCGGGCTACCTTTAAGGGCATTGCAGACAAAGACTCCTCCAGATGTCTTTATCTTCTGCATATTGACTTGTTCGGTCCAGTGCAAGTTCATAGCTTAGGAGGCAAATCGTATATGCTAGTGATTGTTGATGATCACTCTCGGTTTACGTGGGTGTTCTTCTTGAAACGAAAGTCAGATACATTTGACATCTTCACTAATTTTGTCAAGCAGATTCAGAACGAACTTGACTACTCCTTGGTCAAAATCAGAAGTGACCATGGAACAGAATTCGAGTCTGGTGCTATGACAAAATTCTGTGAAGAACATGGTATCTTTCACGAGTTTTCCTCCCCACGTACTCCTCAGCAAAACGGAGTTGCGGAGAGGAGAAATAGAACGCTCATTGAAGCATGTACAACAATGTTGAATGACGCTTCTCTTCCAGAGTACTTCTGGGCAGAGGCTGTCAATACGGTTTGTCATGTGCAGAACCGGGCATTGATCAAAAAGAATCATCGTAAGACGCCTTATGAGCTACTGAAAGGCAAGAAACCGACCATGTCCTATTTAAGGATTTTTGACTGCAGATGCTATGTACTCAATAATGGGAAGTACCCACGTACTAAATTCGGAGAAAAATTCTTTGAAGGCATCTTTATGGGCTAAAGTAGCCATAGTCGGGCATATAAGGTCTTCAATAAGAAAACCCTAGTGGTAGAGGAGTCCATTAATGTTATTTTTGATGAAGGAAGCTTGCTTCATAGCAATTCTTCCAGTGGCATTCTTGAAGATGCAGGTGCAAGGCTTGAACAACTAAGTCTCGATGAGACTGCAAAAGGTGCAACTCCTAAGTACGTCAAGGTTTCCACCTCAACGCTAACTGGAGAAGTTGACGATCAGGATGGAGAAAATCTCCCAGAAGAAGGAGAAGCCCGAGAAGCTGTCAGAGCTTTAGTTGCCAGACTCCCAGAGCTCCGACACGTGAGGGATCATCCCAGAGATCAGATCATAGGATATCCTCGTGACGGTGTCAGAACTCGGAGAGGTACAATTAACGAGATTCTGCACCTTAGTTTTCTGTCACAGGTTGAGCCAAAGAAGTTCGACGAAGCGAACAAAGATGCGTCATAGATATTGGCCATGCAAGATGAACTGCATCAATTCGAACGATGCAATGTCTGGATGCTTGTTCCCAGACCAAAGAACCAGAATGTGATCGGCATCAAGTGGATCTTCAGAAACAAACTGGATGAACACGGTGTCATCATAAAGAACAAGGCCAGACTAGTGGCTCAAGGTTACAGACAGGAGGAGGGGATTGACTTCGACCAAACCTTTGCACCAGTTGCAAGGCTGGAGTCGATCAGACTGTTCCTGGCATATGCCTCTCACACATGATTCACTGTCTATCAGATGTACATGAAATCTGTGTTTCTAAATGGAAATTTGAAAGAGGAAGTATATGTCGCGCAACCCCCAAGTTTTGTTAATCCATCGCTCCCTAATCATGTCTATTTTCTTAATAAAGTATTATATGGCTTAAAACAAGCTCCTCGAGCTTGGTATGAGACTCTGTCTAGTTTTCTTCTTGAGAACAAGTTCTCGAGAGGAAAAATAGATAAGACATTGTTTCTTAGGGAAGTCAAAGACAAGATCTTGCTTGTGCAAATCTATGTCGATGACATAATATTCGGCTCAACGGACAACAATCTTTGCAAGAAGTTTTCTAAACTTATGCAAGGAAAGTTTGAAATGAGCAGTATGAGAGAGCTAAAATATTTCTTGGGACTTCAAGTGAAACAGTCTGAGGATGGAATTTTTATTTTTCAGACAAAGTTCACAAATAAACTCCTCAAGAAATTCGGAATGGAGAATGCAACCTCTATGAGGACTCCAATGGGATCCACTGTGTCTCTGGACAAGGATGAGAAAGGGAAACCTTTTGATGAAACCAAATACATAAGCATAATTGGATCCCTGCTCTACCTTACTGCTAGTAGATCAGATATTATGTTTTCCACATGCGTTTGTGTCAGGTATCAGGTGAACACTAAGGAATCTCATTATGTCGTTGCAAAGCGAATTCTTAGATACCTTAAAGGTACACCAAATCTTGGCTTGTGGTACCCAAGAAACAATGATGTCGAGCTGATAGGATTTTCAGATGCTGACTTTGCAGGAAGCAGGGATGATAGGAAAAGCATTTCCGGGACGTGCCAATTCCTCGGAAGAAGGCTTATTTCATGGAACAGTAAAAAGCAGAATTGTGTCGCAACCTCTACGGCTGAATCTAAGTACATCTCAGAAGACAGCTGTTGCGCAGAACTTCTATGGATCAGAAATCAACTCGAAGATTATGACTTGTAGTTCAGAGAAGTTCCTATGTATTGCGACTCCTCGAGCGCAATAGCAATTGCGAACAATCCTGTGTCGCACAGCAGAACAAAGCATATTGAAGTGCACTACCACTTCATTCGGTAGCATGTGGAAAATAAAGATATCTCTCTCTGCTATGTCCCCACGGATAAGCAGGTTGCAGATATCTTCATAAAGCCCCTAGACGAGGCCAAGTTCAGTCTCTTCAAAACTGAACTCGGCATGCTGAACTATGAAGATTGAAGCCTGAAGAGCTCAAGGCTCTTGGATCAAGGGAGAGCATCTGCTATGGATTCAAGATCGAGCATGGATGCAAGAACTGAGGGGGAGAATTTGGCTCCAAGTGAAGTCCCAAATTTGCAGAAGCTGAAAAGGGGGAGATTACCCTCTCGACTAAGGCTAAGGTGGCTTCCAATGTTAATTATGCTCTCAGGAAAATGGTAATGAATTTCACTCTCAACTGAATTTTTAGTTTATGATTTTCATTCCCATCTGTTCTATTCACCTTAGCTTGCAGGGTTTAGGCTTCTTCAAATAGGGGGAGATTGTTGGGTATTGTATCCACAATGTACCTGATTTGAAGAAGCCCCTGAACAAGCTAAGGTGAATTGACAATGTATTTGATGATTTTCTATCAAGTTGTGCTTGCAGCTATTCCATGCTAAGTACACACCAATGTCAGGGTGTAGTGGGTCAATATACACGGGTCTGCGCAACGTAATCCCTCGTTGAGCAGATCAGTGTGTTGACTCACGTGTGCTCTCTCTATTGGAGTGTACTTATTTTCAAGTACAGGGTCGAGGTAGATCAAGAGCAGAAGAGGAGCAAAGATGGGTCAAAGACCAAGTTCATAGGAAAGAAGAGAAAAATCGTCTAAGTCAAAATCGACGGGAATCACTAAGTGATTCTTGCCGATTCGCCGAGAATCATTAGTGATTCTCGCCGAATCGTCGAGAATCATTCAGTGATTCCCGCCGACTTCATCCGGCTGACTGTCCTCCTACAAGAATTCTGCTAAGGCAGAATCGACGGGAATTACCAAGTGATTCTCGCCGATTCGACGAGAATCACCTTGAATTCCCGTCGATTCCCTCCGGATGACCAGATTTCCAACTGGAATTCTGCCAAGGCAAATTCGACGAGAATCGTGAGTGATTTCCGCCGACTTCGGCGGGAATCACCAGCGATTCTCGCCGATTTTGCCTTAGGCAAAATTCCCGTTCGCTGGACCGAACCAAGTTCGCTGTGCGCCGTTTTGACCGGGACTAGGGCTTCTCCTTGTGGGCCCCACAACGGTCATTTAGGGTTGGCTTCCAGTATATATACTCGCGTATTTGAACATACCGAGGGATCGATTCACGAAAAACAAAAAGCAGCCGAGCGTGCCCTAGCAGATCGCAGAAACCGCCGATCGCCGATCGCCTCTCACAGTTCGTCGTCGACATCTTCTCCGATCATATCTGATCTTCCGACGACAGTACCGAGGCAAGCCTAGCATCTCACGCTTCTCTCTTGAGATCTCTTGTCTCTCGATTTGTTGAACGAGGTTAGTTCTTCATTTTGAATCGATTGAGACGACTGATCCGATTGAGATCGTTGGTAGACCTTGCTTGCTTCGTCAAGAAGTTTGTATCTACAAAGCATCGCCGCCGCAACCACTTGCCGCTGCCGATCTTGACAAGATCCTCTCCAAGAGAGTACTCCGGTCGTGGACTCTTCGTCTCTTTTAAGAAAGCATCAACGAACAAAGAGCGACATCGGATTCTCATAAGTTTGTTTGTATTTCTTGTTAATTCAATTTTTGTTTGGTTGTAAAAGAATTTTTATTCCTAGTTATAAGGGTTGGGTGCAACCCGTGGTGGAGGAGTAGTGGCTCCTTTGGTTGGAAGGGTTTCTTCCTTAGTGTGAGAATTGGATTTCAATCCAGTTGGTGAAGTGACCGAGTCGTCCCTTGGTGGGAGATAGGTCGAATGGGGAGAGTGGACGTACCCAAATCGGGGAACCACTATAATTGCTTGTGTGCTTTTCTGTGTTGTGTTTGTTTATTTGTGCAGGTAATTTAAATTCCGCAAAAGACTGCACGACACCTATTCCCCCCATAGGTGGATTTAGTTAACACTAGATACTATCAACACAATACTCATTAAGAGCTTTTTCTAACCTGGCATAATCAAATACCCAAATACATACACCGGTTAATACGATTGCTTTGACATCCCTTCACCCCATTGCTTCGGCGTACTTCTCCTTTAATCCGGCGATCATTGTCGAAAACCAAAAACAGATTATGCCGGAGAACCCTAAGGCGAAATAGCTCGTAGAAAAACGAAAAAAAACCCGACGAGAGATCGAGAAATAGCGACTATTACGGGCGATTGCGAGGCCATTGTCGGGGGGATTCGCCATGGTGATGACGACGACTCCATTGGATCCGATCTCCATGGAAACCCGGGCCTTCGCCATGGCTTCTCAGATAAGATTTTGGCAAGCGCGGGCTTAGCTGATCTCTTTCTGCTGAATAAAGTTACTTCAGACGCCGTAGGAGCTGCCCTAGATGCCATAAGAAGAAGAAGAAGAGGGGGTATCAGGAAAATGAGGCGGGTGAACAGTGCCGTTCAATATTAATTAAGCGGTATTCCGGCCAAAAGACCAAAATACCCTCAAATTAACTCATCAAAACAGTTTTTGTGAGGACATTTTTGTATTTAAATGTTACACATGGTGTAACATAACTCCTTTCTTATAGTATAAAGATATATATATATATATATATATATATATATATATATATATATATATATATATATATATATATATATCTTTATACTATAAGCAAAGATGTTTCAAGTTTTGGTGTAACATTCATAATGCCCAAAATAACCCTGGCAATGTGTAACTTTCAGATTCCGTAAATGCCCTCCACATTTAAGGTTTCCCGCAAGGAATAACAGCCACCTGATTTACTCCAATTAAGGGTCAATAATGAAAGAAATAACAACCACGGATCGTTTGGTTCTAATCGCACGATTGTGGCAAATCAACGGGCAGCGATGTTCTTAAGGGAATGCCATGGATTGCGGTTCCACTGTTAACGCCGACCTACTTCTCAGATCTACGCACTCGCCGAGCCATCCTCCTCCTTCCTCGCCCTCTCCAGTTCTCGCCGACCCATCCTCCGCTGTCCTCCCGTTGTCCAGTTCGGCGCGTCTCTACACCGACGAACTGCGTGGCCTCCGTCTTCTGCAGGAATCCACATCGACGGTGCTTCTCCGTCTTCTGCAGTCCACATCGACGGTGCTTCTCCGTCTCTGCAGGAATCCACATCGACGGTGCCTCACCGCAATAACTTCTCCTCAACAGAGCTCCACCGACATTGGGTAACTCCAAAGCCTCACCTGCACATTTTCTCTTCATCTGTTTAACTATTGCTTCTACGTCTTTAGGGTTTCCAGGCTCCCACAAATTCTGTGGCTGTGGAAATTGCTTCTTCCACTAAGACTGTGCTTCTCCTCCTTCAGACCCTCAACACAGCTCCACCGACATTGGGTAACTCTAAAACCTCACCTGCACCGATATTTCTCAATTCTTTGCTTCTTCTACTTTCTCTCATTTTCACTCATTTAAGCTTTCCATCTGTTTACATTCTGTTCACTCTAAACCCTCACCTGCAGGAATCCGAATAACTGCATTTCCGTGCTCTCTTATTTTAGGTGCAGCTCTGTTGAGATTAGGCACAGAAATGCAGAGAAAATATCTCTGTTGATTCAAGAGCATTTCTGTGCTCTCTTATTTTGCCTATTTGATAGATAATGTTTACTAGAGCAATTCATATCTCTGTTGATTCAAGAGCATTCAACAAAATGCATGTTTTTGGCTTTGCATCAATTTTCCTTGCACTGCTTGATGGTAGATCTTAAGAATAAAACCCACCTCATTAATCAGTTGTAGTTTTTGTAAGGTGTTAAGTGAAGAGTGCGTGAATTTCTACAGTGTTAGTAAGGTAGGGGCTTCATTATTGGTGTGAACTTCATTCTTGATAGAAGATTCGTTAACTTAAGCATCAATTTTCTGAATGTAAACATTGATTTAAAAATTCAATACCCCAAGTACTTGCTGAAAAATACAAACCTATGCACGCAAGTTGTTTGATCATATGCCTCGATAATGCATACACTCTATTTTGTCAATTTTTTACAGATTCATATTTGTTGGCCAATAATACGTACAATGCGTTCACTGGAAAAAAAATCTGGGTAATTTCTCCATTTATAGTTCATTGGCCATCTTTACATAATATATGCCAGCCTCTAATCATCTTCATTCGTTGTGGTGCAACAATAATTTTTGCAAGCTTTTGATTGGTATTGATGATTAATTTCTTTTGATCTCTGCTGAGAACTTCTAACGGGTTCCGATCGGCGATCGACTGCAGGATGGGGCACGAACGAGGAGCTGATTGTCACCATTCTAGCTCACCGATTCGTTGGGCAGCGCCGCCAGATACGGCAGGCATACGCCGATCTCTTCGGCGAGGATATTCTCAAGTCTCTCGACAAAGAGCTCAGGCACGATTTCGAGGTGCGTAGCTAATGGATCTGCGTTCTCTTATGGTGAATACAGACAGTACTCCTTTTGAGATATTTAATCTTCTGAATGTTGCAGAATTTGATGCATCTGTGGGTTTTAGATCTGGTGGAAAGGGACGCTGTGTTAGCGCATGAGTCCGCAAAGAGGTGGGGGCCTTGAGATCGTGCCCTGATTGAGATCGCCTGCGCCCGGAGCTCCGAGGAGCTTTTGGCAGCGAGGAAGGCAAATCATGTCCGCTATAAGAGATCAATCGATGAAGACGTTGCTACTCATGCTAAAGGAGATCTCAGGAAGGTTTGTGGCGCCGGTTATTAGTCCTTTTTTTTAAAGCAAATCTGGTTTTGTCTTCTATTGCTATATATATTTTTACTGAATTTGAATTCATGTTGAGATTTGAGTTCCCGATTCGGGCTACTGGATGATACTTTGATTGGAGTATAGTGAATCATACAAAGAATTTTAGGAGAGAGGGAAGCAAAGTTAAGACAGTGTTTAAAATTTATTCATTAGAAATTTGAAGTGAAGTAATTTGAAGTGTTGAGATTATTTTAGTCCTTTTAGGAATTATTTTAGTGAAAACCTCCCTCCTCACGGTGAGGACATTAAGCAGGTTCTAATGAGCAAATTGTCCTCTTTAAATCTCAGGAGTGACTTCAACACCTCCTTCTCAGGTGCGGCTTCAACACCTCCTTCTCAGGTGCGAGTTTAATGTGATTATCATGTATTGTAGTTCTGAATGTTTTATAATGTATTGTAGTTCTAATGGTTAGTTTTACCATGTATTGTAGTTCTGAATGTTTTTATCCAATTACAACATCATTTTGAATTGCACCTGTTAAACACATGATGATATGCCTTAGACATCCTCTTATTGATATAGTCTTAGACATCCTCTTAATTATTCATATAGTCTTAGCATGAACCAATGTGATCCGCCACGACAAATGTCGTCCATCACGATAAATGTTGCACTCACGAGTCACGACAAATGTCATCCCCCTCTCACAAAAAATGTCACCCCCTCTCACACAAAAAATGTCACCCCTCCCCCACACAATTGTCGCCCGCGACGACAAATGTTGCCAGCTATGACAAATGTTGCCAGCTATGACAAATGTCACCCTCACGGCAAATGTCGCTCCCACGACAAATGTCGCCCTCACGACAAATGTCGCCACCACAAAAAATGACACTGTCATGAAAAATATCGCCACCACGACAAATGTCGCTACCACGACAAATGTTTCCTCCACGACAAATGTCGCCACCATGAAAAACGACACTGCCACGACAAATATCGCTCCCACGACAAATGTCGCCCCCCCCACGACAAATGTCGCCCCCACGACAAATATCGCCCCCACGACAAATGTAGCTCCCACGACAAATATCGCCCCCACGACAAATGTCGCCCCCACGACAAATGTCGCCCCCATGAGAAATGTCGCCCCCACGACAATGTCGCCCCCACGACATGTTTGGAAGCTTTCACAACCGTTATCTCCGTCCACGATCGATATCTGAGACCACAAACGATATCACCGCGCATGACCGATGTTGCTCCCACGACAAATGTCGCCCCCGCCGAATGTCGCCCCCAAGACGAATGTCTCCACCACGTTTGTGGTCGCCACCACGACGAATGTCGCCACCACGACGAAGGTTACAACACTATCAAATGACGCTCCCATGACAAACGTCGCACCCACGACGAATTGGAGCCCCCGCGTCAAATGTCACACCCTTGACAAATATCGCCCCCTCGACAAATGTCGCACACACGACGAATGTCGCCCCCTCGACAAATGTCGCATTCACGACAAATGTCGCCCCCTCGACAAATGTCGCATCCACAACGAATGTCGCCCCCTCGACAAATGACGCACCCTCGACAAATATCACCCACTCGACAATTGTCGCAGAGAATGACGAATGTCGCCCCCTCGACAAATGTCGCATCCACGACGAATCTCACCCCCTTGACAAATGTCGCACCCACGACGAATGTCGCCCCCTCAACATATGTCGCACCCACGACAAATGTTGCACCCACGACGAATGTTGCCCCCTCGACAAATGCCGCACCCACGCCGAATGTTGCCCGCACGGGGTCCCCCGTGCACGACTGCTTGTATATATATATACAAGCATCTTCGCACGGGATACGCCCGTGCTCGATGCCCTCGGGCAGTCTTCGGCCGCATCTAGCCGGGCTTCGCCTTCCTCCGCACGGGTTATTCCCGTGCTCGATGCATCGCGTAACCCGCAACATATACATATGAGTACTTAATATGTTCGCAAAAAAGTAAAAATCAATATTCCGATTTTTATTTTAAAAAAAAGCGTCCATTTATATTTAAAAATCAATTTCTCTCTCTCCCTCTCTACCTCTCTTTTCCTCTATCCTATGTAGGGGTAAGAGACCTAATAATATTTCCTCTCAACATTCAAATTAAAGTTTTTTTGAATTGCTGCGATGCAAGACTTGGACATATATTAGATGGTCTATATTAATTTTGAATAGTTCAAACTACTTCTTTAATATAGTTCAAAATAAATATATAGAAAGAGATTGAAAAGGAAAAATATATAAAGAGAGAGATTCTTTCACAACAGCTTGCATTGCAGCTTCTTCGAGTACATTGAAAATTCAAACCTTCTCCATCTTGAAACTCTTTAAGTAGGGCGCGGAGGGGGGGGGGGGATTTATAATGGTAAATTGGCTGTGGCGGTGATGTAAACCGACGGGGGAGAGTAGACAGGCGACGACATAGATTTATAATGGTAAACTGGAGGCGGCGGAGATTTATAATGGTAGACATACGGCGGCCAAGCTCTGCTTCTCTTCCTCTCCTTGTCCCTGTCCCTGTCTCTGCCCTCCGTCGCCTCTCCCCTGTCTCCCTCGATTCTTCATGTGTCTCACAATATATATAATAATGCTTAAGCGGCGGATGAACATCGACTCTGTCATCCCTTGCTTTACATTAATATAAATATAATATCATATTTATGCATATGATATTACGCGGCCGAACAACGGCTGAACAACAGAGCAGCGAAAGGACAGTTTGGAAAATCAAATGTGTGACCGATGACAACCCGACAATCATCTTAATTAAATATATTATATATATATATATAATTATGAAATTATAAAAGCAAATTAGTGCAGTGATAATGAGTGTTGAACCCGAGAAAATCCCTACTCCAAAATTCAGATTAAGGTAGTCTAAGGTTACTGGTTTAGCGGTCGGGCTCGACGGCTAAACGAGCTAAAATGTAGAAATTGGGGGACAACCAAAAAGACCTCAGTTGCTGTGGCAGGGAGGTCCCACCACGTCCCCGGATGCCTAGAAGAAGCTTCCCCTCCACAACAAAAAATGGACGAGCAGTGTACACGTGAGACACTAGCTGAGAACTTGATTCTTCAGGAAAATAATCCAAAGGCTCAGCTAAAAGTCCAAAGAAAGAAGTGGTCAAGATCTTTTTCAAGATTTTTAAGTCCCTATTCTTGTACCCTTGAGGTCCTATATATAGGAAAAAACTAGGTGGTGGGGGGATCTCTGGGCGAGAAGACCTGGCCCTGCGATCATCGACTGCTGCCTTCTAGCGAACTAGCTCGGTTACTGGCGAGTACCAGCTGTCGATTATCTGTGATGTCAGTCGGAAGTCACCTGCTAGGTGATTATTGCTTTTGCTCGCCACTGGTACTGTTCGGAGCTCGCCCGCGCTGCTGGGTGGTCTTGCGACCTGATAAGTACGATCCTCGCTTGCGCTTGAAGGTCCCCTTTCGCCCCCATTAAATACTGATCGGGTATTCATGCACTGGTGCTGCTCATTGACTGTTGACTGATGATCTTAGACCGCTGACCCTTGATGAATAGGGGTTATACACAATCCGCGCTCTTTTCGAGTGGCCTAAGAGCTCGAAAAGAAACATCCAAACACGCATTCAACAAGGCTTTTGGAGAGCTCTCAACCCCACGAAGCTCGGCGTGCACCCCACGACCTCTATAAATAGAGGGGGATGGGGCGACCCTCGGGCGCCGCTTTTTGACTGCTGCAAGATGGTCTACACCGCTGAAGAAGTCACTAAGAGGTTTGACGCCCTGAGTGCCTTTCTAGGTACCCGACTTCAGCATCCTACTAACAAACACGAACGGGAAGGTCATGATGAGGAAGGTGACTGCCGGAGGAAGAAGAAGAAGCAGAGGAAAAATTCTCCTGCTGAACAGGATCGCGCTGTACTAAACACAGAGCTCACAGACCCCGTGAACTATACTTATGCATCAGAGTTGACTAAGGATTTGTTGAATAAGATAGGATTGGGCGAGGAAATCGATACCCCGAGGGATGACTCGGCTCGGCTTGAAGACCAGATGACTACCCCAGTTGATACACCTCTGGTGCAAAATGAGGTAACACAACCCAACGAGGTGTTGGTCAACCCACCCGATGTTGCTGATACCACCCCTGCTGCCGAGTTGCCCGCCTCTTCCTCTACGTCGTCTGAAGTCAGTCGCCCTTCCGGAGCGGAAAATACTCAAACTGGTACGGTAACTACTCACAAACATTTGATCTCGTGATCTTGCCTCTTGGTGTTTTTTCCGATGAGTTTCAGTGACACTGTAGATAGTACACCGCTGGTAAAACCCGCCTGCCCAAGTAGTGGGCCAGTACCTCAAGACCTCCCAACCATCTCCTCACGTCCTCGCACTATGCGACTTCACCTTGGTTCCGGTCTGCTGACTCATGATCGGTATATTGGTAACCTCACCGAGGACATCCCCACGTCGATGCCTCCTCGCTCGAGCACTCTACCTTCCCAGGGGGCGGTTGGGAATGCGACGCCATCATCGTCATCTCGCCCTAGCGGGAATGAGAGAGGACAGCCTTCCGAGCCGCCTCCTCTGCCGATCACCACCATCCAGACCTTCGGGGGAAGGGTCTTAATAGAACGCCCACTCCCTCTACATCGCCGCCTCACAACTTTTGGAGTTCTAAGTGTTAACATAGTGGTCGTCTTGCTGGGCACCGGGGCATGTACCATCGAAGTCTGTCTCCTTGCTAAGTGCGGGGCTCTCCTCGGTGGACTCTGCCTCGTCTGGAATATCGACCACCGGCTCCATGTGTTGGTAATGATAGTCGCCTGCTCTGCTTGCCTTTATTCTATGACCTGCATTTTCTCAACATAAAACATTATATCATAGTAAGATAAAACACGTGTCGTGATGCCACGCCGTGCAGGGGATAGCTACAGACCCTTAGGCAAGAACCTACTCCTAACATTTTTCATAGAATTCTCAAGTTTATCATGAAAAAAACATATTTTTTAGTTAAGTTTTGACAGCCGTATCCCTCGACTCAGTGGATCAACTAGTCCACAGATAAACATATGAATCTATGCTGCGGAAAATACTTTATTTAGTTCAATTATTTTCCTACATGAGCAGAGACATCCAAAAGGATAACTCATGATATGCATACATCTAGATTTAACATAAGTATGAAAAGAGTTTTTACGTTCGTTAAAATATAATGTCGTTTGATTTAAAAAGATTTCATGAGTATGAGATAAGCATAATGATACTTTTATAACTTGAAAATAACTACATGCAATCCTACCATAAATCCTTTCCAAAGAGCAAGTTAATCCAATAAACCATCTTAAAAATGACACAACAGCTAGCAAGTAAATCAACATTCTACAATAAACTCCAGTGGGCGTCAACAACCTAACACGAACCCACCAAACATCATGCTTGTCTGGACTAAAACAAAACAACAAAACAACCTCACAACAGTGAGGAGAGAATCACTGCAATAATTGCAGAACACTCACAACTACCAACTCTAGCTGCACCACCGACTACTGCTCCGAGCCTGAAGCATTCAAAAGAAAAGAATACCTCAGTAAGAATATACAAGTGGCGATCAAAGATCAATAGTAACAATAATCAAAAGGAGACAAAAGGGTTACCAACCCAAATACAAGAATATCTATCAAACCTCAACAAATAAGTCATACTATAATAAGAAAAAAAGAATTCTCAAACAGTGTAATAAGAGAAGTTGCACCAAGTGCGAAATGAAGCTATGCTTCGGTAAGATCTGCAAGAGTAAGCATAATAATATATGTCTATATAATAAGAAGAAAGAGACTGAACAACTCTAAACACTTGAATTATTAACACTTGGAAAAAATGGTACTGAGTCGGTGGCACATTGTTCAACACGAACCATCAGACCAAACATCTCAAAAAGGCACTATGGTGGTTGCCCACATTGTCTAACACAACCCAACAGTCCAAACATCTCAAAAAAAGGCACTGTGGTGGTGACCACATTGTCCAACACAATCCAACAGTCCAAAAGAAAATCATTAACCACCATGTATAATGATTCACGAACCGGCATCAAGTTGGTGGTCCTTTATCCACTACCAACCTAGCCACACCTTCACATCCAAAACACTGATAACACTCGAGCTTATCATCAAAATTCCTCAATGACAAAGAGGAAGGGAAAAAATTCTCGAAAATCATCCAAGGGCCAAACTCGACGAATTTGACTTCATTCAGCGAGAAAATCCTAAGTCCATAACCATTCGTCGAATATACCCAACGAATACAGGGGTCACTCGACGAATTTGACTCGGTGGTAAAATCAAAACCTAGCGATACTCGACGAATCGGCTTGTCCTTACTTCGATACTCGACGAATCGACGCATAATCTTCTAAGACCACAAGGAATTCGTCGATAATACTCGACGAAAAGGACTTCACTCAATGCCTATCCTATTAAATGAATATGCCTAGAACTACGCTGATATTCGATAAATCCTACTCAGACCAACTCCCATACTTGGCGAATTTTAATCAGTCCTGTTCCCTCATACTCGACGAATTTTACTCAGGCTAACTCCTACATATTTGACGAATTTTTCTTGGCCAGAAATCCTACGCTACCCAGTGAATCAGTTTTGGCCAAACTCTACACTACCCCTACATTCTAAGGAGGAAAATCAAGAGGGGAAAGAACTTAACAAGAACTAGCAAGAGGAATGAAATCACCACTTGCCTCAAAGCTTCCAAAATCCGGGCTCACGAGAGCTCCGCTTCAAGGATCGGCCGCAAGAACTCCTCGATTACGGTTCCTGAAACTTTTCGGGGCAAACGCGGGTCAAGGTCAAAAAATCCCAATGCCAAAAATCCACAAAACGGGGAAAACTTACCGCACATGCGTAGATCTTGGCGAGAGCTTTCTGAATCTACCCTCTGACGACAATTCCTAGCACCGGAACTCCTACAGTCGGCGGCCGAAGGCTTCGCGATGTCCGTCGATTTCTCTCTCCCGCGATTCGATCTGATGGCTTGGGAGAGATGATGAATAGGGTTTCGCTATAACGTACAAGCTTATATATAATATAATATTATTATTAATTGCTAAACGTCTAAACAACCGGAGAAACCGAATCATCTTGGATTTCCACAAAATTCGCACCATGGCTATATACCGATGCTACAAAACCAACGGCGAAGTCAAAATCAGGACTCGACAGACCAAACTCAGGTTAAAATTCCCCGAAGTTACAACCAACATCAACCTACTAAAATCCACCGAGTCAAACCTCAGATTCCGATGAGCAAAATCACGCTCCAATAATGGTGCCCGTTAACTATGCGTCAACGTAACACCCTAACATCATTATTATGTCACAAAAGAAATTTAAAACAAACATCGAAAAAATCAGGGGCATTACAACCACTCCCCCTTAAAGAAAGTTTCATCCCGAAACTTGATACGAACTTGAATCTACTACTAAAAGGAAATAACCAAAGGTTATCGAATAGAAACACTTACCAAAAATAACTAGGAGAACAGATGAGGATGAGCCTCTCTCATAGCTGACTCCAACTCCCAAGTCGCACTCTCAACGTCTTGATTTCTCCAAAGAACCTTGACCATGGGTATCTTCTTCCTTTGCAATACCCGATTCTGAGTATCTAGGATGCGTACATGCACCACAACATAAGAAAGATTAGGTTGCAACTGGAACACCGAGTCAAGGAAATGCTGGTCACTAAGCACACATTTTCGCAACTAGCTCACATGAAACACATCGTGCACACTAGGAAAGTTAACGAGCAAATCTAGCCTATAAGTTGACACTCTGATGCATTCAACAACCTAGAAAGGTCCTACATATCTGGGATCCAACTTGCGGTTCCTTCCAAACCTCTTACGCCTGACATCAGAGAAACTTTGAGAAAAACCATGTCTCCAACTACGAATTCCAGATCAACCCTTTTGCCGATTAGCATTCTTCTCATAATGCTCCTGAGCTATACGAAGCTTCTCTCGAATATTCAATACAGAGGTACTCATTTCTTCCAAAGCTAATGGACCCAACAATGGTCTTTCACCAACTTCAGCCTAAAATAAGGGGGTTCGACAATGCTTCCCATACAAAACCTCAAAGGGGGCCATCTGCAAACTCTCATGATAACTATTATTATAGGAAAATTTTATCAATCTAAGCCGCTCGTCCCACGCTTATCCGTGGTCCAAGATGTAACATCTAATCATATATTCCAAAATCTGATTAACTCTCTTCGTTTGACCATTGTTCTGCGGATGATAGGCGGTGAAATACCTGAGATCGGTACCCAACCCTTCCTGCAAACTTTTCCAAAAATGAGACGTAAACTTGGAATCTCGATCTGACACGATACTTACATGTACTCCATGCAATCTAATGACCTCTTCTAAATACAACTATGCTATCTTCTTCATGGAGTAATCAATCTTGAACGATACAAAGTGAGCACACTTCGTCAATCTATCAACTATGACCCACACAGAATCATGTCCTCGGGGAGATCTCGAAAAACCAGTAATAAAGTCCATAGAAATACTCTTTCACTTCCAAATTGGAATATCCAAAGGCGTCAGCTTGCCACCAGGCCGTCCATAATCTGCCTTAACACGCTTGCAGGTAAAACATTTAGACATAAACTTGGCTATATTGTTCTTCATCCCATACCACCAAACGATCCGTTTCAGATCTCTATACATCTTTATAGAACCAGGGTGGTAGAACACTAGAACCAAGCGCCTCATTACACAACTTTGCCCGAATATCCTCAATAGAGGGAATACAATAACTACTGCGGTACATCAAGATACCCACATCATCAATTGAAAAGTCCGGTAATTCCCCTTTTTTAGTTCTACTATGAATATGCTGCAAATCAGGATCGTTCTTTTGATGAAGCCTTGTAAGCGTAATCCAAGAAGGCTCTGCCACTTCCAGACTGCTTGGCAAATCGCTACTTCTGACAGAGATTCCCATTCATAAAAACTCTTCTACCTAGGATTCCACAGAAAGGTTACAGATCTGCGCGGGCTTCCTCCTCAAGGCGTCGGCTACCACATTAGCTTTGCCCGGATGATATAGAATTTCAGCATCATAATCCGTGCCATACTCCAACCATCTACGCTGATGCAAATTCAACTCCTTCTGAGTGAAGACATACTTCAAGCTCTTATGCTCCGTGTAAATCTTGCACAACGCGCCATACAACAAATGTCTCCACAACTTCAGGGCATTAATCACTTCCGCAAACTCCAAGTCATGAGTTAGGTAGTTCCTTTCATGAATCTTTAATTTCCTCGATCCATACACAATCACTTTTCCTTCTTGTGTCAGGACACATCCAAGCCCGATGTGCGATGTATCCACATAAACTGCATACTCTACTCCTTTGGTAGGCAAATATAATAATAAAGCAGTGCACAATCTCCTTTTCAACTTCTAAAAGACTACTTCGCACTTATCACTCCACACAAAAGCTGCGTTCTTCTGCGTAAGTTTAGTCAAAGGCACAGACAACGCAGAGAATCCTTCCACAAATCTTCTATAATAGCCTGCCAACCTTAGGAAACTTCTTATCTCTTTAGATGTGGTAGGTCTTTTCTAATCCATACAGCATCTATCTTCACTGGGTCAACTGAAATTCCGTCCTTATTCACAACATGACCCAAAAGGACACCTGAGGTAGCCAAAACTCGCACTTACTCAACTTTGCATACAACTTATGTTTTCTTAGAGAAGACAGAACTAAACGCAAATGCTGGGCATGCTCTTCAGCACTCCGGGAATAAACCAGAAAATCGTCAATAAAAGCAACAACAAACTGATCCAAGAAATCCTTAAACACTCTATTAATCATGTCCATGAAGGCAGAGGGTGCATTCGTCAATCCAAAGGACATCGCCAAAAGCTCAAAATGTCCATGTCGAGAACGAAAGGAGGTTCGCGAAACATCCGTCTCACAGATCCTCAACTGATGGTAGCCTGAACGAAGGTCAATCTTTGAAAATACCGTACTACCACGCAATTGATCAAACAAATCATCTATTCGCGACAAGGGATATCTGTTCTTGACAGTTACCTTATTCAATTTCCTATAGTCAATGCACAGCCTCATAGATCCATCCTTATTCTTAACAAATAAGACGGGAGCACCCCAAGGCGAAGAACTTGGCCAAATGAATCCACACTGCAACAACTCATCTAGCTGGGTACGCAAATCTTCCAGCTCGCGCGGGGCCATATGGTACGGTGTCTTAGCAATAGGATGAGTACCTGGCTCAAGATCTATAACAAACTCCACATCTCTCTCAGGCAGAAGACCATGAATACTAACTGGGAAAACATTAGGAAGCTCTCGCACCATAGGAATATCCTTGACACGCGGTAAACTACCAATAGTTTCCAAAATAGAAACCAAATAAGCACAACAACCAGAATCTAAGAGTTTCCGAGCACATACCACAAAAATAATCGGGGAATCCTGGCGCGGAAAACCATACACACTCCTGGGGTGGCTGTTGTACATCTTGAAGTCCAAATGCTTAACCTTGCATTTGTTAACAACATCATATCTTGACAACCAGTCCATGCCCAAAATCACATCGAAGTCCTCCAGGTATAACACCTTTAGATCGGCAAAAGCTAGGAAATCGCCTAAAAGAATATGATAATTCTGGATACCCTTGTCCGACACCACCGAGTCACTAGAGGAAAACTTAATGCGAAGTGAATCGCTAACTTGATCAAGAGTCAGACGATGACATTCTACGAAATTCCTAGCCACGAACGAGTGGGTAGCACCAGAATCAAACAGAACGCGCGCCCAACGATTCTTTACCTTAAACTTCCCTATAAAATCACACACGTAACTAATCGACCAACATCAAAACTATATCTATGAGGTAACGAACTAGATTATAATTTAACCTGAGATCACTTGGATGGACGTCTGCGCTTCTTCCAAAGTCATCACATTCAACTTGCCCTTCCCTTTATCCAGCTGTGGCAGCGACAAGGCTTGAAGTGGAACTGGCTGCTGCGGGGGCTGAGACTGTGAGCATCTAGACTTCAAATCCCCTTTCTGTACACAATGGAAGCATACCTTATCTTTACTCCAACAACGAGCAACACCATGCCCCTTCTGCTTGCACGAGGCACAGACTAGATCTCCTTTGGGTACGCTCTGAATTGCAAACACTTGCTACTGCTTCTGATCTCCCAACCTCTTGAAACACTTTTCGAATGGATGGCCTGGCCGACCACAGAAACTACACGCCTCCTTACTTCCTTTCTTCGAAGCAGGACCAGATTCTCGAGAGCATTTATTATCCTTAAACTTTCTCTTATCCTTTCTCATTTGCATACCGTGATTCTTGACATTATAAATCTCTTCGACTTTTAGAGAAGCTTCTACTACCTCAGCATAATTCTCAGATACATACACACTAACCAATTGCTGGATGTCTCTCCTAAGACCACCTAGAAATCACTTTACTCGGTTCGCTTCAAAGGCTACCAAATCCGGGGCAAACCTACTCAACTTGCTGAACTCTATCTCGCACTCAATGACTGAGAGTTGTCTTTGCTTCAGATGTAGAAAGTTGTTCATCAAATGATCTTGCTCGACCGATGAAAGAAATTTCCCTAGCAATAACTCCTTGAAAGATTCCCACGAACATCCATCTATAGGGTTCTCTTTTTCCCTTAACCACCAGCTCTTTGCAAGACCCTTCAGCTGGTAAGCGGTGACCATCACTCTTTGGTAAGCTAAAATTCCTAAATACGAGAACATCTCCTCGATAATAATGATCCAGTCATCCAATGCCTTGAAATCGGCTCTACCGTCATAGGTAGGAGGTCCTAATCGCTGAAAATGCGAAATAAAATTCATCTCTGATGGCAGCAGAACTGGAGGCACCAAAGGAGCAGGATGTAAGACCCCATTTTTTTTCTTTTTAAACACCGGGGTCTTAGGCCCAGGATCGCCACTTTGCGGTGACACCTTCACGTCCTGAAGGGTCGTCACCACAAGGCGCTGATTCTGCCGTCCAATTCGATCACAGAAAGATAGCACAATAAAAGAAAAACAAGTCTACAGAAATAACATGTTTAGAAATAAAAGTCTCCACAAAGGGAGTGTCCACAGAATAATATAAAAGGTACTGAAAGTAAGGGCTTATGCCCGGTACATTATAATCCTCACTACATGTCACTTATGCGGAAGCAAACTATAACATCTACTATAAGTCGGGACTCATAGTCCCAGCTGTCTGAACTCCTGAGCTAGACTGCCCTATCTCCAAGCGGGACGACCTCTGGGGCTGCTCCTCCATGCTGGGCTCCACGATCCCCTAAATGATGTGGTCCGAAAACTGTTAGTCATAAAGACTAAGCCCTATCATCCCCTACCCTTCCCACATGGCTCCTAAGTACCGAGCGGAGAGGAAGAAAGGGATGGACATGAAGGTGGAGAATAAAACAAAAGCAAGTGACAGCGGGCCTATGCTAGCAATTCTATAATACATGTGGAAGTAAAGTAAAGTATGGAAAAATAACCTTAACTTATGTGCGGAAACGCATAAGCCAAGGGATCTTCTGCAAGGCTCTCATCGTATACAGTGTCCCATACCACTTATACGTTGGGGTGTCGGTTATCAAACAACAGCATATATATATTGAAATTAACCTTAATTTATAAAGTTGCCCACACAAGCTTATAGACCAAGGGGTCGTTTTGCAAGGCCTATTGTATAAGCGTCCCATTCCACTTATAATTTAGGTGTCAGGGGTTAAATGAATCAATTATGCTATGACATGCTAGTGGGTATGATAAACCATGCAAGTGAAAGGCACACACCCGACTTTGTGTACACAGACCTTTAGTTCCCCCTTTCGGAGCCGTTATCTCCCAGGATACCTCCGTAGTGGCAGACGGAAGCGGTGGGTTGGGCCTCGCCCACCTCTAAACCAGTAAATCACTACCGGTCAGACCTATCGTATGCCTCAATGCTTGGTGCACAAAGCGGACTCCTCGTACTCTTGCCGGCTGGCGCACCGAACTTCTATTGGCAAAGTGCTAACCACACTTGCCGAGTCAGCGTATTGGTGTCGGTGCATCGACCCTCCAATACCGAAGACCCACCACCTTATTCTTTCCTGACTATACACATGCAATATTTATCGTATCAAACCAATCGAGTCGAAGCTCCCCGGACCATTCCGTCCGTCTCTTAACCAATCGAGCCGAAGCTCCTCGGAACATTCTATCTGTCTCTTAACCAACCGAGCCAAAGCTCCCCACTATCTTCCTGTGCTAATAATGTTTGTGAAATGTGCAACCCTAATTAATAAGTTACTCTTATCAGTTTGTTAATACAGTTTACGTTAACCCAGGACTGCCCCCAGTATTCCCTGTGAAGGGCTCTCAAAGGGCACTAGGAACTATGATGGTAGCTGAAGCCCATCGTTCCCTTTCGCAAGACACTTATTGTTATTGGTTGATTCCCATAACCCATTCCCTTCTCATATTACGATAGACTAACCTGGTGTGATTTTTAACCTTCCTCTCTTCGGGAAAGACGATCTTTCGTCGAACCCGAGCACCTCTTAACTCTAGCCAACACCACTTCTCACTAACCTTCCCATCCTTACATGGTGAAGTCATCAACATCAGTCCACCCAGCTAAAATGACTAACTCCAACAACTATCCCAAATCATGTCCTATTGCAATTTAACAATTTGCTATATGCAGATCAACCTAGGCTATATGTCAAACCGAATATGAGATAATCTAGATAATCATCCAAATGTCCTAAATTATTTACTGAAGACTTATCATAACACAAATAGTCTAAATCTAGAAAATTGTAATTTTCCTAATTTATCTGGCATTTAATTAATTTTCCTTGAAGCCTCCAAGGGCTACCAATTGAACATGAAGTGCACATTTCAGGTACGTATAAAGCTTCATAAAATCATGATAAATCCTAAACAACAATTTAACAGTAAAGCCAAGATATAACAATTTTTCCAGTATTTTAAGGACTCTAATTTAATTTTGATAATAAATCCTATCTTCTTTCATTAATGAAGTAAGTGTAGTAGATAATCATCCAAAATTTTTTAATTAATCTTCTAGAGTAGATACTGTCCTAAAAATATCAGTGGCCAAATTTCATAATTCTTCAATGGGGATTTAGTTCTAGAATAAATGATTACAAAAATCTCAAAAGCTATATTTGTGAAGCAAGTATTGTAAATATTCTCTTAAAAATCATGAATAAAATTATACACCTAGATATTGATTTGAAAACATCATTGGCCAGGTTTCATAATTTTACAGTAGGTAATTTGCTCTAAATGATTTATTGATAATAATTGCCTTTTTTGAAACTTGTGAAGAAAGTACTGGATATACTCAACTAAAATTTGTAATAAAGTTTTGGGATATTCATTTTGACCTAAAGCATCTTCTGACCAAGTTTCATCAGATTCAAATGAACAAGGTAATCAAAATAATAAAAACACCAGTTTGGGCAAATCGATACCTAACAAATAATGTACTTGAAATAACATCTATAAAATCATAATAAAATTACAAAGGGTTCCCAATAGTCCAAAACTTACTCCACCCAAGTTTCACAACATTTAACTGAGGTTTAGTGACTGTGTTTTCATAATTGAACTTCTATCCTAAAACTAGGGTTATGGTTTTGAGGTGCCTACCTACCTTTAAATCCTTTAATATTTCTACCAGAGAAATTAAGATTCACTACCTTCAACTCTACAGAGTTACAAGGTCACACAAGGGCATTTGCCTCTATGCCCTTCACAACACTCAAAAACCCTTCCTTAGGGTTTGACTTTGAACCCTAGGGTAAATCAACCCTAAATCACACCATTTTCCTTAAGAGGGTGAAATTAGCCATGCCAAGTCAGTGTCCAAAATTTTAGCCTCTGTTGAGGTGATTTGACCACTCAAAACCCCAAGGGGGTGTTTGGACCTAAATAACCCTATAAGGGTCAACCTAGGGTTGGATAAAAACCTATTCAAAACATCTCCAAATGAGATGAAATTTTTACCAGAGCCTTAACATGCCCTCTAAGACTACCCACCCAAATTTGGGGGAAGTTTGAGGTGTTTATGACACCTAATTAATTTATACATCGTTTATTAAATGTTTCCAAAAACTATAGAAAAATATTCTCCAAAAATTTGCATTTTTGGACAGGCCCTAGGTATAGCTAAGGTAGACCCCCTGACAAAATTTCAGCTCATTTGGACAAGGGATGAAAGGTGGGCATCCATTTGAATCTCAGGATAGCACTAGGTATAGGTCTTACCAAAATGGGTGCTGTGGTCAAACCACTTACCCAATCGAGTTGAAATAAATTTTAGAATAATCGAGACTCGATGGGCTACAACTTCTGTGACTGGCCATTTTTCCTAAAACAGCCTCCAAATGACTCATTTAATAGCATCAAAATGAGCTTGATAAAATTGATAAATTGCTATATATTATCTATAAATATATATCAGATTTAATATATGACACTGTTCATCTTCTCAAAAACCCGAAAACCAGCAACCTATTAAAATGCATAAAACCTGTTGCTTTGCATGAGCCACCACCAGCCATTTGACCACCTCCCTGGCCAGCCACCACCACCACTACCTCCGTCGAGGTGGTGGCTATCGATCGGCGGTGGTTTGGCCGCCGGAAGTGGTGGTTTCCGGCGAACTCGAACACCATGAATTTCGGAAAAACCATGAAAACGCTCACCCGATCCAGCTCTTTTGAGCCCGATGTCTCTCCTAATAATTCCTAAGATCTATCCATAGAAGAAGAGATAGAGGAGGACCTTATTCGCGGTTTGGAGTCAAGCCGATCGTCGTGATGTCATTTGCGCGGTGGTGGCGTCGCCGGAATTCCTCAACAGCAAGGTAATAAGCTCTAGCTTTGTCGGGCAAGGGTGAAAACTTCCTCTCTTAGTCTAGGGAGTCTTTTAAGGGAGAAACAAGGCTGCGGGTGGGGGTATAAGCTGTCCAGCCATTAATGCCTCCTTAAAAGCATGCTTCGTCCATGGTGGAGGGGAGATGAAATGGCTCAAAACAGCTAAGAGAAGGCTGGAATCTCCTCCTCTCCCCGAGAGGAGTTGAATCCAGTCGTTTCAAGGGGGAGAGGATGGAGCCGAGCCTTAAAAGCCATTAATGGTTAAGCAAACCGTCGCTCGACCATGGCTGGAAGGAAGAGGAGGTGGCTGCCACGTGGCACAGCCGGTCAAAATCATAAAATAAGACTTAACTAAGTCTTAATAAGAGAAAACGACCCAATAACTCATTCTGGCCCACTTCCTAGACCGGCTCGGTTCAACTGAACCATCAGCCAAGCTTAAAAAGTTTTTAAGTAAAATGCCGTTGAGTGAGCTCAGCTCACTTAATGCCATCCAGGCTACGGCGTTGAGTGAGCTCTGCTCATTCAACGCCATCCATGCTGCGACGTTGAGTGAGCTCTGCTCACTCAACGCCATCCAGGATACGACATTGAGTGAGCTCTTCTCACTCAACGCCAGCCAGAATATAGCCCTTCCAGACTATGGCATTGAGTGAGCTCAGCTCACTCAACGCCATCCAGATTATGGCGTTGAGTGAGCTCTGCTCACTCAACACAATCAAGACTATGGCATTGAGTGAGTTCAGCTCACTCAACGCCATCAGATTATGGTGTTGAGTGAGCTCTGCTCACTTAACGCCACCTATATTATGGTGTTGAGTGAGCTCAGCTCACTCAACGCCATCCAGATTATGGTGTTTAGTGAGCTCTGCTCACTCAACGCCACCCAGATTATGGCATTGTGTGAGCTCAGCTCACTCAACGCCATCCAGACGACACCAGATGGCGTTGAGTGCTGTCACTGCACTCAACGCCATTCAACCTATGGCGTTGAGTGCACCCGACGCACTCAACGCCAAACCAGCTGAAAGATGGCGTTGAGTGCAGTAAGTTCACTCAACGCCATTCTGCTTATGGCGTTGAGTGCACTTGACGCACTCAACGCCCGAGTCCTAATCTTATTTTAAGCAAGTTTCTTGACCTACTATTTACAGACCAAGGTGATTTTCACCTTCATACCTAAGCTCTCTTGGTCTTTTGGGTTTCCTAGGGTTTTGTCATGACCTAGTCATGGAAAAACCACTCCTAGGAGTCTAGCCGAAAATGGGATGTTACAAATCCCAATAAACAAAATAAAGATTTCGTCCCCGAAATCAAGGTTAAGCCTACGGGGGCTCCTATCGGGGAGAAAGAAACTTGTAACATCCCATGAGAATTGAAAGATTTACATCACGACGCCATGTTTGCTCTGTGAGGTTTGAAGACGATAGTCAAATCTAAGACCAATTTTCCCAATTGACAAAGTCTAGACCCCAATAAATAAAAGATTAGCCCCTATTCTTGAAATTTCAGTCCTACTAGTTTAAAATAGGAAAGTAAATTGAACGTCTTGAGAGGTTGTGAGGTATACCTGACTGAACAGCTCAGGATACTTTTGTCGCAGCAGGTCCTGTGGTTCCCAGGTATGCTCCTCCTGACCGTGGTTCCTCCACAGAACTTTGACTAACGGAACCTTCTTGCGACGCAAGGTCCGTACTCCTCTATCATCGATCCGAACTGGCTCCAAGTTAACTGACCGGTCTGAAGCTACTGACCCATCTGTTGTCAAAATCTGCTGCTCCGGGTGCAGTAGAGCCCTCCTAAGTGAGGAAATATGGAACACGTCGTGTAAACCTGCCAGTTCTGGGGGCAACTCCAGCCTATAAGCTAGGGGCCCGATCCGCTCCAGGATCCTATAAGGGCCAATATACCTAGGGCTGAGCTTCTTCTTCTGACCACGCACCCATGAAACTCTATGCATGGGCCAGATCTTCAAAAACACTCGGTCCCCCACCTGAAATTCCACCTGACGATGTCAGGCGTAATAGTACTTAGCCTGTCTACTCTGCGCTTCCAGCATCCTGTCCCGTATCAGTCTCACCTGAGCCTCGGTGTCTTCGACAAAATCTTATCCCCACACCTTCAGATCCTCATCCTAAATCCATGAAAGCGGAGTCCTACATTTCCTTCCGTACAAGGCTGCATAAGGAGCAATCCTTATGCTGGACTGGTAGCTGTTGTTATAGGAGAACTCAACCTGTGGTAAGAGCTTCTCCCAAGGTTCCCTACGATCCAATATGCATAGCCTCAGGAGGTCCTCCAACGTCCGATTGGTGCGTTCCGTCTGCCCATCCGTCTGGGGATGAAATGCGGTGCTGAAGGTCAATCACGTGCCTAAGTAAGCCTACACAGATCTCCACTCCCTGGAAGTGAACCGGCCATCCCGATCCGACACGATCTTCCTGGGCACCCCATGGTATCGAACAAACTACTCCACAAATCTCCGCACTAGTACTCCCACAGAGTCATCCTTCCTGATCGGAATGAATCTGGCTACCTTCGTCAACCGATCGACGATGACCCAAATCAAGTCGTTTCCCGTCCGTGATCGGGGGAGGCCATGAATGAAATCCATCGCGATGTCCTCAAATTTCCACTCCGGCACCGGAAGTGGCTGTAGCAATCCCTCGAGGTTCCTGCACTCTGCCTTCACCAGTTGGCATGCCTCGCAATGAGTCACGAAGTATGTATTGTCCTTCTTCATCCCTGGCCAAAACATCGTCTTCTTCAAGTCTGCCATCATCTTGGTGACCCCCGGGTGTATAGAATATCTACTACAATGCGCTTCTGCCATAATGTCTTCCCGAATCTGACCTCCTGCGGGTATATAGACCCTGCCTCTAAAATATAGCAATCCGTCTCTCAGGGAATAATCCCCTGTCGAACCCTCCTCCAAGGCTCGGAATATCGGCTCTGCCCATACATTTTTCTTCTGTCCATCCGGATGCGGTCCCGAATGTCATCTATGGCAACCATCGATCCCAAGTACTCCATGTACAGCTCTGGATCATCCTCGGACACTAGGGATATCTACATATCTCTGAAGGACTGGACTAGCTCCATGGACATCAGTTGTGGTCCGTTCCCTGAGGCATCTCCTCTCCGGCTCAAAGCATCTGCCACCACGTTTGCCTTCCCAGGGTGGTAGTGCATAGTGTATTAGTAATCCGACAGGAACTCCACCCAACGTCTCTGTCTGATGTTGAGTTCCTTCTGTGTGTCCACGTATTTCAAGTTCCTGTGATCTGAAAAGATATCACAGTGAACCCAGTAGAGATAGTGTCGCCAAATCTTCAGAGCAAAAATCACTGCACCTATCTCTAGATCGTTCACTGGATAGTTCTTCTCATGTATCTTCAGCTGCCGGGAGGCGTAGGCTATCACGTGCCCGTTCTGCATCAGAACGACACCCATCCCCTGGTAGGAGGCGTCCGTGTACACCTGGAATCCCTCCCTTCCTGATGGAAGAGCGAGAATGGGAGCCGAGGTAAGCCGACCTTTCAAATCCACAAAGGCCGCCTCGCACTGTGGCGTCCAAACGAAAGGGGATTCCTTCTTCGTCAGGGAAGTAAGAGGGAGCGCAATTCGGGAGAATCCTTCGACGAACTTCCGGTAATATCCGGCAAGTCCCAGGAAACTCCATACATCCGTGGCTGTCTTCAACGGTTGCCAATCCTGAACCGCCCGAATCTTGGCTGGGTCTACTGCCAACCCAGCACCGCTAATAATATGACCTAAGAAGGACACCTCCTTTAACCAAAACTAGCATTTGCTGAACTTCGCGTACAGCTGGTGCTTTCGTAGCCTCTCTAGAGTCAACGTCACATGTCGTGTATGCTCCTCCTCCGTCTTTGAGTAGATGAGGATGTCGTCAATAAATACGATGAAAAATACATCCAAATACTCCTTGAATACACTATTCATTAGGCTTGTAAATGCTGAAGGTGCATTTGTGAGCCCGAAGGGCATCACTGTAAACTCGTACAGTCCGTACCTATTGCTGAAGGCGGTCTTCGGAATGTCCTCCTCTCGAATCCATAGCTGGTAGTACCCTGACCTTAAGTCGAGTTTCGAGAAGAAATGTGCTCCTTCAAGTTGGTCGAACAACTCGTCAATCCGTGGCAGCGGGTATGTGTTACGGACTGTCAGTCTATTCAGCGCTCGGTAGTCAATACACAAGCGGAGGCTTCCGTCCTTTTTCTTGACAAATAACACCGAGGCTCCCCAAGGTGAAGAGTTTGGCCGGACAAACCCTGCCTCTACTAATTCCTACAACTGACTTTGGAACTCTGTCAACTTTTTCGGGGCCATCCGGTAAGGGGCCCTAGATGCCGGCTTGGCCCCCTACACAAGCTGTATCCTGTAGTCCTGCTCCCGGTGCAGAGGTAGACCTGGCAGCTTCTCTGGAAAAACATCGGCAAAGTCTTATACTACTGGAATGTCTGTCACAGATTCCTTGACCTCCGCCATCTCAAATAGAACCTGATAAACTTCCTCCCCTGTAGATGGGCCTTAACGGCCTGAACTGATGATAAGAGAATACGGGAGGCAAGTCTTATACCTTCAATAATAATAAAAGAGTCCCTGTGTCTCACGGTGATCCTCTTTGCTTGGCAATCAATCTGGGCATGGTTCCAGTGCAGCCATACCATGCCCAGGATCAAGTCGTAGTCCATCAACTTCAAAAGCGTCGCCGGAGCCTCAAACGCCTTTCCACCGATTTCTACCTCCATGTTGCAGTGGTCCGAGGTAAGGAGTTCAGATCCATCGGGTAGTCGCACCCTCATCACCGAGCCTGTGAATCGCTCCACGCCTTCCAATCCTTCTACGAACGTCTCCGACACGAAGGAGTGAGAAGCTCCGGTATCGAAAAGCGTGCGGGCAGGCTTGCCGCTGATGATGACTATACCTGGGGTGATTAAATGTCTCAGGATTCTATAACAAGTTTTTCTTTTCTATTTATTCTATCTAGTTCAGTTCTATAATTTAACAACCAAGAGGGGAATTCTATGAAAATAACGAAACATTACAGAGTACCTGCTATGACCTGCTCTGGATTCTGAGGCTGTGCCAGGTCCAAAGCATATACCTGCTCTCTTCCTTGTCTACAATCCCCACCCTGTTATCCTCGTCCTCGGCCACGACCTTGTCCTCCAAAATACTGCGCTGGCTGGGCAGCCGGTGGTGCTGGTGGGGGTGCCCCCCTCATGGGGCAGTTTCTGCAGATGTGACCAACCTGATGGCAGTGGAAGCACTCTGGTGGGGGATATGACATTCCCCTGGGTCTCTGTCCCTCCCGTGCCTGAAGAGGTGGTGCAGCCACCACCATTGGCTCCCTTGTCTCCTATCTTGCCTCCTTACGAGGCTGGTCCTCGACCCTTCTCCCGTCCGTGACACGGGCTCGTCTCTGATCGTTCCTTGCTCCTCGACCTTGATCCTCCGTTGGCCGTTTCCGCCCCCGAGTAGCTTGCCAATCAACCTCTATCCTTTTAGCCATCTCCAGTATCCAGGAAATGGGCCCATCAGATACAAACAACCGTGCATTTCTCAGCTCCTCTCGGAGGCCCTTGTAGAATCTCTTGATATATACAGCCTCGTCTAACTGATACGAGTCCGCAAACCGGGCTAGGTGGTTGAACTCTCGGTGGTACTCCACCACCGTCCTGGTGCCCTGCTTCAGCTGTAAAAACCTGTCCTCCAGCTCATCCTTAGACGACTGTGGAATAAAATGCTCCAGTAATGTGGCCCTGAACTCCCCCCAAGTAATCTTTGCAATCTCCATATCCGCAAAGGTCGTGTCCAGTGACGTATTCCACCATCTCTTGGCGTGAGACTCCAAGCTAGAGACCACCAATGACACTCTCTCCTCCAAGGGGCACCGTATCCCTGTCAACATTTCGTACATAATGTCCATCCATTCTTCTGTCAGGACAGCTGACTCTGTCCCTAAGTAGGATGGGGGAGAGAGTCCTCGGAAGATGCTCAGCCAGTTGGCTCTCGGGTTTAGCTGCGGAGCCGGAACCTGCTGAGCCCTGAAAGCCTCCAGAATGGCTGTCAGAGTCTGCCCCATCTCTGACTGTAGGAACAGAGTGGGGACCGGGGGAGGTGGTGCATTATTCGGAGTCTGCTGGACTCCACCCTGTTGTGTAGGCTATGATGGAGGCTGTACATCAAAAATTGTTTGTAAGCAATTGACTCAAGCCTAATTAACAGTGGACATTTACATGTGACCCCCACATGGGCACACCATGCTTCTGCTGCTTAGTTTGTCCCCAAACTAAATTCGAGCGGGGGTGTCCCAGGGTTAGTGGACTGCTACTCTTCTGATCGAGGTTTCCTCTGATACAACTTGTAAGACCCCATTTTTTTTCTTTTTAAACACCGGGGTCTTAGGCCCAGGATCGCCGCTTTGCGGTGACACCTTCACGTCCTGAAGGGTCGTCACCACAAGGAGCCGATTCTGCCGGCCAATTCGATCACAGAAAGATAGCACAATAAAAGAAAAGCAAGTCCATAGAAATCACATGTTTAGAAATAAAAGTCTCCACGAAGGGAGTGTCCATAGAATAATATAAAAGGTACTGAAAGTAAGGGCTTATGCCCGGTATATCATAATCCTCACTACAGGTCACTTATGCGGAAGAAAACTATAACATCTATTATAAGTCGGGACTTACAGTCCCAACTATCTGAACTCTTGAGCTAGACTGCCCTATCTCCAAGCGGGCCGACCTCTGGGGCTGCTCCTCTATGCTGGGCTCCGCGATCCCCTAAATGATGTGGTCCGAAAACCGTTAGTCATAAAGACTAAGACCTATCATCCCCTACCCTTTCCCCCATGGCTCCTAAGTACCGAGCAGAGATAAAGAAAGGGAAGGACATGAAGGTGGAGAATAAAATAAAAGCAAGTGACAGCGGGCCTATGCTAGCAATTCTATAATACATGTGGCAGTAAAGTAAAGTATGGAAAAATAACCTTAACTTATGTGCGGAAACGCATAATCCAAGGGATCTTCTGCAAGGCTCCCATCGTATAAAGTGTCCCATACCACTTATACGTTGGGGTGTCGGTTATAAAACAGCAGCATATATATATATTGAAATTAACCTTAATTTATAAACTTGCCAACACAAGCTTATAGACCAAGGGGTCGTTTTGCAAGACCTATTGTATAAGCGTCTCATTCCACTTATACATTAGGTGTCATGGGTTAAATGAATCAATTATGCTATGACATGCTAGTGGGTATGATGAACCATGCAAGTGCAACGCACACACCCGACTCTGTGTACACAGACCTTTAGTTCCCCCTTTCGGAGCCGTTACCTCCCAGGATACCTCCGTAGTGGCAGAAGGAAGCGGTGGGTTGGGCCTCGCCCACCTCTAAACCAGTAAAGCACTACCGGTCAGACCTATCGTACGCCTTAACGCTTGGTGCACAAAGCGGACTCCAGCATACTCTTGCCGGCTGGCGCATCGGACTTCTGTTGGCGAAGTGCTAACCACACTTGTCGAGTGAGCGTATTGGTGTCGGTGCATCGACCCTCCAATACCAAAGACCCACCACCTTATTCTTTCCTGACTATGCACATGCAATATTTATCGTATCAAACCAATCGAGCCGAAGCTCCCCGGACAATTCCGTCCGTCTTTTAACCAATCGAGCCGAAGCTCCCCAGACCATTCTTTCCGTCTCTTAACCAACCGAGCCGAAGCTCCCCACTATCTTCTTGTGCTAACAGTGTTTGTGAAATGTGCAACCCTAATTACAAAGTTACTCTTATCAGTTTGTTAATACGGTTTACGTTAACCCAGTACTGCCCCCGGTATTCCCTGTGAAGGGCTCTCAAAGGGCACTAGGAACTATGATGGTAGCTGAAGCCCATCGTTCCCTTTCGCAAGGCACTTATTGTTATTGGTTGATTCCCTTAACCCATTCCCTTCTCATATTACGATAGACTAACCTGGTGTGATTTTTAACCTTCCTCTCTTCGGGAAAGACGATCTTTCGTCGAACCCGAGCACCTCTTAACTCTAGCCAACACCACTTCTCACTAACCTTCCCATCCTTACATGGTGAAGTCATCCACATCAGTCCACCCAGCTAAAATGACTAACTCCAACAACTATCCCAGATCATGTCCTATTGCAATTTAACAATTGCCTATATGCAGACCAACGTAGGCTATATGTCAAACCGAATAGGAGATAATCTAGATAATCATCCAAATGCCCTAAATTATTTACTGGAGACTTATCATGACACAAATAGACTAAATCCAGACAATTATAATTTTTTTAATTTATCTGGCATTTAATTAATTTTTCTTGAAGCCTCCAAGGGCTACCAAATGAACATGAAGTGCACTTTTCAGGTATGTATAAAGCTTCATAAAATAATGATAAATCCTAAACAATAATTTAACAGTAAACCCAAGATATAACAATTTTTCAAGTATTTTAAGGACTCTAATTTAATTTTTATAATAAATCCTATCTCCTTTCATTAATGAAGTAAGTGCAGTAGATAATCATCCAAAAATACTTAATTAATCTTCTAGAGCAGATACTGCCCTAAAAACATTAGTGACCAAATTTCATAATTCTTTAATGGGGATTTAGTTCTAGAATAAATGATTACCAAAATCTCAAAAGCTATATTTGTGAAGCAAGTATTGTAAATATTATCTTAAAAATCATGAATAAAATTATACATCTAGATATTGATCTGAAAACATCATTGACCAGGTTTCATAATTTTACAGTAGATAATTTGCTCTAAATGATTTATTGATCATAATTGCCCTTTTTGGAACTTGTGAAAGAAGTACTAGATATAATCAACTAAAATTTGTAACAAAATTCAAAAATATTCATTTAGATTTAAAGCATCTTCTGACGAAGTTTCATTAGATTCAAATGAACAGGGTAATCAAAATAATTAAAACACTAGTTTGGGCAAATCGATACCTAACAAATAAAGTACTTGAAATAAAATCCATAAAATCCTAATAAAATTACTAAGGGTTCTACATAGTCTAAAACTTACTCCACCCAAGTTTCACAACTTTTAACTGAGGTTTAGTGACTGTGTTTTCATAATTAAACTTCTACCCTAAAACTAGGGTTAGGATTTTGAGGTGTCTACCTATCTAAAAATCCTCTAAGATTTCTACCAGAGAACTTAAGATTCACTACCTTCAACTCTACAGAGTTACAAGGTCACACAAGGGCATTTGCCCCTATGCCCTTCACAACACTCAAAAACCCTTCCTTAGGGTTTGAGTTTTAACCCTAGGGTAAATAAACCCTAAATCACACCATTTTCCTTAATAGGGTGAAATTAGCCATGCCAAGTCAGTGTCCAAAATTTCAGCCTCTGTTGAGGTGATTTGTCCACTCAAAACCCCAAGGGGGTGTTTGGACCTAAATAACCCTATAAGGGTCAACCTAGGGTTGGATAAAAACCTATTCAAAACATATTCAAATGAGATGAAATTTTTACCAGAGCCTTAACATGCCCTCTAAGACTACCACTCAAATTTGGGGGAATTTTGAGGTGTTTATGACACTTAATTAATTTATACATGGTTTATTAAATTTTTCCAAAACCTATAGAAAAATATTCTCCAAAAATTCGCATTTTTGGACAGGCCATAGGAATAGCTAAGGTAGACCCCCTGACCAAATTTCAGCTCATTTGGACAAGGGATGAAAGGTGGGCATCCATTTGAATCTCAGGATAGCCCTAGGTATAGGTCCCACCAAAATGTGTTCTGTGGTCAAACCACTTACCCAATCGAGTTGAAATAAATTTTAGAATAATCGAGACTTGAAGGGCTACAACTTCTATGACTGGCCATTTTTCCTAAAACGGCCTTCAAGTGCCTCATTTAATAGCATAAAAATGAGCTTGATAAAATTGATAAATTGCTATATATTATGTATAAATATATATCAGATTTGATATATGGCACTGTTCATCTTCTCAAAAACCCAAAAACCAGCAAACTATTAAAATGCATAAAACCTGTAGCTTTGCATGAGCCACCGCCGACCATTTGACCACCTCCCTGGCAGCCACCGCCACCACTACCTCCGTCGAGGTGGTGGCTATCGGTCAGCGGTGGTTTGGCCGCTGGAAGTGGTGGTTTCCGGCGAACCCGACCACCATGAATTTCAGAAAACCATGAAAACGCTCACCCGATCCAGCTCTTTTGAGCCCGATGTCTCTCCTAATAATTCCTAAGATCTATCCATAGAAGAAGAGGTAGAGTAGGACCTTATTCGCGGTTTGGAGTCGAGCCGATCGTCGTGATGCCATTTGCGCGGTGGTGGCATCGTCGGAATTCCTCAACAACAAGGTAATAAGCTCTAGCTTTGTCGGGCAAGGGTGAAAACTTCCTCTCTAAGTCTAGGGAGTCTTTTAAGGGAGAAATAAGGCTGCGGGTGGGGGTATAAGCTATCCAGCCATTAATGCCTCCTTAAAAGCATGCTTCGGCCATGGTGGAGGGGAGATGAAATGGCTCAAAACAGCTAAGAGAAGGCTGAAATCTCCTCCTCTACCCGAGAGGAGTTGAATCCAGTCATTTCAAGGGGGGGGGGATGGAGCCAAGCCTTAAAAGCCATTAATGGCCACACAAACCGTCGCTCGGCCATGGCTGGAAGGAAGAGGAGGTGGCTGCCACGTGGCACAGCCGGTCAAAATCATAAAATAAGACTTAAATAAGTCTTAATAAGAGAAAACGGCCCAATAATGCATTCTGGCCCACTTCCTAGACTGGCCCGGTTCAACTGAACCATCAGCCAAGCTTAAAAAGTTTCTAAGTAAAATGGCGTTGAGTGAGCTTAGCTCACTCAACGCCATCCAAGCTACAGCATTTAGTGAGCTCTGCTCACTCAACGCCATCCATACTGCGGCATTGAGTGAGCTCTGCTCACTCAACTCCATCCAGGATACGGTATTTAGTGAGCTCTGCTCACTCAACGCCATCCAGAATACGGCCCTTCCAGACTATGGCGTTGAGTGAGCTCAGCTCACTCAACGCCATCCAGATTATGGCGTTGAGTGAGCTCTGCTCACTTAAAGCCATCATAACTATGGCATTGAGTGAGCTCAACTCACTCAATGCCATCAGATTATGGTGTTGAGTAAGCTCTGCTCACTCAACGCCACCCATACTATGGCATTGAGTGAGCTCAGCTCACTCAACGCCATCCAGATTATGGCGTTGAGTGAGCTCTGCTCACTCAACGCCACCCAGACTATGGCTTTGAGTGAGCTCAGCTCACTCAATGCCATCCAGACAACACCAGATGGCGTTGAGTGCAGTCACTGCACTCAATGCCATTCAACCTATGGCGTTGAGTGCACCCGACGCTCTCAACGCCAACCCACCTGAAAGATGGCATTGAGTGCAGTTAGTGCACTCAACGCCATTTTGCTTATGGCGTTGAGTGCACTCGACACACTCAACGCCCGAGTCCTAATCTTATTTTAAGCAAGTTTATTGACCTACTATTTGCAGACCAAGATGATTTTCACCTTCCTACCTAAGCTCTCTTGGTCTTTTGGGTTTCCTAGGGTTTTGTCATGACCTAGTCATGGCAAAACCACTCCTAGGGGTCTAGCCAGAAATGGGATGTTACACAGGAGGAATAGGAATGGCTTGACCCACTGTAGGGTCTTGCACTCTAGGCTACTGCCCTGAAACGACAGTCAGCAACACCTAAATTCTCGATTGCATCTCAACCATCTGCTTTGATAGAGCCTCATTACTCTGCCGCAACCCTTCAATAGCAACCTTTGTGCACCTGAAGACTCGCCCTTAGGCAGGGGAGTCGACTTCTTCGCAACACTCTTAGGCGGCATCCTAATAATACAACGAACATCAAATCAAAACATAATTTAACCTCTAGAACTACTCAACGTAGTTCAGACCAAACATGCATAGATACTTGCTCAAGAAGCCAACTTGCTCTATGTTTCATTAATGATGTTATACTTTGCTTAGGATGATATATCGTCATCCTATTGACTCATATGCATAAGCTAAGAATGCATGAATTCTTATTCTTTTTGGTTTACATGCATGTGTGTACATATGTCATCATGTAGATCTTAGCTTGATACGTGTGCTAATGCTATGTTATATCATACATGTTGTGTTATGCAATCTAATAAAAGCCTTAATGCATGTTATGAGTGACGTATACATGAACTATTATGTATCTCATACTACATACTATCGCTTGTAATGAAAAAGCAAAATCAAATGGGCATTCCATGTGATGATTATTATGCATCCCATACTACATAACAGTCACATGTTGCTTCATATGAGGATCCATATACAAATACATATTATGCATCCCATACTACATAATATGTCCCGTATGCTTCTTATCATGCTTATGAGTGTAGTGTTCATGCTTCGGCCAAGACGTACTGATGACACATCAGTGAGTGTATGAAATGGAACAAGACCACTAAAACTACACCTCTGATACCAACTTTCACGACCCGCATTTTCTCAGCATAAAACATTATATTAGAGTAAGAGAAAACATGTGCTATGATGCAACGCTGTGCAGGAGATAATTGCAGATGCTCAGGCAAGAACCTACTCCTAACATTTTTCATAGAATTCTCAAGTTTATCATGAAGAAAACATATTTTTAGTTAAGTTTTGACGGTCGTATCCCTCAACTCAGTGGATCAACTAGCTCACGAATAAACATATGAATCTACGCTGCAGAAAATACTTTATTTAGTTCAATTATTATCCTACATGAGCAGAGATATCCAAAAGGACAACTCATGATATGCATACCTCTAGATTTAATATAAATATGAAAATAGCTTTTACGTTCGTTAAAATATAATGTCGTTTGATTTAAAAAGATGTCATGAGTATGAGACAAGCATATTGATACTTTTATAACTTGAAAATAACTACATACAATCCTACCATAAATCCTTCCCAGAGAGCAAGCTAATCCAATAAACTATCTAGCAAATGGCACAGCAACTAGCAAGTAAATCAACATTCTACAATAAAATCCAGTGGGCGTCAACAACCTAACACGAACCCACCAAACATCATGCATGTCTGGACTAAAACAAAACAACAAAACTACCTTACAATAGTGAAGAGAGAATCACTACAAAAATTGCAGAACACCCACAACTACCAACTGTAGCTGCACCACCGGCTACTGCTCCGAGCTTGAGGCATTCAAAAGAGAAGAATACTTTAGCAAGAATATACAAGTGGCAATTAAAGATCAATAGTAGCAATAATTAAAAGGAGACAAAAGAGTTACTAACTCAAATAAAAGAATATCTGTCAAACCTCAGCAAATAAGTCATACTATAATAAACAAAGAAGAATTCTCAAACAGTGTAATAAGAGAAGTTGCACCAAGCGCAAAATGAAACCATGCTTCAATAAGATCTGCAAGAGTAAGCATAATAACATATGTCTATATAATAAGAAGAAAGAGACTGAACAACTCTAAACACGTGAATCATTAGCACTTGGCAAAAATGGTACTGAGTCGGTGGCACATTGTCTAACACGAACCATCAGACCAAACATCTCAAAAAGGCACTGTGGTGGTGGCCACATTGTACAACACAACCCAAAAGTCCAAACATCTCAAAAAAAGACACTATGGAGGTGCTACATTGTCCAACACAACCCAACAGTCCAAAAAAAAATCACCAACCACCATGTATAATGATTCTCGAACTGGCATCAAGTTGATGGTCCATTATCCACTACCAACCTAGCCACACCTTCACATCCAAAACCCTGATAAAACCCGAGCCTATCATCAAAATTCGTCAATAACAAAGAGGAAGGAAAAAAAATCTAAAAAATCATCCAAGGGCCAAACTCGACGAATCTGACTTCATTCAGCGAGAAAATCCTAAGTCCACAACCATTCGTCAAATGTACCCGACGAATACAAGGGTTACTTGACGAATTTGACTCGGCGTTAAAAGCAAAACCTAGCGATACTCAATGAATCGGCTTGTTCTTACTTCGATACTCGACGAATTAACGCATAATCTTCTAAGTCCACGATAAATTCGCCAATAATACTCGATGAAATGGACTTCACTCAACGAATATCCTATTCGACGAATATGCCTAGACCTACACTGATATTCGACGAATCCACTCGGACCAACTCCCATACTCGACGAATTTTTCTCAGTCATGTTCCTTTATACTCGACGAATTTTACTCAGGCTAACTCCTACATATTCGACGAATTTTCCTTGGCCAGAAATCCTACGCTACCCAATGAATCGGTTTTGGCCAAACTCTACACTGCCCCTACATTCTAAGGAGGAAAATAAATAAGGGGAAGAACTAAACAAGAACTAGCAAGAGGAATGAAATCACCACTTGCCTCAAAGCTTCCAAAATCCGGTCTTATGAGCTCTCCGCTTCAAGGATCAACAGTAAGAACTCCTCAGCTACGGTTCCTGAAACTTTTCGGGGAAAATGAAGGTCAAGGTCAAAAAACCCTAATGCCAAAAATACACAAAACGGGGAAAACTTACCGTGCACGCGTAGATCTCGGCGAGAGCTTTCCGAATCTAAACTCCTGCAGTCGGCAGCCGAAGGCTTCGCGATGTCCGTCAATTTCTCTCTCCCGCGATTCGGTCCGATGGCTTGGGAGAGACGATGAATAGGGTTTTGCTATAATGTATAAGCTTATATATAATATTATATTATAATTAATTGCTAAACGTCTAAATGACCGGAAAACCCGAATCATCTCGGATTTCCACGAAATTCGCACAAAGGCTAAATATCGATGCTACAAAACCAACGCAGAAGTCAAATCAGGACTCGACAGACCAAACTCGGGTTAAAATTCCCCGAAGTTACAACCAACATCAACCTGGTAAAATCCATCGAGTCAAAACCTCGGATTCCGATGAGCAAATTCATGCTCCAACAAAGGCGCCCGTTAACTACGCGTCAACGTAATGCCCTAACATCATTATTTTGTCACTAAAAATATTTAAAACAAACATAAAAAAAAATCAGGGGTGTTACACTTTACTCGGCACTTGTAATGTAAATGACGAGTTGTCTATGCATGTTACCCTCCTTCTACTAGGGGAGTATTAATAGACGCCATCAGGCTCCCTTTGCGCGAGTACTAAGAGAAGGCGGACGCCGCCTACGTCGATCTGGAGCTAAAATTGATCAACTAGCGATCTGCGAACCTCGCCGACGACTGGGATGGCTAGAAACTCACGTAGCCAAGCTGGAGGAAGTCGAGGAACGCATGATCCTTGCTGAGTCTCGCTATGGTGCGATCAACTTCATGGAGTAGCGTCTCGTGATGGTGGAACATTGGCAGAAATTGCTTCACAACGAACTCCTCGTGATTCGAACGAGCATTAGGTCGGTAGGCCAATTTGCAAGGATGGACAACGACATCCTACGATTCGAGGAGTTGCTGAATCAAGCGAACGAGAACATGCGGCGACTGTGAAATTGAGCCTGGGCTGGGAGACATGCTCAACCGACTGATCGTCCAGTGAACTTGCTTGCCCCTTACCTTTCTTTTCTTCTTTTTCTTTATACTGTGATGCGAGGAGCTGCTGAATCAGGCGAACGAGCACATGCGAAACTTATTTGAGAAACTTGTTTCTACTGAGTAATTTGATTGTCAATTATCTCTTACTTTTTGGTTTTACGCATAAGCGACGATCTTCCTTCTGGACGAGCACATGCTGGTGAGGATCGATAGGTAGGTCGCTAGGCTCGTTGTCGATGTATATGCTTTTCTGTACTTTTGCGAGTATGCATGTCGTTCCTAATGTTGGCGGAGTGTTTAATGTCGAACTTTGTTCCTCATGCTATTGACCGAACTCTATAAATAGGAGGGCGGGCGGGGGGGGAGGGGGGGGGGGGCATATGGCGCTGCTTTTTTGAAACCCTTGCCTTTGCTCGCCTATTGTTGCCTATCTTACAATCTCGCTTCTTGCTCTTAACTTTCAGGATTGTTTCAGCCGAGGATGCCCATGCTCGCAAAGTTAATCACGCCGCGAATTTCATTGCTGCCACCTTCAAGAAACCTATCACCGATTCCCCCGACCTCGATGAATTTAAAGAACGCTTCTCCCCTCCCACTGAGAAGGGCTTCCGCGCTAGGATATCTCGCAGCAATGAACGAATAAACTTCTTCTTCAATGACCGAATAGTGTTAACCATCTGGAACTTTGAGATCGGCCGCCGCAGGTAGCTGTGGCTGGAGTTCTGCGAGATCCTTCAGCACTTAGGGTTGATGCTAACGCAGATCAATCCTAATGGTGTGGTGATCATCATGGGTTACCTCTCCTACTTGAGGATATAGGAGATTTTCTTCGAGCTGGTAACCTTCAAAAAAATCTTCAATATTGGGGTGACTAAGGAAGAAATCATTTTCTTCTCCAGCCACACCTGCATAATGGCGGGGACGATGAACAAGGTACACAACTGGACAGAGATTCAAGTATCAAAAATCATCCACCCCATTCATGAGAGTTCAAGTCTCGCACAAAAGAGTTTGCCTCCAAGAAGAAAGGAATCACTGTGGAAGATGAGGACGGGGACCCTACCTTGCATCCCAACTTCGGTCAGGAGAGCAATAGGGTGGACCGCTTTTGTCGCCCCTTGGTTACCTAGGAGGAGGGGGCGAGCGAGGTCTACCTCGGCACCAACCTCACTCCTTAGTTTGAAGATTGGGATGATGACGACGAGGCCTATAATCTTGCATTTGACTGGTATGGGGCGAGAGGATGATGTGGTGCTGTCGGAGTCGAGCAGCTCCTTCCTCGCCAACCAGACCTTGGGGTCGCTATTTCGGTCCCTGGAGCTCGCCCATCAGCTGGAGAGGAACTTGAAGGCGACATACAACAGGTTCGAGCTCCAAAGTGACCAGATCGATTCCCTTACTTGCCAACATGCAGAGTCCCGGGAGAGGATCGAGGAGCTGAAAAATAAGCTGCACGCGTCCGAGGTCAAGGTCGCCGAAAGCAAGGCCTATGAGGTGATCTTGGTTAGAAGAATAATAACTCAATATGTACTACCTGCATAGGTCGGTGACATGATCTAATATAAGGATCTTTATTTCAACAGGAGGTTGAGCTGGTCGCGACCCAACGCATTTCAGAGCTGGAGTAGAAGCTTGTCGAGAGCCAGACGACGTTGGAGGCTTGTCAAGTCCGCATTGCCGAGTTCGAGACACGAGAGGATGCAAAGGATCCATCGCCAGAGGCGAGTACTTTAGGCATCAGAAAAATATCCGGATTGTTTAGAATGATCCCCATCATTTTAGAAACGATATTGCTCGGATGGTTGGTGATGTAATCCTCGGCCAGTTGCAGCTCGAGAGCCGGTTGATACTGGGATCTGTGGACCTTATCATGGACGACATCATCCCCGATATTATTGTTGAGCCATCTAACTATCCAATGGATTCAAGATCGCCGAACGGCGATGAGGACGATTCAGATGTAGAGAAAGATGACGAGGTTGACAACTCCGACAAAGATTCTCCCTGAAGCTAACGACTCGAGATTCGATTGTGCAAAGGGCGGGGAACTTGCCACCTTATTTTTATAACATCTGTAATTAAAAAGTAAAAAAGCCATATATTTTTTGTAATGAACCTGCTCCTTTCTTAGTGTTTTTTGGATGCTCACTCATTTTGATGTGCTCATAGGCCTTTATGCTTGACTTGTGCTGAATACTCGCTAGGCTCTTAGGCATGACGTTGAGATTGATGCTCTCTAGGAACGTGCGCGCGGGAAGGTTGATTCTTACCGAGCACTTCACCTACTCGCACCTCTCTACTCACACCTATATACTCGCAAAAAGGAAACGTCATCATATCTATTTGGTCTTTTGCAAAAATGGTGTAATTTTCCAAGGAAGCTACTTACTGAAAGAAAAATTGAATGATACTCTCGCATGATGACTATGATCTTTCAGATAAGGGAGTTGCACTCGGGGGTCTCGTGAGACACTCGCTCTCGAGGCAAACACTCCACTTCAACCGATAAAGAATTGAACAGATCCAAAGATAGGGAATAACCATCAGGGGGTGGGGGGTGGGGGGTGGGGGGGGGGGGTGGGTGGGTCCAACGGGACGCACACACTCAAGACCTCCATCCTACCACAGACTCGAACCTCCTGAAAATTCTTTGCTTGGCTGCATCCAAAATCATGGTTGGTTATCCCATGGTATTAACAGAGACGCATCCTGGTTCGCAGTAAAAATAGTCGCTAAGAATGTGACTTTTAGTCTTCTCAAAGACCTATAACATCTTTACACAAGGTGTCACTTTGTGAGGTCGACCCTTCGTCGTGTTTGGGAGGTTGGCACACAGACTTGTTCCTTATAGTTCCTCCAGTCCAATGAGAGGTGAAATCAGTGGTAGTTAGGCTGACATGCAAGGGGGGAGCTGATCTCGACTGTCAATACAGAGGCTCAGTCTTACAAGGGCGCTTTAAATCCCGACACATTGTCCACCTTGGGCTTCTTAGGAGAATCAGGTCGGATGCAAGTTTCCTAAACCGTTTGTGGAGATTGACTTCACTGCTTCTACCTAACTTGAGACGATTCGAACAAAGAAAACAATTCAAACATTACACGCAACCCATATTTCAAGGGGCGAGAATTTTTATTAAATTACAGGAGTAACTTTACACGCAAGAAATCATTACACGTTATCGCTATGGATAGAACCTTTTCAGGTCATCCCTACTCCAAGTATTTTCTAGTAGCTCTCCTTCTTGATCTTGCAAACGATAGCCCTCAGTGGCTAGAGCCTCTTGAACGATTAAGGTTACCTCCCAATTTAGATTCAGCTTGCCAACGACATCTGCCCTTTCTATTGTGTCCATTTTCTCCTTGACAAGATCTCCTGCAAGGAACTGTTGAGGCGAACGTTTTTGTCAAAGTTCCATGCCATTTGCCTCTTGATCTCGTCTTGGTAGACAGAGGCTAGGTCTCGAAGCTTTTCGATGTAGTATAGAGAAAGCCTCTGAGCATCTTTGTTCTTTAGGCGCCATTCTTCACTGCCTTCTCCTACAACGACGACTCTTGGGCTTCAGACTTCAAACTCCACTGGTATGAGAGCCTCAGACACATGGGATAACTTGAAAGGCATTTCTCACGTAGCCAAGTTAGGATTTGTTCTTAGAACCTATAAGACTGAAGGGAGTTGCTCCGCCCAGTTCCCCTTCAGGTTGGTGACCTTCTTCAGGAGGTTAATGATCAGCTTGTTGGCGGACTCCACCTAACCGTTGCTCCGAGGATGATGGACAGAGGCAAACCAAAATGCTGTCCCTAGCTGCATGCAAAAGTCTTCCAGCTCCAAGTTGGTGAATTGCGGGCGATTGTCGGTGATGATGGAGAGAGGGATCCCTAAACTGCAAGCGATCTCTCCTAAAATGAAGTTCTTCACAATCTGAGACGTGGTTTTGGCAAGAGCTTTCACCTCTATCTACTTAGAGAATTAGTCGATCATGACGAGAACAAAATTTCTTTGACTGCTAGCTTGGGAGAAAGGGCCTTTCAAATCCATCCCATAGATGGTGATAGGCCAAGGGACGGTGATTGAGCAAAGTTGTCGGGCTGGCTGCAACCGGTGTGGAGCTAAGAGTTGACACTATGGGAATTTCTTTGAGAAAGCTTCCGCATCCTTCCGAACGATCGGCCAGAAGTAGTCATGCCTCAGAATCCTCTGCTTTAGAGTGCGAGTCCCTGAGTGGTTGCCACATTCTCTTGAATGAATTTCTCCGAGCACTCAAGAAATTTCTGCTCTTGACAGGCATCTGGCCAGGGGGCCGAGATGGACTTGTGATATAGCTCTCCTTTGCGTATCAGATAATAGGCAGCCATATAATGAAACTTCCTCTAGTTTCCTTCGCTAACGGGAAGCTGGCTTATCGTTAAGTACGTAACATACAGGTCCTTCCAAGAGGCTCTCTGCTCGATCTCCATCATCTCCCATTCCTTGATGGACGGTCAAAATAGCTCTGTCATAGTTCCACCGGCCCTTGGGCCATACTTAGCTAGATAATATGCCTCTGTTTTCTCCTCTCTGGGCACATGATCGACAAAGAAAGATTAGAAACCTCCCACCAAGAATATAACCTTGGCAAAATATCTCTACAGGATGGGTTCGCACACCTCAAACTCTCTCCTGATTTGTGAAGCGACCACCAGTGAGTTGGTGAAGGCCTTGAGATCATGGATCCCCAAATCTTTGGCGAGACACAAGCCTGCTACCATGACTTCGTACTCTGCCTTGTTGTGCGTGATAGGGAAGAGGATCTCCGCTTCTTGCTCGATCCTAGTTCACTAAGGGCTGACTAGCATGACGCCTACTCCTACTGAGTTCTTTCCCGAAGCTCCATCCACAAACATCTTCCACGAGACTGGGCTGTAAGAGCCTTTGTCTCCTCCTACCTCGGTCGAGAAGTCTGCCAGGAAGTCCTCCACCGCCCAGGCCTTGATCGCCACTCTTGGTGAGAAAGAGATATCAAACTCACTGAGCTCTATCGCCCATTTTGACAACCTTTTTAGAGTGTTCCACACCATCCAAGGTTCTTTGCAGCGGATGATCGAAGATGACCTCAATGGATTGATCTTGAAAGTATGGGCGGATCCTCCGTGCTTAAATCACCAAGGCAAAAGATAGCTTCTCCAGGATAGGGTGCCTCGCCTCTACTTGTCTCAGTACCCTACTCACGTAGTAGGTAGGGAGCTGCTTCTTCCCCTCTTCTCTGATGAACATAATGTTGAATACCTCCTCTCTCACTCCTAGGTAAAGGAGGAGATCTTTGCCTTCTTGTGGGCCTTGGAGTAGAGGATCTTGAGTTAACTGCTGCTTGAGTTTTCCAAAAGCCTTTTCACACTCCGTGGCCCACTCGATCTTCCAGTTACTTCGAAGAGTTTCGAAAAATGGAGAGCACTTCTCTCTCATCTTTGACAGAAAACGGCTAAGACCTGCCAGCCTCCAAGTCAACCACTGAACTTCCTTGGAATTTTTCGGGGTTACTATCTCCAGAATAACCTTCACTTTGTCGAGATTAGGCTCCACCCCCTTGGAGTGAGGAGGTGACCTAAGAACGTTCCCTTTCCTGCTTCGAAGATGCACTTTGTCGGGTTAAGCCGCATCTTGTAATTCTGTAGGGTCGTGAAGGTCTCCATCAGATCCTTAGTGTGCTCCGTGATGCTACTGCTCTTGACTAGGAGGTAATCCACGCACACTTCGAGATTCTACCTATTTTGTTACTTGAAGACTCGGTCCATCATTCTTTGGTAGGTCGCACCAGCGTTCTTAAGCCCAAAGGGCATCATCTTGTAGATGTAACAGCCATCGTAGGTGATGAAGGAGATGTTATGAAAGTCAGGGGGATGCATCCAGATCTGGTGATACCCTGAAAAAGCATCAGGGAAACTCATCACATGAAAATCGACAGCTGAATCTATTAGTGACTAGATTCAAGGAAAGGGGTAGCAATCCTTAAGGAAAGATTTATTCAACATTAAAAATAAATACATAATCTTCAGCCCCCTCTGTCTTTCTAAACCATTATAATATTAGAGACCTGGCCTGGGTACTGGATCTCCGAAATAAAACCCATCTCTAGCAGCTTCTTCACCTCCTCCCAGATTGGTTCAACTAGCGCATCGATGCTCTTCCTTTGCTTTTGATGGACGGGGGAGATCTTCAGATTCAGATTGAGGCGATGACATACAACCTCTACATCAATCCCCGACATCTCTGCGACACTCCAAGCAAAGATGTCAACATTTTCTTGCAGGAGGGCCACCATCTCTACCTTCCCCTCCAGCGGTAGGGACCCTCCAATCTTCAGCAATCCAGGCTCTCCTCCCACGAAGATCGCCTCAACTTTCTCCAACTCCTCTGCAACTCTTATCCCATACTACCTCTCCAGGATCTTCTCCAACCTCTCCACATCCTCCATCCAGCTGATGGTACTGACGACACTAAGATAACACACATGGGCAGCTTTAGGATCTCCTCGAACCCTTACTTGGATGTTGCCTGTGCAATACTTTAGGCACTGATGATATGATGGGATCGCCTTGAAGTAGTTGATGAGGGATATTCCAAAGATCGCGCTATAGCAGCTTGGCGCGTCCACGACGACGAACCTGTACCAAATTGAGGTGCTGCCAAGGGTCACCAGAAGATCCGCTCCTTCCTCCACCTCCTTCTTTTATCTGGAGAAGGAAAATAGGGGTCCATCAGTAGCCAGGACCCTTGACGCATCCACCTGTAGCCCGACGAAGGTCCTCTTGAAAATGACATTATCCGAGCTCTCATTGTCCGCCAAGATTCGGTCAACGATGAAGTCCTCGATGTCGGCTTTGATGACGAGGGCATCATGAAAGGGATTATTATTCCCTAACATGTCCTCCTTAAAGAATGTTATTTCCTCAAGCGACAACGACGCTTGAGAGGTCGAGGCGACACTCTTGTGGTAGATCTAACGGAGACATCCCTTGCAGGAAGATCCACGCATGGCTACTCTGTTGATCACTCCTACTTGCCCTCCCCCTGGGTCTTGGACCACCTCCCCGTGATCGCCTTGGTCGACCCGATCCAAGTTCGTCCTCCTCCCTGGAGCTTGGAACGTTATCGGTCCTACGGTGGCCTATTGCCACAGCTGCTCCCTTTCCACCACTCATGCTTCTAGCCTCCTCCTTGATTCCCAAAACTCGGGGCAAGCAAAGGTTTCATGACCCTCTACTCGATTCAGATCGTAATAAAGGAGAATCTCCTCCTCCTGATTCCTCACCGGCTAGATCCTCCTGTGACGCCTGCTCCCTTGTTGGGGAACGACCATCACCTCCTACTGAGCTCTTCCCTGCCTCCTCTCCGGCCGGTTGTCATTCCTCCTCTCTTGGTTTTGGTACTGAGGACATCCTGGTGGCCTCCACTGGGGCCGGTTCACGAGATTCTAGAATTGTCGTGCCTTCTCCCTTCTTTCTGGAGCTGTTATGGTCCTCCTCTCCTCCTACCCGTGGGGCCTCTCTTGCCTCCTTGCTCCCCTAATCTCCCGAGTTCTTCTCTTCTTCTCGGCTCCTCCCTCCTCGACGCTACCCTGACCCTTACTTCATAAGGTCCTCCTCTCTCCCTGCCTCCCAGATTCTCCCCATCCAGCCATGCCAAGAAGTCGAGATTCTTCTCCTCCCCTTCACAAATTTATCTGCCCTTTCGGTCATTTTCTCAAAAGATCTCAGGGGATTAGAGACGATCTCCATGCTGAAGAGACCCTACTTCAGGCCGAACATCAGGGACAACATCAGGGTGAAGCCATCCACTTCCTCTACTTCCAAAATCTCCTCTTAGAAATGGTCGATGTAGTGGCCAAGGCTCTTGTACTGCCCCTACACGATTTTGAAGAGAGCAGTTGCCTCATTTTTTCGCTTCATGGACGCCGCGGCCTTGCTATCAGTCCCTAACGTAGTTCCTCGAAGTAGTAGATGGAGCCTTTAGGCAACTGCTGAAACCAGTCTCTTGCCTTCCCCTTAAAAGTAATGGAGAAAAATCTGCACTTGAATGCATTGGTCATGTTGCAGATTGACACGTCCTCGAACCATTGGAGATGCCTGATCGGATCATCTCTACCAGTGTAGTAGTTCAGGACGGGCTCTCTAAGGCCTTCAGGAACTGGTGCTGCTAGGACTTCATCACATAAGGGGCTCCTCCCTCCTTGGTGATGATGGGTATCTTCATCACACTCGCTACCAGACCGAGTATCATGGAACCTCGCTGGCTGCTCCGCGTCTCTGAACCTGATTCCTTGGTCGCTCGCCGGACAGTACTGGGACTGCATTGGTCACTCCTTCTCCCCTCTTGCTCGCTCCTTCTCTAGCCTCATAGGCGGTGCACCTTCTTCCGACGGTGTCACGCAACGAGGCAAGGTTGCCGTGACATCGGGGTGAGGAGGGAACCCTGCTAGGATGCTCCTCTTGATCCTCCTCGTGAATTCCTCGAACACTGCTACAGTCACAAAGTCGGCTCCTCTCGCCTAGTTGATGACTTCTGCCAAGGTGCCTGCTATCTCCCCGTTCTCACCTTCATTCACCATCTTGCCTATTCGAAAAACTTTCCTCCTCGACTACGATCTACACTTACCACACCAAAGTGCTGAAGCCGGGAAAATCCCTACTCCAAAATTCAGATCAAGGTAGCTTAAGGTTACTAGTCTAGCGGTCGGGCTCGACGGCTAAACGAGCTAAAACGCAGAAATCCAGGGACAACCTAAAGGACCCCAGGTGTTGTGACAGGGAGGTCCTACCACGTACCTGGATGCTTAGAAGAAGCTTCCCCTCCACAACCAAAGATGACTGAGCAGGGTACAAGGGAGACACTAGCTTTGAACTTGATTTTTTGGAGAAAGGATCCAAAGTCTCAGCTAAAATTTTAAGGAGAGAAGTGGTGAAGATCTTTTTAAAGATTTCGAAGTCCCTATTCTTGTACCCCTGATATCTTATTCATAGGCAAAAAACCTGGGAGGGATCTCTGGGCAAGAAGACCCAGCCCCGTTGTACAACCCATATTCCAATATCTGTTTCCTGCGGGCGGCGAAGATGAAAAACACCGATGGAAAAGTATGTGGGAGCTGCAGTCTAGAAATATACTAAGCACTGCTTATTTTGCAAACAACATATACGAACCAGAGCAAATAAGTGGAAAAAAACAAAGCCTTAGTTCCCATTGAACCTTGATGTAAGGAGAGTCTGGGAAGATACTCGAAAATTTAGTCGCAAGGCTTGAAACTTTAGAACATGAACAATAATGTTGGATTCAGACTTAAGTGTTGAAATAGATTCTCAATGGCATTGTATACGTGAGTCATAACACCCATAGACAAATTCTTTACCTGATTCCATGTACCATAAAATACGGGGAAGGCCCTGAATATAAGCATAAATGAGAAATTTATCGAACGCCATAACAAGGCAAGAATTTAATCCATTTTCCTTCAGGCGGGTCTTTTAGTAGTAGCAACAACACTGATAGTCTTCTCAAAATGTTCTTCATTTCCTTTGCCTTATAAATTTGATTGGAGCAGCAGCGACCCAAGAGGTATAGTTTGTACCATTCAATTTCTCTGCCATGTGACATCCATCTCGTCATAATGGTGGAAGAGACAAATTTGGAAGGACTTATGTTCACCGGTAAAGTGGTTACGATCGCATGAACCAGAGCTTAATTATGGCCCAGTTCATGCGGTCGTAACCGCTTGACCGGTGAAAAAAAGTCCCCCCAAACGGAGCCTTAGTATCCATGAATATTGCGGATTTGAGTCGGACAAGCTCACGTTATCACTTGCAGATGTCAGCAAGACACATGATTTTAGTCCAAAAACAACGAGTTGTTGTAGTAATGAGAAGCGAGCAGAGGTGTAAATGGATGCCGGATGAGTCTGCGAGTTCAACGTTGTCCAAAGTCTGTGAATGCAGGCAAACACATAACAAACGGAGTATTTTAAACGCTTCGACATATCGTACATGTCTATTTTGAGGACATATTATTTTTCCTTTAAGGAATAGGTTGTCATTTAGTAAAATATAGGCTTATACATCCATTTTTTCTGATTTGTCTAGCGACGTGACTATTCGGCCCCCTATTTTATTTCAAAATTATGTTATGATTATGTATATAAATCACCTCTATATATTGTACTATATGCTTAAACTGATTAGACTTATTATTTCGTCTTTTTTTATAAATATTACTCTTACAACTAATTTTGTAGTCATTTCACATTATATTTTATGTAGTGAATAAAAAAGGCAACCTGTTGCACAAAGCATCCCCGTGCAGCGAGGGTCCAGGGAAGGGTTCTATCACAAGGGTGAAATATAGGCAAACCTTACCCTGCATTTTTGCAAGAGGCTACTTCTAGGACTCGAACCCGTGACCTCAAGGTCACACGACAACACCTCAACCGGTGCACTCCCCTTCTTCTGTAGTTAATATTAAACAAAAAAAATTAAAATATTCAACATATTTATTAGTTACGATTTTTATACTTTTAACAAAATTTTATTAAGAAAAGGATTATTATCAATCAATGACATTTAACTTGTAAATTTTCTTATTTGCTATAAAACTTATACAACAACACTCTAGTCTTTATTCCACTATAGTGGGGTCGGCTATATGGATCATTTGACGTCATTGTGCCCTATCTTTTGTCATAGACACACTAATTCCTAAGTACATCATGTCTTTCCTTATAGTTTCATTCCAAGTCTTTATTGGTCCACCCCTCCCTCGTTAAACATGTCTAGTGACTAGACTCTCACAAGGCCTAATAGATGCCTCTAATGACCCCCTTTATACATGTCCAAACCATCTTAGCCGAGCTTCTCGCATCTTCTCTGCAATTGGTGCTACTCCTTTCTTATCTGCAATTGGTGCTACTCCTTTCTTATCCATGATACATTCATTCCTAATTTTATCTAGCTTTGTGTGTCCACACATACACTTAAGCATTCTCATCCCTGCAACTCCCATTTTTTGCTCATGTACACAATCCACTGCCTAACACTTACAATTTTTTTCTCATGTACGCAACTTATATCTAAATAAAATTATTATCTAATATTAAATATATTTCATGGTTGTTGGGTCCATTGATCACAATGTCCTAGATTTGAAGAAGGCCTACAAGTCAATAGTATACACATGTTTGTATTTGATATATGTTCTACTTCAATGTATGCATGTTGTCCTCTGTTCATTGATTAGACAGGTTGATAGGGTCAGAAGTTTGGTTGGACTCATGACTGGATTCTATATAAAGGTAGAAATTTGTCTAAGTATAGAAGCGTTGAGTGAACACTCATCACTCAACGCCAGAGGCCTAAAAGTGTTGATAGAAGCTGAGTCATTCAAAGCCTCAGTCGGGCTGGACTCAAATCTGGCTAAGTCTAGAAGTATTGAGTGAAAGCCTTTCACTCAACGCCTACTCAAAGTAAATATGTCCAAGTACAGAAGCATTGAGTGAATAAGGCTCACTCAATGCCCTATCAAAGAATGCAGCTAAGTCCAGAAGCGTTGAGTGTAGAAGGTTCACTCAATGTCTTCAGTAAAAAATTCTTTACAAGTCCAGAAGCATAGAGTGTAGAAGACTTACTCAACGCCTTCAGTCAGGATAACTACCAATTCCAAAATCGTTGAGTGATGAAGGTTCACTCAACGCCTTCAACCAGAAAATTCTGTTAAGTACAAATGCGTCGAGTGATGAAGGCTCGCTCAATGCCTTATCAGTTAAGTTGTCAAAGGCAACAACGTTGAGTGATGAAGGGTCACTCAACGCCTCAGAAGTTAGTCAGTTATTCAGCTAAGTGTTTTTGCATTGAGTGAAGATTTACCACTCAACGCTTCACCAGTTAACACTTAAAGTTCAGATGCATTGAGTTTCAAGGCAACACTCAACACCTCTATGTGTTGAGTCACAAGTCTTCACTCAATGCCTATGCAGACTATATGGTGGAAGTTTCTAAGTTCAGAAGTGTTGAGTCATGATGACGTCATCCAAAATTCAAATGAAGCGGGTTTTGCGCACTAAAGCACAAAGGATGCCGCATGCCTTTTGTAGTGCAGTTAATGGAAAAGCTACTTTATAGCTGCCCATACCACTTAACCATACACATAAAAAGAGTCGTTGAACTAAGGAATATAAAAGTCCAAATAGTGAAATTAAATAGAGACTTTGGAGAGTTCTACACAGATTATTATTTTCTATTGGATAAAGAGGTTAAAATCAAAAAACTGAAAAGAGACTTCAGCAAAAACTCCGGCCCTAATTTTTTGCAAGGGTTAGTTAGCAGAGCACTCAATATAGTTGTGGTTCTTCTTCAAGGCTGCTTTATTCAACTCAGATGTACTCAAGCTTGAAGGAACAGAGCTCTGCAATAGTTTTTCTCAGCACAAACAGAACAACTCTGAAGATCTACATTCTTGTTGTTGTGAAGAGTTAGGGCTGTTTCTATACAGTCCAGGAAGCTGACTCAGAGGATTATTTCTCTGGAGTCAATCACCACAAAACTTTGCTCAAACTGTAGGAACACTGTGTGATCTCAACTGTAATCCTGGATTATAAGGCTGAGTGGTAGAAGCTATTGTCTCTGAGTGGGTTGGATTTAGGAGTGGATCTGAGGTAGGATCTTGAGGGATCTGAGGTAGGAGATCTGGTATATCTTTGAGTTTAGGGCTACTGAGCTTGAGGTAGGTGTTGCTTAACTCTGAGTGCAGGGCTGCTGTGTCTGAGCTAGGACTATTTTCTGTCTGAGTTATAGGAGTGAGACTCACTCTGAGGTGTAAGATCCTGAGGGATCTGAGGTGTAAGCTCAAGGAGCTGAGGATATAGGAGAAGTTAACCGAATTTAGCTCACTGCTAGATAGGTAAGGGGGAAAGTGGATGTACCCTATATATGAGAACCACTATAAAATCTTGTGTGATGTTGTGATTCTGGAAAGCTAACAACTAACTATAATACACACCAAGCTTATAACTCCAAAAGACTTAAAAGTGTCAAAACAAACCTATTCACCCCCTCTAGGTGTTTATCTACCCTAGAACAAAAACTTTCAAGTGGTATCAGAGGGATGTTGTTCAAAAAGGACTTAATAGTCTGAACAGATCTCCATGGGTTGAAGAAGCTTATCTCCATGGCTTCAGGTGAGAACTACAAGGAGTTGGGTTCTATGAAACTTCCTATTTGTAGGAAGAAAATTTTTGAGATTTGGAAAGAGAGGGTAAGGCTGTTCATGGAAGCCTCAGACCCTAGGATATTCATAACTGTTCAAGAGGGACCTTTCATTCCCATGAAGGTCTCTAATATAGATGACAATATTCAGACTCCCAAGAAATACACTGAGATGACCAAGGATGAAGTAATTCTGGCCACTATGGAAAAACGGGCTCAAAATATTATTGTAAGTACCATAGATGACTCCACATTCCAGAACTTATTCCACTGTAGGACTGCTAAGGAAATGTGGGATTCTCTGATTGTGTATATGGAAGGGACAGAGGAGGTAAGAGGTGACAAGAAATCCCTTCTGAACCAACAATATGAGGCATTCAAGCAAGGCAAGAAGGATTCCATAACTGAATGCTATGAAAAGTTTTTCAAGATTGTGAACATTCTGATCACCTATGACAAAGAGTTCAACAACTATGAGTTGAATGACAAGATCTTGAGATCCCTCAACAAGGAATGAGGTATCAAGATCTGTGTCATCAGGGAGGTTGGCAACCTGGCCAACACTCTGCCCTAAAACCTATTTGGGAAGTTGCTGTCTCATGAGATGCAGCTGAACTCCAGAAGGGCACAAGAAGATGCTACCAGAACCCTCAATAGAGAGAAGACTGTGGCCTTCAGAGTTGAAGCCACAAGGAAGTGCATAGAAAAGACTCCTTCACCAAGGAGAGATACTAAGTCAGAGTGCTCAAATCCCAGCTCCTCAAGCAATGAACTGTCAGATGTAGAACTTACCTTGTTCTCCAAATAGTTCAAGAAGATATTAAGCAAGAGAAGACAATGGAAGAACAAGGGCACTTCTAGATCTAGCTCAAGAAAACGATATACCAACATGGAGAAGTCCAGAAAAGACCCCTCTGAGGAAAGGTATGATCCTAAACAAAACACAAATTTTAAGACTAATGTTGTTTGCTATTGATGCAACAGATCTGGGCATGTCATTGTTGACTGTCCAATCAAGAGGAAAGAAAACAAGAAATCAGATGACAAGAAGGTTGAAAAGAGCTTCTTGACCAATAAGAAAACTTGCTTGTCAGATAGTGATTCTGAGTCTTCAGAATCAGAATCAGAAGAGTCCTATATTAGTCTCATTTCTATTGAAGAGAAGGATGATCTTCCTACTTCCATAATAGGCATTAGGGCACCATTGTCCTCTGTTGATAGTGATTGTGAAGATGATGAAGAATTCAGCCACATGGCCTTGACTGAAGATAATCAGGACAGTTATGTTCCTGATGAGGTACTCTCTCTTCCCAAATCTCCTTTTGTTCATTCTCTGAGGCATCCACTTCATCTAGTGGGGATGATGGATCAGAATCTGATGAGGATGTCAATCAATCAATTGATAAGTATGGTGTTATCCTGAAAGATCTAAAGAAGAGCAAGAAGCTTGTCAAGAGACAAGCTGAAGAGATTGCCTCTCTACAGCAAGCTACTTCCTTGAAGTCTGAGTCAGCTTCTATGCTTGCCTAGATGATGAGGAAAGTCAGTCAGCTGAAGACAATCTCTATCATCCAAATAGGCACCATCAGCCAGAAGAATAAGATCATCAAGGATCTTGAAGAGAAGCTCCTCAAAGAGAGGATGCTAGTGGTTGAGTTTTCTAAGCCCAAGACAGTGCTGTCACTAATTGACAATTTCTACTCTTAAAATAATAAGATGGGATTGAGGTTCAAGTGGAGTACTAGAGCTGCCCATCCCAAAGGGAAAGACCAGACTCCAGTTGTGCCTCAGACCACCTTTCAGAAGGTTATTCTCCCTTTTAACAAGTATGACCATGATAGTATGTGTGGTCACTAGAAGAATGGAAATTCTTCCTGTAAGAGATTTAATGCTACTTCCAATGGAAGAAAAAAGGGTATGGGTTTGAGTGCACTGAATGCTCCCCATGAGGAAATCTAAATGGCACATTATGGACCATTTGTGTTTGGTGCTCCTGTACCCACTCTTAAGGGTAAGGCAGTGCCACCCCCAAGTACCTTCTGGCAAGAGTGAGGATGTGATCAAGACTGCAGGCAAGTCTCACTTGGCCATTTTTGAAGCCATTAAGACCATGTCAGCTGCAAAGAAGACATCTGTTGGTGTAAATTACAATAAACCAAGTGTACCTACAGACAGACTTACCTTCAGCCAAATTCTTATTGAAAGGAACAAGAAAAACACTGATACTCTCCCTTCTGAATAGATAAAGACTGATGACTTACACACATCAAAGGCTATTCAAAAGAGGAGATATAATATCTATGAGTATTGGTGTTGTGGCAAAGTGGTTCACTATGCCATAGACTATTGACACAACCCAAGTGTGCCAAGGGCAAGGATGAGCCTTCCTGTCAGGGTTGCTGCTAGTAGATATAGACATTTTCAAGCTAACATGAATTAAGGACCCAAACCCTTTGGGTTCCTAAGGTAAATTAATCTTGTGATTGCAGGTAGGTCAAAGTAACCATCAGATACTAATATGATATTTGAACAGTGGTTATTCCAGACATATGACTGGAACAAGTAGCCATCTAAAGGATTATACTCCAATGAGGAATGAACCTAATGTCATCTTTGGTAGTTCAGACAGAGGAGTTATAAAAAGCTATCGTATGATTACCAATGACGTAGTCTCCATTACAAAAGTAGCTTATATGGAAGGATTGAAACACAAGCTGATTAACATAAGCCAACTCTGTGATATTGGCTATGTCATTATCTTCCACAAGGATAAGTTTCTGATCAAAAAGTCAAGTGATCAAGAGGTCATTTTGATAGGCACTAGGAGTGGAAATATTTATTGTTTAAATTTCATATGCATAGATACAGACTCTCTTTTGTGTCTTGTTGCAAAATTAGAAAGACTCTTATTGTGTGTAATGACATAAGAGGCCTTCTCACTTGAATTACAAGCCAATTAGCAAGCTCTTCAGTGAAGAGCTATTTAGAAATGGACCCAATCTGAAATGCACCAAAGAGGACATTTGCTCTGCATGCCAAAAGGGCAAACAGACAAAGGCCTCCTTTAAGAGCATTGGAGCCAAGGTTTCTGAGAGGTGTCTTTACCTCCTGCATATAGACCTATTTGGTCCTATGTCAGTTCATAGTTTAGGTAAGAAAGTCTATACTCTTGTGATTGTTAATAACTTTTCCAGATTTGCATGGGTATTCTTTCTTAAGAAAAAGTCTGAAACCTTTGATAGCTTTGTGACCTTTGTTAGGCAAATTCAGAATGAAAAGGACTGTTCTGTGGTCAAAAATTGCTGGATTGGATGGTCAACCTTAGAAAGGGGGAGGTGAATAAGGTTTACAAGAATAATTTGAAAATTAAAGTGAGTTTTGTCCAGGTAAACTGGTTCTGGATGCTACCGCGGGGCACTAGCTTGCTAGCGCGCGCCAGTAGGTAATAAAACTCGTTTTCTTTGACAAACTTCGCCTTTGAGACACACGCACCCTTCAGAGATCTACCGACATACAATCACGAAATCACAATAAGAATGAAGAATAAATAATAATTTTATTCAAGAGAAAATGAAAGTAGTTTATAGTTACAAACAACTAGATCTCCATGACGTCGGAGATCAAAGGTGGTGAAATTCAAACTTCTTTTTGTTTTCTTTACCGACTAACTATCCGGACCAGTTGACTCTCTCCCTTTCCCTCCCCGGAAAGGTCTTCGAGCCAGATCTTCACCTTCCTTCCCGGAAGTGTCTTAGAGCCCCACTAAATACCCCGATCTAAATGCCCCTTCCCCGGGATGATTCTCACGGAACCCTTCTTGGATTCCGACGACCCTCACCGGTCGATTTTCCTCTCCCACAAACAATTAGAAAAAGAGAAAAATACAATAAAATATTAAAGAAGATTTAAAGTGATTCTCCCTCAAAATGATTCCTCCGTCGAGCGGTGCGTGAGCGGTACTAAAGATCTTCGTTTTATTGCACTCGATCAACTCCTCTTGGTCGTAGCAGTCCCTTTCTCGCCGGAGATCTTCGTGTGTGAACGGGAGGGAGATGACGTTCTCTTCCTTTGACAGATACAGTAGAATGGTGTTATCAGCCAGCACACGAACCCTGGAATTCGAATAGGTCTCTATCTTAGGTCTCCAGAAAAAGAATCACGTTTTAATACGTCTTTAAAAATAAGCTACCGCCGGTGGTTGAGTAGCGCCCGGCGGTAGGTTGATGCACGTGGATGTGACACCTGTCTAGCAGATTTGGAAAAATATTTGAATAAATATTTTTCCTCTTTTTCGAGCTATCGCGGTGCGGTACAGGACTATTGTCTGGTGGTAGTGTGATGTCTCGACGCTCGTTGAGAGAGCTAGTGCGCCGCGATAAAGAGATGCGCCACGCGGTAGTTCACAAAGCGCCTTTCCTGAATTAATACCAAAGTTAGCGCGGGCGGTAGCGCTAGCTCTTGGCGGTAGGTTCAAGAGCTTGATTTTTCGTTCTTTTGTACCCGTAGACCTGCACACTATACCAAAACTTTGTATGATCAAATACAACACGAAATTTGATATTGTTAAACTAAAGAGATGCAAACCATGAGCTCCAACAAACTCTCCCTTTTGATAATATGAAATTCGGTTCATGAGATATAATAATAACGTGGTATATTGTAATCCAATGAATAATCATGAAATTTAGCAGGTTAAAATACGAAATAATTAGTACTAATCAACATGCTCCCCCTACATATATTCTCCCACTAAATGTGTGCTCCCCCTACACGAGATCTATCTTCATCTATCATCTCCTGGGCGACTAAGCAACGCTTAACACTCAACTAACATAGGATATAGTCATGAACACTCACCTAGCATGTCTCGTGATCTCATGAACACTAATGAACACTAAATTCTCCCCATTTTGATATTATTAAAAGGGCAAGGGACTATTTGACATGTCTCGTGAACACTCAGCTGTCCTGCTATGTTCATGTGATACTAAAGAGATGAGAAAACGGGCGCACATGCACAAAAAAAAATCATAAGTACTAGGAGTAAAAATTAGAGCGAAAAACCATGGATATAAACCTACCCAATAGAAAAATCAGTCGATTTGCTGTGTTTTCAGAGTAGAAGAAATTTGGACAATGTTAGGAATATTTCCCTCAATGTTCCCTAGATGTGATTTGAAGAGTCATCACCATCAACACTAAGAGCATAGTTGTATTTGATGTTGGTTAAGCTCATTATGTACAGGATATTCCTTGGAATAAGTTTAGATAGGTTGTCTAAGTGGTTGTGACAGGTGGTCACAAGGTAGAGAAGTGGAGAGATAGAAATCTGTCTAAGTCCAAAGGCGTTGAGTGAAGTCAGTTCACTCAATGCCAGAAGTCAAAGAAGGATACTGGAAAGACTGAAAATTGCCTAAGTCCACAGGTATTGAGTGAAGGTAGTTCACTATCGAGTAAAGGAGTGGACAATCAAAGCCCAGTAGTTTGCAAAGAAATTCTGCGGCTAAGTCCACATGCGTTGAGTGAAGGCAGTTCACTCAACGCCGTATAATAAGAGACATCAAGTACAACGTAGTCTGCAAAGCAATCATACGACTAAGTCCACAGGCGTTGAGTGAAGGCAGTTCACTCAACGAGGCATCGTGTGAATATAACAAAGGCATCGTGTGATGTCAAAGCTCAAGAAGAAAGACAAAAAAATCTGTCTAAGTTCACAGGCGTTGAGTGAGGGCAGTTCACTCAACGAGGCATCGTGTGAATAAAGTAAAGGTGTCATGTGATGTAAAAGCTCAAGAAAAAAGACAGAAAAATCTGTCTAAGTACAGGGGCGTTGAGTGATGTCAATTCACTTAATGCACTCAATGCCTGAGCAAGCTAGCAAACTTCAGAGAAGCGGCTAAGTATAAAAGTGTTTTGTGATGAAGTTTCACTCAACGCTCTCAACGCCTAATGATGTTGAAAATTTGACTAAGTCCAGATTCGTTGAGTGACGGTCATTCACTCAATGCACTAAACGCCTGGATTGATTCTGAATATTTGGCTACGTCCACAAATGCCAAAGTCAGCCAAAGTCAGCAAAAGTCAACACAGTTCAAATTAGTTGCGGGAAAGCTACAGAATACCACAATTAGTGACAGAGGCCTACTGTACGTCTTCTTCCATTAAAGCAAGTTGTAGCTGTCAACCTCAGGTGTTCTCCACTGCATCTTGGAGCCGTTAATTGGCGGAAGATAAAAGGGACAAGTTCAGAAGGAGGAACTTAACTCTTAGGATTTTATTCTTTTCACTAAGTTGCGGCTGAACTTCATCTTTCTCACCATTACTGCTGAGCTAGAATCTTGAAGTCGATCTAACTGATCAAAAAGTTTGTGCCAGTTAGCTGTAGCATTTTCTTTTGCTACAGCATGGTCAGATAAGCTTCTGATAAAGAAAGAGAAGCAGAGCTTTCAAGTTTCTACAGGTTCAGGTTAGTTATTTGAAGAACTCAAGACCTAGCAAATCTTCAGTCTTCTTCAGCAAGTTCAGAAATAAGTTTCTGAGGTTCTTCCAACAGAGGCAATTACTTACTTGTTAACCCAGAAATTGGCGATCCCTCCCAAGGTAGCTAGCTCACAAGTCACGAACTGCTCTATCTCATCCGGGGGGTTCGCGACCTATTTTCCAGCTAACCTCGCAGAAAGACTTCACTGTCCGCGCGGCAAGGCTAGCCGCCTAATAGTCTCCAGCTCTGCGGTGGCGTGGACTGCTTCCCAGTCTGCACCATAAGGTCGCGCGGTTAACCGGGCGGGCATCAATCTGAAAGAGAAGGGATAAATACTACTCTAGAGGGGGGGGGGGGGGTGAATAGAGTAATCAAAAATTGCACTAGCAAAGTTGACTTTCTACTCAACTCCCTTGGAGTTAAATGCGGAAAGAAAGTTATAGATATTTAAGATTAAACCTTAGAGCCTAATACAAGTGTTGTGCACAAACTAAAGCTAACTGTAATTACAGTTTAACTTTGGATCCTATCCAGCAACTAGCAAACCTAGTTAAGATCTAATCACAGCCACAATGCAAGTAATTAAACAAGGCAATCCAGACGACACAAGGAATTTATAGTGGTTCCCCAAACAACTTGGGTACGCCCACTCTTCTACCAACAAGGTAGGAATCCACTCAGGTTTTTGATCAGGTGCCCTGCCACCAACAAGATCTGCTTCAGGTAGATCAAGAGACCCTTTAGACTTTTGATCAGGTGTCTAAAAACCAAACACAGGTTTTTGATCAGGTGCCCTGCCACCAAGGGATACTTTTGAAGGGAGTAATAACCCTGTACAGGAGGGGGAAAAGAGGTTAAGGTGTCTTCTCTATTTTACAATAGATTAGAGAAGCACAATAACTTGCACTGAGCTATACAGCTCTAAAAGAATCAAGGCTCCCCCTGGCTCAAAGAACGTCCAGGTGAAGTCTTGCTTCAGTGCAGAAACACTTCAGTAAAATACTGAAGGAAGAACTACAAGAAGATATAAAATAAGAAATGAAAATCTTCTAGCAGCTATCTTCTTCTTCTTCTTCAAAAGATCTCTGAGTCAGAACTTCCTGGAACAGGAGAACTCAGGTTGAAGAAGAGCGGAAGAGCTAACACTTCTCAGTTGAGTGAAGATTGCTGAGAGCAGTTAGACTTGTTCTTGCTGTAAGCTTGCTGAAATGAATATAATCTGAGAACTAGTTGATCTCTTTTCTATGTGGACTAGTTGATTTCTTCTTCAAAGAAGTCTTTATATATCAGTAGCAACAACGGCTCTAATTGAGTTTGAATCTTGTCTTTTTCTGAACTCTGCAAGCTGGGCTGCAAAAAGCATAAAGCAACAACAAACTACAGCAGGCAGATATCCTATAAAAGGATAAAGCTTTCTAAGAAGCTGCAAATACTTCTGATGAAATAATATAAGAGAAAGTCACATCAGAAAGAACTCTTTACGGCCAAGGAAGACTTTTTGAGTCTAACGGCTATAAAGGACAGCCTGGCAGATAAAGCAGATTGCATATCTCAGCTATAAGACAAACAACTTTGTCAGAAAAGATTAGCTCATGCATATAGAATGGAACTGATATTGCATGGAAATAATGTCACAAATTATTCAGATAATCTTTTATAAAATATGCCAGAATAGATATTAAATTAGTCACATCATAGAAGACGACAAAACTAAATAAGAGCATACAGCAAAACGTCGAACGACCCTCGGAGATCGTCGAACGGCGCACGAAGATCGTCGACCTATCGGATAGATAGTCGAACGATCCAGATAGTCGAACTATCAAAGAAGATAGTCGAACTACCTCGGCAGATAGTCGACCTATCAGAACAGATAGTCGAGCTATCAGATAGTCGATCTATCCGGACAGATAGTCGAACTACCAAACGAAATAGATAGTCGACCTATCAAGCAGATAGTCGACCTATCACAGAAAACAGATAGTCGACCTATCAACAGATAGTCGACCTATCAAAACAAAACAGATAGTCGACCTATCACAGAAAACAGATAGTCGACCTATCAACAGATAGTCGAACTATCAAAACAAACAGATAGTTGATCTATCAACAGATAGTCGAGCTATCAGATAGTTGAACTATCAGGACAGATAGTCGAACTACCAAAGCAAGCAGATAGTCAACCTATCAACAGATAATCGAGCTATCAGATAGTTGAACTATCAGGACAGATAGTCGAACTATCAAAGCGACACAGATAGTCGACCTATCAACAGATAGTCGAACTACCAAGACAAACAGATAGTCGATCTATCAACAGATAGTCGAGCTATCAACGCAGACAGAACGTCGACCAACTGATAGACGATCGTCGATCAGCCGATAGATGATAGTCGAGCGACGTTCGACTATAGTCGAACGAAAAACTACTTAACCAAATATTCATTCTGGAAAAGCAATTCTACACAACTAGAGAATCTAACCTATCAACTAACCTTTGACCATAGATAAATCTTGGGTCAAGAGACAGAAAGAGAGGACTGAACTCAAATCAAAACCTAGGGTACCAACAATCTCCCCCTATTTGAGTTAAGTCTCTCAACAAATAAAACAAACAACACTAATTACAGAAAGTAAATAAAATGCATAAAGGGAAATAACTAAGCAGATATCATCAATCAATCAGATAAAAATAACTGTCAATCAATGACTAATTAAGGTGCTTTAGAGTTTGATTCAGGATTAGAAGAACTAGAAACAAAAGTAATTTTCCTTGTAGGATCTAGAGCTTCTTTCTTCGATAGCTTCAAATCTTGTTCTCCAATAATTTTCAATTTAGATGTCCTTGGGACCACTGCCTCTGGATGCTTTTCCATATATTTTGAAGCATCAAACATCTCAGGTCTGACCTGAAACTTTTCGAGCTCCTTCTTTCTGAATTTAGACATAGTAGTTAATCCGGCAGTATCCTTTCCTTCAGCTTTTGCTTTCCTTATCTGCGCAGCTCCAACCAGTTCAAGAAAACGAGCCATCCTAAAGTTAGGATCAAGCTCTGGGCTTTCATAAACGATCTCAGAAGAGGAATCAACTAGTTCTTTATCTTGATTAACTAAATAACAAGAGATAGCAGACTTAGCAAAGTTCTTGCTAGAATTTTCAGATAAAATAAATTACTTACCTTTTGGAACAACTTTCTCAATATGCACTGGCTTTGGAGATGGAACCTTTTTCTTTGGAGAAGGAGGAGGGGAAAAGGTTGGTCTTTGATAAACTATCTCCTTAACTTGTTCGTTCACTGTATCAGTTCTTTGATAGCCAGTTTGGCTTTTACCTTGGAAACCTTGAGAACTTTTCCTTTGAGCAGGCTGGGATGGATTTGATCTTTCAGATTGAGAGGCAGATTTAGAAGATAAATTTCCTGAGGCTCCTGCACCGGGAGGTGGAGGAGGAGGATCTCTAGGATTCCATCTAGGAGCAGGAGGGTCATACCTCTTAGCCTTTTTCCTTTGCTTTTGCTGATTTTTAGAAAACCACATCCAATGCTGGAATTCTTTTGACTTGGGATCAATCCCTTTCAGTATATAATATGGTGTATCATTTTCTGGATTTGCAGGAGGAGGAACTACAGCCTTTCTTTTCTTTTAGCAATCCTTTTTCTCTTAGAATCAGCAGATTCATCAGAATTAATTTCTTCTTCAGAATTTGAAGAGATAGGCATATCATAGGTATCAATAGCCTCTTTCAGAGCTCTTTCTTTTTTCCTTTAAAGCAGCTTTTTCCATTTCTTCTTCCATGGCATCCTGTGCCAGGAGAGTATCTAAGTCCAATCCTGGGGAATCATCCCATACCGTAGATTTTTCAATTTGACTTTCAGAATCCATTTCTTGAAGCTTAGGAACTGTCGTGGGGACCAGTTCAATTTGCACTGCTTGCTCAGAAGACTCAGAAGCTAAAACAGCTACTTCTGGGTCAGGTTGAACTTCAGAAGCAGGTTCACTTACTGGCTCTACAACCACTTGATCTTCAGGGGCAGACACAGGTTCAGGCTCTTTAGCATCTAAAATCTCTAGAGCAGGTTCAGGTTCTGGTTCTGGTTCTGGCTCTTGGACAACAACTACTTCTTCCATTATATCTGTAGGATTAGGAATAAAATCTTGCTAAATGACATCTAGTCATCCCTTCCAGATATTCCCAAACTAGCATATCAATTGAGTAATCTACAAATTGAGAAAGAGACATACCTTCAGCATATTCTTCAGGGTTTCCTAACTCCCATAAATCATCTAGAAAGGAGGTGATAATTCCTTCTAGGTACTGGGCAACCAAGGGAGTTGAGGATTCTTCTAAGTAAACTTTTACTACAAACTCTATCAACATGATTGCATCAGATATTTCCTTTTCAGATGGAGGAGGAGGAGGAGCTGAATCTTCTGCTACTTTCTCTGTTACTGCAAGATGAACTGCTGCTGGAGGGGAGGCCAAAGGCTGCTCTGAGATATCTTCATCAAGCATCTCCCCCTGCCTGATTTCAGTAGGGACTGAAACCAGGCCCCTAGAAGAAGAGGGCTCAGCAGACTTTGAGAGTGCCAGAATAGCAGCAGTCAAAGAAGATATGGAAGAAGCAAGGGGAGAAATTGCCACATCAATCATAGTTTTGATTGAGGGGGTAATTAACTCCACAATGCTAGCAATAAATGCTGGAGTTATAACAAAAGAAGAAGATGATGATGATGGAATTTCTGAGGGTAGAAGAACAGTAGGGGTGGTATGTGCAATATGAGCTGGAGAATGTGCTGGAGATGGAGCTGGAGAATGATGTGGAGATGCATGGGTGGATGCAGGGTGATCAAGATGATCTGAAGATAGAATTGGAGAGTGAAGAGGAGTTGGAATTGGGGAATGAACTGGAGAAGATATTTCAGACGCCAACAAATCAAAGCTGGGTTGAGAAATCCCAGCACGATCAGTCGGGAGAGAAGATGCAGGAGGAGAAGCAGAATGTCGTACTTCAGTTGAAGTTGAAGGAACTTCAACTGCAGTAGACGGCATAGCAGAAGAAGAGGATGGAAGAGAGATATCAGCTGAGCCAGCTACTAGAAGGGGGGGGGGAGTGACTGCGACAGTCCTGGTGCTCTCAGATATAACTGGAGCAACCCCTGCGGGAGCGGGCTTCAGGAAAGTCCTTTTCCACTTTGAGAACAACGAAGGATCCATCTTCTTACTCGCGTTGATGGAGGTGGCGGCAGCCACAAGCAAATGGGGGTATTTCTCCTTCAGAAAAATACTAACAACCCTTCCTAGGGTAACCTCTTTCTTTCCATTCTTCTTTCTTATTAAATCAAACATGATGCCAGCCCAATTTATCTGCTTCTTATTAAGAATTGCACACATTAGTGCAAATTGTTGCCTTGTGATATTGTCGTGGGCTGAGTGCTTTCCCAGTAGCACTTTTCCAACAATTTCCGCAAGAAACTTGATCTTGAACGGGAAATTCACCTTGAGCAGCTTGGAGGGGATGCCTTCGGCATGTCCCAGCTCAGTTAACATTCTTCCGAATTCAGGAGCATCTTGCTTATACTCTTCTTCACCATTAATTAAACCAAAAATTTCAGTTAGAACAGCGGGAGTCAAAATTACCTCTTCTCCGCTGATTGTCCCGGTCATCGAATCATCAGTCGACGATGAAGTGAAGGCCCACTCTTTGATTTCCTGAGTGTTTATCTTTATCCTGTAGGACATGAGCCTCTCTAGGCCTTGATCTCTGCACAGATTTAGGATTTCTACTATCCCTGGTTCGCAACTGCTGAAGGTGTCGAAATCAACGATGAATCTGGCATCAAACTTTACCACTGCAAGAAGAGCTGGAGCAATCGCCATTGAAAACGCTGTAGAAGACGAGGACGGAGAGATGGCGAGGACGGGGCAGCAGAACACGCGAGACAAAGAGCAAGCGGGAAGACGGAATGCGAAAAGACGCTCTCCGTCGACGATAAGAGCAACTATCTTTTAACCTAGGTCGACCATCGTCTTTATATTAAAACAGCGATCGTCGATCTATTTAAAAGATACTTGAGACGATAGTCGAGCGGTCGTTCGACGATCGGTCCTGAAGCAGAGTAGTCGATCAATCGTTCGACTATTTCTGTCTTCACAAACAGCAAGCTGTCGTCAACCATAGATCGACGATAAGCTCAACCTGTTCGACTATCTTCGAACGCCGGTCGACAATCTTCAAGCAGATAAGCCATCATCAACCATAGGTCGACGATAGGCTTGCTCCGCTCGACTATCGTCGAACGTCGTTCGACTATCTTCGAACAGATTTCAACAAGGCAAACGTCACACTTAGTCTCGTCCATTAATCATGCCTAGTTGAACTAAAAAGAACAGATGCTTCTATTCATCTAAGGGCTTGGTGAATATATCACCTCTCTGAAGGTCTGTGGATATGAACTCAAGGCTAATCTTGTTCTTTTCCACACAATCTCTCAGGAAATGGTGTCTAATCTCAATGTGTTGGTCTTACTCTAATAGACTAGCTTTCTCTTGCGCACTTACAGTGGCCCCAACTACCTTCAGAAAAAGACGATGGGCTTAGTCATAAAACAAATATGACTAAGTGAGAAAACCTACCTCTTCAAGTACTGTCCAAGGAAACAATAAAAATTAGTAGCTATAAACAGTTATATATATTCATATCATGTACACATGAAAATATGGAATCAATAGCATATCATTCACATTACTTCATTCTTATGCTTCGTTTTCATCTTCTTGTTATTTTTCAAATCATAAGGGTATGTTTACATGCATCTGGGTCTTCAACGACTTCTGAGCCTTCAATGGCTTCTGGCCTTCCACGGCTACATAAAATTTCAAAGATTCTGTCATGGGTATTCATACCCCCCCATAACACTGGGTTAACCCTTATCATTTCATTTGCATTCCTCTTTATTTCATTTGTATTCATACCTCTCAAAAGATCCGCATTATTCAATGTGTATTTGATTTCTAATTTTTCCCTCAGCATTATTGCTTATTTCCAATTTTCGCATCCGTTAGCAATTTGGAGATATCAGTGATTCCAAAATGAAACAAATACAAAAGTAATCATTATCGAAGTCACCATCAGTATAGAGGAACAAAAAGTCTGAACTAGTAAAGAAGTAAAAACCCACCCCAAGTTTGCCTTTACCCTTGTGCCTCGTCGGATTCTCGTCGCGTCTATCGCCGGACGCCATCCTCCTAAAATATATTTATCTGAGGCAAAATAGCAGAAGAACAGCAGGAAAAACAGCAGGTATCAGCACCCGAAATCAACAGAGAACCAGAAGATAACAGCAGGTAATACAACCGTTAAAACAACACCCACAGTCGGACAGCATCACCAAAGGCTGCGCACAAGGGTCACCAATCCAAGGCAAAAAACCCCCATCAAAACAGCGAGCACAGCTCATGGAAACATTTAAAACAACCCACCAAACAACCAACTCATCAACATCTAACCCAGCCGGCCAACACAAGTAAAGAAAGCTATGATAGCTCTCAAAAGTCCATAAACAGCAGTCCAAACAGCTATCAAATTAAGGCAGAATCATCAAAGTTCCTTTACCAGAAACCCTAGTTGAAACCAATTTGAAAAAATTGCACTCTTAAATTTCAAATACAGGAAGGAGGAGGTGAAGGGAGAGAGGAAAAAGGCTCACAGTGAGGAGTTGCAACCCAAAATAGTCGGCTCAAGTACAGAATCAGAGACTGTCGACCAAGAAGAGAGCTAGGCCACAGCAGTACCCCTTGTTTCTCCACTCGACAGGAGCTCTAGGAGGCGGAAATGAAAATATTGGGAGAGTGTTATTAGCTAAATATAAAGCCAACATTCACCGCTTAAGCCAAGCCTAGAGTTACCGCTTAAGGAATTCTCCCACCCAGTCAACATAATATAGATAGCTGGTCAAAACGCAGCCATAGCCTCAATTGTAATAATATAATATCCCATATCAATGTCATTCAATCAGCACCAAGTACGAGCCGACTCATGCAAAGTTCTTCCTCCAGGAAGTACAAATTCAATTCCACCATCATAATGTTCCATATAGCAAAATAAAATGAAACAAAAAAAAACGTCGCAAAATATATAAAATATCGAACTAAAAAAACATACATTGTGCGACGTTGAATCGACACTGATTGTCAATCCTTTCATCATCGGGAATTTCTTTTTATGAAGCACTTGTACTGTCACACATGATTTTAGTGTTCTTGTGTGAGTACCCATAATCCAAAAGTGAGTATCCACCTGTGAACAATAACTGGCAACTGCTAAATTCAGCTTCTGCAGTTGAAGTTGAGACAGAGGCCTGCTTCTTACAGAACCAAGAGACCAATCTCTCTCCCAGGAACTGACAAGTTCCTGAGGTACTTTTCCTGTCAACTCGACAACCAGCATAATCAGAATCAGAATATCCAATTAATTCAAATTTTGACTCAGCTGGGTACCAAAGTCCTAGATTTGGACATCCCTTCAGGTATCTCAAAATTCTCTTGAGAAGAATCAGATGAGATTCCTTGGGGTTGACCTGGAATCTAGCACAAAGGCATGTAGCAAACATTATGTCTGGCCTACTTGCAGTTAAATACAATAAGGAACCAACAATGGCCCTATAATTCCCTGATCATCAGAATCAATAACTACATTAGTAGCCATAGGTGTATGCATTGCTGAAGCATCTGCCATCCCAAACTTCTTTACCAATTCCTTGGCATATTTGGATTGGGATATGAAGATACCATCAGCATCTTGCTTTACTTGGAGACCAAGAAAGTAAGACAGCTCACCCATACTACTCATCTCAAACTTGGAATGCATCAAGTTAAAAAACTTTTTGCACAGTTTGGTATCAGTGGAACCAAAAATAATGTCATCCACATACACCTGAACTAACAGGATTGTGTCCTTGTGGTGCTTGACGAAGAGGGTTCTATCAACTACTCCCCTAGTAAAGTTGTGCTCTAACAGGAAACTAGCTAAAGTCTCATACCAGGCTCTGGGAGCTTGCTTTAGTCCATAAAGAGCTTTCTGCAACTTGAAAACATGTGAGGGCTGAGTTGAAGAAACAAAACCGGGTGGCTGTTCAACAAAAACCTCTTCCTTTAGCTCACCATTAAGAAAAGCACTTTTGACATCCATTTGAAAAACCTTAAACTTCATGTAGGCTGCATAGGCTAAGAAGATCCTTATTGCTTCTAGCCTTGCAACAGGAGCAAAGGTTTGGTCATAATCTATACCTTCCTCCTGTCTGTAGCCCTGAGCTACAAGCCTAGCTTTATTCCTTACAATGATGCCATTTGCATCCAACTTGTTTCTATACACCCACTTGGTGCCTATGATCAGTTGGCCTTTAGGTCTTGGAACCAAAGTCCAAACTTTACATCTCTCAAACTGATTGAGTTCCTCTTGCATAGCAATGATCCAGCGGGGATCTAGCTCTGCATCTTTAATGGTGAGGGGCTCAATCTGTGAGAGGAAACAAGCATACAACACATCCTGTCTTAACTGATGTCTTGTTTGAACACCAGCTGATATGTCTCCTATCACTTGAGATGTGGGGTGATCTCTAAGTGTGACAACATCAGCAGGTGGGATGTGATCTTCAGCAACAGTTGGGATTAATTCCTCAGGAGGAATTTGATCTACTGTTGGTGGAACAACAACAGCTTCAGCAATGTCTTCATCACTGTCTGATTCAGTGATATGAAGAGTTGAGAGATGGAGGATATCTTGAGTGACATCTTTAGAAGATTCTTGTACCGATAATGAACTTGAGGAAGGAGAATTTTCCTTCTCCTTGTAAAACATTTGGGATTCATCAAAGGACACATGAACAGACTCTTCAATTTTAGAAGATGATTTATTAAATACCCTATAAGCTTTGCTTACTTGGGAATATCCTAGAAAAATTCTCATTGAAGCCTTTGCTTCAAACTTTCTAAGATATTCTTTATTGTTATTATGAATATAAACAATACAACCAAACACTCTAAAATAATTTATTTTAGGTTTCTTTCCTTTAAGTAACTCATAAGGAGTTTTACACTTAAGCTTGTGTATCAGACTTCTATTCAAGACATAGTTGGCTGTACTAACAGCTTCTGCCCAATAGGAAAGAGGCATATTAACATCTACCAACAATGTGCCAACAGCTTCAATTAGTGTTCTGTTCTTCCTTTTAACCACCCCATTTTGTTGGGGAGTTCTAGGAGCTGAGAAGCTATGTTTGATACCTTCTCTCTCACAGAATTCTTGCATGAGAAGAGAGTCAAACTCAGTACCATGATCACTTCTGATCAAGGCCACATGAGTAGAGTACTCAGTCTGCACACATAATAGAAAGTCTGTAAGGGCTTTGAAGTTATCAGCCTTAGTTCTCAAAAGAACACCCAAGTGAATCTAGAGAAGTCATCTACAATGACTAGGGTGTAATACTTCCCTCCTAAACTCTGTACATTTATTGGGCCAAATAGGTCCAAATGTAATAAATACTGGATTCTAGGAGAATCACTTTTATTTACTGATTTAAAAGAGTTCTTGGTTTGCTTGCCTAGTTGACAAGCCTTGCATAGGCTCTCCTTCTTGTAGGGGAAAGAAGGTAAACCTCTAACAAGGTTGTGTTTAGATAACCTAGATATATTCTTGAGGTTAACATGGCTAAGCCTTTTATGCCACAAGGTATTATTATTAGTTACTTCATTAAACAGGCAGATATCAGAATCAGTTGAATTAAAATCTACTAAATAAATGTTACCTTGTCTAATGCCTACCAATACAACACTATTATTTAAAGTAATATTACAGAGAGAGTTAGAGAATGATACCTGGTATCCAGCATCACATAATTGACTTACTGAAATTAGATTGTGCTTCAGTCCAGTCACATAAGCAACTCTCTTGAAAGTAACAGCTCCAATAGTCATCCTGCCATAGCCTTCAGTTTGACCACAGCTTGAATCTCCAAAGATTACCTTTGGGCCAAGCTTTGCCTTGAACTTTGACAGATGTTCTTTATTTCCTGTCATATTCTTGGAGCAACCACTATCCAAATACCACTTATTTTTAGTGATAGGATAGGTCTTCACCTGCAAATAAAACAATTTAAACATCGTGGACCCAGATAACCTTGGGTCCCTTGTTTTTCACATAAGAAAAACTGGAAATAAAAGAATAAGCAGGCTGAGGGTGATAACCTAATGGGTAAGATCTCCTAGGTGGGATTCTCCATGCAGATGATGGGTCAATGAACCTAGGGTTTCTATTCATATTCGGGTTTCTAAAGTTCTGGGTGTAATTTTGAAATTCATATTGGAAACGTCGACCAGCGTTCGATGATGGCTGCTCAGATCATCGATCTCCGTTCGACCACTGAGCCTGCGATTGTCGATCGACGTTCGACGATAGATGCTCAGATCGTCGAGCTTCGTTCAACCACTAAGCCTGAGATCGTCGAGCAGCGTTCGACGTTTTTTGTAATTCTTTAAATTTCTGTTTTCTTTTCTCTCTTTTAGCTTTATTTAAAGCTCTATTTACTTGATTGACTTGCTCAGTGTTCTTTATCCCATCAGCTGAGATAAAGTTCACTGGAGTTGAAAGTTGGTTTTTAAGAATGATTGGGGGTTCACTAGAAGATGCTCCTAAGCCTAATTTGTTATTGCCTGTCCTAGTGTTAGACATGCTGGTTATTTCAAGCAACTTAAGGCTTCTACCATTTAGAGACTCTTCTAACCTTTTGGATTTAGCTAACTCATTCTTAAGAAATTTAATTTCTTCACTAGAATTAGTGAGATCTTCCTTTAACTTAATGTTTTCAATAGATATGATTTCTGATTCAGCTAGCCTATGTCTAAGTTCTTTAATCTCCTTTTCAGAACTAATTAAATCTAAACATAAAGATTTAAATTCTAATTTAAATTCTGCAGAAGTGAAATCATAAGAAGATAGTACCTCATCTTCTGTTGGCATTTCTTCATCTGAATCTGAAATCTCTGCAGCTGAATGATTGCTGCAGGCATCAATTGCCATTAGGCAAACTTCCTTTGCCTTCTTTTCTTCTTCAACCTCACTGGAGCTTGAGGAAGAGGATTCCTCATCAGAATCACTCCAGGTTTCAGCGACAAAGCCTCTCTCCTTCTTTTTATTCTTGTAGGAGGATGGCTTGGAGTGCTTCCTGTGCTGATCCTTATCTTTCCTCTTTTCTTTATTCTTTTCCTCTGGACAATCTGGAAGGATATATCCAGGCTTCCTGCAACCATATCAGATAATTTCTTTAGAAGGGGTGCGATCATACCTTGGCTTTTCTTCATACTTTGAAGACTTCTTTCTGAATTCCTTCCTTCCCATCTTGAGAAACCTTTTGGCAAATAATGCCATCAGTTCCTCATTTGACTGACTTCCTTCAGAAGTGTCAGCAGCTTTAAGAGCAAGGGTTTGCTCTTTTCTTGTAGGAGTTGGAGTCTTTGCTTCAGCTTCAGCTTCCCTGGACTTCAGCACTTGCTCAAAAGACTTGAGCTTGCCGAGAAGGGCTTCTGTTGAGATTTCAGTTGTGCTTCTGGCCTCCTTGATAGGCCAGATCCTCAGATCCCATGTGCTAGGGAAGCACATAAGAATCTTATCATTGACCTCTGTCAATGAAATATCCTTGTCAAGGGCCCTCAGCTCATTGATGATTGAGCTGAGCCTTGTGTACATGACTTCAACCGATTCAGCATCAGTTTTCTTGAAATTCTCATATTATGAGATAAGGTTGGACCTCCTGTCCTTCCTTTCATCAGCTGAACCAGCTACAATCTGGTTCAGTGTATCCCACATAGCTTTTGCTGAGGAGCAGTCAGCAACCTTCTGGAATACTTCATCAGACATTGTCTGAGACAGAATGTTCATTGCCTTGGCATCTGCTATCTTTGCCTTTTTGTACTCATCATTGTAGTCTGGAGGAGGCACTGCACTCATATCAGATGATGAGGCAGTAGCAGCAGCAGGTGCTCTTGGTGGTCCTGACAAAATAGAAGCAAAAATACTTTCATCAATAGAATTCATATATAATTTGATCCTTGCCTTCCAGATGCCAAACTTAGCCAAGTTGCATGCTGGAGGTCTGGTGCTAGAATAATCCTTGGACTGGGCCATGATAGTGAAAGTGAATATCTATAAACTTTGGTATCTATCAGGATCTTGTGACTTAGGTGTTAGCCTATACAGTCAGTCAACCTCCCTCTGATACCAATTGAAAGAGAAGGGATAGATACTACTCTAGAGGGGGGTGAATAGAGTAATCAAAAATTACACTAGCAAAGTTGACTTTCTACTCAACTCCCTTGGAGTTAAATGCGGAAAGAAAGTTATAGATATTTAAGATTAAACCTTAGAGCCTAATACAAGTGTTGTGCACAAACTAAAGCTAACTGTAATTACAGTTTAGCTTTGGATCCTATCCAGCAACTAGCAAACCTAGTTAAGATCTAATCACAGCCACAATGCAAGTAATTAAACAAGGCAATCCAGACGACACAAGGAATTTATAGTGGTTCCCCAAACAACTTGGGTACGTCCACTCTTCTACCAACAAGGTAGGAATCCACTCAGGTTTTTGATCAGGTGCCCTACATCCAATAAGATCTGCTTCAGGTAGATCAAGAGACCCTTTAGACTTTTGATCAGGTGTCTAAAAACCAAACACAGGTTTTTGATCAGGTGCCCTGCCACCAGGGGATGCTTTTGAAGGGAGTAATAACCCTGTACAGGAGGGGGAAAAGAGGTTAAGGTGTCTTCTCTATTTTACAATAGATTAGAGAAGCACAATAACTTGCACTGAGCTCGACAGCTCTAAAAGAATCAAGGCTCCCCCTGGCTCAAAGAACGTCCAGGTGAAGTCTTACTTCAGTGCAGAAACACTTCAGTAAAATACTGAAGGAAGAACTACAAGAAGATATAAAATAAGAAATGAAAATCTTCTAGCAGCTATCTTCTTCTTCTTCTTCTTCAAAAGATCTCTGAGTCAGAACTTCCTGGAACAGGAGAACTCAGGTTAAAGAAGAGCAGAAGAGCTAACACTTCTCAGTTGAGTGAAGATTGCTGAGAGTAGTTAGACTTGTTCTTGCTGTAAGCTTGCTGAAATGAATATAATCTGAGAACTAGTTGATCTCTTTTCTATGTGGACTAGTTGATTTCTTCTTCAAAGAAGTCTTTATATATCAGCAGCAGCAACGACTCTAATTGAGTTTGAATCTTGTCTTTTTCTGAACTCTGCAAGCTGGGCTGCAAAAAGCATAAAGCAACAACAAACTATAGCAGGCAGATATCCTATAAAAGGATAAAGCTTTCTAAGAAGCTGCAAATACTTCTGATGAAATAATATAAGAGAAAGTCACATCAGAAAGAACTCTTTACGGCCAAGGAAGACTTTTTGAGTCTAACGGCTATAAAGGACAGCCTGGCAGATAAAGCAGATTGCATATCTCAGTTATAAGACAAACAACTTTGTCAGAAAAGATTAGCTCATGCATATAGAATGGAACTGATATTGCATGGAAATAATGTCACAAATTATTCAGATAATCTTTTATAAAATATGCCAGAATAGATATTAAATTAGTCACATCATAGAAGACGACAAAACTAAATAAGAGCATACAGCAAAACGTCGAATGACCCTCGGAGATCGTCGAACGGCGCACGGAGATCGTCGACCTATCGGACAGATAGTCGAACGATCTAGATAGTCGAACTATAAAAGAGGATAGTCGAACTACCTCGGCAGATAGTCGACCTATCAGAACAGATAGTCGAGCTATCAGATAGTCGATCTATCCGAACAGATAGTCGAACTACCAAACGAAACAGATAGTCGACCTATCAAGCAGATAGTCGACCTATCACAGAAAACAGATAGTCGACCTATCAACAGATAGTCGACCTATCAAAACAAAACAGATAGTCGACCTATCACAGAAAACAGATAGTCGACCTATCAACAGATAGTCGAACTATCAAAACAAACAGATAGTCGATCAATCAACAGATAGTCGAGCTATCAGATAGTTGAACTATCAGGACAGATAGTCGAACTACCAAAGCAAGCAGATAGTCGACCTATCAACAGATAGTCGAGCTATCAGATAGTTGAACTATCAGGACAGATAGTCGAACTATCAAAGCGACACAGATAGTCGACCTATCAACAGATAGTCGAACTACCAAGACAAACAGATAGTCGATCTATCAACAGATAGTCGAGCTATCAACGCAGACAGAACGTCGACCAACTGATAGACGATCGTCGATCAGCCGATAGACGATAGTCGAGCGACGTTCGACTATAGTCGAACGAAAAACTACTTAACCAAATATTCATTCTGGAAAAGCAATTCTACACAACTAGAGAATCTAACCTATCAACTAACCTTTGACCATAGATAAATCTTGGGTCAAGAGACAGAAAGAGAGGACTGAACTCAAATCAAAACCTAGGGTACCAACACAATCTTTTCTCCATCTCGCCACTAGTTCGTGGAATCTACTTCAAGTCGCTGCAAGCAAGAACTGGCCGACCAAGGCTCTTCTTCAGTCCGCCTACGAAAGGCGGCCTCGCATCCCAGTCTGCGACAACCTTATTAACAGACCACTGAGTAGTGGACCGCCTAAGCATTGGGAGGATTCCACCTCAGTCCACTAATAGTAGGCAGACTCAATCCTAGCTCACCCAAAAGTGGCGGACTCGATCTTAGTACGCTAACAAATGGAGGACAGTCAACCCGCCAGTAGGTGGCAGACTCGCCTCTTCCTAGCACGAGGCGACCTGCCTCCAGGTTGCCTAACAGAAGGAGGAACTTCAGCAGGCGTCCTGCCTCCAGGTTGCCCAGGAGAAGGAGACCTGCCCCCTCAGCCCGCCTAGCAGGTGTGACCTGCTCCTTCTATTTGGCAGAAGGTGGCGGACTCGGTCTTAGTTCGCCTAAGAGAGATGGACTTGCTCCACCCTCCAACACTCTTCATCAAGCCACACATCACAGAGCGTACTCAACACCAGCCCGCCAGAATGTGGAAGACTCGTCTCATCCAGCAACAAAGGAGGACTCCCTGTCCATCATGTACCAGGCAAACTCTTTGCGCAGTCCGCCATAAGCACTTCGGCTTCCCAGCATCGGCTTCTCCCAGCAGTAAGCGAACTCCTTTTCAGTCCGCAGCATGTCCCAGACTCGATCGCAGCTCGCCCATATCATCGGGTTGACGTCATCAAGCCCAGTTCTGGAAGATTCCTCCTCGAGCCTATAAATAGCCCCTATACCTCTCATTTGTAGAGGATGACCCCCGGGCAGCAACCATCGCATCAAACCCTGTGGCTACAACTTTCTATCCTCCAGCACCGCTTACATCCTGCCCCCCAGTTCGGGTGGACTTATCCCTTAACCTGCACAGACAGGCCTCCCGGATTTCCTCTGCCTCAGCGACCTCAGGAGTCTTCCCGTCCTAATCGCATAGTCCACTCGGCCTAAGGCAGCGAACTGCAGGATCAGCATCCCGCATGGCCTCTGCTAACTCCATTCTCTAACCGCCAGCTACCCTTTATATTCTTGCATTTACTTTTCCATGTAAAGGAACCTGACCTAAGCTGTAATACAGGTTCATAATCAAAGGAAAGCCCGTCGCAGGAGTGACATTTAAGTCACAACAGACGAACTCTGTTGTTGCCACTGCAAGCATCCCCTCTCTCCTCTTTCCTCTTTCTCCACTCTTCACTCGCGCGACTCAAAGTAACTAGCTGTTCAGCAGTTCCTCATCAACCTCCCATTATCCCCGCATCCTCGGATCGAACGTGTTCACCTCTCTAGAGTGCGGAGAGGTGCATTTTGTGCATCAACAGTTAACATGCGACCTTCAGATTTTGAGCAGTTGATGAACATCAGTTGCATTGAAGATGTGGGTTCGAATTAAAAATACACCCAAGATTCAAGCAGCTATAACCTTTGATCCTTTTTGCAACCTAGAGCAGAAGAGCCTCTCTTTCCTTATAGCTCCATCAGGTTAAGTATGAATTCTCAATTTCACATGGCTGATGGACTAACATCTTATGCGGGGGAAGAGCAAGTTTCTTCTCCCTTTCCATCTCATATCCAAAAGGAAGTGGTTACATATGATTTCAACGAACATCGTCTACCAATCTATTCTGGGACAAGTGATCTGGTATCTCACTTACAAGCTTTGGAATCAATTGTTTCATTAAAAGCTCTGTCAGATGGTATCAAATGCAAGCTCTTTGTTATCTCTCTTGGAACTCAAGTGCTGGACTGGTTCTATCATTTACTACCTCTATCAATAACTTGGTTTAGCCATCTTCAAAGACAATTTCTCTCAAGGTTTGGAACCTTTAGGAAAAGAAAGAAAGACGTATCATCTCTTTTTCAGATCAATCAAGGAGATGATGACTCCAATGCTCACTTCATCGATCGATTTAAAAAGGAAACTCTTGACGTTATCAATGCTAATTAAGACTATTACAAATGTGCTTTTATAAGCGGACTTCGAGAAGGCCCTCTAAAATTCGAAATTACTATAAAGGGGCTCAAAACCTATGGGGATCTTATTAATTATACAAATCAGTTCGTTGGAGGTGAAGCAGCGAATCATGGCTATACATTTCATTTAAATCAGATGGCTCAAGCACAAGAAAAGGTTTCATGTCATCAGCGGGATGATGGATCCCATGATTATCTACCTCTTGATCATAACAAGAGATCTATGAAGGAAGCTCTTCACATTATAGAACAAGAGCCAGATTTTGAATGGCCCACCCATATGCGACCCGGTCGAAGATGTCACAAGGATTTATTCTGCCAATACCACATGTGTGTGGGTCATGATACAAAGAAATGCCGAGCTCTCCATAAGCTCGTGGATAAATTGCTAAAGAAAGGCAAGGTTCAAGAATATATTGCTTAAAAGCATCATTGTAAAATCCTCTAGCAACTTCGAGTACTTACTCAGTGCTAGGACTGCTTCAAAAATTTATTAGTGGTAAATTTTGTTTTACCCAATCTCCTTCAATCATGCTTTTCAATCGTTTGCACGATTGAATTTGTTCTGGAAACTTTGCGGCAATCAAACCCACTTTTTAGTGGTTGCCTGAGTTTTCTTTTTGCGATAATCAAACACACTTTTTAGTGGTCGCCCTAAATCTTTTTTTGGCATTCAAACCCACTTCTTAGTGGTCTTCTAAAAGCTTTTGAGTCCATTGTTTAGTGTCCACTCTCAGTAGAGGTGTTCCCTTCTCTTTCTTGAGTTTACAACTTTTTGTGACCTCGTGATAAAAGCTCTGCCCGCTTGGTCACCTACGTCTGTAATCCTCAAGTAGTCATTTCGCTTTTTTGGCTATATTTTATATGCCTGCTCCGGTCCTTCTTTATTGAAGAGATTTGTAGGGATAAGCATGGTATCCACGAGTTCTCTTCAGGTACTCGTACTTTAAATTTCCTTTTATATCTGCTTCTTACTTCTCTTTTGCAGAGATTAGCAGATATTCGTGAGTTCTCTTCAGGTACTCGTGTCCTTTATTTCTTGTTATATCTGCTTCTTACTTCTCTTTTGTAGAGATTAGCAGATATTTGCAAGTTCCCATCAGGTACTTGCAAGTCATTTTTTCTTTCATATCTGCTTCTTACTCTTCTTTTAGCAGAGATTAACAGATATTTGCAAGTTCCCCTCAGGTACTTGCAAGTCATTTTTTCTTTCATATCAGTTTCTTACTCTTCTTTTTGCAGAGATTATCAGATACTTGCAAGTTCCCCTCAGGTACTTGCAAGTTCTTTTTCTTTCATATCTGCTTCTTACTCTTTTTTTTGCAGAGATTTGCAGATATTTGCAAGTTTCCCTCAGGTACTTGCAAACCATTTTTTCTTTCATATCTGCTTCTTACTCTTCTTTTTGCAGAGATTAACAGATATTTGCAAGTTTCCCTCAGGTACTTGCAAGTCATTTTTTTCTTTCATATCTGCTTCTTACTCTTCTTTTTGCAAAGATTAATAGATATTTGCAAGTTCTCCTCAGGTACTTGCAAGCCATTTTTTTTCTTTCATATCTGCTTCTTACTTTTCTTTTTGCAGAGATTAGAAGATATTTGCAAGTTCCCCTCAGGTACTTGCAAGTCATTTTTTCTTTCATATCTGCTTCTTACTCGTCTCCTTGCAGAGATTAGCAGATGCTTGCAAGTTCCCCTCAGGTACTTGCAAATCATTTTTTCTTTCATATCTGCTTCTTACTCTTCTTTTTGCAAAGATTAGCAGATATTTGCAAGTTCCCCTCAGGTACTTGCAAATCATTTTTTCTTTCATATTTGCTTCTTACTCGTCTCCTTACAGAGATTAGCAGATGCTTACAAGTTCCCATCAGGTACTTGCAAATCATTTTTTCTTTCATATCTGCTTCTTACTCTTCTTTTTGTAGAAATTAGCAAATATTTGCAAGTTCCCCTCAGGTACTTGCAAATCATTTTTTATTTCATATTTGCTTCTTACTCTTCTTTTTGCAGAGATTAGCAGATATTTACAAGTTCCCCTCAGGTACTTACAAATCATTTTTTCTTTAATATTTTCTTCTTACCCTTCTTAATTGTAGAGATTAGCAGCTGCTTGCAAGCTCCCTTCAGGTACTTACAAGCTATTGTTCTTCTATACCTCCTCTCACCTTTATTTTGCAGAGCTCAGTAGAAGGCATTCACAAGTCTTATTCACTTTGCAAGAATAATTAAGGTACACACAAGATGTGCCTTTTTTCACTTACGATATCTTCCGTTACAAGAGAAAAGTAAGTTTACAGACTTTTCTAAGGAGAGACATCATGTTCTATATCTCTCCTTCTATCTTTCATTTTCCTACTTGGGGCAGATAGCAATTTCAGAGGTTACCTCTACTTTTTCGAAGTTTCCCACAAACTTAAAAAATTGTAGGGATTATGTTAACCCAGAAATCGACGATCCCTCCCAAGGTGGCTAGCTTGCAAGTCGCGGACTGCTCCATCTCATCCAGGTGGTTCGCGACCTATTTTCTAGCTATCGCGCGGATAGACTTCTCTGTTCGCACGACAATGCTAGCCGCCCGGTAGTTGCCAGCTCTGCGATGGCGTGGACTACTTCCCAGTCCGCACCATCAGGTCCCGCGGTTAGCCGGGCGTATAGCGGTCTCCTCTCCAACCCGCCACCAGTTCGCAGACTCTCCTTCAAGTCACCACAAGAAAGAATTGGCAGACCAAGGCTCTTCTTCAGTCCGACCACGAAAGGCGGCCTCGCATCCCAGTCTGCGACAACCTTGTTAATTGATCGCTTGGTAGTGGACCGCCTAAGCATGGGGCGGATTCCACCTCAGTCCGCTAGCAGTAGGCGGGCTCAATCCTAGCTCACCAAAAAGTGGCGGACTCGGTCTCAGTCCGCTAATAAATGAAAGACATTCAACCCGCCAGTAGGTGGAGAAATCACCTTTTCCTAGCACGAGGCGACCTGCCTCCAGATCGCCCAACAGAAGGAGGAACTTCAGCAGGCGCCCTGCCTCCAGGTCTCCTAGGAGAAGGCGACCTGCCCCCTCATCCTGCCTAGCAGGTGCGACCTGCTCCTTTTATTCGACAGATGGTGGAGGACTCAGTATCAGTCCGCCTAAGGGAGGTGGACTTGCTCCGCCCTCCAACACTCTTCATCAGGCCGCACAACACAGAGCGGACTCAACACCAGCCCTCCAGAAGGTGGCAGACTCGTCTCATCCAACAACAGAGGCAGACTCCCAGTTCGCCATGTACTAGGTGTACTCTTTGCGTAGTTCGCCAGAAGCACTTCAGCTTACCAACATAGGCTTCTCCCAGCAGTAATCGAACTCCTCTTCAGTCCGCAGCATATCGCGAACTCAATCACAGCTTGCCCGTAACATCGGGGCGACGCATCAAGGCCAGTTCTAGAATATTCCTCCTCGAGCCTATAAATAGCTCCCCATACCTCTCATTTGTAGAGGACGACCCCCAGGGAGCAACCATCGCATCAAACCCCGTGGCTACAACTTTCTATCCTCCAGCACCGCTTGCGGCCTGCCCACCAGTTCGGGCGGACGCAGCCCTTAACCCGCACAGACAGGCCTCCCAGCTTTCCTCTGCCTCATCGACATCAGGAGTCTTCCCTTCTTGATCACGTAGTCCGCTCGGCCTAAGACAGCGAACTGCAGGATCAGTAGCCCGCGTGTCCTCTATGAACTCATTCTCTAACCGCCAGCTACCTTTTGTATTCTTGCATTTACTTTTCTATGTAAAGGAACTTTACCTAAGCAGTAATACAAGTTCATAATCAAAGGAAAGCCCGTCGCAGGAGTGACATTGAAGCCGCGGCGGGCGAACTCTGTTGTTACCGCTACAAGCGGCCCATCTCTCCTCTTTCCTCTTTCTCCATTCTTCACTCACGCGACTCAAAGTAACCAGCTGTTCAACAGTTTCTCATCAACCTCCCATTATCCCCGTAACCTCGGATCAAATGTGTTCACATATCTAGAGCTCGGAGAGGTGCATTTTGTTCATCAACATTACTGAAGATCATTCTCTTGTGCTGAGAAGATATTTAGGGCTGAGATAACTTTGCTCAGGAAGCTAACACAGAGAAATTTCTCTGTGTCAAATCAACACCAACCAAACCCTTTCATTTCTGTAGGATCCTTTTGGATCTGAGTGTAAGGCCTTTGTGCCCGAGGTAGGACAGATTTGTCTGAGGTAGGATCCATCTTTGGATCTGAGTGTAGGACCTTTGGGTCTGAGGTAGGATCCTGTGTGGATCTGAGCTGTAGGGCTTTTGAGCCTGAGCTAGGGCAGTTTTGCCTGAGGTAGGAGAGTCATTCTATCTAAGTGTAAGACCTTTGGGTTTGAGGTAGGATCCATATTTGGATCTGAGGTAGGGCCTTGTGCATGAGCTATAGGAGAATCATTCTCTCTGAGGTAGGCTATCCTCCATAGCCTGAACTATAAGACTTGGGTTCAAGTCTGAGGTAGGTGATCAGTTGATCACTGAGTTGTGGGAGAAATCCTGAGGGATTTGTGGTGTAAGATCTAAGGAGCCGAGTTTTTGGAGAAGTGCCTTGTCTAACAAGAAGTTAGAAAGGTGGGAGGAGAGTGGATGCACCCATAATCTGGAGAACCACTATAAATTCTGTGTGTGTTCTTTGTAGTTTGTCTTGAAAGCATATAACTACTAACTAACTACACACTAAGTTAAAGATAATAATAAAAGACTAGAAAACCTATTCACCCCCTCTAGGCGTTTAGCTACCTTGAAATTAAAGACTTCTAAGTGGTATCAGAGGGAGGTTGCTCAAGAAGGACCTAACATTCAGAGAAGATCATAAAGGGTAGCTGAAACAAGTTCTATACTTATGGTTTCTAGAGAGAACCATAAGGAGCTAGGTTCCATAAAACTCGCCATCTGCAGGAAGGAGAGTTTTGGAATCTAGAAAGAGAGGGTCAGGATATTTATGGAAGCATATGACCCAAGGATCTTTGTGACAGTCAAATAGGGACCTTTCATCTCTATGAAGGTCTCAGTTCTGGATGCCAATGTCCAGACACCTAAGACATATTCAGAGATGACAAAGGATGAAGTCATCTTGGCTACATTGGATAAGAGGGCACATAACATTATTGTTAGTGTCATAGATGATTCAACCTTTCAGAATCTGGTTTACTGCCATACCTCCAAAGAAATGTGGGACACTCTTGTTGTATACATGGAGGGAACAAAAAAGGTAAGATATTACAGGAAGTCCATGCTCAACCAGGAGTATGAGGCTTTCAAGCAGTCCCTGAAAGAGAATATTGTTGCTTGCTAGGAAAGATTTTTCAGGATAATAAATTAACAGAGTACCTAAGGGATGGTCTTCAGTCATTATGAGATTAATGACAAGTTCCTAAGGTCTCTCACTAGATACTGGGATACTAAGATATGTGCCATCAGAGAAGTGGCCAAGCTAGCTGATACTCCTCCCCATATATTATTTGGAAAGTTGCTCTCTTATGAGACGCAGTTGGCTGCCAGGAAAGAGGAGGAGGCCACCAGCAAATCACTGGCCAAGGAAAAGACCTTGTCCTTCAGAGAAGATAACAACAGGAAGAGTAAGGAGAGGATTCCCACTCCCCTAAGGAGGCCAGCTGATTTAGACAGCTCAGAGTCAGATACATCAGAATGCAACATGTCTAATGAGAACTTTGCTACCTTCTCCAGGAAGTTTCAGAAGCTGATGAAGAAGAAACAATGGAAGAGCAGACCTTTCACCTCTTCTCATCACATGAAGAATCACTCCAAGGCTGATAAGTATGATTCTAAAGCTAGTAAACATAGTTGCTCTAAAATTGTTTGCTACTTTGCAGTAAACCTGAGCATGTTATAGCCGACTGCCCATTCAAGAGAAAGGAGGCTGGTGAGAAGAAACAACACCAGCACAAGCGAAAGAAAGAAAATTCCTTCATGGCTAAGAAGGAGAAGAGATGGAATGACTCATCTTTATCAGACTCTGAAGAAGAAGAAGCCAATATTGGGCTGGCTGTTGTTGCTGTTGAAGAAGAAGCAGAAGCAGAACCTGAATACTATCCGGCTGCCAGGATAAGGTATCACAACCCACATTTTCTCCGCATTAAACAATGTATAAGAGTAAGGGAAAACATGCATCATGATGCCATGTCAGCAGGGGATAACTGCAGATGCTCAGACAAAACTCCAACTAAATACCTTTATGAAAGATCTATAGGATACTAAGAGAAAATCCAGTTTAAGTTAAGCGGTTAGCCGTATCCCTTGGCTCAGTAGCTCATCTAGTCCATGAGAAAAAGATTGTTATACGCTGTAGAAGATACGTTATTTACGATTTTAGACGTCCTACATAAGTATAAACATCCCCAAAGGACAACTCATGATATGCAAGCCTCTAGATTTATAATAATCGAGAAAGTAGCTTTTACGACCGTTTGTAAGACCCGATTTTTTTTGCAAACACCCACCGGGGTCTTAGGCCCAGAACTGCCATTTTGCGATGACACCATCCTCCGGGATGGTCGACACCACAAAACGCCGATCCTGCCGGCCATCTCAATCACCATCGACAGAAAGTATAAGGAAGCGTAAATGCTAAGTACTCAAGTCCACAGTAACAAAACGAGGAAAAACATGCAGTAAATAAATCATCACCAGAAACAACGTCTAGAATGTAAACAGAAAGTAAATATGGGCTTATGCCCGGTACATCAAAGCCTCAATGTAATTCGCTCAGAAATGAAAAGCTACTAAAATCTTGTGAGCTCCACTCACTGATCCGGATGCCTGTCTGCCCGAACTACACTGGCCTGTCTTCAACTGCACCGTAGGCCTCTAGTGCTGCATCTCCAGCGACTGCACCCTGCCTCCCATCCGGAGCACCTAAAATATGGTGGTTAAACGACCGTCAGTCAAACTAGACTCAGTCAATCATTCCTCCACCCCTATACCCGTGGCTCCTAGGCACCGGCGGAAAGGAGTGAAGAGGAGGACCAAAAGCAGGGTGGAATCAAGAAGGTGACAACTATCCTAAGGAGTACAATATAACGAATGACAGGGTATAAATAAACTAAGTGTAGCAAAATGAATGCATCAAAGTAAACAGTAAGAGTTGTAAACTGATAAAACAGTAAGTAAAGTAAAAGGAAAATAACCATTGATTTATAGGGATCACCCCTATAGACCAAGGGGTCATTTTGCACGGCCTATCGTATAAAACGTCCCATACCATTTTATACGATAGGTGTCAGGGGTTATATGCAGTGTTTATGGTATGACATGCAATTATGCTATGATGTGCACAGACAAATGCAACTCACCCACACGAATCTATGCACACAGACCTTTAGTTCCCCTTTTCTGGAGTGAGCTAAACTCCATAGGAGCCTCCGATGTGGCCCGACGGAGACAGTGGGTTTGGCCGTCCACTCCTAGGTGACTTTAACCTCCGAGCTAGCCTACTCCAGTCCTATCACTATATGCAGACCACACTAAGCTACATGGTGCTCCCGTTAGGGGGTACTCCAATTTTCTCATCCAAATGCCCTAAAATCAATACTGGGAGTCTACCATGATCTAATATAACTAATTCCAAGATTTCCAAATTTTTCCTATTTATCGGGCATTTAATTTATTTATTCTAAGCCTCCCAATGCTCTAGTATGAACATGAAGTGCACTAATGAGCCAACAATAAATCATCATAAAATCAGTAAACATCCTATGAGGCATTTAAGCAGTAATTCCAAATTTTGAGAAATTGCAGAGGTGTTTAGGTCTATATTTCCTAATTTACCATTTAGGCCACTTCTACTATATTATGAAGCAAGTACTGTAAATATGTACCCAAAAATCACAAGAAAATTACAGAAGCGTGATGGTGACCTAAACCTATTAGAAACCAAGTCCCATGATTTTTCTTTAATATTTGGGCTCTGAATTTATTTTAATGTAAAATACTAATTTTGCTAGCTTAGTGAAGGAGATACTAGTTTTAATTATCTAAAAATCCAGAGAAAATTATAGAGTGACTATAATGGTTTGAAACACTCACTGACCAAATTTCAAAATTTTATAAATAATAATTGGGCATTATTTGTATTTTTAACTACCTATCACAAATGGTAAGTTAAAGAAGTAAGTACCCACATAATAAGATAAAACTCCCAAGAAAAATACAGAAGCCATAACATGCTATAAGATGCCCTAATCCAAGATTTCATTACATTCTAGTGAACTTAAATTCCAGAATCATCAAAATAAATATCTAGGGCACAACTAGGGTTGTGAATGAACTACTGTATAAATTAACTCAAAAATCTCAACAAAATTATATTATGGCCAATTAGACTAGAAAATCACCCTGCCAAAATTTTATTTGATTTTAAGTTCATTTGTCAGCATAATAAGGCAAATTAAGATTGGTGTCCTAAACTAGGGTTAGGATTTTAGGTTGCCTAACTGTCTCCAAATCCCTTAAGATTTTGTCTAGAGAACTATAATGTCCCTATGGTCCTCTCCACCAAATTTCAAGTCATTCCAAGGTCATTTGACCCCATGACCTTCACAATCCTACAAATCCCCATTAAGGGACCTACCCTAGGGTTCTAAGGCTACCCTACACCAAACCACCCCAAAATCCTTTGGAGGGTGTTTCATGCCCTAAAAAGTCAGTGTCCAAAATATCAGCCTCTGTTGAGGTGATATGACCACTCAAATTACATGTGGGGTGATTTACCCTAAATAGCCCTTTATGGGGCCAACTAGGGTTGAGTAAAAACCTAGTCAAAACACCTCCAAATGAGGTGAATTTTTTTTCAGCGTCCTATTATGTCTTCTAAGGACACCCACCCAAATTTGGTGGGATTTTGAGGTGTTTAAGACACTTAATTAAAATACACATGATTTATTAAATTTTTCTAAAAAATTTAGAAAAATGATTTCCAAAAATCCTAATTTTTGGACAGCACCTAGATATAGGTAAGATTAGGCCAGACCCCAAATTTCAAGTCATTTTGATGACTGGATTGGAGTGGGGAATTTTTCTAAGGTCAGGAAATCCCTATGGATAGACCTCACCAAAATGAGTGCTGAGGTCTATCCCGTGGTCCAAATCACTTGAACAAAATTTTAAAATTTCCTAGACTCATAGAGATACAATATTGTTGTTGACAACTTTTTCTGTATGAGCCTCTAAGTATTTTTTAGAAGTTAATGCAAGTTACATGCAAAAACATTACAGAAAAATATATAGAAATTACTTTAATCAAATATGTTTGCACACATCTTAAAAGTCGATCCGTCGGCTGGGAGGTTGTCTTCAACCTCCAGCCGACGGTCTAGATAGCACGCACCTGGGAGCACTTCTCCCTCCAACAGCCGGCCGTCCGACCACCTCCCCATCCAACCACCACCGCCACCACCTCCGTTGAGGTGGTGGCCATCGTTTGGCGGCGGCCAAGCCGCCGGAGGGGGTGGAAACCGGCGATCCCGACGGGTTGTTTTTAACGGAAATCCTAGGGAGAAATTTCTCCCGTTGGAGCTCAAATCGAGCTCATTTGCACTAGTTTTTGAACCTAGATCTAAGCAAAAGCATAAAGGAGAAGGAATGGACCTCATTTGGAGCCTCTCCTTGCTCCGATCGGCGGCCGCCATTGTTCCTCCTTGGAGCTTTGGGATCCATGGTGTTCCTTGCACAGAGACCTCAATTCACTCGGGTAAGAGGGGGTTTCAACTTCTTGAACCCCTCTAAAGCTGATGGTTGCTTTAATTTAAGGGGAGGAGGGCTCCATTAAGAGGCACCATGTGACCCCTCCTCTCCCCCATGGTCGGCCACTGTTGGGTACATTGGAAAATGTGTACCTGATTTGAAGAAGCCCAACCTAGCTCAATGATATACATCAAGGTGTATTTGATGTTGTTTTGAGTTGACATGTGCAGGTGAAGAATTAATAAAGTATGCAGAAAAAAATTCTAAGTCCAAGTGTCGACACAGAGAAGAATGTGTCGACACATAGAAGAAATTAGTCGACACAACACTGGGAAGCAGTGTCGACACATAGCAGTTAGTCTACAACTACACTGGGAAAAAGTGTCGACACAGAGGAAGTATGTCGACACATAGCAGTTAGTCTACAACAATACTGGGAATTTGTGTCGACACAGAAGAAAAGCGTCGATCTCAACATTGGGAAAATGTGTCGACACAGAAGAATATAGTCGACCTCAAGTTTGTCGACACCAGCAGGATGTGTCGACACAGAAGAATATAGTCGACCTCAGGTTTGTCTACACCAGCAGAATGGGTCGACACATTGTGATTAAGTCGACACATTATAGCAGAGTTAAAAGAAGACTGTGTCGACACCAGAAGGCTAAGTCGACACTTACTAAGTTATGATTCTACAACAACTGTGTCGACACACTGAAGAGTCAAGACCAAGTTATTTTCAGAAGAAGCTGTGTCGACTCAAAGGCAACTTAGTCGACATCACTAAAGACTGTGTCGACACCAAAGTCAATTGTGTCGACACAGATGGCCAGATGGTCTCGACACTTTCTGATAGACTGTCTCGACAACTTGTGGTTCAAGACTAAGGCACAGGACTTGTTTGAAGACTTGACAGCTGTGGGTTGCCACCGGTTAACTGAAGCTGTCAGACTTGTCAGAAAACAGTTAGAAACCGGATCAGCCGGTTATCATGAAGAAAGTCTATAAATAGACAGATTCAGAAGGAGAAAGTAACTTTGAAAAACTTTAATAAGAATCAAAAAGTTGAGAAGGATTACAATCCAATTCATTTCAAGAAAGTGCTAGGCACTTAAGAAGATCTCCTCCGGAAGATCTAAGAAGACTATCTAAGGATAGATCAAAGAAGAGTTCTAATCAGAATTCAGAAGAATCATTCAAAAGTGCTGGATAGACAGAGATCAAGCCAGAATTTGAAGAAGAAGAAAGAAACCACCAGTGGATTCTCAAGAAGCTGTTTGGAAATCAACTCAGCTAAGTTCATATTCAAGAAGCTTTGAAGAAAGCTCAGATACAGTTGATTTCATCAGCTGATCAAGAATTGTCTTGGCCTTTTCTCTCTCAATTCAGGCAAGACAGTTAAATAATCTTTTCTATATTTCTGTAGGATCTGTTTACACAGATCTGAGTTATAAGCCTGTGTTATAAAGGCTGAGTGTAGGAGTGTTGAACTCTGAGCAGTAGGGCTGTTTGCCTGAGTGTAGGAGAAGGGTCTTCTCTGAGTTGTAGGCCTTGGGGCAAGGCTGAGGTAGGGCTGTTGTGCCTGAGTTGTAGGAACCAGTTGGGTTCTGAGTTGTAGGAACTGTTGATCTGAGATTAGTGGAAGTTTGGCCGAATCTAGCATACTGCTAGATAGGTGAAGGGGGAAAGTGGATGTACCCAGACCTTGGGGAACCACTATAAAACATTGTGCAATCTGTGATGTTTTATTTTCTGTGATTGCTGTGATTATTGTGTTAGCCATTAAATTGAATTCTGCCTAGAAGTTTTTATACAGAAGTAGAACCTATTCACCCCCCCCCCTCTAGGTGTTTAGGCTGTCTTGAAAGTAAAACTATCAAGTGGTATCAGAGGGAGGTTCCTCAAAAAGAACTCAACAGTCTGAGGTAGATCTGAAAGGCAGATTCAAGATTCAAGAAGATGGGTTCTGGAGAGAATCATAAGGAGCTAGGGTCTATGAAATTACCCATATGTAGGAAGGAAATCTTTGGGATCTGGAAAGAAAGAGTCAGACTGTTTATGGAAGCATCTGACCCAAGAATTTACATCACAGTATAGGAAGGCCCCTTCATTCCAATGAAGGTATCAGTTCTTGATGCAAATATCCAAACTCCAAAGAGTTATTCAGAAATGACCAAGGATGAAATCATCTTGGCAACCATGGATAAAAGAGCTCAGAACTTTATTGTTAGTGCCATAGATGATTCAACATTTCAGAATCTGATTCACTGCAAGACCTCCAAGGAGATGTGGGACACATTGATTGTCTACATGGAGGGATCTGAAGAAGTAAGGCTAGACAGGAAGTCTATGCTAAATCAGGAGTATGAAAGCTTTAGACAAGGAAAATCTGATAGCATAACTGAGTGTTATAAGAAATTCTATAGAATTGTGAATGAGCTAATATCCTATGGAAGAGTCTTCAGTACCTATGAACTGAATGACAAATTCTTAAGATCCTTATCAAAGGATTGGGATACAAAGATCTATGCCATAAGAGAAGTGGCTAAATTGGCAGAGATATCTCCTCCAACCCTGTTTGGAAAGTTGCTATCCTATGAAATGCAACTTATGGTGAGGAAGGAGGAGGAAAAGAATTCAAGAGGAGAGCATAGAGAAAAGGCTGTGGCATTCAATGCAGAAGCCACTAGAAAGAATAGGAGGAAATCACCATCTCCTCCTAAGGAAGTTACAGAAGATAGTTCTGAAAGTTCAAACAAGGGATCTGAAAGCTGTGATTCAGATGCAGATTTTGTTGCATTCACAAGACAATTCCAGAGATTCTTGAAGAAGAAGCAGTGGAAGTCTAGGCCTTCCCCATCACAGCAAGTTGATGACTATTATAAGAAGAAAAGGTCATCAAGGAAAGAGAAGAGCAGATCAAAACCCAGCAAAGCCACTACTTCAAAGATTGTCTGTTATTGTTGCAATAGGCCTGGACATGTAGTGGCTGATTGTCCTGACAAGAGAAAGGAATCTTCAGAAAAGAAGAAGACTTATCAGAAAGGCAAGAAGGAGAAATCCTTTGTAGCAAAGAAAGATAAGAGTCTGTCAGACCAGTCAACTTCAGAATCAGGATCTGAAGCTGAAGCATATATTGGACTATATGCTGCATCTGAGGAAGAGGAGTTTATGCAATTGCTAGACTCCATCAATGAACATCAATGCATGGGGTTGATGACAAGATCAGAAGAGGACATATGCCAGAATCAGTCTGGTCCTAATGAGGTAAAATGTCCTTCCAGTACATCTATTTGTAGTGCAAGTTAAGAATCAGCTACATCTGCATCAAGTGATGAAGATGCATCTGAATCTGAAGGAGATGTCTATCAATTGATAGATAAGTATGGGGACTTGTTGCAGGCCCTTAAGAAAAGCAAGAACCTGGTTAAATCTCAGGCTCAGGAAATTGCTGAACTAAGGGTTGCAACAACTGAGTTAGAAAAAGTCCTTGATCAAAAATTAAATGAAATTGCCAAGCTGAAGAATATAACTATTATTCAGATGGGCACAATTAATTATACTAATGATCAAGTGAAGAGTCTGGAGGCCAGACTTAGAATTGAAAGGGATTTAGTGGCTAGTTACTCTAAGCCAAAATCTGTCTTACCCTTGATAGATGAATTTGTCACTCAAAAGGGTAAGGCTGGATTAGGATTTAAAGGTAACTCCAGGGCTGGCAGATTCAAGAGGAAAGGCAAAGCTCCTGTTCAGCCACTAAACCTTTCAGTCCCCATAAAGTTTAGTAAGGTGAAAGTGCCTTCTAACAGATATGATCATGAAGACATTCAAGGTCATATTAAGACTAATGTTCTGAAGAACAAGGGTGTAAATGCAAGCAGGCCTACCTATGGTCATAAACCCAATGGTTTTAAGAAATCAGTAGGTGAAGTTGCAACAGCACCAGCAATAAACAGAAATTCTTCTGACAAGGATGTATCTAGATCTAGATACAATAAGTTTGAATGTTGGTGCTGTGGCAAAAGAGGCCATTTTGCATTAGACTGCTGGTATAACACAAGTGTTATAAAGAATAAGAGTCTACCTGTTAGAAGAGGTTATGATAACTTTATTAATGCTAACCTGAACCAAGGACCCAAGACTTACTTGGGTTCTAAGGGTAAGTAATTCTGTATTGCAGGTGAATCCAAGTAACCATGCCCCTATATGGTACTTGGATAGTGGTTGTTCCAGGCACATGACTGGAACAAAGGGGCTGCTGAAGGAGTATTCATCTGTCAAAGATGGACCTAAAGTGATCTTTGGTGGATCTGAGAAGGGAGTCATCAAAGGGTTTGGTAACATTTCTTCCAACCTAATTACTATCACCCAAGTGGCCTATGTAAAAGGTTTGAAACATAATCTAATAAGCATAAGCCAGCTGAGTGATCTAGGATATGACATTTCATTTGGTAAGGATGGATGTCATATCAAAAGGTCAAGTGATCAAGAGATCATATTGACTGGGTATAGGAAGAGAAATGTATATTGCCTTAATTTTGAATGTGAAAATAAGGCTTCCCCCATTTGTCTTGTAGCTGATGACAATGCTTCCCATTGTGTTAAGTGGCACAAGAGATTGGCTCATCTAAACTACAAGACAATTGGCCAACTCTTTAGCAAAGAGCTAGTGAGGAATGGACCTCAAATTAAGTGTATGAAGGAAGGGATATGCTCAGCTTGTCAAAAGGGAAAGCAGACAAAATCCTCCTTTCAAAGCCTTGAAAACAAGGATTCTGTGAGGTGCTTATACCTCTTGCATATGGATCTTTTTGGTCCTATGCCAGTTCATAGTCTAGGTAGGAAGGTCTACACTTTTGTGGTTGTAGATGACTATTCTAGATTTACATGGGTGTTCTTTCTAAGACAAAAATCTGAAACCCCAAGTGTATTACTTAATTTTGTAAAGCAAATTCAGAATGAACTGAATAGTACAGTGGTCAAAATCAGAAGTGACCATGGTACTGAGTTTCAATCTGAAAGCATAACAAACTTGTGTAAAGACTTTGGGATTTTCCAAGAGTTCTCCTTACCTAGAACACCTCAGCAAAATGGAATTGCTGAAAGAAAGAATAGAACATTAATTGAAGCTGGTAGAACTCTATTGAGTGACACCTCTCTCCCAGAATATTTTTGGGCTGAGGCAGTTAACACTGCTTGTCATGTCATCAATAGGGCTTCTATCACCAAAAGCCACAGAAAGACTCCCTATGAGATTGTGAAAGGCAGAAAACCAAATCTATCCTATTTTAGGATCTTTGGTTGCAAGTGCTATATACTTAACAATGGCAAGTCATATTTGACTAAGTTTGCTGCCAAATCCCAGGATGGGATATTTGTTGGGTACAGCACAAATAGTAAGGCCTATAGAGTCTTCAACTTAACTACTCAAGTTCTTGAGGAATCTGTGCATGTTGTATTTGATGAAACAAGATTAATCAATTGTGAGTTGTCTTGTAGATCAAATGACTCAACAGGTATAAGCAAGAGGATGGACAAGCTCTCCATTGCTGAAGCTTCAAAGGAAGATGGAGCATTGGAAAATGAAGGCTGCTGTCCAGAGGGAGTACAAGAGATAATGGAAGCTGATGAAAACCAAGAGGTTCAGCAGAATGAAGAAGCTGGAGATGCTCAACATGAAGGGAATCTTCCTCCAGCTATAAGATATCTAAGAGATCATCCTGCTGATCAGATAATTGGTGATCCAAGACAAGGAGTGCAAACTAGAAGCAAAAATCAAAGCACAGTTTTGCATTCAAGTTTCTTGTCTCAAATGGAACCTAAGAAGTTTGAAGAAGCTATCCAAGACCAGCACTGGATTGATGCTATGCAAGAGGAGCTGAATCAATTCAGAAGGTGGAAAGTCTGGGAGCTTGTTCCTAAACCAAAAGGCCACAATATAATTGGCACTAAGTGGATCTATAGGAACAAGCTAGATGAAAGTGGGATAATAGTGAAGAATAAAGCAAGATTGGTTGCAAAAGGATACAGGCAAGAAGAAGGGATTGACTTTGATCAAACCTTTGCTCCAGTAGCAAGGCTGGAGGCTATCAGAATATTCCTTGCCTATGCAGCCTATCAAGACTTCAAAGTATACCAGATGGATGTGAAGTCAGCATTTCTGAATGGTGATCTTAAAGAAGAAGTATATGTAGAGCAGCCATCAGGTTTTGTAGATCCTCTTAAACCTGATTCTGTGTATAAGCTTAGGAAAGCTTTGTATGGGTTAAAACAAGCTACAAGGGCTTGGTATGAAACCCTGTCTACCTTCCTCATTGAGAATAAATTCTCAAGAGGAAAGATAGACAAAACTCTATTCCTTAGGGAATCCAAAGGTAAGATCATCTTAGTTCAGATCTATGTTGATGACATAATCTTTGGATCTACTGAAAACAACCTTTGTAAAAAGTTTGCCAAACTTATGCAAGGGAAGTTTGAGATGAGCAGTATGGGAGAACTTAAGTTCTTCTTGGGACTCCAAGTAAGACAGACTGATGATGGATTGTCCATATCCCAGTCTAAGTTCACCAAAGAATTAATTAAGAAATATGGTATGGAGTCATCCTCCACCATGAGAACACCTATGGGAACAAGCATCCCTATATGCAAAGATGAGGCAGGTAAACCTGTTGATGAGTCATTGTATAGAGGAATAGTTGGGTCTCTACTATATCTTACTGCTAGTAGACCAGACATTATGTATGCAACATGTGTCTGTGCTAGGTACCAAGCCTGCCCTAAAGAATCTCATTATACTGCAGTCAAAAAGATTCTGAGATATCTAAAGGGCACTCCTAATCTAGGCCTTTGGTACCCTAGGAATAGAGATTTTCTACTAACAGGCTATTCAGATGTAGATTTTGCAGGATGTAGAGAGGACAGGAAAAGTACTACAGGTACTTGTCAATTCCTGGGAGGAAGACTAATATCATGGAGTAGTAAGAAGCAGACCAGTGTGGCAATTTCCACAGCTGAGTCAGAGTATGTTGCTGCTGGAAGCTGCTGTGCACAGCTATTGTGGATGCAGCATCAGCTTAAGGATTATGGTATTCAGGTAAGTAGAACACCCCTTTTATGTGATTCTAAGAGTGCTATTTCTATTGCTAATAATCCAGTTTCTCATAGTAGAACTAAGCATATAGAAATCAAATATCATTTTCTTAGAGAACATGTAGAAAAAGGAGACATCTCATTGGAATTTGTAAAAACAGATTTTCAAATAGCAGATGTATTTACTAAGCCTTTAGATGAAACCAAATTCAATAAATTCAAAATTGAATTAGGTATGTTAACCATTGATTAATGTATTAACAAAATCATTAACAATGCAATTGAAGTGGTATGTAAGTAAGTTAAAGTAATAACAACATAATTAAGTGTTAAAAAGGACACATTGAAGTAACACTTACAAGTGGTGTTGAACCAACAGAAATTGGCTAAGTAAGAATGTGTCGACACATTCAGTAATTATGTGTCGACTCAGAGAAATAATGTCGACAAGTCAGAAATATTGTGTCGACACAGAGATTATGTGTCGACACTTAAGAGTTATATTGTCGACTTAACCAGAAATGTAATGTCGACTCAACCAGGATAATGGTGTCGACACTTACTGAATATGTGTCGACACTTATCCTTAGAGTCGATACAGAATTTCTGTCTATCTACTATGTATCCAAGGTGTCGACATAACCACAAATTGGTGTCGACACATAGTAGGCTGAAGTAATGTCGAGACAATAGAAGTTTGTGTCGACACATTCCGTCTGTGTCGACACATTTAGTCTGTGTTTGGCGCCTTTTGAACTTCTTTCAACAGAAGGTATAAATAGGTGAAAAACGCTTTCTGTCGACACGCTTCCAAGGTTTTCGAGACTAAAACCCTGTGTCGACAGTCTATCTTTCTCTCTTCTCTCAAGCTTTCTCGACGAATAGATGGCGCCAAGGATGGAAGACAACGTCAATGAGGGGTATGAGTTGGTGCGCCAGGCTTTTGCAGATGCGCCGCCAGATGTTCAAGGGGTTATCACCCTCCTCTCCGAGTCAGGGTTAGAATTTCTAATCTTCGAACCGACTAAAATCTGGAAGAAGGAGGTGCACGAGTTCTTTATCTCTGCATCAGTCCACTCAAATGGCCTCAAGATTAAGTCCAATGTTCAAGGGACTAAGGTAAAGATTACTCCAAGAAATTTAAGAAAGATCTTTCAATTACAAGTAGTTGAGAATGAAGAGGAAGTTCCTAGTTCTAAGACAAGGGAAGCCCTTCAATGGTGTGGACTGGACTCGAGCATGAAGATTGGAGCTGCATTCAACAAGAAGGGTATGAATCAGCAAGGAAAATTCTTGTCTGAAATTGTTGGGAAAGTAATCCTCTGCAAGACAGGTGGACATGATAGGATTTCTGCCTATATGTTCAGCCTTATGACCAGGATTGTTTTTACAATTCCTACTAATTGGTCAGGAGTACTCTTTGACAAGATCAAAGAAGGAATCAAGAAGCCCAACATGGCTAGAATCATGAGCTTATATCTCACTGGAGTGATTCCTGAAGTGATGCAGCAACTGCCAGGGACTAAGATCAATCATATGCGAAGGATGGATATGAGACTGTTCTCTAGGTGGGATAGGGTGCTGTCCAAGGATGTGCCTGAAGAGAGCAGGCCTGACACCCCTGTGAAATCCCCTTCTCAAACTCAAGAAACTGAACAACAACAAGAAGACCCACTCAGGACACAGGTTGAAGAACAGCCTGACTCAACTATACTCCAGCAAGTGTCAACACCTGCACAGATACAGGGGGAGCCAGTTCACTCTCCTGCTCAAAATGTATCTACTCCTGATCAGGTACAAGTGTAGAAGGAGCTAATGTATTTTACTATAAAAGACATTGCTCATATTCTTATTACTGCACAGGTTCAGGGGGAGTTGTTGTCAGTACAAGTGCAAGAGGATGCACAGTTAGACTTATCTCAAAATTTAACTGCTGTAGAAGATACAACTCAACTGGAATTTACTCTGGAGGAGTTATTCCCTGATGCTGATACTACTACTGATAAAGTAGGAGGAGGACAAGAAATGGAGAAGTCCATAGGTATGGAAATTGATCAGGAAGCTGAAATTGAGCCACAGGTTGAGGGGGAGCCAGTGGATGTTGAGACTGAACAACAGGTCACTGGGACAGAAACACTTCATCCTTCTCACGAAAGAATTCACCTAGATACTTCATCTGATACTGAAACTGAAGAAGCCAGGCTGGCCAAGAAAAGAAAACTTGTTGTCTTTAAGAGAAGAAGCAAGAATTATAAGCAGGCTTTACAGACAACACCTCCACAAGCATCTCCTGCCTTTGATCATAACAAATTTATGATAGATCTACAGGTGAAATTGGATGAACAAAGAATGGCTCTGGAAAAGTATGTTGATGAAAATAGCAAGTTTAAGCAGTTTGACTTAGCTCAGGATATAAAGTCCATCCAGTTTCAAGTCAACATGCATAAGATAGAAATGACAGATTGCTTTCAAAAGGGAGGCCATGCTGTGGTTTATCTTGCTCAACAACAGGAGGCTATTACTAAAAAGGTAGATGATGTTGTCCTGAAGCAAAGCTATGTATTGGAAAATCAGTTAAGAATGAATGATAATTTAACTGAATCTCATCATGAGATAATAGAGGAAGTGAAAAAGATTGTTCCAGGCCTGCCTGCAGATAAAACAAAAGAAAAGGAAGAGTTTAATAAGTAATTTCAAGATGCCATTGCCTCAGTACAAACTGCTATCTCTACCAGCCAACAGGAAATATCAACCAAGCTGCAAAAATTGAAACCATTTTTCAAAGAAGGTATAAATTATCTAGATGGACAGATAAGGTTTCAGAAGGATGATCTTAGAGATCATATGACAAGAGAAGTCATAAAGGGGGAGAGGTTATTGATTCATGCAGGCCAAGAGCACTCTAAATGGGTGACAAATAGTATAAGAGCCACCTTGGGATGTCCACCCTTGTGTGATGATGATATGATGGCTGAATCAGGCATTCAAGCAGGACTACTTGAAGGCAACCAACCTGAGGTTGCCCATGTTATTTACCCCCCTTCTGATTTTGAAATTCTGGATAAGCAAGTGCAGGATATGTATAGTCCTCCAAAGGATGTGCATAATGTTGTGATTGAGAAAGTTGAGATGCCAGAGGCCTTCCTAAAAGAACAGCAAGATGCTCTATTAGCAAAGAAGAGATTTAGAGAGCAGGCTGCACTTAAGCCAGATTATGAGCAGTGGAGTCCTACTTCAAGGAACATAATACTCACTGCATGGAAGGCTGTACAAGACAAAGTTCATGAAAGAGGGAAGTGGTACAATGAGATAGAATGGCAGAAGTATGAGGCAAGACAGGAAGCAATAGTACAATTCAGAAGGAAAGCTAAGCTGGGGAGGCTGTCACCAGATGCTAAGGAGCCAAGCAAGTACTTCCCAAAGCTTTTTCACTATTTTGAAAGGCAAAGGCTCAAGGAAGAAGCTATTAAGAAAGCTGATCTAAAAGGAAAGAAGATAGCTGAAGAATCAGAAGCTCCTGTGACAGCTAAAATTCAATCTGGCAAAGGGATTATCATTAAAGAGCCTGATCAATCCTGATTGTGTTTTAGTTCCTTCATAATGTTTTGTAATGTTGTGATGTGATCATTAAATGTAAAACAATGTAATCAAACATTACCCAGTAATAAACAAAATTTTGTTTAAATCTGTGATAGATTGTTTTATCTATGATGTTTTTATTATTTTGTTTATAATTAAGTATCCCTGTGTTTTTGTCATATATCATCATTTAGTACTGTTTATAAATGGTGTATATCATTGGCTATAAGGGTTATGACTTCTCCAAATAGGGGGAGATTGTTGGGTATATTGGAAAATGTGTACCTGATTTGAAGAAGCCCAACCTAGCTCAATGATATACATCAAGGTGTATTTGATGTTATTTTGAGTTGACATGTGCAGGTGAAGAATTAATAAAGTATGCAGAAAAAAATTCTAAGTCCAAGTGTCGACACAGAGAAGAATGTGTCGACACATAGAAGAAATTAGTCGACACAACACTGGGAAGCAGTGTCGACACATAGCAGTTAGTCTACAACTACACTGGGAAAAAGTGTCGACACAGAGGAAGTATGTCGACACATAGCAGTTAGTCTACAACAATACTGGGAATTTGTGTCGACACAGAAGAAAAGCGTCGATCTCAACATTGGGAAAATGTGTCGACACAGAAGAATATAGTCGACCTCAAGTTTGTCGACACCAGCAGGATGTGTCGACACAGAAGAATATAGTCGACCTCAGGTTTGTCTACACCAGCAGAATGGGTCGACACATTGTGATTAAGTCGACACATTATAGTAGAGTTAAAAGAAGACTGTGTCGACACCAGAAGGCTAAGTCGACACTTACTAAGTTATGATTCTACAACAACTGTGTCGACACACAGGACTTGTGTCGACACACTGAAGAGTCAAGACCAAGTTATTTTCAGAAGAAGCTGTGTCAACTCAAAGGCAACTTAGTCGGCATCACTAAAGACTGTGTCGACACCAAAGTCAATTGTGTCGACACAGATGGCCAGATGGTCTCGACACTTTCTGATAGACTGTCTCGACAACTTGTGGTTCAAGACTAAGGCACAGGACTTGTTTGAAGACTTGACAGCTGTGGGTTGCCACTGGTTAACTGAAGCTGTCAGACTTGTCAGAAAACAGTTAGAAACCGGATCAGCCGGTTATCATGAAGAAAGTCTATAAATAGACAGATTCAGAAGGAGAAAGTAACTTTGAAAAACTTTAATAAGAATCAAAAAGTTGAGAAGGATTACAATCCAATTCATTTCAAGAAAGTGCTAGGCACTTAAGAAGATCTCCTCCGGAAGATCTAAGAAGACTATCTAAGGATAGATCAAAGAAGAGTTCTAATCAGAATTCAGAAGAATCATTCAAAAGTGCTGGATAGAGAGAGATCAAGCCAGAATTTGAAGAAGAAGAAAGAAACCACCAGTGGATTCTCAAGAAGCTGTTTGGAAATCAACTCAGCTAAGTTCATATTCAAGAAGCTTTGAAGAAAGCTCAGATACAGTTGATTTCATCAGCTGATCAAGAATTGTCTTGGCCTTTTCTCTCTCAATTCAGGCAAGACAGTTAAATAATCTTTTCTATATTTCTGTAGGATCTGTTTACACAGATCTGAGTTGTAAGCCTGTGTTATAAAGGCTGAGTGTAGGAGTGTTGAACTCTGAGTAGTAGGGCTGTTTGCCTGAGTGTAGGAGAAGGGTCTTCTCTGAGTTGTAGGCCTTGGGGCAAGGCTGAGGTAGGGCTGTTGTGCCTGAGTTATAGGAACCAGTTGGGTTCTGAGTTGTAGGAACTGTTGATCTGAGATTAGTGGAAGTTTGGCCGAATCTAGCATACTGCTAGATAGGTGAAGGGGGAAAGTGGATGTACCCAGACCTTGGGGAACCACTATAAAACATTGTGCAATCTGTGATGTTTTATTTTCTGTGATTGCTGTGATTATTGTGTTAGCCATTAAATTGAATTCTGCCTAGAAGTTTTTATACAGAAGTAGAACCTATTCACCCCCCCCCCTCTAGGTGTTTAGGCTGTCTTGAAAGTAAAACTATCAAGTGGTATCAGAGGGAGGTTCCTCAAAAAGAACTCAACAGTCTGAGGTAGATCTGAAAGGCAGATTCAAGATTCAAGAAGATGGGTTCTGGAGAGAATCATAAGGAGCTAGGGTCTATGAAATTACCCATATGTAGGAAGGAAATCTTTGGGATCTGGAAAGAAAGAGTCAGACTGTTTATGGAAGCATCTGACCCAAGAATTTACATCACAGTATAGGAAGGCCCCTTCATTCCAATGAAGGTATCAGTTCTTGATGCAAATATCCAAACTCCAAAGAGTTATTCAGAAATGACCAAGGATGAAATCATCTTGGCAACCATGGATAAAAGAGCTCAGAACATTATTGTTAGTGCCATAGATGATTCAACATTTCAGAATCTGATTCACTGCAAGACCTCCAAGGAGATGTGGGACACATTGATTGTCTACATGGAGGGATCTGAAGAAGTAAGGCTAGACAGGAAGTCTATGCTAAATCAGGAGTATGAAAGCTTTAGACAAGGAAAATCTGATAGCATAACTGAGTGTTATAAGAAATTCTATAGAATTGTGAATGAGCTAATATCCTATGGAAGAGTCTTCAGTACCTATGAACTGAATGACAAATTCTTAAGATCCTTATCAAAGGATTGGGATACAAAGATCTATGCCATAAGAGAAGTGGCTAAATTGGCAGAGATATCTCCTCCAACCCTGTTTGGAAAGTTGCTATCCTATGAAATGCAACTTATGGTGAGGAAGGAGGAGGAAAAGAATTCAAGAGGAGAGCATAGAGAAAAGGCTGTGGCATTCAATGCAGAAGCCACTAGAAAGAATAGGAGGAAATCACCATCTCCTCCTAAGGAAGTTACAGAAGATAGTTCTGAAAGTTCAAACAAGGGATCTGAAAGCTGTGATTCAGATGCAGATTTTGCTGCATTCACAAGACAATTCCAGAGATTCTTGAAGAAGAAGCAGTGGAAGTCTAGGCCTTCCCCATCACAGCAAGTTGATGACTATTATAAGAAGAAAAGGTCATCAAGGAAAGAGAAGAGCAGATCAAAACCCAGCAAAGCCACTACTTCAAAGATTGTCTGTTATTGTTGCAATAGGCCTGGACATGTAGTGGCTGATTGTCCTGACAAGAGAAAGGAATCTTCAGAAAAGAAGAAGACTTATCAGAAAGGCAAGAAGGAGAAATCCTTTGTAGCAAAGAAAGATAAGAGTCTGTCAGACCAGTCAACTTCAGAATCAGGATCTGAAGCTGAAGCATATATTGGACTATATGCTGCATCTGAGGAAGAGGAGTTTATGCAATTGCTAGACTCCATCAATGAACATCAATGCATGGGGTTGATGACAAGATCAGAAGAGGACATATGCCAGAATCAGTCTGGTCCTAATGAGGTAAAATGTCCTTCCAGTACATCTGTTTGTAGTGCAAGTTAAGAATCAGCTACATCTGCATCAAGTGATGAAGATGCATCTGAATCTGAAGGAGATGTCTATCAATTGATAGATAAGTATGGGGACTTGTTGCAGGCCCTTAAGAAAAGCAAGAACCTGGTTAAATCTCAGGCTCAGGAAATTGCTGAACTAAGGGTTGCAACAACTGAGTTAGAAAAAGTCCTTGATCAAAAATTAAATGAAATTGCCAAGCTGAAGAATATAACTATTATTCAGATGGGCACAATTAATTATACTAATGATCAAGTGAAGAGTCTGGAGGCCAGACTTAGAATTGAAAGGGATTTAGTGGCTAGTTACTCTAAGCCAAAATCTGTCTTACCCTTGATAGATGAATTTGTCACTCAAAAGGGTAAGGCTGGATTAGGATTTAAAGGTAACTCCAGGGCTGGCAGATTCAAGAGGAAAGGTAAAGCTCCTGTTCAGCCACTAAACCTTTCAGTCCCCATAAAGTTTAGTAAGGTGAAAGTGCCTTCTAACAGATATGATCATGAAGACATTCAAGGTCATATTAAGACTAATGTTCTGAAGAACAAGGGTGTAAATGCAAGCAGGCCTACCTATGGTCATAAACCCAATGGTTTTAAGAAATCAGTAGGTGAAGTTGCAACAGCACCAGCAATAAACAGAAATTCTTCTGACAAGGATGTATCTAGATCTAGATACAATAAGTTTGAATGTTGGTGCTGTGGCAAAAGAGGCCATTTTGCATTAGACTGCTGGTATAACACAAGTGTTATAAAGAATAAGAGTCTACCTGTTAGAAGAGGTTATGATAACTTTATTAATGCTAACCTGAACCAAGGACCCAAGACTTACTTGGGTTCTAAGGGTAAGTAATTCTGTATTGCAGGTGAATCCAAGTAACCATGCCCCTATATGGTACTTGGATAGTGGTTGTTCCAGGCACATGACTGGAACAAAGGGGCTGCTGAAGGAGTATTCATCTGTCAAAGATGGACCTAAAGTGATCTTTGGTGGATCTGAGAAGGGAGTCATCAAAGGGTTTGGTAACATTTCTTCCAACCTAATTACTATCACCCAAGTGGCCTATGTAAAAGGTTTGAAACATAATCTAATAAGCATAAGCCAGCTGAGTGATCTAGGATATGACATTTCATTTGGTAAGGATGGATGTCATATCAAAAGGTCAAGTGATCAAGAGATCATATTGACTGGGTATAGGAAGAGAAATGTATATTGCCTTAATTTTGAATGTGAAAATAAGGCTTCCCCCATTTGTCTTGTAGCTGATGACAATGCTTCCCATTGTGTTAAGTGGCACAAGAGATTGGCTCATCTAAACTACAAGACAATTGACCAACTCTTTAGCAAAGAGCTAGTGAGGAATGGACCTCAAATTAAGTGTATGAAGGAAGGGATATGCTCAGCTTGTCAAAAGGGAAAGCAGACAAAATCCTCCTTTCAAAGCCTTGAAAACAAGGATTCTGTGAGGTGCTTATACCTCTTGCATATGGATCTTTTTGGTCCTATGCCAGTTCATAGTCTAGGTAGGAAGGTCTACACTTTTGTGGTTGTAGATGACTATTCTAGATTTACATGGGTGTTCTTTCTGAGACAAAAATCTGAAACCCCAAGTGTATTACTTAATTTTGTAAAGCAAATTCAGAATGAACTGAATAGTACAGTGGTCAAAATCAGAAGTGACCATGGTACTGAGTTTCAATCTGAAAGCATAACAAACTTATGTAAAGACTTTGGGATTTTCCAAGAGTTCTCCTTACCTAGAACACCTCAGCAAAATGGAATTGCTGAAAGAAAGAATAGAACATTAATTGAAGCTGGTAGAACTCTATTGAGTGACACCTCTCTCCCAGAATATTTTTGGGCTGAGGCAATTAACACTGCTTGTCATGTCATCAATAGGGCTTCTATCACCAAAAGCCACAGAAAGACTCCCTATGAGATTGTGAAAGGCAGAAAACCAAATCTATCCTATTTTAGGATCTTTGGTTGCAAGTGCTATATACTTAACAATGGCAAGTCATATTTGACTAAGTTTGCTGCCAAATCCCAGGATGGGATATTTGTTGGGTACAGCACAAATAGTAAGGCCTATAGAGTCTTCAACTTAACTACTCAAGTTGTTGAGGAATCTGTGCATGTTGTATTTGATGAAACAAGATTAATCAATTGTGAGTTGTCTTGTAGATCAAATGACTCAACAGGTATAAGCAAGAGGATGGACAAGCTCTCCATTGCTGAAGCTTCAAAGGAAGATGGAGCATTGGAAAATGAAGTCTTCTGTCCAGAGGGAGTACAAGAGATAATGGAAGCTGATGAAAACCAAGAGGTTCAGCAGAATGAAGAAGCTAGAGATGCTCAACATGAAGGGAATCTTCCTCCAGCTATAAGATATCTAAGAGATCATCCTGCTGATCAGATAATTGGTGATCCAAGACAAGGAGTGCAAACTAGAAGCAAAAATCAAAGCACAGTTTTGCATTCAAGTTTCTTGTCTCAAATGGAACCTAAGAAGTTTGAAGAAGCTATCCAAGACCAGCACTGGATTGATGCTATGCAAGAGGAGCTGAATCAATTCAGAAGGTGGAAAGTCTGGGAGCTTGTTCCTAAACCAAAAGGCCACAATATAATTGGCACTAAGTGGATCTATAGGAACAAGCTAGATGAAAGTGGGATAATAGTGAAGAATAAAGCAAGATTGGTTGCAAAAGGATACAGGCAGGAAGAAGGGATTGACTTTGATCAAACCTTTGCTCCAGTAGCAAGGCTGGAGGCTATCAGAATATTCCTTGCCTATGCAGCCTATCAAGACTTCAAAGTATACCAGATGGATGTGAAGTCAGCATTTCTGAATGGTGATCTTAAAGAAGAAGTATATGTAGAGCAACCATCAGGTTTTGTAGATCCTCTTAAACCTGATTCTGTGTATAAGCTTAGGAAAGCTTTGTATGGGTTAAAACAAGCTACAAGGGCTTGGTATGAAACCCTGTCTACCTTCCTCATTGAGAATAAATTCTCAAGAGGAAAGATAGACAAAACTTTATTCCTTAGGGAATCCAAAGGTAAGATCATCTTAGTTCAGATCTATGTTGATGACATAATCTTTGGATCTACTGAAAACAACCTTTGTAAAAAGTTTGCCAAACTTATGCAAGGGAAGTTTGAGATGAGCAGTATGGGAGAACTTAAGTTCTTCTTGGGACTCCAAGTAAGACAGACTGATGATGGATTGTCCATATCCCAGTCTAAGTTCACCAAAGAATTAATTAAGAAATATGGTATGGAGTCATCCTCCACCATGAGAACACCTATGGGAACAAGCATCCCTATATGCAAAGATGAGGCAGGTAAACCTGTTGATGAGTCATTGTATAGAGGAATAGTTGGGTCTCTACTATATCTTACTGCTAGTAGACCAGACATTATGTATGCAACATGTGTCTGTGCTAGGTACCAAGCCTGCCCTAAAGAATCTCATTATACTGCAGTCAAAAAGATTCTGAGATATCTAAAGGGCACTCCTAATCTAGGCCTTTGGTACCCTAGGAATAGAGATTTTCTACTAACAGGCAATTCAGATGCAGATTTTGCAGGATGTAGAGAGGACAGGAAAAGTACTACAGGTACTTATCAATTCCTGGGAGGAAGACTAATATCATGGAGTAGTAAGAAGCAGACCAGTGTGGCAATTTCCACAGCTGAGTCAGAGTATGTTGCTGCTGGAAGCTGCTGTGCACAGCTATTGTGGATGCAGCATCAGCTTAAGGATTATGGTATTCAGGTAAGTAGAACACCCCTTTTATGTGATTCTAAGAGTGCTATTTCTATTGCTAATAATCCAGTTTCTCATAGTAGAACTAAGCATATAGAAATCAAATATCATTTTCTTAGAGAACATGTAGAAAAAGGAGACATCTCATTGGAATTTGTAAAAACAGATTTTCAAATAGCAGATGTATTTACTAAGCCTTTAGATGAAACCAAATTCAATAAATTCAAAATTGAATTAGGTATGTTAACCATTGATTAATGTATTAACAAAATCATTAACAATGCAATTGAAGTGGTATGTAAGTAAGTTAAAGTAATAACAACATAATTAAGTGTTAAAAAGGACACATTGAAGTAACACTTACAAGTGGTGTTGAACCAACAGAAATTGGCTAAGTAAGAATGTGTCGACACATTCAGTAATTATGTGTCGACTCAGAGAAATAATGTCGACAAGTCAGAAATATTGTGTCGACACAGAGATTATGTGTCGACACTTAAGAGTTATATTGTCGACTTAACCAGAAATGTAATGTCGACTCAACCAGGATAATGGTGTCGACACTTACTGAATATGTGTCGACACTTATCCTTAGAGTCGATACAGAATTTCTGTCTATCTACTATGTATCCAAGGTGTCGACATAACCACAAATTGGTGTCGACACATAGTAGGCTGAAGTAATGTCGAGACAATAGAAGTTTGTGTCGACACATTCCGTCTGTGTCGACACATTTAGTCTGTGTTTGGCGCCTTTTGAACTTCTTTCAACAGAAGGTATAAATAGGTGAAAAACGCTTTCTGTCGACACGCTTCCAAGGTTTTCGAGACTAAAACCCTGTGTCGACAGTCTATCTTTCTCTCTTCTCTCAAGCTTTCTCGACGAATAGATGGCGCCAAGGATGGAAGACAACGTCAATGAGGGGTATGAGTTGGTGCGCCAGGCTTTTGCAGATGCGCCGCCAGATGTTCAAGGGGTTATCACCCTCCTCTCCGAGTCAGGGTTAGAATTTCTAATCTCCGAACCGACTAAAATCTGGAAGAAGGAGGTGCACGAGTTCTTTATCTCTGCATCAGTCCACTCAAATGGCCTCAAGATTAAGTCCAATGTTCAAGGGACTAAGGTAAAGATTACTCCAAGAAATTTAAGAAAGATCTTTCAATTACAAGTAGTTGAGAATGAAGAGGAAGTTCCTAGTTCTAAGACAAGGGAAGCCCTTCAATGGTGTGGACTGGACTCGAGCATGAAGATTGGAGCTGCATTCAACAAGAAGGGTATGAATCAGCAAGGAAAATTCTTGTCTGAAATTGTTGGGAAAGTAATCCTCTGCAAGACAGGTGGACATGATAGGATTTCTGCCTATATGTTCAGCCTTATGACCAGGATTGTTTTTACAATTCCTACTAATTGGTCAGGAGTACTCTTTGACAAGATCAAAGAAGGAATCAAGAAGCCCAACATGGCTAGAATCATGAGCTTATATCTCACTGGAGTGATTCCTGAAGTGATGCAGCAACTGCCAGGGACTAAGATCAATCATATGCGAAGGATGGATATGAGACTGTTCTCTAGGTGGGATAGGGTGCTGTCCAAGGATGTGCCTGAAGAGAGCAGGCCTGACACCCCTGTGAAATCCCCTTCTCAAACTCAAGAAACTGAACAACAACAAGAAGACCCACTCAGGACACAGGTTGAAGAACAGCCTGACTCAACTATACTCCAGCAAGTGTCAACACCTGCACAGATACAGGGGGAGCCAGTTCACTCTCCTGCTCAAAATGTATCTACTCCTGATCAGGTACAAGTGTAGAAGGAGCTAATGTATTTTACTATAAAAGACATTGCTCATATTCTTATTACTGCACAGGTTCAGGGGGAGTTGTTGTCAGTACAAGTGCAAGAGGATGCACAGTTAGACTTATCTCAAAATTTAACTGCTGTAGAAGATACAGCTCAACTGGAATTTACTCTGGAGGAGTTATTCCCTGATGCTGATACTACTACTGATAAAGTAGGAGGAGGACAAGAAATGGAGAAGTCCATAGGTATGGAAATTGATCAGGAAGCTGAAATTGAGCCACAGGTTGAGGGGGAGCCAGTGGATGTTGAGACTGAACAACAGGTCACTGGGACAGAAACACTTCATCCTTCTCACGAAAGAATTCACCTAGATACTTCATCTGATACTGAAACTGAAGAAGCCAGGCTGGCCAAGAAAAGAAAACTTGTTGTCTTTAAGAGAAGAAGCAAGAATTATAAGCAGGCTTTACAGACAACACCTCCACAAGCATCTCCTGCCTTTGATCATAACAAATTTATGATAGATCTACAGGTGAAATTGGATGAACAAAGAATGGCTCTGGAAAAGTATGTTGATGAAAATAGCAAGTTTAAGCAGTTTGACTTAGCTCAGGATATAAAGTCCATCCAGTTTCAAGTCAACATGCATAAGATAGAAATGACAGATTGCTTTCAAAAGGGAGGCCATGCTGTGGTTTATCTTGCTCAACAACAGGAGGCTATTACTAAAAAGGTAGATGATGTTGTCCTGAAGCAAAGCTATGTATTGGAAAATCAGTTAAGAATGAATGATAATTTAACTGAATCTCATCATGAGATAATAGAGGAAGTGAAAAAGATTGTTCCAGGCCTGCCTGCAGATAAAACAAAAGAAAAGGAAGAGTTTAATAAGTAATTTCAAGATGCCATTGCCTCAGTACAAACTGCTATCTCCACCAGCCAACAGGAAATATCAACCAAGCTGCAAAAATTGAAACCATTTTTCAAAGAAGGTATAAATTATCTAGATGGACAGATAAGGTTTCAGAAGGATGATCTTAGAGATCATATGACAAGAGAAGTCATAAAGGGGGAGAGGTTATTGATTCATGCAGGCCAAGAGCACTCTAAATGGGTGACAAATAGTATAAGAGCCACCTTGGGATGTCCACCCTTGTGTGATGATGATATGATGGCTGAATCAGGCATTCAAGCAGGACTACTTGAAGGCAACCAACCTGAGGTTGCCCATGTTATTTACCCCCCTTCTGATTTTGAAATTCTAGATAAGCAAGTGCAGGATATGTATAGTCCTCCAAAGGATGTGCATAATGTTGTGATTGAGAAAGTTGAGATGCCAGAGGCCTTCCTAAAAGAACAGCAAGATGCTCTATTAGCAAAGAAGAGATTTAGAGAGCACGCTGCACTTAAGCCAGATTATGAGCAGTGGAGTCCTACTTCAAGGAACATAATACTCACTGCATGGAAGGCTGTACAAGACAAAGTTCATGAAAGAGGGAAGTGGTACAATGAGATAGAATGGCAGAAGTATGAGGCAAGACAGGAAGCAATAGTACAATTCAGAAGGAAAGCTAAGCTGGGGAGGCTGTCACCAGATGCTAAGGAGCCAAGCAAGTACTTCCCAAAGCCTTTTCACTATTTTGAAAGGCAAAGGCTCAAGGAAGAAGCTATTAAGAAAGCTGATCTAAAAGGAAAGAAGATAGCTGAAGAATCAGAAGCTCCTGTGACAGCTAAAATTCAATCTGGCAAAGGGATTATCATTAAAGAGCCTGATCAATCCTGATTGTGTTTTAGTTCCTTCATAATGTTTTGTAATGTTGTGATGTGATCATTAAATGTAAAACAATGTAATCAAACATTACCCAGTAATAAACAAAATTTTGTTTAAATCTGTGATAGATTGTTTTATCTATGATGTTTTTATTATTTTGTTTATAATTAAGTATCCCTGTGTTTTTGTCATATATCATCATTTAGTACTGTTTATAAATGGTGTATATCATTGGCTATAAGGGTTATGACTTCTCCAAATAGGGGGAGATTGTTGGGTATATTGGAAAATGTGTACCTGATTTGAAGAAGCCCAACCTAGCTCAATGATATACATCAAGGTGTATTTGATGTTATTTTGAGTTGACATGTGCAGGTGAAGAATTAATAAAGTATGCAGAAAAAAATTCTAAGTCCAAGTGTCGACACAGAGAAGAATGTGTCGACACATAGAAGAAATTAGTCGACACAACACTGGGAAGCAGTGTCGACACATAGCAGTTAGTCTACAACTACACTGGGAAAAAGTGTCGACACAGAGGAAGTATGTCGACACATAGCAGTTAGTCTACAACAATACTGGGAATTTGTGTCGACACAGAAGAAAAGCGTCGATCTCAACATTGGGAAAATGTGTCGACACAGAAGAATATAGTCGACCTCAAGTTTGTCGACACCAGCAGGATGTGTCGACACAGAAGAATATAGTCGACCTCAGGTTTGTCTACACCAGCAGAATGGGTCGACACATTGTGATTAAGTCGACACATTATAGCAGAGTTAAAAGAAGACTGTGTCGACACCAGAAGGCTAAGTCGACACTTACTAAGTTATGATTCTACAACAACTGTGTCGACACACAGGACTTGTGTCGACACACTGAAGAGTCAAGACCAAGTTATTTTCAGAAGAAGCTGTGTCAACTCAAAGGCAACTTAGTCGGCATCACTAAAGACTGTGTCGACACCAAAGTCAATTGTGTCGACACAGATGGCCAGATGGTCTCGACACTTTCTGATAGACTGTCTCGACAACTTGTGGTTCAAGACTAAGGCACAGGACTTGTTTGAAGACTTGACAGCTGTGGGTTGCCACCGGTTAACTGAAGCTGTCAGACTTGTCAGAAAACAGTTAGAAACCGGATCAGCCGGTTATCATGAAGAAAGTCTATAAATAGACAGATTCAGAAGGAGAAAGTAACTTTGAAAAACTTTAATAAGAATCAAAAAGTTGAGAAGGATTACAATCCAATTCATTTCAAGAAAGTGCTAGGCACTTAAGAAGATCTCCTCCGGAAGATCTAAGAAGACTATCTAAGGATAGATCAAAGAAGAGTTCTAATCAGAATTCAGAAGAATCATTCAAAAGTGCTGGATAGAGAGAGATCAAGCCAGAATTTGAAGAAGAAGAAAGAAACCACCAGTGGATTCTCAAGAAGCTGTTTGGAAATCAACTCAGCTAAGTTCATATTCAAGAAGCTTTGAAGAAAGCTCAGATACAGTTGATTTCATCAGCTGATCAAGAATTGTCTTGGCCTTTTCTCTCTCAATTCAGGCAAGACAGTTAAATAATCTTTTCTATATTTCTGTAGGATCTGTTTACACAGATCTGAGTTGTAAGCCTGTGTTATAAAGGCTGAGTGTAGGAGTGTTGAACTCTGAGTAGTAGGGCTGTTTGCCTGAGTGTAGAAGAAGGGTCTTCTTTGAGTTGTAGGCCTTGGGGCAAGGCTGAGGTAGGGCTGTTGTGCCTGAGTTGTAGGAACCAGTTGGGTTCTGAGTTGTAGGAACTGTTGATATGAGATTAGTGGAAGTTTGGCCGAATCTAGCATACTGCTAGATAGGTGAAGGGGGAAAGTGGATGTACCCAGACCTTGGGGAACCACTATAAAACATTGTGCAATCTGTGATGTTTTATTTTCTGTGATTGCTGTGATTATTGTGTTAGCCATTAAATTGAATTCTGCCTACAAGTTTTTATACAGAAGTAGAACCTATTCACCCCCCCCTCTAGGTGTTTAGGCTGTCTTGAAAGTAAAACTATCAGCCACCCTTATACCTCCCCCTTCCTTCAATTCCTCCAGGAAACTCCTGGAATTCCCTCTAATTCATTAGGGAAGATGAATAGAGCCATCAATGGGGGATTCCAAGGGGTGTATCCCCTTAATGGCCATGAACACCACCTTCTCTCTCCTCCAAAAATTGAATTTTCTCTCTCCTACTCACCATGGCCGAATTCTCATTCTCTCCCCATCTTAATTATCAGTCAATTAGGCTAGTTGACCACCCAATTTGGGTCTAGCCCAAGGGAATTGGGCTAGGTTAGGTGATTTGACCTAATTTGGGCAAAGTTGACTTTTGGTCAAATTGACCAAATGGGTGACCCTAGGATGGGGCTTTTGGGTCCATTGGACTCAAAATTGAATTTATAACCTACTGGTGGAGTCAATTTGATCATGTGAGCTTTGTTGACCCAATTTGAGTTGATTTGACCAAAACAGGCTTAGTTGACTTTGGTCAAATTGAGCCCTAGGGTTGACCCAGCCATGGGGCTTTTTGCTCCACTGGGTCCTCTATGATATTATAACACTATGGGTAAGATCAATTTAATATGGTTGTGGTCAATTAGAGCACTTAGTGAAGAATTGCCATTTTGACCTAAAAGGGGTATTTTGGTCATTTGGCCATGTGGAGGCCCTAGGGTGGGGATTTTTGGCCCAGTTGGTCTCTTATCATATTTTAGACTTAGAAGTGAGATCAATTTCACATGTTGTTGGTCTGTTAGGTCAATTTCTGGAGAGATGACCATTTTGACCTAATTAGGGCTAGAGTTGACTTTGGTCAACTAGACCTGTTTGACAGGCCCCAATGGGTTCTGAATGTCCCCCATGGGCTCCTAAATGGCCTAGGAATGTTGTGGTGGGGTCAGTGGGTCAAGTTAAGGCCCCTAGGTCAAACCCTAGATAGGGTATCTGCAATTTACTATTTGCAGACCAAGGTACTTTCAACCCTAATTTTATGCCTAAGTTAAAGGAGTCCTTACATTACCAGGGCCTAGTCATGACCTTGTCATGACAAATTCACCTTGGGGGTCTAGCTGCCTGGGGGATGTTACAAATCCCAACCCTAAAAAAAATTTCGTCCCCGAAATTCAGGTTAGGCATGCGGGGTTCTACTGAAGTAAATGAATTGTAACATCCCAATGTTCAGATTAGATTGTACCTGAGACGAAGAGCTCTAGGTATCTCTGCTATATCAAGTCCTGTGGCTCCCAGGTGTGCTCCTCCTGGCCGTGGTTTCTCCACAAAACCTTGACCAGCTGGACCTTCTTGCGGCGCAAGACCCGCATACCCGTGTCGTCTATCCGGACCGACTCCATGTGCACTGACCGATCTGATGCTACCGGCCCATCCGTAGTGTCTATCCGCTGCTCCGGACGTAACAGAGCCCTCCTGAGAGAGGATACATAGAAGACGTCGTGCAAGCCCTCCAGCTCCGGTGGCAGCTCCAGCCTATATGCTAAGGGGTCGATCCGCTCCAGGATCCTATAGGGCCCCATATACCTTGGGCTGAGCTTCTTCCTCCGTCTGCGAACTCGAGAGACCCCGTGTATTGGTCGTATCTTCAGGAATACTCGGTCTCCTACTTGAAACTTCACCTGACGATGCCGCGCGTCGTAATATTTGGCCTTCCTGCTCTGCGCCTCCAGCATCCGGTCTCGTATAAGTCTCACCTGGGCCTCGGTGTCCTCCACAAACTCCGAGCCCAGGACCTTGGGGTCCTCATCCTGTAGCCATGACAGGGGAGTCCTACACCTCCGTCCGTATAGAGCCTCGTAGGGAGCCATGCCTATGCTGGCCTAATGACTATGATTGTAGGAGAACTCCACCAACAACAACATCTTCTCCTACGGCTCCCCTCGGTCTAGTATACACAGTCGTAGTAGATCCTCCAACGTCCGGTTGGTGCACTCTGTCTGCCCGTAAGTCTGAGGGTGGAAGGCTGTGCTAAAAGTCAATCGGGTGCCAAGATATGCCTGCACTGACCGCCACTCCCTGGATGTAAACCGTCCATCGCGGTCCGACACTATCGTCCTGGGCACGCCATGATATCGGATATACTGCTCCACGAACTTCCGTACCAGCACTCCCACCGATTCATCCTTCCTGATTTGTATAAAGCGGGCCACCTTCGTCAACCGATCAACAATCACCCAAATCGAGTCATTCCCCGTCCGAGACCGGGGAAGCCCATGTATAAAATCCATGGCTATATCATCAAACTTCCACTCCGGCATCGAGAGTGGCTGCAACAGTCCTGCGGGGTTCCTGCACTCTGCCTTCACCAGATGGCATGTCTCACAGTGGGTCATGAAGTAAGTGATGTCCTTCTTCATTCCCGACCAAAACATCGTCTTCTTCAGATCAGCGGTCATCTTTGTGATCCCCGGGTGCACAGAGTACCGGCTGTAATGCGCCTCCGTCATAATATCCTCCTGGATCTGGCCTCCCTCCGATATGTACACCCGTCCTCTAAAGCATACCAGGCCGTCTCTCAGTGTGTAATCTCCTGCAGTGCCTGCCTCCAAGGCCTGAAAGATGAACTATAACTGGGCATCCTGCCTCTTCCCCTCCCTGACTCGGTCTCTGATATCATCGGTGACGCTCATTGCTACCAGATACTCCTTATAAAGCTCGGGGTCGTCCGACGATACCAGGGTAATCTGCATGTCCTCCAGCCTCTGCAGCAACTCCATGGACATCAAATGCTGCTCTGCTCCTGCTGTAACGGCTCTCCTGCTCAGTGCATCCGCTACCACGTTCGCCTTCCCCGGGTGGTAGTGCATCTCATACTGGTAGTCAGAGAGAAACTCCACCCACCGCCTCTGCCTGATGTTCAGCTCCTTCTGCGTGTCCACATACTTCAGGTTCTTGTGATCTGAGTAGATATCACAGTGGACACCGTAGAGGTAGTGTCGCCATATCTTCAGGCCGAATACCACTGCTCCCATCTCTAGGTCGTGCACTGGGTAGTTCTTCTCATGAGTCTTCAGCTAGTGGGAGGCGTAGGCAATGACGTGCCCATTCTGCATCAACACCGCACCCATCCCCTGATATGATGTGTCGGTGTATACTTGGAATCCTTCCTTCCCAGATGGAAGGGCCAGAATAGGGGCTGAGATAAGTCGGTCCTTCAGCTCCTGGAATGCTCCTCGCACTGCGGCATCCATACAAACAACACGTCCTTTTTCGTCAGGGATGTGAGTGGAAGGGCGATCCGAGAGAACCCCTCCACGAATTTCCGGTAATAACTGGCTAGTCCTAAGAAGCTCCTCACATATGTGGTCGTCTTCAGTGGCGGCCAATCCCTGACTGCCTGAATCTTGGCCGGGTCCACTGCCAACCCGGCTCCACTAATAATGTGGCCTAAGAAAGCCACCTCCTTTAGCCAAAACTGACATTTGATGAACTTCGCGTAAAGACGATGTTCCCGCAATCTCTCTAGAGTCAGTGCCAGATGCCGAGTATGCTCCTCCTCCGTCCTCGAATAGATCAGGATGTCGTATATGAATACAATGACGAACACATCCAAGTAGGCCTCAAAAACCCGATTCATGAGGCTCATGAACGCCGATGGTGAATTCGTGAGCCCGAAGGGCATCACGGTAAACTCATACAGGCCATATCTACTGCTGAAGGCCGTCTTCGGGATATCCTCCTCCTGGATCCGCATCTGGTAGTAGCCATACCTCAAATCCAACTTCGAAAAAAATGGGCTCCCTCCAGCTGGTCGAACAACTCGTCTATCAGTGGGAGCGGATAGGTATTCCGGACAGTCAGCCTGTTTAGTGCTCGATAGTCGATGCACAGGAGAAGTGTCCCATCCTTCTTCTTCACGAATAAAACTGGAGCTCCCCATGGCAAGGAACTCGGTCTAACAAATCCTGCCTCCACCAACTCCTGCAGCTGAGTCCGAAACTCCACCAACTCCTTCGGGGCCATCCGATAGGGAGCCTTGGATACCGACTTTGCCCCCGGCATCAACTGGATCTGGAAATCCTTCTCCATGTGTGGAGGAAATCCTGGCAGCTTCTCCGGGAACACATCGGCGTAGTCACGGACCACCGGTATACTAGCAATCCGATCTTTCTCCTCTGTCATCTCGAACAGCACCTGATATACCTCGTCTCCCTGCAGATGGGCCTTGACGGCCTGAATAGATGAAAGGAAGGGGCGGGAGACCGGGGTAGTACCTTCGAATGTCGCGTACGTGTCGCCGTATCGCAGTACGACCCTCCTTGCTGGGCATTCAATCTGGGCATGATTCCAGACCAACCATGTCATGCCCAAGACTAGGTCGAAGCCTGGCATTCTCAGAATCGTCGCCAGAGCCTCGAGCGTCAATCCGTCAATAGTGACCTTCAGGAGGCATTTCTTCGTGGATTGGATCTCCATCCCATTGGGGAGACGCACTCTCCTAGCGACTCCCGTATAATATCAGATCTGCTCCAGATCTTTGACGAACTCCTCCGACACAAAATTGTGTGATGCCCCCGTGTCGAACAAGGTATGTGCAGGTTTGCCGCACACCATCACTATTCCTAAATCAATTGAATGGAAATATCTTAGGTCTAAAGTTTTCTAACCTAAGTTGTATAGTAGATCTACCAATACTTATTATGGGCAGGAAACAAATTTTATAGCTAAAATTACTCTCATACCTGCAATCACCCTGTCCGGGTGTCGCAGCTGTGCTAAGTCCAGAGCATACATCTGCTGCCCATCCTGGCTGCGGTCACCGCCCTGAAATCCGTGACCGCGTCCATGTCCTAGACCTCGGCCATGGTGAGTCGGTGGCCCACCCCATGCTGCAGGTGCGGCCCCATTTCTAGCAGGACAGTTCCTCCGAAAGTTCCCAGACTGACGGCAGTAATAGCATACCTCTGGTGGGGGTGGTGCTTGCCCTATCCTGGGCACCTCCCTCTCCTGTAATGGCTGTGGAGCCAACACTACTGGCTCCCTCGGCTCCTGCTTGTCCTCCTGGCGGGGCTGATCCCCATTCCTTCTTTCTACCATGACCCGGCCTCTCTGCGGGTCCCGTCTTCCTCCCATTACCGCATCATAACTATGCCTCTTCCTGCCCCGAACAGCAAGCTGGTCTGCCTCCAGCTTCTTGGTCATCTCCAAGATCCTTGCCATGGTGCCATCAGACACGAATAGAAGGGCCTGCCTCAGATCATCCCGTAGGCCCTTGTAGAACCTCTTGGCGTAGCCCGCCTCATCCAGCTTGTACGAGTCCGCGAACCGGACCAAATGTGTGAAATCTCGGTGATACTCTATCACCGTCCTGCTTCCTTGCCTCAGCTGCAAGAATCTATCCTCTAGCTCATCCCTTGCCGACTGCGGCACAAAATGCTCCAGTAGTGCCGCCTTGAACTCCTCCCAAGTAATATCAGACAACTCAACCCCAGCATATGTGGTGTCCCTCACCAACTTCCACCATCTCTTTGCATGCGACTCCAAGCATGACACCACCAAGGATACTACTAAATCTACTGGGCACTGTATGCCCACCAACATCTCGTACATGATGTCCAACCTCTCCTCCGTAAGCACCGCCGTCTCCATCCCCAAATACGATGGCGGGGCAAGTCCCCTGAAAGTACTCAGCCAATTTGCTCCAGGGTTCGGCTGAGGAGCCGGGGCCTGCTGTGCCCTAAAGGCCTCCAAGATGGACGCAAAAGCTTTTCCCAACTCCGTCTGCTGCAAAGGGATCGGAGCCGGAGGAGGTGGGGCCACATTCAGGACCGGTGGTGTCCCCGGCGGCGGGGTAGGATTCGTCGCACCCTACAAAAGATAATCTGATTTAGTATATCGTCCTAAAGTTCTTGTCATTGGTGACACTTGCACATGATTCCTCCCATGGGCACACCATTGCTTCCGCTGCTAGTTCGTCCTCGAACTAAGCCCGCGCGGGGTGTCCCAGGTTTTGTGGACTACATTCTGTCAGATCGAGGTTCCCTTTGATACCACTTGTAAGATCCCTTTTTTTTTGCAAACACCCACCGGGGTCTTAGCCCCAGAACCGCCATTTTACGATAACACCATCCTCCGGGACGGTCGACACCACAAAACGCTGATCCTACCGTCCATCTCAATCACCATCGACAGAAAGTATAAGGAAGCATAAATGCTAAGTACTCAAGTCCACAGTAACAAAAGGAGGAAAAACATGCAGTAAATAAATCATCACTAGAAACAATGTCTAGAATGTAAACAGAAAGTAAATACAGGCTTATGCCCGGTACATCAAAGCCTCACTGCAATTCGCTCAGAAATGAAAAGCTACTAAAATCTTGTTAGCTCCACTCACTGATCCGGATGTCTGTCCGCCCGAACCACACTGGCCCGTCTCTAACTACACCTTAGGCCTCTGGTGCTGCATCTCCAGCGTCTTCACCCTGCCTCCCATCCGGAGCACCTAAAATATGGTTGTAAAACGACCGTCAGTCAAACTAGACTCAGTCAATCATTCCTACACCCCTGTACCCGTGGCTCCTAGGCACCGACGGAAAGGAGTGAAGAGTAGGACAAAAAGCAGTGTGGAATCAAGCAGGTGACAACTATCCTAATGAGTATAATATAACGAATGATAGGGTATAAATAAACTAGGTGTAGCAAAATGAATGCATCAAAGTAAACAGTAAGAGTAGTAAACTGATAAAATCGTAAGTAAAGTAAAAGGAAAAAACAATTGATTTATAGGGATTACCCTTATAGACCAAGAGGTTATTTTGCAGGGCCTATCGTATAAAACGTCCCATACCATTTTATATGATAGGTGTCAGGGGTTATATGCAGTGTTTATGCCATGAAATGCAATTATACTATGATGTGCACAGACAAATGCAACTCACCCACACGACTCTATGCGCACAGACCTTTAGTTCCCCTTTTCTAGAGTGAGCTAAACTCCACGGGAGCCTCCGACGAGGCCGGACGGAGACAGTGGGTTGAGTCGTCCACTCCTAGGTGATTTTAACCTCTGAGCTAGCCTACTCCAGTCCTATCACTATATGCAGACCACACTAAGCTACATGGTGCTCCCGTTAGGGGGTACTCCAATTTTCTCATCCAAATGCCCTAAAATCAATATTGGGAGTCTACCATGACCTAATATAACTAAGTCCAAGATTTCCAAATTTTTCCTATTTATCGGGCATTTAATTTATTTATTCTAAGCCTCCTAATGCTCTAGTATGAACATGAAGTGCACTAATGAGCCAACAATAAATCATCATAAAATCAGTCAAACTCCTATGAGGTATTTAAGCAGTAATTCCAAATTTTGAGAAATTTTTGAGGTGTCTAGGCATATATTTCCTAATTTAATATTTTAGGCCACTTCTACTATATTATGAAGTAAGTACTGTAAATATGTACCCAAAAATCACAAGAAAATTACAGAAGCTTGATGGTGACCTAAAACTATCAGAAACTAAGTCCAATGATTTTTCTCTAATATTTGGGCTCTAAATTTTTTTTAATGTAAAATACTAATTTTCTTAGCTTAGTGAAGGAGGTACTATTTTTAATTATTTAAAAATCCAAATAAATTACAGAGTAACTATCATGGTTTGAAACACCCACTGAACAAATTTCATATTTTTTCAAAAAATAATTGCGCATTATTTGTATTTTTGACTACATATAACAAATGGTAAGTTAAAGAAGTAAGTACCAAAAATAATCAGATAAAACTCCCAAGAAAAATATAGAATGTATAACATGCTATAAGATGCCCTAATCCAAGATTTCATAACATTTTAGTGAACAGAAATTCCAGAATCATCAAAATTAATATCTAGGGCACAACTATGGTTGTGAATGAAGTACTGTATAAATTAACCCAAAAATCTCAAAAAAATTATATTATGGCCATTTAGACCAGAAAATCACCTTTCCCAAATTTTATTTGATTTGAAGTTCATTTGTCAGCATAATAGTTCAAATTAAGATTGGTGCCCTAAACTAGGGTTAGGATTTTAGGTAGCCTAACTGTCTCCAAATCCCCTAAGATTTTGTCCAGAGAATTATAATGGCCCTATAGTCCTCTCCACCATATTTCAAGTCAGTCCAAGGTCATTTGACCCCATGACCTTCACAACCCTACAAATCCCCATTAAGGGACCTACCCTAGGGTTCTAGGGCTACCCTATACCAAACCACCCCAAACTCCCTTGAAGGGTGTGTCATGCCCTAAAAAGTCAGTGGCCAAAATATCAGCCTCTGTTGAGGTGATATGACCACTCAAATTACCAAGGGGGTGATTTACCCTAAATAGCCCTTTATGGGGCCAACTAGGGTTGAGTAAAACCCTAGTCAAAACACCTCCAAATGAGGTGAAAATTTTTCCAGTGTCCTATTATGTACTCTAAGGCCACTCATCCAAATTTGGGGGGATTTTGAGGTGTTTAGGACACTTAATTAAAATACACATGATTTATTAAATTTTTCTAAAAACTTTAGGAAAATATTTTCCAAAAATATTAATTTTTGGACAGCATCTATATATAGGTAAGATTAGGCCATACCCCAAATTTCAAGTCATTTTGATGACTGGATTTGAGTGGGGAATTTTTCTAAGGTCAGGAGAGCCCTATGGATAAACCTCACCAAAATGAGTGCTGAGGTCTATCCAGTGGGCCAAATCACTTGAAACAAATTTTACAATTTCCTAGACTCATAGAGCTACAATATTGGTGTTGACAACTTTTTCTGTAGAAGCACTTAAGTATTTTTTAGAAGTTAATGCAAGTTACAGGCAGAAACATTACAGAAAAATATATAGAAATTACATTAAAGGTCGATCCGTCGGCTGGGAGGTTGTCTTCAACCTCCAGCCGATGGTCTAGATAGCACGAACCTAGGAGCACTTCTCCCTCCCACAACCGGCCGTCCGGCCACCTCCCCGGCCAACCACCACCGCCACCACCTCCGTCGAGGTGGTGGCCGTCGTTTGGCGACGGCCAAGCCGCCGGAGGGGGTGGAAACCGGCGATCCCGACGGGTTGTTTTTAACAGAAATCCTAGGGAGAAATTTCTCCCGCTTGAGCTCGAATCGAGCTCATTTTCACTAATTTTTGAACCTAGATCTAAGCACAAGCATAGAGGAGAAGGAATGGACCTCATTTGGAGCCTCTCCTTGCTCCGATCGGCGGTCGCCATTGTTCCTCCTTGGAGCTTTGGGAGCCATGGTGTTCCTTGCACAGAGACCTCAATTCACTCGGGTAAGAGGGGGTTTCAACTTCTTGAACCCCTCTAAAGCTGATGGTGGCCTTAATTTAAGGGGAGGAGGGCTCCATTAAGAGGCACCATGTGACCCCTCCTCTCCCCCAAGGCCGGCCACCCTTATACCGCCCCCTGCCTTCAATTCCTCCAGGAAACTCCTGGAATTCCCTCTAATTCATTAGGGAAGATGAATAGAGCCATCAATGGGGGATTCCAAGGGGTGTATCCCCTTAATGGCCATGAACACCACCTTCTCTCTCCTCCAAAAATTGAATTTTCTCTCTCCTACTCACCATGGACGAATTATCATTCTCTCCCCATCTTAATTATCAGTCAATTAGGCTAGTTGACCACCCAATTTGGGTCTAGCCCAAGGGAATTGGGCTAGGTTAGGTGATTTGACCTAATTTGGGCAAAGTTGACTTTTGGTCAAATTGACCAAATGGGTGACCCTAGGATGGGGCTTTTGGGTCCATTGAACTCCAAATTGAATTTATAACCTACTGGTGGAGTCAATTTGATCATGTGAGCTTGGTTTACCCAATTTGAGTTGATTTGACCAAAACAAGCTAAGTTGACTTTGGTCAAATTGAGCCCTAGTGTTGACCCAGCCAAGGGGCTTTTTGCTCCACTGGGTACCCTATGATATTATAACACTATGGGTAAGATCAATTTAATATGGTGGTGGTCAATTAGGGCACTTAGTGAAGAATTGCCATTTTGACCTAAAAGGGGTATTTTGGTCATTTGGCCATGTGGAGGCCCTAGGGTGGGAATTTTTGGCCCAGTTGGTCTCTTATCATGTTTTAGACCTAGAAGTGAGATCAATTTCACATGTTGATGGTCTGTTAGGTAAATTTCTAGAGAGATGACCATTTTGACCTAATTAGGGCTAGAGTTGACTTTCGTCAACTGGACCTGTTTGACAGGCCACAATGGGTTCTGAATGTCCCCCATGGGATCCTAAATGGCCTAGGAATGTTGTGGTGGGGTCACTGGGTCAAGTTAAGGCCCCTAAGTCAAACCCTAGATAGGGTATCTGCAATTTACTATTTGCAGACCAAGGTGCTTTCAACCCTAATTTTTTGCCTAAGTTAAAGGAATCCTTACATTACTAGGGCCTAGTCATGACCTTGTCATGACAAATTCACCTGGGGGGTCTAGCTGTCTGGGGGATGTTACAAATCCCAACATATAATAAAAAAAAATTTCGTCCCCGAAATTCAGGTTAGGCCTGCGGGGTTCTACTGAAGTAAATGAATTGTAACATCCCAATGTTCAGATTAGATTGTACCTCAGACGAAGAGCTCTGGGTATCTCTGCTGCATCAAGTCCTGTGGCTCCCAGGTGTGCTCCTCCAGGCCATGGTTTCTCCACAGAACCTTGACCAGCGGGACCTTCTTGCGGCGCAAGACCCGCATACCCGTGTCATCTATCTGGACCGACTCCATGTGCACTGACTGGTCCGATGCTACCGGCCCATCCGTAGTGTCTATCCGCTGCTCCGGCCGTAACAGAGCCCTCCTAAGAGAAAAGACATGGAAGACGTCGTGCAATCCCTCCAGCTCCGGTGGCAGCTCCAGCCTATATGCTAAGGGGCCGATCTGCTCCAGGTTCTTATAGGGCCCCATATACCTTGGGCTGAGCTTCTTCCTTCGTTCGCGAACTCGAGAGACCCCGTGCATTGGCCACATCTTCAGGAATACTCGATATCTTACCTGAAACTCCACCTGACGATGCCGCGCGTCGTAATATTTGGCCTGCCTGCTCTACGCCTCCAATCTCGTATCAGTCTCACCTGGGCCTCGGTGTCCTCCACAAACTCCGAGACCAGGACCTTGGGGTCCTCATCCTGTAGCCATGACAAGGAAGTCCTGCACCTCCGTCCGTATAGAGCCTCGTAGGGAGCCATGCCTATGCTGGCCTGATGACTATTGTTGTAGGAGAACTCCACCAACAACAAAATCTTCTCCCACGACTCCTCTCGGTCCAGTATACACAGTCGTAGTAGATCCTCCAACGTCCAGTTGGTGCGCTCTGTCTGCCCGTCCGTCTGAGGGTGGAAGGCTGTGCTAAAATTAAATCGGGTGCCATGATATGTCTGCACTGACCGTCACTCCCTGGATGTAAACCGTCCATCGCAGTCCGACACTATCATCCTGGGCACGCCATGATATCGAATATACTGCTCCACGAACTTCCGTACCAGCACTCCCACCGAGTCATCCTTCCTGATTAGTATAAATCGGGCCACCTTCGTCAACCGATCAATAATCACCCAGATCGAGTCATTCCCCGTCCGAGACCGGGGAAGCCCATGTATAAAATCCATGGCTATATCATCAAACTTCCACTCCGGCACCGGGAGTGGCTGCAATAGTCCTGCGGGGTTCCTGCACTCCGCCTTCACCATCTGGCATGTCTCACAGTGGGTCACGAAGTAAGTGATGTCCTTCATGCCCGACCAAAACATCGTCTTCTTCAGATCAGCGGTCATCTTCGTGATCCCCGGGTGCAGAGAGTACCGGCTGCAATGTACCTCCATCATAATATCCTCCCGGATCTGGCCTCCCTTCGTTATGTACACCCGTCCTCTAAAGCATGCCAGGCCGTCACTCAGTGTGTAATCTCCTGCAGTGCCTGCCTCTAAGGCCTGAAAGATGAACTCTAACTTGGCATCCTTCCTCTGCCCCTCCCTGACTCGGTCTCTGATATCATCGGTGACGCTCATCGCTGCCAGATACTCCTCATAGAGCTCGGGGTTGTCCGACGATACCAGGGTAATCTGCAAGTCCTCCAGCCTCTGCAGCAACTCCATGGACATCAACTGCGGCTCTGCTCTTGCTGTAGCGGCTCTCCTGCACAGTGCATCCGCTACCACGTTCGCCTTCCCCGGGTGGTAGTGCATCTCATACTGGTAGTCAGAGAGAAACTCCACCCACCGCCTCTGCCTGATGTTGAGCTCCTTCTGCGTGTCCACATACTTCAGGTTCTTGTGATCTGAGTAGATATCACAGTGGACACCGTAGAGGTAGTGTCGCTATATCTTCAAGGTGAATACCACTGCTCCCATATCCAGGTCGTGCACTGGGTAGTTCTTCTCATGAGTCTTCATCTGGTGGGAGGCGTAGGCAATGACGTGCCCATTCTGCATCAGCACCGCACCCATCCCCTGATATGATGCGTCGGTGTATACTTGGAATCCTTCCTTCCCAGATGGAAGGGACAGAATAGGGGCTGAGTTAAGTCGGTCCTTCAGCTCCTGGAATGCTGCCTCGCACTGCGGCATCCATACAAATGGCATGTCCTTCTTCGTCAGGGATGTGAGTGGAAGGGCGATCCGAGAGAACCCCTCAACGAATTTCCGGTAATAACTGGCTAGTCCCAAGAAGCTCCTCACATCTGTGGCCGTCTTAAGTGGCGGCAAATCCCTGACTTCCTGAATCTTGGCCAGGTCCACTGCCAACCCGACTCCACTGATATTGTGGCCTAAGAAAGCCACCTCCTTCAGCCAAAACTGACATTTGCTGAACTTCGCGTAAAGGCGATGTTCCCACAATCTCTCCAGAGTCAGTTCCAGATGCCGAGTATGCTCCTCCTCCGTCCTCGAATAGATCAGGATGTCGTCTATGAATACAATGACGAACACATCCAAGTAGGCCTCAAAAACCCGGTTAATGAGGCTCATGAAAGCCGACGGAGCATTCGTGAGCCCGAAGGGCATCACGGTAAACTCATACAGTCCATATCTACTGCTGAAGGCCGTCTTCGGGATATCCTCCTCCTGGATCCGCATCTGGTAATAGCCTGACCTCAAATCCAACTTCGAAAAATAATCCGCATCTGGTAATAGTTGGTCGAACAACTCGTCTATCCGTTGGAGTGAATAGGTATTCCGGACAGTAAGCCTATTTAGTGCTCGAAGGTCGATGCACAGGCGAAGTGTCCCATCCTTCTTCTTCACGAATAAAACCGGAGCTCCCCATGGCGAGGAACTCGGTCTAACAAATCCCACCTCCACCAACTCCTGTAGCTGAGTTTGAAACTCTGCCAACTCCTTCGGGGCCATCCGATAGGGAGCCCTGGATACCGTCTTTGCCCCCGACATCAACTGGATTTGGAAATCCTTCTCCCTATGTGGAGGCAATCCTTGCAGCTTCTCCGGGAACACATCGGCGTAGTCACGGACCACCGGTATACTAGCAATCCGATCCTTCTCCTCTGTCATCTCGAACAGCACCTGATATACCTCGTCTCCCTGCAGATGGGCCTTGACGGCCTGAATAGATGAAAGGAAGGGGCGGGAGACCGGAGTAGTACCTTCAAATGTCACGTATGTGTCGCTGTATCGCAGTACGACCCTCCTTGCATGGCAATCAATCTGGGCATGATTCCAGACCAGCCATGTCATGCCCAAGACTAGGTCGAAGTCCGGCATTCTCAGAATCGTCGCCGGAGACTCGAGCGTCAATCCGTCAATAGTGACCTTCAGGAGGCATTTCTCCATGGATTGGATCTCCATCCCATTGGGGAGACGCACTCTCCTGGCGACTCCCGTATAATATCGGATCTGCTCCAGATCTTTGACGAACTCCTCCGACACAAAATTGTGTGATGACCCCGTGTCGAACAAGGTATGTGCAGGTTTGCCGCACACCATCACTATTCCTAAATCAATTGAATGGAAATATCTTAGGTCTAAAGTTTTCTAACCTAAGTTGTATAGTAGATCTACCAATACTTATTATGGGCAGGAAACAAATTTTATAGCTAAAATTACTCTCATACCTGCAATCACCCTGTCCGGGTGTCGGGGCTGTGCTAAGTCCAGAGCATACATCTGCTGCCCATCCTGCCTGCGGTCACAACCCTGAAATCCACGACTGTGTCCACGTCCTCGACCTCTGCCCTGGTGAGTCTGTGGCCCACCCGGTGCTGCAGGTGCGGCCCCATTTCTAGCAGGACAGTTCCTCTGAATATTCCCAGACTGACGGCAGTAATATCACACCTCTGGTGGGGGTGGTGCTTGCCCTATCCTGGGCACCTCCCTCTCCTGTAATGGCTGTGGAGCCAACACTACCGGCTCCCTCGGCTCCTGCCTGTCCTCCTAACGGGGCTGATCCCCATTCCTTCTTTCTCCCATGAGTCGGCCTCTCTACGGGTCCCGTCTTCCTCCCATTATCGCATCATCACTATGCCTCTTCATGCCCCAAACAGCAAGCTGGTCTGCCTCCATCTTATTGGCCATCTCCAAGATCCTGGCCATGGTGCCATCAGACACGAATAGAAGGGCCTGCCTCAGATCATCTCGGAGGCCCTTGTAGAACCTCTTGGCGTAGCCCGCCTCATCCAGCTTGTACGAGTCCGCAAACCGGGCCAAAGGTGTTAACTCTCGGTGATACTCTATCACCGTCCTGCTTCCTTGCCTCAGCTGCAAGAATCTGTCATCTAGCTCATCCCTTGCCGACTACGGCACAAAATGCTCCAGTAGTGACGCCCTGAACTCCTCCCAAGTAATATCAGACAACTCAACCCCAGCATATGTGGTGTCCCTCACCGACTTCCACCATCTCTTTGCATGCGACTCCAAGCATGACACCACCAAGGATACTGCCAAATCTATTGGGCACTGTATGCCCACCAACATCTCGTACATGATGTCCAACCACTCCTCCGTACGCACTGCCGTCTCCGTTCTCAACTACGATGGCGGGGCAAGTCCCTTGAAAGTACTCAGCCAATTTGCTCTAGGGTTCGGCTGAGGAGCCGGGGCCTGCTGTGCCCTGAAGGCCTCCAAGATGGCCGCAAAAGCTTGTCCCATCTCCGTTTGCTGCAAAGGGATCGGAGCCGGAGAAGGTGGGGCCACATTCGGGACTGGTGGTGTCCCCGGCGGCAGGGTAGGATTCGTCGCACCCTACAAAAGATAATCTGATTTAGCATATCGTCCTAAAGTTCTTGTCATTGGTGACACTTGCACATGATTACTCGCATGGAGACACCATTGCTTTCGCTGCTAGTTCATCCACGAACTAAGCCCGCACGGGGTGTCCCAGGTTTTGTGGACTTCATTCTGTCGGATCGAGGTTCCCTCTGATACAACTTGTAAGACCCCATTTTTTTTTTGCAAACACCCACCGGGGTCTTAGGCCCAGAACCACCGTTTTGCGATGACACCATCCTCCGGGACGGTCGACACCACAAAACGCCGATCTTGCCGGCCATCTCAATCACCATCGACAGAAAGTATAAGGAAGCGTAAATGCTAAGTACTCAAGTCCACAGTAACAAAAGGAGGAAAAACTTGCAGTAAATAAATCATCACCAGAAACAACGTCTAGAATGTAAACAAAAAGTAAATACGGGCTTATGCCCGATACATCAAAGCCTCACTGCAATTCGCTCAGAAATGAAAAGCTACAAAAATCTTGTGAACTCCACTTACTGATCCGGATGCCTTTCCGCCCGAACTACACTAGCCCGTCTCCAAATACATCGTAGGCCTCTGGTGCTGCATCTCCAGTGGCTGCACCCTGCCTCCCATCCAGAGCACCTAAAATATGGTGGTCAAACGACCGTCAGTCAAACTAGACTCAGTCAATCATTCCTCCACCCCTATACCCGTGGCTCCTAGGCACCGGCGGAAAGGAGTGAAGAGGAGGACCAAAAGCAGGGTGGAATCAAGCAGGTGATAACTATCCTAAGGAGTACAATATAACGAATGACAGGGTATGAATAAACTAAGTGTAGCAAAATGAATGCATCAAAGTAAATAGTAAGAGTAGTAAACTGATAAAACAGTATGTAAAGTAAAAGGAAAATAACCATTGATTTATAAAGATTACCCCGATAGACCAAGGGGTCATTTTGCAGGGCCTATCGTATAAAACGTCTCATACCATTTTATATGATAGGTGTCAGGGGTTATATGCAGTGTTTATGCTATGACATGCAATTATGCTATGATGTGCGCTGGCAAATGCAACTCACCCACACGACTCTATGCACACAGACCTTTAGTTCCTCTTTTCTAGAGTGAGCTAAACTCCATAGGAGCCTCAGACGTGGCCGGACGGAGACAGTGGGTTGGGCCGTCCACTCCTAGGTGACTTTAACCTCCGAGCTAGCCTACTCCAGTCCTATCACTATATGCATACCACACTAAGCTACATAGTGCTCCCGTTAGGGGGTACTCAGATTTTCTCATCCAAATGCCCTAAAATCAATACTGGGAGTCTACCCTTACCTAATATAGCTTGATGGTGACCTAAAACTATTAGAAACCAAGTCCCATGATTTTTCTCTAATATTTGGGCTCTAAATTTATTTTAATGTAAAATACTAATTTTCCGAGCTTAGTAAATGAGGTACTATTTTTAATTATCTAAAAATCCAGATAAATTGCAGGGTGACTATCATGGTTTGAAACACCCACTGAACAAATTTCATAATTTTCCAAATAATAATTGGGCATTATTTGTATTTTTGACTACATATCATAAATAGTAAGTTAAAGAAGTAAGTGCCCAAAATAATTAGATAAAACTCTCAAGAAAAATACAGAAGGTATAACATGCTATAAGATTCCCTAATCCAAGATTTCATAATATTCTAGTCAACAGAAATTCAAGAATCATCAAAATAAATATCTAAGGCACAACTAGGGTTGTGAATGAAGTACTGTATAACTTAACCCAAAAATCTCAACAAAATTATATTATTGCCACTTAGACCCAAAAATCACCTTGCCTAAATTTTATTTGATTTGAAGTTCATTTGTCAGCATAATAGTTCAAATCAAGATTGGTGTCCTAAACTAGAGTTAGGATTTTAGGTGGCCAAACTGTCTCTAAATCCCCTAAGATTTTGTCTAGAAAACGATAATGGCCCTATGGTCCTCTCAACCAAATTTCAAGTCAGTCTAAGGTCATTTGACCCCATGACCTTCACAACCCTACAAATCCCCATTAAGGGACCTACACTAGGGTTCTAGGGCTACCCTACACAAAATCACCCCAAACTCCCTTGGAGGGTGTTTCATGCCCTAAAAATTCAGTGGCCAAAATATCTGCCTCTGTTGAGGTGATATGACCACTCAAATTACCAAGGGGGTGATTTACCCTAAATAGCCATTTATGGGGCCAACTAGGGTTGAGTAAAAGCCTAGTCAAAACACCTCCAAATGAGGTGAAAATTTTTCAAGTGTCCTATTATGTCCTCTAAGGCCACCCACCCAAATTTGGGGGGATTTTTAGGTGTTTAGGCCACTTAATTAAAATACACATGATTTATTAAATTTTTCTAAAAACTTTAAAAAAATGTTTTCCAAAAATCCTAATTTTTGGACAGCACCTAGATATAGGTAAGATTAGGCCTCACCCCAAATTTCAAGTCATTTTGATGACTGGATTGGAGTGGGGAATTTTTCTAAGGTCAGGACAGCCCTATGAATAGACCTCACCAAAATGAGTGCGGAGGTCTATCCAGTGATCCAAATCACTTGAAACAAATTTTAAAATTTCCTAGACTCATAGAGCTATAATATTGGTGTTGACAACTTTTTTGTAGGAGCCGTTAAGTATTTTTTAGAAGTTAATGCAAGTTACAGGCAGAAACATTACAGAAAAATATATAGAAATTACATTAATCAAATATGTTTACACAGATCTTAAAGGTCGATCCGTCGGCTGGGAGGTTGTCTTCAACCTCCAGCCGATGGTCTAGATAGCATGCACCTAGGAGCACTTCTCCCTCCCACAGCCGGTCGTCCGGCCACCTCCCCGGCCAACCACCACCGCCACCACCTCCGTCGAGGTGGTGGCCGTCGTTTGGCGCCGGCCAAGCCGCCGGAGGGGGCGGAAACCGGCGATCCCGACGGGTTGTTTTTAACGGAAATCCTAGGGAGAAATTTCTCCCGTTTGAGCTCGAATCGAGCTCATTTTCACTAATTTTTGAACCTAGATCTAAGCACAAGCATAGAGGAGAAGGAAGGGACCTCATTTGGAGCCTATCCTTGCTCCGATCGGCGGCCTCCATTGTTCCTCCTTGGAGCTTTGGGAGCCATGGTGTTCCTTGCACAGAGACCTCAATTCACTCGGGTAAGAGGGGGTTTCAACTTCTTGAACCCCTCTAAAGCTGATGGTGGCCTTAATTTAAGGGGAGGAGGGCTCCATTAACAGGCACCATGTGACCCCTCCTCTCCCCCATGGCCGGCCACCCTTATACCTCCCCCCTGCCTTCAATTCCTCCAGGAAACTCCTGTAATTCCCTCTAATTCATCAGGGAAGATAAATAGAGCCATCAATGGGGGATTCCAAGGGGTGTATCCCCTTAATGGCCATGAACACCACCTTCTCTCTCCTCCAAAAATTGAATTTTCTCTCTCCTACTCACCATGGCCGAATTCTCATTTTCTCCCCATCTTAATTATCAGTCAATTAGGCTAGTTGACCACCCAATTTGGGTCTAGCCCAAGGGAATTGGGCTAGGTTAGGTGATTTGACCTAATTTGGGCAAAGTTGACTTTTGGTCAAATTGACCAAATGGGTGACCCTAGGATGGGGCTTTTGGGTCCATTGGACTCCAAATTGAATTTAGAACCTACTGGTGGAGTCAATTTGATCATGTGAGCTTGATTGACCCAATTTGAGTTGATTTGACCAAAACAGGCTAAGTTGACTTTGGTCAAATTGAGCCCTAGGGTTGACCCAGCCATGGGGCTTTTTGCTCCACTGGGTCCCCTATGATATTATAACACTATGGGTAAGATCAATTTAATATGGTGGTGGTCAATTAGGGCACTTAGTGAAGAATTGCCATTTTGACCTAAAAGGGGTATTTTGGTCATTTGGCCATGTGGAGGCCCTAGGGTGGGGATTTTTTTCCCAGTTGGTCTCTTATCATGTTTTAGACCTAGAAGTGAGATCAATTTCACATGTTGATGGTCTGTTAGGTCAATTTCTGGAGAGATGACCATTTTTACCTAATTAGGGCTAGAGTTGACTTTGGTAAACTGGACCTGTTTGACAGGCCCCAATGGGTTCTGAATGTCCCCCATGGGCTCCTAAATGGCCTAGGACTATTGTGGTGGGTTCACTGGGTCAAGTTAAGGCCCCTAGGTCAAACCCTAGATAGGGTATCTGCAATTTACTATTTGCAGACCAAGGTGCTTTCAACCCTAATTTTTTGCCTAAGTTAAAGGAGTCCTTACATTACCAGGGCCTAGTAATGACCTTGTCATGACAAATTCACCAAGGGGGTCTAGCTGCCTTGGGGATGTTACACCGTTAAATATAGTGATTTAGATTTCAAATATGGCATGTATGAAGTAGTAATAATAGTTTTTATACTTTAAAATACCTAACATGCAACCTAGCATAAAATCTTCCCAGAGAGCAAGTACATCCAACCAAAAAGGTAAACAAGCAGCTTAGCGAAGTATTCAATATTCCAAAAGAAAACTACTAGTGGGCGTCAACAACCTGACACGAACTCCCTGAAAGTATGTAACTCTGAACTAAAACTTAAAGCAACAACTAACTCACGACGTTGAGGAAAACCACTACAACAACTGCTGTCCACAAGCTAACACCCAACACAGCTACTCCACCGGCTACAACCCTGAACCTGAGGCATTCAAAAGAAGAACGCCTCAACAAGAATTTACAAGTGACAATGGAAATAAATATGTAAAAGGTAAAGTGGAAAGGAAGGGTTTACCAAACCCAACTATAATAAATATTGAAATTACAGCTAAGTAGCCAAATAAAAACAAGTAAAGTAGTAATAAAGGAGTTAAAAGAACATTTGCACCAAGTGCAGAATGAAGCCAAGCTTCGATAAAATTTGCAAGGATACGCATGAAATAGCATAAACTGATCTAAGAAGCAAACTGAGCACAAAACAGCTCAAAAAATATGAAGCCTTAACACTTAGTAATATCACTCGGGCCAGAGTCGGTGACCAAAAAGTCCAATACCAGGCTTCCAGACCCAAACGTCTCACAAAAGGCACTACGGTGGTGGACAACGGACCCAACACAAACCAACCGTTCCACAAAACAGAGACCAAACAACCACCAAGCGTTATGACTCATAAACCGGCATCCAGCCGAAAAAATGATCATACCCAAACATCCCGAACCAAAACCCAAGTCTAAACCCAAAGAAACACTTAAACATGCCCTAAAATCACCTTAAGGACCATACAAGACGAATCCTACACGAAATGACAAAATATTCTAAGTCCTGGCCAAATTCGGCGAGTATACTCGACGAACTTTGTTGATACTTGATGAATTGTATAACGATACTCGACGAATCATACATCAATACTCGATAATTTCCCCAGATACACGCCGAAATTCCCTTGGCTTCACTGGCCACTCGACACTTACTAAGCCTAGACTATACTTGAGGATTTGTCGAATATACTCGACGAATCAGACTTCACTCAACGCCCCACTAGTCGACACTCGACGAACCAGATGGCTCGATATTTGACGAAAAGGGCTCGGCACACCTAGATCATACTTGACGAATCTGTACTTAAGCTATTAAAACTATACTTGACGAATCTAATGTTACTTGACGAATTCGCACTTAGCCTAAACCTTATATCCGACGAATTCCTGATGGCTTACTTCCCTATATTCGACGAATTTTCCTTAGGATGTACACTCTACTTGACGGATTCCTAGTCGAAAATTTAGACTACTCTAAGTGCTCTTTCATGACTAAATCCTATATTATTACAACCTTCTAAGGAGAAGAAACAAACAAAATGAAAGGCAAGAAATAGTTGCAAGAAGAAGATCGCCACTTGCCTCAAAATTTTGGAAAAACGCCACCCGCTCGCACCACGACAAGGATCGGCCGCCAAAAGACCTTAACAATGTTTCCTGAAACTTTTGGGGGAAGAAAGAGGTCAAACCCACAATCCCTAACACTCAAAAATCAGAGAAATGGGGAAAGCTTAACACAAACGCGAAGATCTCAGCGAGAGCTCTCCAAATCTCTAATCTATTGAGAAATCCGACCACCAACTCGCTCTCCAACGCAAGCCAACCGCACGCGAAGTCGCCGCTCTTCTTCTGCTCGCAAAATTGTCGTCGCTCGGTTTAGGAAGATGATGAATAGGGTTTTGCCGAGACCCTTATAACCGGCTATATATACATATATAAATAATAATAATCTTATAATACAATCAATACTAAATAATCCCATAACGACTCGAAGTCCAAATCAACTCGGAATCTTACGAAAATCACACCGTAGCTAAATTTCGACGCTACGAATCTAACGGCAAAGTCGAAATCCAAATATGACAAACCAAACTCGGGTAAAACACCACCAAAAGATAAAATGCCACTACATCCCTTTATAAAGCTCCACCGAGTCACCAACACAAACCCGGCTTGTGAGGGAAGGTGCACAATCAAGCCAAAACCAACCACATAGGAAAACCCATTGAACAAACATATGCTCCAACAAACTACACCCGTTAACCTTGCGTAAACGTAACGCCCTGACGTCAAAAATACGCCACTACGGGGATTAAAATAAATACTGAAAAATCAGGGGCATTACAGCCACCCCCTAAAAAGAAGTTTCGTCTCGAAACTTGACATAAATAGGATCAAATACAAAATGGAAGAAAAGTAACCAAAGGCTAAGAAAGCAAACACTTACCAAAACATCAGGAGAACAGGTGAGGATGATCCTCCCTCATAGCTGACTCCAACTCCTAAGTCGCGCTCTCTACATCTTGGTTCCTCCACAAAATTTTAACCATGGGTATTGTCTTCCTTCACAATAGCCGATCTTGAGTATCTAAAACACGAACATACACCTCCACATAGGAAAGGTTAGGCTCCAATTGGGGCACAACATCAAGAATTTGCCTGTCGCTCAGCACACACTTTTGCAATTGGCTCATGAGGAAAACATCGTGTACACTAGGAAAACTTGATGGAAATTCTAGCCTATAAGCAGACATTCCAATACGATCCACAATCTTGAAGGGTCCCATATACTGAGGATCCAACTTATGGTTCTTACCAAACCTCTTAACGTCAGACATAGGGGAAACCTTAAGAAAAACCATGTCCCCAACAACAAATTCCAATTCATCCCTTCGACGATTGACATTCTTTTCATAACGCTCTTGAGCTATACAAGTCTTCTCTCGAATATGCTTCATAGAAACACCATCTCTTCTAGGGCCTTCGGACCTAACAACGGTCTCTCACCAACCTCGGCCCAAAACAAGGGAGTTCTGCATTGTCTCCCATACAGAGCCTCAAACGGGGCCATCTACAAACTCTCTTGAAAACTGTTGTTGTACGCAAATTCCATCAATCTTAAACACTCATCCCACGCTCCTCCGTGGTCCAAAATATAACATCTGATCATATACTCCACGATCTGATTTACTCTCTCCGTCTGACCATTTGTCTGTGGATGATAGGCGGTGGAATACCTCAAATCGGTACCCAAGCCTTCCTATAAACTTTTCCAAAAGTGAGACGTAAACCTGGAGTCTCGATCTGATACAATACTAACTGGTACTCCATGTAATCTGATGACCTCATCCAAGTATAACTCAACTATTTTCTTCATGGAGTAGTCGATCTTGAATGGCACGAAGTGAGCACACTTTGTCAATCTGTCCATAATAACTCAAACTGAATCATATCCTCAGGGAGATCTCGGCAATATAGTAATAAAATCCAACGAAATTCTCTCCCACTTCAAACTTGGAATATCTAACGACGTTAGCTTGCCTCTAAGCCTTCCTTCATCGGCCTTAACTCGCTTACAAGTAAAACATTCTGATACGAACTTAGCTATATCGCCCTTCATACCATACCACCAAACGATCTGCTTCATATCCTTATACATTTTAGTAGAACTGGGGTGGTAGGCAACACTAGAACCATGCGCCTCTTTGCGTAACTTAACTCGAATATCCTCAACTGTGGGAATGCAAAATCTGTCGCGGTATTTCAAGGTACCTGCATCATCAATCGAAAAGTTCGGTAATTTCCCTTTCACAGTTCTATTATAAAGGTGTAGCAAATCTAGATCGTCCTTTTGATGAAGCCTCGCAAGTTTGATACATGAGGCTTTAATACTTCCAAACTACTAGGCGAGTCGCTACTCCTAACTGATTTATCCATCAAGAGAAATTCCTCTACCAGTAATTCCATAAAAAGGTTTAAAATTTTTGTTTTCTTCCTACTCAGGGCATCGGCTACCACATTAGCTTTGCCCAGATGGTATTGGATCTCAACATCATAATATGCAACATATTCTAACCATCTCCGCGGGTGCAAGTTCAATTCCTTTTGAGTGAAGACGTAATTCAAACTCTTATGATCCGTATAAATCTTGCACAGAGCGCCATATAATAGATGTCTCCATAGCTTCAAGGCGTAGATCACAGCTACGAACTCTAAATCATGCTTAAGGTAATTCTATTCATGTATATTTAACTATAGCGACCCATACACAATCACTTTGCCCTCTTGCATCAACACACAACCAAGTACCACGTGCGATGTGTCCACATACATAACATACTCTATCCCTTCGGTAGGCAATGCCAAAATCGGAGCAGTGCACAATCTCCTATTTAATTCCTGAAAAGCCTCTTCACACTTATTACTCCAAACGAAAGTTGCATTCTTCTTCATCAATTTAGTCAATGGCACAGACAATGTAGAGAAACCCTCCACAAACCTTCTATAATATCCTGCCAATCCTAGGAAACTTCTTATCTCCTTGGGTGTGGTAGGTCTATTTTAATCCATAACAACAGCTATCTTCTCAGGGTCCATAAAAATTCCATCCTCATTAACCACATGACCCAAAAAATAAACCTGAGGAAGCCAAAACTCATACTTGCTTAGCTTGGCATACAACTTATGCTCCATCAAAGTAGACAAAACTAAATGCAAGTACTGTTCATGCTCTTCAGCACTACAGGAGTATACCAGAACATCATCTATAAATACAACCACAAAACAGTCCAGGAAATCCTTAAACACTCTATTCATCATATCCATAAAGGTAGAGGATGCATTAGTCAATCCAAACTACATCACCAAGAACTCAAAATGTCCATGCCGTGAATAAAAAGCAGTCCGTGAAATATCCGTCTCACGAATCCTTAACTGATGGTAGCCTGAACGAAGGTCAATCTTTGAAAACACAGTGCTACCACGCAACTGATCAAATAAGTCGTCTATTCTCGGCAGGGGATACCTATTCTTGACGGTTACCTTATTTAGTTCTCTATAATCAATGCACAGCCTCATCGATCCATCCTTTTTCTTCACAAATAGCACAGGAGCACCCCGCGGCGAAGAACTTGGTCTAATGAATCCATTCTGCAGCAACTCATCCAACTGAGTACGCAACACCTCTAGCTCACGCGGGGCCATACGGCACGGTTCCTTAGCAAAAGGACGGGTATCCGGCTCCAAATCTATGACGAACTCTACGTCTCTCTCAGGTGGAAGACCAGGAAGATTATCAGGAAATACATCAGGAAACTCGTGCACTACATGAATCTCCTCAACACGGATCACACTATCACCGACCTCCAGCATCGAAACCAAACGGGCAAAACATCTGTAATTTACAAGCTTCCAAATACGTACCGCAGAAATAATCGAAGAAACTTGGCGCGGAAAACCATAAACACTCCTGGGTTGACCATTGTCCATCTTGAAGTCCAAGTGCTTGACCTTGCATTGGATAACTACATCATACTTTTACAACCAGTCCATGCCCCAAATCACATCAAAATCTTCCAAGTCTATGACCTTCATATCAAGAACGACTAGAAAATCTCCTAACAGAATCAGACAACTCTGAATGCCTTGGTCCGACACCACTGACTCGCTAGAGGGAAAATTGACATGAAACACGTCGCCAACACGATCGAGGGTCAAACGGTGACGCTCAACAAAGGCCCTAGCCACAAACGATTGGGTAACACCGGAATCGAAAAGAACACACGCCTAATGGTTCTTTATATTAAACTTTCCTATAAAATCATATACGCAACTAAGGGAACGAATGTCGAAATAATAGATACCAATTAAAAGCTAGAACTAGATTAGGATCTAACCTGAAATTACTTGAGTAGACGTCTGAGCATCCTCCAAAGACACCATGTTCAGCTTGCCCTTCCCCTTATCCAATTGTTGCGGTGGCGGCAAGGCCTGAAGTGGAAGTGGTTGCAATAGGGGCTGAGCTTGCGGTCACTTTGACTTGAAATGTCTCTCCTGTTTGCACTGGTTGCAGACCTTTTCCTTTCCCCAATAATGGGCAGCGTCATTCCCCCTCTTCTTACACACAAAACAAACTAAATCTCCTTTAGTAGCACTCTAAATCAAATGCACTTGCTCCTACTACTTAGTTCCCATCCTCTTGTAACATCTTTCGAAGGGATGACCTGACCGGCCATAGAAACTCCATATCTCTCTACTCCTTTTCCTCGAAGCAGCACCGGATTCTTGGGAACTCTTACCCTCACCAGTCTTCATCTTATCCTTTCTCATTTGTTGACCTCGGTTCTTGGCATTATTGATCGCCTCGTCCTTTAGAGCAGCCTCCATAACTTCAGCATAGCTTTTGGATCCATAAGCACTAGCCAGCTGCTGGATGTCATTCCTAAGACCACCCAGAAAACGTTTAACTCGACTAGAATCTGAAGACACCATGTTAGGGGAAAAACATCACAGTTTGCTGAACTCCACCTCGTATTCGATAACGGTGAGCTGCCTTTGCTTAAGGTGTAGAAAATTATTCATCAAATGGTCCCTCTCGACCGACGATAGAAAATTTTTCAGCAGCAATTCCTTAAAGGATTCCCATGAACACCCGTCCTTAAGGTTTTCCTTTTCTCCCAGCCACCAACTCTTTGCAAGTCCCTTGAACTGATAAGCAGCGACCATTACTCTCTGATCCGCTGAAACTCCTGAGTATGAGAACATCTCCTCGATGGCTATAATTCAATCATCCAAAGCCATAAAATCTGCTCTAGCATCATAGGTAGGGGGTCCTAATCTCTAGAAATGCGAAATAAACGTCATCTATGGTGGTAACAAGACCGGGGAACTGGAGGAGCAGGGGAATAGGAACAGTCTGACCCACAACTGGGTCCTGCACTCTATGCGTCTGACTAGAAACAACTAACAACAATGCCTAGATCTGCGTCTACATCTCCAGCATTTGCCTCGATAGAGCCTCATTTCTCTGTCACAATCCTTCTATCACGGCCTCACTCTAGGCACTAGACGATTCTCCGTCCGACTGGGCAGTCGACCTCGTCACCGGACGCTTAAGCGACATCTAAACGAACAACGAATATCTAATAAAAACCTAGCTTAACCGCTAGAACCAAACAACTTAATTCAGAAAATACATAATTAAATACTTTCTCATGCTGCTAACTTGCTCTGGGATTTTCATTTATGATGTCATGCCTAAACTTAGGATGATATACCGTCATCCTACTAACTAATGTTCCTAAACCATGAATGCATGAATTCTTATTCCTTTTGACTCAAAACCATGTGTGTATGTATGTCATCATGTAAATCTTTAGCTTGGCATGTGTGCTGGTGCAATGTTATGTCATGCATGTTGTGTTATACAATCTAAAAAGACCTTAATGCATGTTATGAGCGACGTACACATGAAATATTATGCATCTCATACTACATAATATCGCATGCAATGAAAATCAAAATCTAATGTGCATTCATGTGATGATGTTAGGCATCCCATACTACATAACAGTCACATGTTGTCTTCTATGAGGATCTATATACAAACACATATTATGCATCCCATACTACATAATATGCCACGTATACTTCTTATCATGCTTATGAGTGTAGTGTTCATGCTTCAACCAAGACATACTGATGACACATCGATGTGTGTATGAAATGAAACTAGATAACTAACACAAACTTGAGATAGTTGTTCGACCAATTTTCAAATAACCTATCCCTCTGATACTAACTATCACAACCCGCATTTTCTTCTGCATTAAACAATGTATCAGAGTAAGGGAAAACACGCTTCATGATGCCACGTTATCAAAGGATAACTGCAGACACTCGGGCAAAACTCCAACTAAACACCTTTATGAAAAATCTATAGGTTACTTAGAGAAAATCCAGTTTAATTTAAGCGGTTAGTTGTATCCCTCGGCTCAGTGGCTCATTTAGTCCACGAGAAAAAGATAGTTAGACGTCCTACATGAGTATAAACATCCCTAGAAGACAACTCAAGGTATGCAAGCCTCTAGATTTATAATAATAGAGAAAGTAGCTTTTATGACCGTTAAACCTAGTGATTTACATTTCAAATATGGCATGTATGAAGTAGTAATAATAGTTTGTATACTTTAAAATACCTAACATGTAACATAGCATAAAACCTTCCCAGAGAGCAAGTACATCCAACCAAAAAGGTAAACAAGAAGCTTAGTGAAGTATTCAATATTCCAAAAGAAAACTACTAGCGCGCATCAACAACCTGACACGAACCCACTAAAAGTATGCAAGTCTGAACTAAAATTGAAAACAAAAACTACCTCACGACGGTGAGGAAAACCACTATAACAACTGCAGTCCACAAGCCAACACTCAACACAGCCGCTCCACCGACTACAACCCTGAACCTGAGAAATTCAAAAAAATAACGCATCAGCAAGAATTTACAAGTGGTATTGGAAATAAACATGTAAAAGGTAAAAAGGCAAGGAAGGGTTTACAAACCCGACAATAAGAAATGTTGAAACCACAACTAATTAGCCAAATAAAAACAAGTAAAGTAAAAGTTTGAAAGAAAGGAGTTAGAAGAACATTTGTACCAAGTGCGGAACGAAGTAATGTTTCAACAAAATCTGCAAGGAAATGCATGAAATAGCATAAACTTTTCAAAGAAGCAAATTGAGCACAAAACAGCTCGAAAAAAAAGTGAAGCATTAACACTTGGTAATATCACCCGGGCCGGAGTCGGTGACCAAAACGTCCAATACCAGGCTTCTAGACCCAAACATCTCACAAAAGGCACTGCGGTGGTGGCCAACAGGCCCAACACAACTCAACAGTTCCACAAAACAGAGACCAAACAACCACGAAGCATAATGACTCACAAACTAGCGTCCAGCCGAAGAAATCATCATACCCAAACATCCCGAACCAAAACCCAAATCTAAACCCAAAGAAACACTTAAATAGGCTCTAAAATCACCTTAAGGACCATACAAGACGAATATTATACGAAAGGACAAAATATTCTAAGTCCTGGCCAAATTCGGCGAGTATACCCAACGAACTGCGTCGATACTCGACGAATTGCATAATAATACTCGATGAATCATCCAGTGATACTAGACGATTTCCCTTGATACACGCTGAAAATCCCTTGGCTTCACCGACCACTCGACACTTACTAAGCCTAGACTATACTCGACGATTCGTCAAATATACTTGACAAATCGGACATCACTCAACGCCACACCAGTCGACACTCGACGAACCCGATGCCTCGATATTTGATGAAAAGGGCTCGGCACACCTAGATCATACTCGATGAATCTGGACTTAAGCTATTAAACCTATACTCGACGAATCTAATGTTACTCGACGAATTCGCACTTAGCCTAAACCTTATATTCGACGAATACCTGATCTCTTACTTCCCTATATTCGGCAAATTTTCCTTAGGTTGTACACTATACTTGACAGATTTCTAGCCAAAAATTTAGACTACTCTAAGGGCTCTTTCATGACTAAATCCTATATTATTACAACCTTCTAAGGAGAAGAAATGAACAAAATAAAAGGCAAGAAATGTTTTCAAGAAGAAGATCGCCACTTGCCTCAAAACTCCGGAAAAATGCCGCCAGCTCGCACCGCGACAAGGATCGGTCGCCAAAAGACCTCAGCAATGTTTCCTGAAACTTTTTGGGGGATGAAGGAGGTCAAACCACAAACCCTAACACACAAAAATCGGAGAAACAGGGAAAGCTTACCACAAACGCGAAGATCTCAGCGAGAGCTCTCCACATCTCTAATCTATTGAGACATCCGACCACAAAATCGCTCTCTAACGCCGGCCAACCGCACGCGAAGTCGCCGTTCTTCTTCCGCTCGCAAAATTACCGCCGCTCGAATTAGGAAGATGATGAATAGGGTTTTGACACGATCCTTATAACCGGCTATATATATACATATATAAATAATAATAATATTATAATACAATCAATAATAAACAATCCCAAAATGACCCGAAGTCCAAATCAACTCGGAATCTTATGAAAATCGCACTATAGCTAAATACCGATGCTACAAATCTAACGGCGAAGTCGAAATCCAAATACGACAAACCAAACTCGGGTAAAACACCACCTGAAGATAAAACTCCACACAGCCCTATAAAAAGCTCCACCGAGTCACCAGTACATACCCGGCTCGCAAGGGAAGGTGCACAACCAAGCCAAAACCAACCACAAAGGAAAAACCACTGAGCAAACCCATGCTCCAACAAATGACACCCATTAACCATGCATCAACATAATGCCCTGGCGTCAAAAATACGCCACTACGGGGATTAAAATAAACACTGAAAAATCAGGGGCGTTATATAGGGATCAAGGCCCCTCTGTCACATTCAGACAATGATTCAGAGGTAGATGATGAAGAAGATGCCTACAACTACTATGGGCTGATCGCAATGTCTGATGAAGAATCTAACCAGGATTAGCTTAGTCAAAGCAAGGTACATTCTCTACCTAGTTCTTCTTCTAAGTCTGGGTATGAGACTAGTCCCTGTATAGAAGCCTCTTCATCTAGTGGTAAAGATGATTCTAAATCAGAAGGAGATGTTAATCAATTGATTGGCAGGTATGGTGAACTTCTGGATGCCTTTAAGAGGTGCAAGAAGTTGTCTAAGAAGAAAGATGAGGAGATTGCCTCTCTTCTGCTAGCTGCTGCCCAGCAGACTGAGACAACAACTCTATTGGATCAGAAAGCAAGGGAAGTTAGCCAACTAAAAACATCACTCTCATTCAGATTATCATCATAAAGTTCAAGAATAGTCTCATAAGGCATCTTGAAGAGAAACTCTAGAGGGAGAAGAGAATAATGGCTAGTTTCTCTAAGCCTAATACAATGTTGCCCTTGATAGACTCCTTCTCCTCTCATAAGGGTAAGAAGGGGTTGGGGTTTAAGGGAAACACTAGAGTTTCCCCTTCCAAAGGTAAGGGAAAAGCTCCAGCTCAGTCTCTGGCTTCCAAGCCTCCCATTCCCTTTAATAAAGTTCAGTTACCTTCAAATAGGTATGACAAAAAGAGCACCTATGGTCACTGGATGAATGGTTGATCCACTAGTGTGAACAAAGAGGTTCACAACTATGGTGGAAGGTACAGTAGGGGAGTGAGTGCCTTTAAGGCTCCCCATTAGGAAATTAAAATGGCCCATCATGAACCATTTGTGTTTGGTGCACCAGCCCCTTCACTCAAGAAGGTGGCAGTGGCTAAATCTCAAGGACATCCAGCAAAGACTCGGACCAAGGGCAAGGCTATCAGCAAGCCAGATCTAGCTATCTCTGATGTTATAAACAGCATTTCATCTGCAAAGAAGACTACTATAAATATCTTTCAGAGCAAGCCAAGAAAGGCTACTGAAAGACTCACCTTCAGTCAAATCCTTACTGGAAGGAACTTGAAGAAGGCTATTGTATCTCTTCCTTCTGTACAGTCAGTAGTTAACCTAACTGCAGGACCTGCGCAGAAGAGAAGGTATAATATGCATGAGTGTTGGTGTTGTGGCAAGGTGGGGGCATTTTGTCTTAGATTGCTGACATAATCCTACTGTGCCTAAAGCTAGTGTTAGTCCACAAGTCAGAAAAGCTGCTGGTAGACAAGTCCATTTTCAGACTAACATACACCTAAGGCCCAATAGATATTGGGGTCCTAAGGTAAAATCAATTATGTGTTGTAGGTTAGTCCAAGTGACCATATCCCTATATGGTACTTGGACAGTGGTTGTTCCAGGCACATGACTGAGACAAGGAGTAACTTAAAGGAGTACACTCTAGTGAAAGATGGACCCAAGGTTATCTTTGGTGGTTCAGATAGAGGAGTTACAAGGGATATGGTAAGATTACTAATGGCATAGTCACCATCTCAAAAGTGGCTTATATTGAACAGTTGCAACACAACCTTATAAGAATAAGCCAACTCTCTGATCTTGGTTATGTCATTGTCTTCCATAAGGATGAGTGCCAGATTAAGAGGTCAAGTGACCAAGAGGTCATCTTGACAGGCACTAAGAGTGGAAATATTTATTGCTTAAATTTCTTTTGTCTAAATACAGACTCTCATATCTGTCTAGTGGCAAATGAGAAAGTTTCATATTGTGTGCAATGGCACAAGAGACTAGCTCATTTAAATTAAACGATTATTGACAAGCTCTTTAGTGAAGAGCTAGTTAGGAATTGTCCTAAGGTGAAATGCACCAAGGAAAGAATTTTCACAGCATGCCAAAAGGGCAAGCAGACTAAAGCTTCCTTCAAGGGAATTGGGACCAAAGACTCTATGAGGTATTTATACCTCTTGAATATGGACTTATTTAGTCTTATGCCAGTTCACAGTCTAGATAAGAAAGTCTACACCCTTGTGGTGGTTGATGACTATTCTAAGTTTACTTGGGTGTTCTTTCTTAAGAAAACGAATGAAACCCTTGATGTCTTTATGAAATTTGTCAAACAAATTCAAAATGAGTTTTATAGTACTATGGTCAAAATTTGAAGTGACCATGACAATAAATTCTATTCTGATAGCATGACAAAGTTCTGTGAAGAGCTAGGGATTCATCAAGAATTTTCTTCTCTAAGAACACCCCAGCAAAATGACATTATTAAGAGGAAAATAGAACTCTCATAGAGGCTGGAATTACCTTGCTAAGTGACACATCTTTCCCAGAATATTTTTGGGCTGAGGCAGTAAATACAGCATGTCATGTCCTTAACAAAGCCTCTATCACCAAGAGCCACAATAAGACTCCCTATGAGATCTTGAAGGGCAGAAAACCAAACCTGGGCTATCTCAGGATCTTTGGTAGCAAGTGCTATGTGCTTCTTAATGGTAATTCCTATATGACTAAGTTTGCTGCCAAGTCCTTTGATGGGATTTTTGTTGGTTACAACAACCATAGTAAAGCCTATAGGATCTACAATTTGAAAAGCCAAGTTATAGAAGAGTCTGTACATATAGTCTTTGATGAGCCTAACATGATTAACAGTGATCTGCCAAGCTCCTCTTCTAGTACTGTAGGTACAGAGCTGATGATAGACAAGCTAACCATCAAGGAAGCTGCTCCAGTAATCCAAGATGGAGTTGATATTCCAGAAGGAGTGCAGTGCACACTTGAAGTGGATGAAGATCAACAAGAAGATGCTACTAAAGCTGATGTTGAAACAAGATTGCCTCCAGCTGTCAGGCATCTTAGAGATCATCCAAAACACTAGATAATTGGTGATTCAAACCAATGAGTGGTGACAAGAAGCAAGATCCTTTATACATCAATGTATGCAAGTATCCTGTCACAGGTTGAGCCTAAGAGATTCGGAAGAAACCAACATAGATCAGTTCTGTATTGTAGCTATGCAAGAGGAATTGAACCAATTTAAGAGATGCAAGGTCTGGAAGCTGGTTTCCAGACCACAAGGATATAATGTCATGGGAGTCAAGTGGATTTGAAGGAATAAACTTGATGAAAATGAAATTATAATTAAGAACAAGACTAGACTAGTATCTAAGGGGTATAAACAAGATGAAGGTATTGATTTTGATCAAACTTTTGCCCTTGTAGCAAGATTGGAAGCCATCAGACTCTTCCTTGCATATACTACATTCAAGGGATTTAAAGTCTACCTAATGGATGTGAAGTCAGCCTTCCTGAATGGTGACTTAAAGGAAGAAGTCTATGTTGAACAACCTCCAGGTTTTGTTTATTCTAACTCACCTAAATTTGTTTATAGACTTAGGAAAGCTCTATATGGGCAGAAACAAGCCCCTAGAGCATGATATGAGACATTGCCTAGCTTCCTCATTAAGAATAAATTCTCAAGGGGGAAGATAGACAAGAGACAATTCCTAAGGGAATCTAAGGGGAAGATCATCTTAGTCAAGATTTATGTAGATGACATAATCTATGGATCTACTGATGACAACCTTTGCATGAAGTTTGCCAAACTTATGCAAGGGAAGTTTGAGATGAGCAGTATGAGTGAACTTAAGTTCCGTGAAAAAGAGATAAATAAAGGCAAATTTTATTGCTCCAAAAAGGTATTCATTACATAGGTGTGCCCCTTTATTTATAGAAATCGGAGGAGATGAGAGAATACAACAATCGATGTGAGACTAAATAAAAGTCGGGCGGTCTACGCGGTTTAACATTGTCAAACCACCCACTATACAACAAATAATAAAACACCAATCAGCATCTAGCAAAGTCGTCTATCTGCTAGGGAAGACTGCTGGTACAAACCGCCAGATCGCAACTGTGGGTTGCCACTAGCTACAGTTGTGGCTATCCACCAGACCGCAGATGCTGCAAGCTATTGGACTACAACCGTGGGTTGCCACCAGACCGCAGTTGCGGTTAACCATATTTCTGCTGATGCGGCTTCAACCAGACCGCTATGGCTTCATCCAGACCGCTGTTGCGGCTCTCTGCCAGACCGCTGCTGCTGCTCTCTGTCAAACCGCTGTGGCTTCATTCAGACTGTTGCGGCTAACCGACACCCCGCTACTGCGGCTTACTGCCAGACCGTTGCTGCTTCATTCAGACTGTTGTGGCTAACCTCCAGAGCCTACTATGGCTATCCCCTAGACCGCCACTATTGCTGTCCACCTGACCACACGTCGAGGTTCACCACCAGACCGCTAGACCAAACCGATAGGTTGCTAAGATAGATAGAACACTAAAGTTAGACACCAGTCCACCTGATCTCCTCAAGATCCAACACTCCCCCTTAAGCTGGAGCATATATATCGACCATGCCTAGCTTGCTACAAACCTTCTTGGAAGGAGTAACTGGCTTGGTGAAGAAATCATCTAGTTCTCTCTCTGAGGTAACAAATGGAGTGTAAATCTGATTCTTCAAAATCTCCTCTTTAATAAAGTGGCAATCAACCTCGATATGTTTCTTCCTCTCATGAAAGACAAGATTCCTTGAAATATATATGGTTTTCTTGTTGTCACAGAACATTGGCAGAGGATGATTATAAAGCTCTACAAAATCAAGAAATAGTGTTTGTAACCACTTCAGCTCGCATGTAGTTAGAGCTATGCTCCTATACTCAGCTTCTGTGCTTGACCTGGAGATAACAGCTTGTTTCTTGAACTTTGAGCTGACCAAATTCCCACCAACAAAAGTACAGAATCCAGATGTGGACTTCTTATCTTCCTTATCATCTACATAGCTCGCATTAAAATATGCCTCAACCCTCAAATATCCCCTCTTCTGAAACAGAAGTCCTTTCCCTAGAGCACCTTTCACATACTCTAGAATCTTCATTGTCGACTGCAGATGGCACTCCTTAGGAGCTTGCATAAACTGACTCACTATTCTTACTGCATATAAAATATCCGGTCTTGTGACTGTTAGATAAATGAGTTTTCCCGTAAGCCATCTGTACCTGGTGAAATCCTCAAGAAGAGGTGAGTTCTCACTCCAACACTTGTCATCTCCAAATGACATCGGAGAACGAGCAGGTTTAGCCCCAAGGAGGCATTTCTCTTTTAAGAGGTCCAAGACATACTTTCTTTGTGAAAGAACAACAGTTCCTGGTTTCCTAAATATTTCAATGCCCAAGAAATATTTCGGAGACCCCATATCTTTAGTAACAAAATGCCTAAGAAGAAGCTTCTTTGTCATATCCACACCTTCTCTATCATCTCCCATGAGAAGAATATCATCCATATAAATAACAAGTACAACACGAATGGCTGATGTCTTGCCAATTAATAATGAGTGATCTGCTGCATTTCGAGCAAACCCAACCAATGAAATGACCTCATTGAACTTGTCAAACCAGGCCCTGGGACTTTGCTTAAGACCATAGATTTCCTTACGCAGTTTACAGACCTGAGACTCCCCCTAAGCAACATACCCAGGAGGTTGCTCCATATAGACAGTTTCTTGTAAATCACCATAAAGAAAGACATTCTTCACATCCATCTGAGGCATTTCCCAGTCTCGGTTGACGACCAATGAAAAGAGCACACAGATTGTAGTAATCCTTGCCACAGGAGAGAAAGTATCAAATAAATCCACGCTATAAGTCTGCATAAAACCTTTGGAAACAAGTCGGGCCTTGCAATGATCAATGATCTATCAGGTAGAAATTTAATCACAAATACCCAGCGACAGCCAACTACATCAGCACCTGGAGGTGTAGGAACAACAGTCCAAGTACCCCGTTCAGTAAGAGTACGCATCTCTTCATCCATAGCAGCCTTCCAATAAGGGATAACAAGAGCATCTTGATGCGAGGAGAGAACAATATTAACCGAGAGGGCCAGAGCAAAGCTCCTAGATGAAGGAGAGAGCTGAGCACAAGAGACCACAACCTGAAGAGGATATTGGGTACAGGAGCGAACACCTTTCCGAAGAGCAATCAGAAGATAAATCGGACTTGTCTACTATATCAACCCCATCCAAAGAAGAGATTATTGGCCCGGGAGCTGGTTGCAGCGGCTCAAAAGAAGAAGCAGGGACAGCAGAGGAGTCAGAAGGAGAAGAATTATAGATAGGAGATGAAGAGAGAAAGGCAGGATCCGGAAGAGGTGCTGGGACATTGGGAGAAGAAGAAGAACCATCCGAAGAAGAAGGAAGAGAGGAAGAAGAAAAGAAGGGAGCATTCTCAAAGAAAGTAACATCCGCCGACACATATTGTCGTTGAAGAATATGATCAAAACAATGATACCCTTTCTATGTCTGACAATAGCCCAAAAAGATGCACTTCATAGAACGCGGATAGAGTTTATCACGTCCAGAAGCAGGAGAGTGAACAAACGATGTGCAACCAAAGACATGAAAAGGTAACGAAAAGGGTGTCCCATCAGGATAGAGAATTGAAAAGGGTGTTTTCCCATTAAGAACCGAAGATGGAACTCGATTAATAAGAAAACATGAAAGAAGAACTGCATGACCCCCAATAAGACCGAGGAACAGGCATATGAGTAAGAAGACTACGAGCCACATCTAAAAGATGGCGATTCTTACGTTCAACAACACTATTCTGTTGGGAAGTATAAGGGCAAGTAGTTTGATAGACTATGCCATGATCTAAACAAAATGAAGTAAACTGATGACTAAGGTATTCCTTAGCATTATCATTACGAAGAATTTTAATAGGGGTATCAAATTGTGTACGAATTTTATTATAAAAAGCAGAAAAAATCGAGAAAATCTCAGAGCGTTTGCGTAACAAATATAACTACGTACACCTGGAAAAATCATTTATGAATGTAACAAAATATAAAATACCCCCACAAACAGTTTGATGTGGAGCAGGAACCCAAACATCAGAATAAACTAAATCAAAAGGACGAGAAGAACTACCGACCTGCTTAGAAGGAAAAGAAGACCGGTGATGCTTGCCAAACTGACAAGCTTCACAATTCAGAGTAGAATCTCCGCGAGGTAAATCTGGAAGAAGCTGATAAATAATATGTGGAGGATGATGCCCAAGGCAAAGATGCCACTGAAGTAGAGTAGAAGAGGCAAAAAAGCAGAAGCAGGATCAAGGTAGAACAAGCTGCTGCTCTCAGTCCCAGTAGCAATCACCTCCTTGGAATGAGGAATCTGAAAAACATAAGTAGAGGTAGTAAAAATAGCTTCACAATGCAACTGTTTACAAAGAGTAGTAATAGAAAGAAGGTTGCATGGAAAATTCGGGACATAAAGAGTGTCCTGCAGCTGAAGAGAGTGAGTAATATGCACAGTGCCAGACCCACAAACCGGAGAAGGAGAACCATCCGCAATAAGAACCGGAGGTAACCAGTTGTTCTTGTAAACAGAAGAGAAAAGAAGAGAATTATCGGTCAAATGATTTGTTGCACTAGAATCAATAATCCACCTACCCGTAGTAGCCAACTGATCAGTTCCAGAAGTAGTAAGAGAAGATGTGGACGGCTTGGAGGAATCAGCTGATGTTGGACGAAGATGAGTATACTTAGTCCAACACCGATCAACTAAGTGACCAAGTCGGCCACAATGAGAACAAAGATGCTTAAAGAAACCACGGCCACCACCAAGACCACCAGCACAGCCCCCACGACCACCAGAGATGTCATGATGAGTTGGATGAGCCACAAGATTAGGATACAGAGACGGAGAGGAGAGCAAAGGACGCTGAAGAAGAGTAGTAACGACAGATATCTTAGCAGTAGTAGCATCCAGAGTCGGAGTATCCGCCTATCCCAGAATTTGTTGGCGGATCATATCATAGGAATCTAGGTTCTTTTTTATTTTCTTGTTTTCAGTTTTGAAGGACTTTTTCTCAAGGATTACGCTATCGAGGTTATCACAAATATGTTCGTAGATTTCAAAGAGTTCATTATAAGAAGGTGGGGTTACCTTAGCATCGCTCTGGACAGTGGATTCATTGTCAGACTTATCCTAGTTCTTCCCCATGAGGCACATATTTGCCTCGTCTTCACTACTCGAGTCATAAGTGCTTGACTATCCATCTTTGTCCCATGTTAACGCCTTCAACACTTTCTTCCTTCCCTTGTCCGGGCTCTGTTTCTCCTTTTCCTCCTTTTGGAGCCTTGGAAATTCCCTCTTGATGTGCCCAGGCTTATAGCAGTGGTAGCACTCTGGTAGAGATTTCTCATCATCACTCTCCGTCTCTTTTGATGGTTTGTTCCACCTCTTCTTCTCTTCAACACTTCTCTTCAGAAACTTCTTGAACTTTTCTTACCTCTTGGGATTCTTCATGAATCTTTTGAATTTTCAAACATAGAGGATTTCCTCATCTTCGTCCTCAGAGTTTTTAGCAACCTTCCTCTCTTTTGCGGCCTTCAGTGTCAGCCCCTTCTTTTTCATTTCGCTGGGATACTCCTCAGCTTGTATCTTTAGTTCGAGCTCATAGGTCTTTAGGTTTCCAATAAGGCTCTCTATCTCCAGGGTACTGATAATGTGTGATTCAGTAATCGTCGTCACCTTTAGATTGAATCATGGAGACAAAGATCGCATGATCTTCCTCACTAGTTCTCCATTTTAGTATGTCTTCCCGAGAGATCTAAAGGCATTGACAATCTTGGTGAAATGAGTGTACATGCTATCCACCTCCTCGTTGATCTCCATCCGGAACTGTTTGTATTCAGATTCCAGTCGGAATAGTTTTGAATCCTTCACCTGTGATGTACCTTCATGAGTCAGTTCAAGTAAACACATGATATCATAAGCAGTTTCACAATTGCAAAACCTATTGAATTCAGTTTTATCCAATGCACAAAATAAAGAGTTCATGGGTTTTGTATTGTTAGTACATTTCAGTTTGTCAGCATCGTCCCATTTATCTTGCGGTTTGATTAGGACTGTATTGCCTACAGTGATTATGGGTGCGGTGTATTTTGTTTCTACCATGACCCATACATCCATGTTTTGTGTAATTAAGAAAATTTTCATATGCGTTCTCCAGTAACGGTAGTCACTCCCCATAAACAGTGGAGGTCTACTCACACCTTATCCCTTAGGAAAAGCGTGATTGACGTTGGCCATCTTACTTCAGGATTTTAGTCCTTTTTGAAGTAACCTTCCTCTGATACCACTTGTTGGATCAGATGGTCAACCTTAGAGGGGGGTGAATAAGGTTTATAAGAATAATTTGAAAATTAAAGTGAGTTTTGTCCAGGTAAACTGGTTATGGATGCTACCGCGGGGCGCTAGCTTGCTAGCGCGCGATGGTAGGTCACATAACTCGTTTTCGTTGACAAACTTCGCCTTTGAGACATACGCACCCTTTAGAGATCTATCGGCATACAATCACGAAATCACAATAAGAATGAAGAACAAATAATAATTTTATTCAAGAGAAAATGAAAGTGGATTACAGTTATAAACAACTAGATCTCCATGATGCCGGAGATTGAAGGCGGTGAAATTCAAACTTCTTTTTGTTTTCTATACCGACCCACTATCCAGACCGATTGGCTCTCTCCCTTTCCCTCCCCGGAAAGGTCTTCGAGTCGGCTCTTCACTTTCCTTCCCGGAATTGTCTTAGAGCCCCACTAAATCCCCCGATCTAGACATCCCTTCCCCGATACGATTTCTCACAGAACCCTCTCGAATTATGACAACCCTCACCGGTCATTTCTCCTCTCCCACAGACAATTAGAAAAAGAGAAAAATATAATAAGAGATTAAAGAATATTTAAAGTGATTCTACCTCAAAACGATTCCTCCGTCGAGCGGTGTGTGACCGACGCTAAAGATCTTCATTCTATTGCGCCCGATCAACTCCTCTTGGTCGTATTATTCCTTTGCTCGCCGAAGATCTTCATGCGCGAACGGGAGGGAGGTGATATTCTCTTCCTTCGACGGAGACGGTAGAACAGTGTTATCAGCCGGCACACGAACTAGTGCAGGTCTCTAGAAAAAGAGTCGCGCTTTTATACGTCTTTAAAAATAAGCTACCACTGACGGTAGAACTAGTGCCCGATGGTAGGTCGATGCACGTGGATATGACACCTATCCAGCCGATTTGGAAAAATATCCAAATAAATAATTTTTTGCTTTTTCGAGCTATCGCGGCGCAGTACAGGGCTATCGTCTGGCGGTAGTGTGATGTCTCGACTCTCGTTGAGAGATCTAGCATATCGCAATAAAGAGATAGCGCCACGCGATAGCTCATAGAGTGCCTTCCCTAAATTAATCCTAAAGCTAGCACGGGCGGTAACGCTAACGCTCGGGGGTAGTTCAAGAGCTTAATTTTTTCGTTCTTTTGTACCTGTAGACCTGCGCACTATACCCAAACCTTGTATGATCAAATATAACATGAGATTTGATATTGTAAAACTAAAGATATGTGAACCATGAGCTCCAACAAAAATTAGAAGTGACCATGACACAGAATTTCATTATGAAGGCATGACAAAGTTCCGTGGAGAGCAATGTATATTTCAGGAGTTTTCTTCTCCAAGAACAACACAGCAAAATGAGATAGTTGAGAGGGAAAACATGACTCTAATAGAGGCTGGCGAGACATTGTTTAGTGACACTTCTCTCCCAAAATATTTCTGGTCTGAGGCAGTGAACATTGTTTGTCATGTCCTGAATAGAGTCACTATCAACAAGTACCACAAGAAGACTCCCTATGAGATTATGAAAGGTAGAAAACCAAATCTTGCCTATTTAAAAATCTTTGGAAGCAAATGCTTTGTGCTGAACAATGAGAAGTCCTACTTGACAAAGTTTGTTGTCAAGTCCTATGAGGGAATTTTTTTTGGTACAACAATCATAACAAAGCCTATAAAATCTACAACTTGAATAATCAAGTTGTAGAAGAGTCTGTCAATGTAATATTTAATGAGTCTACTATGATTCACAATGAGCTGTCAAGCTCCTCTAGATCTGCAGGTGAAAAATTGAAGTTGGACAAGCTGAGCATCTATGATACAACTCCTGCTGAACAAACATAGGATGAGGGTGTGATCATTCTAGAAGAAGGACCAGGTGAATTGGACATTGATGAAGATCATTAGGCTCTAGAAATTGAGCTTCATGATGCTGTAGAAGGAATGCTAACTGCAATCAGACATCTGAGAGATCATCCCAGAAATTTAATCATTGGAGATGCAAGCCAAGGTGTTATAATAAGAAGCAGAAGTCTTAATGTAGCCATGTATTCAACCTTTTTGTCTCAAGTTGAACCAAAGAAGTTTGAAGATGCCAAAATAGATCCATTTTGTATTGTGGCTATGCAAGAAGAACTGAACCAGTTCAAGAGATGCAATGTCAGGAAGCTGGTTCCTAGACCTCAACAACATAACATCATTGGAACTAAATGGATTTATAGAAATAAGCTTGATGAGAATGATGTTATCATCAAAAATAAAGCTAGATTGGTTGTCAAAGGATACATACAAGAGGAAGGTGTTGATTTTGATCAAACCTTTGCACCAGTTGCTTGACTAGTGGCTATAAGACAATTCCTTGCATATGCTGCAAACAAAGGATTTAAGGTCTACCAAATGGATGTCAAGTCAGCTTTCCTAAATGGTGACCTGAAAGAGGAGGTCTATGTTGAGAAACCCTCATGTTTTGTCAACTCTAACTTTCCTGACTATGTATTTAAGTTAAGAAAAACTTTGTATGGGTTGAAACAAGCCCCTAGGGCATGGTATGAAACTTTGCCTAGTTTTCTCATTGAGAACAAATTCTCAAGGGGGAAGATAGACATGACATTATTCTTAAAAGAAGTCAATGGTAAGATAATCCTAGTCCATATGTATGTAGATGACATAATTTTTGGTTCTACTGATGATGACCTTTGCAAGAAGTTTGCCAAACTTATACAATGACAGTTTGAGATGAGCACCATGTGAGAACTCAAGTATTCTTGGGCCTCCAAGTTAGATAGTCAGAGGATGGATTATTCATCTCTCAGTCTAAGTTCACCAAGGAGTTAATCAAAAAGTTTAGAATGGAGAGTTCCTCCATAATGAAAACTCCTATGGGGTCAAGTATGTTAATAGACAAGGATGAGACTAGAAAACCTGTAGATGAAACCTTGTATAGGGATATAATTGGCTACCTCCTCTACTTGACTGCTAGTAGGCCAGACATTATATATGCTACATGTGTTTGTGCTAGATACCAGACATGCCCTAAAGAGTCTCATTATTCTGCTGCTAAAAGAATTCTGAGATATATCAAGGGCATACCTGATCATGGTCTGTGGTACCCTAGAAATAATGATTTTGAACTAATAGAATATTCAGATGCAAATTTTGCAGGATGCAGAGAAGACGGGAAAATCACATCTAGCATATGTTAGTTTCTAGGGAGAAGGCTGGTTTCTTAGAGCAACAGGAAATAGACTTGTATAGCCATCTCCACTGCAGAATCAGAATACATTTCAGCTGGGAGTTATTGTGCACAACTACTGTGGATTCAACATTAACTCTAGGATTATAATCTCCAGCTAAGTAAAACTCCCATATACTGTGATTCATCTAGTGCTATCTCTATTGCTAAGAATCTTGTCTTTCATAGCAGGACCAAGGAAAGTGAGATTAAATATCATTTCATTAGAGTGCATGTTGAGAAGGAAGACTTCGGTCTTGAGTTTGTCCCCACAGACAAATAAGTGGCTGATATCTCCACTAAGCCACTAGATGAAGCCAAGTTCAACACCTTCAAATTTGAGTTTGGTATGTTGAACTTGGAGTAGCATCATATATTTACATGCATATGTGCATTTGGAGAATTAACCTTTTGTAGGTAATCGAGAAAGAAATGGACTAACTGTCCAGGCGTCGAGAGCGTTGAGATAACTCAAAGCGTCGAAAGCATTGAGTGTGTCGAGTGCACTCAATGCCTTCAATCTGGCGGATCAGATTACGGTTAATTCTTGGGATTAATCTCAGCCATTGATCAAATCATGTAAATCACGACAAGTACGTGCCTCTCCACATTCTCTAATATGGATAACAATAAATAGAAATGTGTGCCCAAGATAAAACACATAGTCCTTTGACCTATTTGACTCTCTTCATCTCTGACGAAGTTTACTCGAGCAGGAAATTCAACTCTCCAGAAACTCAAAGATTAAATAGTACCCAAAGGAGCAAATTTGATGTTCGAGCGCTCTGAACTCGTTAGGAATGGATTCAAGGATGTTCCTGAAGAAGTACAGCTGGTTCTTCATCTGTTGAATATCGCCGACCTAGAATTTGTCCTGTCAGAACCAAGTTCTATCTGGAAGAGAGTAGTGTTGGAATTGTACACAAATGCCAAAGTGGACTTGTCTTCCAATAAGATTAAGACTTTTATCAGTGGAAATAGAATTAAGATTTCCTCAAGGTGGTTGAGTAAGGCTCTTAAACTGACTAAGCTTGGGCCATCAGATGAAGAGGATGAACTGTTTGTTGAGGATGTTAAGTCAGCACTTAAATTGTGTGGCCTGTCAAAGCACACCACATGTTCTATCATGAGGAAAGAGAAGAACCTGAAAGGGAAGTTCTAGGTATGTGTTATAGGTAAGGCCTTAATCTTCAAGACAGGTGATAACTTCTCAAAAAGAAGTTATCTAGCCCAATTTTAGACTTAATATTCGTTATAAAATGCTTAAAATGACTTTGAATAAAATAGAAATGAAATTAAATTAATATTTATTTATTTTGTGGCTAATTAATTCACTTTTCATGGTGTCATTGCGAGAAATGCCAAAGAAATTGGCTTGGAGAAAGAAATCTGCCCAAATATAATAACCAGGAAAGTAAGTCACAACGCACGGGAAAGTAGGTTGCAACGTGGTCTGAACGAATTTCAGATTTTGAAATTCAAAGTTGGTTCCAATTTCAAATATGGAAAGGTGCTTCTTTCCAAAGGGGGTGGCTACGTTTTTAAGAGGCAAAATCTCCACCAAATCAAAAAATTGGAAGGCATTTTAAGAGAGGGGAGAAGGAAATTAAAAGCTCTTCATCTAGGGTTTGTGTAAATCCTCCATTGAAGAAGGCGGCTAGAGAAAGGAAGACGACGGATCCTCGGGCTGATCGAGTGAGCGACTTCAGAAGGTGAATCCTGCAACCTTTAATCGTTAAATCCATCATGTATTTTAAGATCTCTCCAATCGTTTCACGATTTTATACCATTGCTATGAACTAATTCCTCTAATCTTGTATTGTGAGAGTACTAAGTTGTGTGTGATGACTATTCTCTAATTTTATCTTTGTCAATGTTTGATGAATGTTCTTTATTGAGTTTATGATCTTTTATTATGAAACTTGTGGCTAATGTTTCATCTTTTTACTACGCTTCATAAATCGAGAGAGGAGTTACGTTTGTGCATCATAGATTCGATATTGTATTTGAAGAGAGAAAGAGATTTCCTCTTGATATTAGCAACTTTGGTTTTCGTTCTTCATTCAGTTTCCTATTTCACCCAAGGGGAAATAGTGGGCTAGGGATTTCCGATATCGAGAGATACGGATCTCTATTTTAAAATCGTTGCAAGGCATTTCACCACACATTTTCACAAGGTCATATTTATAAGTTCATCACACTAGACTTAGGAAATCACGGTACAAGATTACCTCTCGTAATTGTTAGCACAAATATTTTCTCTAGCATCCGTAGTTAATTTTTATTAGTAGTTGTCTTTACTGTTTTTAACACCTTAAAATCACCATCTCGATTCACTTGGATTTAGAGAACATGCATAACTGGCACTTACAAACACTAAATCTAGTACCTCTCCATGGGAACAATCTTTATTCACTCTTTATTACTTGAACCGGCATGTGCACTTGCGTGAATTATGCACACCTGTTTCGGGCATATCAAGTTTTTGGCGCCGTTGTCGGGGAGGTACGATGTATTTAATGTTTATTTCTTGCGATATTAGTGAACCCTAAGTATTTAGAGTTCAAGTTTGTAACCTTGTTTTGTTTTTTGTTGATTGTTGCTTTTTATTAATATTGGCTTTGTCATTAGTGCATGTCCCGTTATCGATCACCAAAACTATTTCCTTTAAACCTAGAAATCGAACGGACGTGTAGAAAGAATAGGAGAGCGGTTCTTTTAGGACATAACAGCTCTTTAACAATGGATCAGAATAATCATAACGCTGAAAATGAAAATCATCAAGAAGGTCGGGATTTAGGAGGCCAGGTAGATCAAAACGGCCATCTAGTTGAACATAGAAGAACATGTCGTGACTATAACATGCCCTTACGGGGAGGATTTCAGTTTAGTATTATTAGACCCGCAATTGAAGCGAACAACTTCAAAATAGACTCTACGATAATGCAACTCGTTAAACATAATAAGTTTTGTGGCCTTCACAATGAAGACCCGAACTCTCACTGAAGGACCTTCATTGAAATATGCGACACATTCAAAATCAATGGTGCATCCGAGGAAGCTAAAAAATTAAGTTATTCCTATTTTCTTTGGAAGGAAAAGCAAGGGATTGGTTGAATTCTCTGCCCAATGGTTCCATCACTACTTAGGCAACTCTGATAAAGAAATTCTTAGCTAAATATTTTCCTCCATCAAAAACTGTCAAACTTATGCGCGACATATCTACATTCATGCAAGGGAATGGAGAGACACTTTATGACGCATGGGAAAGATTTAAGGAACTATTGCGTAAGTGCCCACACCACGACCTAGCCATACACCAACAGGTATGGACCTTTTACAATGGCCTCCAGACGTCTACTATGATCCAAGTAGATGGAGCTGCAGGAGGATCACTTATGAACAAATACCCCAAGGATGGGTATGAAATTTTAGAGGATCTGTCATCAAATAATTATCATTCATTTGAGCGCCAAGGTTCTTCGTCTATGGGAGGTGTACACCAAGTTGATCAACTCACTTCTTTCGCTGCACAAATAACCGCACAATTCAACTCAATGAATAAGCGGTTAGATGGTTTAACTTTAAATCAAAATCAAGGGCAAATGAACCAGCAAGTGAATAGTATAGTTGCTCCTATGATTAATATGAATACTCCACTCACTATAGAGCAACTCATTAGTAGTAACGAGGAGGTTAACTGCATAGGAGGGCAACCGAGATACATGAATCATAATAGTCACAATGCACTCCCAACTCATTATAATCTAGATTTGCGTGATCACCCCAATTTTTCGTGGAAGAATAATTTGGGAATGACACACCCACCCGGATTCAATTCAAATCCTCATCCACCCCAAAATTATAATTACAATCAACAAGGGTCATCTAGAAAATTATGGGATGAATTTCTTATAGAATCTATACAGAAGAGGGATGCTCGTATTTCTAGTCTAGAGGGCTCATTGCGTGTAATTGAAACTCAATTAGGACAAATCGCTAATGCTTTGAGTCTTAGACCCCAAGGTTCACTCCCTACAGATACAACTACAAATCTGAAGGGAGATAATCCTCACTGCAAGGCTGTCACCTTACGGAGTGGTAAGGAGTTAGTGGGTGGTACTGTAAATGAGAGTGAGAATCAAGTTGTCGAAGAAAAAGAATTGGAGAGTGTTGGCCCTAGTGTCGCGAACGAGAAGTTAAAAGAAAATGATAATAGAAATGAAGATATAGAAGAGGTATCTGGAGAGACCAAGAGAGAACCTATCACTGAAGATAAAAAGAAGACTGATAATATAAAAGTCTATCCACCACCGCCGTTTCCACAATGGTTAAAGAAGAGTAAACTCGATCAATAATTTCAAAAAATTATTGAAATATTTAAAAAACTGCAAATCAATATCCCTTTCACGGAAGCATTGGCGAAAATGACAAGCTACGTGAAGTTTATGAAAGACATTTTATCTAAAAAGAGGAAGTTTGGAACACATGAGACGGTGGCACTCACTCAGGAGTGCAGCGCTATACTTCAGAAGAAACTCCCGCCCAAATTAAAAGATCCAGGAAGTTTCACCATACCGTGCTCTATAGGTTACCAATTCAAGGGTAAGGCCTTATGTGATTTCAGTGCGAGCATCAACCTAATGCCATATTCTATCTATAGGAAGCTTGGTCTAGGAGAAATCTCCAAGACGTCCATCACTTTGCAACTAGCCGATAGAACCCTCGTGTTCCCAAAGGGGATAGTTGAAGATGTCCTAGTTAAGGTGGACAAGTTTATTTTTCCAGCGGACTTTGTTGTCCTAGATATGGAAGAGGATAGATAGGTGCCCATTATAGTAGGATGACCATTCCTAGCCACTGGTAGGACACTGATATACATATAGAAGGGGGAGTTGACCATGCGAGTTAACGACAAACAATTCACTTTTAATGTACTTAAAGCTATGAAATTCCCCCGGAGTCAAGAAGATCATGTGGAGGCGGTAAATAATATTTCAATTCGTGAATATAATCTGAATAATAAATTCACAGAGCAAGATGACGTGTTGACCCGATTTTTGATGCACGAGGAGACTTCAGATGATGAAGAGGACATTCAAGATTACCTAGAATTATTTGAGGCGCAAGTGGCTTTTGTTAGGAGACCGGAACCCTTTGAGATGCCAGACAAGGCATTGGCGGACAAGCCCTCTATTGTTAGTTCGCCGACTCTTGAGTTGAAGCATCTCCCAGACCATCTCATGTATGCATATTTAGGCGAAAACAACACATTGCCGATTATCATCAATTCTAAATTATCAACTGATCAACGTCAAAAGCTTTTATAATTGCTTTCTCAATTTAAAACGGCCATAGGCTAGACCATAGCGGATATCCGAGGGATTAGCCCCTCATTATGTATGCATAAGATTCTTTGTTGGGTCCGGCGTTCCTTCACTTGACCCGTGGCGCTCTGCTACTTATATAAAAAATTAAGTAGCGCCCTCTCCAACAGTCCGGGCTTTTGGTGCAGTTGGGTATGCGCTTGATCCTTCAATTGGTATCAGAGGAGGTCACGGGTTCAAGACCGAGGGGGCGCTATTAAATCCTGATTTTTCCCTTCTACCTGTGTGGGTCCGGTGGGTCAGGCAACCGTGGACATGTGGTAACCCCACCTCTGAGCCGTGTGGGCCATGTGGTAACCCCACCTCTGAGCCGACGGGTTGTGCTGGACGCCGGGGGGGGATTGTTGGGTCCGGCGTTCCTTCACTTGACCCGTGGCGCTCTGCTACTTATATAAAAAATTAAGTAGCGCCCTCTCCAACAGTCCGGGCTTTTGGTGCAGTTGGGTATGCGCTTGATCCTTCAATATATTTGAAGACTATAACTTGAAGTTCAGAGACATTCCTATGTTTTGTGACTCCTCCAGTGCTATAGAAAATTTCCAACAATCCAGTTTCTAATAGCCGGACAAAGCACATCGAATTGAGATATCACTTTATCTGAGAGCATGTGGAGAATGGGGACATCAACCTTCAGTATGTTCCAACTGATAGGCAAGTTGCTGATATTTTCACGAAGCCGCTGGACGAGGCCAAGTTCTCGTTCTTCAAGACAGAACTTGGTATGCTCAACATGGAGTCCTGAAAAGCTTATATTTGAAGTCAAGAGAATATTCAGCATCATCCACTCAGAAAAATTCCAAGAGAATTCGTACTCAACAACCTTCAGATAAATTCAAAGCTCGGAAATGGAATTCTCAGAAAACTTCATAAATTTCTCAGAAAGAGTAATGGATTTCTCGAGAAACAACTTATATTTCTCTGAAAATTACTGGACTTCTCGAGAAATCATTGGATTTCTCGAGAAATATTATATTTCTTGGAAACCTTATTTATTTCTCGAGAAATAGCAGATTTCTCAGAAAACTTAAATAGATTTCTCGAGAAACCTATAGACTTTTCGAGAAATGTCCAAATCTGCTTACCTAAAATTTTGAAGAATTCGAACCGCCATTCCCAGGTACACCCTTCTTTATTCTCAAATATTTTTAATTTTATCTAAATAGATAAGTCCATAGAATACCCAAATCAACAAATTCAAAAAAGCTTCCACGAGAAAGACGCTTCAGTTCTGCCGAAGGTCTCCGCCACTATTCTCGCAACTCCATCGATTCTTCTTTGAATAGTCAAAAATTTCTCATCCTCTCTAATCAATGGCTCCTACTGCAAAGATCGACATTGATAGTGAGTTAGTTTGCTCTGGTATTGCAAAAATTTCTGATGATTTCCGGAATGTTATTCTACTTCTTGAATCCGTCGGCCTTACCTTCATCCTTGAGCATTCGTGCAAAGTCCTGATTCCAAATGTAGAAGAGTTTTTCAAAAATTATAAGCTTAAAAGGAGTGGGAAACTGTTGAAGAGTTCTGTCAGAGATGTAAAGATTAAGATCAAACTGTCTTCTTTAATAGAATTTCTGAGATTACCATCCATTGATGAGGAAGACTACTTGGAAGAACCCGACTACTCTAGGGCTCTGTCATTCTGTGGTCTCTCCCAATCCACTACCTCCATTCAAAGACAGAATATGAACGATGAAAGCAAGATCATGGCCAACATTCTAGGAAAAGTCCTTCCCTGCAAAACATGTTCACTTAGATACATATCCTCTGATTTCATCTGCATGATGATAATTATAATATGTCACAAGAAATTCCAATGGGGACACATGCTTTTTGATAAGATTAAGGAAAGCATAAAGGCACCTAATTATGCAAGGATCATTTCTCTTTATCTAAATCAAGTGCACCCTGAGATTTTTGACTTGTCTAAAGGTGTGTCCATTCACCACCTGATGAAAGTCACCCTCTCATCCATCCATAGATAGGAAATTAGAATTCCCAAGTCAGGCCAAGCTCCAACAGTTCCATGGACAGTATATGATGAGGACAGGACCCCATCTCACCTTCTTACTAATACAGTTGGCACATCTGGTGCAACTACTAAGGGGGAGCCTGCTCCTTCAGTTCATGAAGAAGTTCGGCAAGCTGAGGTTCCAGAAATAGAGATTTAGTCAGATGTTCCTTCAGATCAGGTTGTAGAGTAAGTTGGTGTTGATGATGTAGCAATAGAAAAGGACAGTCAAGCTCAGTCTGATGGTGAGAAGAGCACCTCTATGCATGATGGTGGCTTAGGTATAGATGTTGATTCTTACTCTGATCAGGAAAATCCTCCTGATGATACTCCAAAATTCTCAGCCCCAGGAACAAGTTGAGGGGGAGAATGAGGTTACACTCTCCAATGAGGAAGAATTTATCCCAAAACCTGCAGAACCTCCACTTAAGAATTTAGACTTCGCTCTGCCTATTATTCTTGGTGAGTAAGGGGATATTATGACTTCTGCCAAAAGAGGAAAAAGTTTAGTTGTTATTGAAGAAATACCCATCTGGACAGCTCCAGCTCTACCTCCTCCCCCTCCTCCAGCTGAAATCATTCCTAATGACACCCTGTTGGGTAAGATTGAATCTATGTTAACTAAGCAAAGAGAGTACTTTGATAGGTCTCTCAAAGAAGTGACTGAAAAAGTAACTGCTCTTGAGAAAGAGATGAGCAGAGGATTTGCTGAAATCCAACATAATACAGATGAATTCAAAAGACTGCTAAAAATTGGTGGAAAGTCTTTGGACCACACTATCACTAGTGTTGGTGAAGTCATGAATCAAGCAGTTTCTGTAGCCAACAATCAGATCCAATTATTGAAGAAAACTAAACAACAGAACTTCAAAATTTGTGTAGAAGTTGGAAAGTTTAAGGAAGATGTCATAGAGACTCTATCTGTAGAAGTTAGAAAGGGGGAGGACAAAGTGAAAGAAAATGTAGATCACAAAGTTCAAGAGATAAAGACCTAGTGGGACAATCATCTGAAAGAGTGATGATGCATATTTTAGCTTAACTTATTAGGGTAAAAATATATTTATTTTCGTTTCAAATCTCTTTCTTTTTGTATTTTTTTGTTCCTTTTAGTTTCTTTTTATGTATATAATATAACTAATGTTTTCTTCTCTTTTTGCAGGTTTTCACAGCTTTCAGCCAAAATTACTTGACACGCCCCCCTAACACACCCTCCCTGGGCATGTCACAGGGCGTGTAACCCGATCCCGAGGAAGGTTGATGCCAGAATCCAGATCCCAAGAGAAAACACCTGACACGCCCCCTGACACGCCCTCCCTGGGCATGTCTCTGGGCGTGTCACCCTCATCCCGAAGCCTGTTGCCGCAATTAAAGCTCTTACATTGCTACACGTCAACCCATGCATAACACCCCCCCTGATACGGGCATGGCCCTGGGGCATGTAGCACCTTTTCCGAAGACTGACAGATTTTGGACCAATTATTTTGACGTGATGTGCCTTATACGCCCCTCTAATATGGGCGTGTCCACCAATGTATAGAAGCAATCATCATTCCCGCCAGAATCTAGTGCCCGAGGTCAACTCCGTACTTGGCACGCCCCCTGACATACCCTCCTCGGGCGTGACAGGGAGCGTGACCCAGATAGATTTTTTCCCTATAAGTACCAGGCCATTCCAAGCATTTCATACCATGTTTTGGGGAGAGGGGAGGTGATGCTAGTTTCATTCTTAGCTTTTTGTGTTTTTTTTTTCCTTATGTTTTTGCTCTCTCTCCCCCTCTATTTCTAGTTTTATTTTTCATGTAATATACTTTCATTACTTGTAACCTCTTTTTATTAGTGTAATATTAGTAGTTAGATTTCTTTTTATGCACTTGTAATGTCCATTTGTTAGTTATAATCGCTTTTGTTTTTAATGAATTTTAGTTAGCTTTCTCTCTTTCTCTTCATTTTGTTCTTAATGCGCCTTTATTATCTACCCCTCTTTTCCCCTTTTACCATGATTAACTAATCCTCATTTGTACTCAATCGCGATGATCTGAGAATGAGTTGATCAAGTTTTTATGTCTTAGCTTTCTTTTTCTTATTAATTTGATTACCTTTGATTTACTCTTGGTTTTTATTTAGTGGGACTATATTGCCGGTATATAGTTTCCATTTGGGTTTTCATTCTTAGTTAGTCGAGAGGCTCGTAGATTGAATCGATCACCCAAGAGTAAAGATAGTTTCACACACCCCTCGAGAGAGGCAGACGTTAAATCTCTCGGATTGGAGTGAAATCCAATAGTGGGGTTCACCACTTAAGGCGAGCTTTAGGTCTTCGATTTGGACGAGAGTTTGGTCGGACCTTCCTAAACTCATGTGGGCACGACTTCAAGAGAAGCGTAGTCATGCTTCGGGAACCTCCATGGTCAAGGTGTTTTACTTTATTTAAAATTAGTTTGTTATTTCATTTTGATTTTCTTATTTCAAAGTGATTCAAGATTGAGTACTACCCTTTATCATTAGCTCTAACCCTTTTTATTTCTACAAGTAATTAGTTTTCTTATTAGCTTAGTAATTTAGTTTCTATTTTTAGTTAAGTAAATTAATCTTAAATATCATTTGATAAAATAATAGCGATCTCCTCGAAGTAGGAGTAATCAATACGCCCCGGGGAAATACGACCTTGATATTAATCTTTAATATCCTATACTATAAACGATAAGGTACACTTGACTTTATCGGATATAGAATTGGAGAATAGTATCAACTTCCACCACATCCACCTTCTCTTCTCTTTAACCCCTCTTCTCCACCTTTGCGATTCTCAGTATCAAAGAGATCAATACAAGTATAGAAAACCAGATCAAAGGTGTAAACATCTATACTTATGAGACTGATGTGTGGATGCATAACTAAGTATTTCTAGATTTTCAAGTTGACCCAAATACTGCTCCACCTCCTCATCTTAATCCCAATGTCTGTAAGCCTACTTTTTCTCCTGGACCTGAACAGTATGAAGCTCCTCCTGAAGATTATTCTCAAGTCTGGACTTCTGAGCAGCCAGAGTTTCCTCAAGATCTACCTCATGAAATGTCAGTGCCAAAGAAAAGGAAATATGGTGATGGTGCTTTTGCCAGCAGATCTTTCCCCAGTCAAGGTGCTGCTAAAAGGAAAGAATAGGAATTTGCTGAAGTTTGGAGTCCAACTTCTAAGTCTCTTATTATGGATACTCTGAAGCTAGTTGTGGAATTTAATGAAAATAAAGATGATCATTACAGTCACAAAGAGTGGGATCTATATGAGAAGTTAATGACAAAAAGAAGGATTTATGATCGTGAATACGGCCGTAATAATCCTACTGCTCCTCCTCGACCTTCAAAGTACTATCCCAAGCCCTTCAGTTATTAGAAAAGACAACAAGAGAAGAAGGAACGACAACACCAACAACAATACAAATGATTTGAGATTAACGGTGTTATAGAATTTTGTGGACTAGACATTCCTATGGACAAATTCTATTTATATATATATATAATATTGAATTTTGATGATCATTTTATCTCTTATCTCTCATTGCATATATTATTTTACTTGTTGGTTAATTCTTTGATTATCTTGATATAATTCACCTTAGTGTAGAGGGTTCTGACTTCTACAAATAGGGGAATATTGTGGGGTATTATATCCACAATAACCTAGATTTTTGTGAAGCCACCCTTGAACTAAGATTAATTAAGTATGTATTTGATGTTATTCTTTAGTTGAGTGCATGTAGGTCATTATTGCTAAGTGTAGACCAATGTCAATTTTCAATGAGTCACTAAACACAGAACCATGCAATGTAATCCCTCATTGTGTGATCCATGGTGTTGACTCATGTGTAACCTCTCTATTAGGATGCACTTCATTTTCAAGTACTAAAGCATGGAAGAAAGGAAAGGTTGCTAGTTTTCAACAAAGAAGAAAAAAAAATTCTGAAAAATTGCTAAGTCCATTTCTCGAGAAATGTAATGTGTTTCTCAAGAAGTCTAAGTATATTTCTCTAGAAAGCAAAGTTGTTCTCGAGAAACTTTTATACTTCTCAGAAAATTCTCAAAATCTATTGTTGGACCCCTAGTTTGGATTTGGGCTAGGTTCACTAATATAGGTTGTATCAGACCCACATTATATAGCTAGGATCTAGTCTAGTGTCTTAGGTGTCAGTTAGGTCAACAACTCAGTGAGACAAGATCAAGACATCAAAGACTTAAAAGACAGCAGAGACTGAACAAGGCAGAAATTGACTTAGTGAAAAGAGCTCGATGCTCTTCATTCTGCATTCGACGATCTCAGAGTTAATCTCTTCATGCTGAGATCGACGATTGCTGAACTTAGTTCGACGATCTCTGATCTACTTTCAGGATTGAGATCGACAATCAACCATCTCAGTTCGACGATCTTGAAGCCCAGTTTGGACAGCAGAATTTCAGTTCAATGATCACAGGGCTCAGCTCAACGATAGAGAATGTTTGAGTTCGATGATCACAGGACCAGATCGACGATAACTGCCAGATCAACCATTATTCTTTGCAGTTATTGTTTTCCTTTATTGACTGAATATTTTATTGCTTATATAACTCTGAGTAATTGATGTATATATTCTCTGATATAGTCGTTCCTTGGCAAGCATTAATTACTGGTATTCCAGAGTTATTATACAGCTATCCATGGGATAGTTACGGAAATGAATTTAATATCCATATAGCCATTGCACAAGTTCCCATGATTTCTGTAGTCAATCAAGGTGTGCTAGTTTGAATTTAAATTGGATTATTCAAAGGAATGATACAAAGTGAATCAATACAGGAAAATACAGAGATTGACATTCACACAGAGAACACAAGATAGAAAAAGAAGAACAGTTTTCAGTTCTTCACACAATTGTTCTTCCAGGAAGCAAGAAGAGACATTCATCACAATCAGTCTAAGCTTTCTGGAAATCAAAACCTATACCCTGAGGAAGGCTTTAGATTCCTAAACCATTCAAGATCACGGGACAAGCCTTGACATCATTAGGATCACTCTCAAGTCTTCTCTCATTTGTTTGTGAACAGATAAGACAACTCAACTTTTACTTTCCCCCCACTATATACAGGGTTCTTACTCCCTTCAAAAGTAATTCTTGGCTGTGAGGTGTCCTGATCAAAAGACTTCAGTGGTTTTCCTGCACCTGATCAAAAGCCAGAAGGGTTGCAATATCTCCCTGCAAATAGATATTATTTGGTGGTAGTCACCTGATTAAAAACCTAAGAGTGATTCCTACCAGGGTGGTAGAAGAGTGGATGTACCAAGATTTTGGGAACCACTATAAATTTCTTCTGCCGTCTTGTTGCTCATTTTCTTCTTGCTCTTACTGATTGCTGTAATAATTAGAATAACTTGCCTATTTTCTTTTATTTATTTATTATTGATATCACTTATATTTTAACTCTGATATAAAAGTAAAAACAGCCAAAAAGTTTTAATACTCTATTCACCCCCCTCCCCCTCTAGAGTAGAACTAAATAACCTATTTCTTTCAATTGATATTAGAGGATTATCAATTGCCTTAAGTTATTTCTTTCAATTGGTATCAGAGGATTGGTTTCTTTGGTTGAACAAGCTAACACTTGAACCAAGATCCTTGTTTATTCAGATTTTCTTTTTCCTTAGTTATTCTTTTATCACATGGCACAAAATAAGGACTATGCAAGAACCAGACCTCCAATCTATAACTTAAATAAGTTCAGTATCTGGAAGGCAAGAATCAGATTATACATGAACTAAATTGATGAAGACATTTTTAACTCCATTTTGATAGGTCCACCTCAACCAACTGTAGCCACTTCTTGAACTGCTGACACTCATGCAGTTCCACCACCAGACTGTACTGATGCACAAAAGAAAGCAAAGATTGATGAAGCCAAGGCCATGAACATACTGGCCCAGACAATGTCAGATGACATATTCCAAAAGGTTGTTGATTGCACATCAGCAAAGGCCATCTGGGACTACTTGGACCAGATGGTGGCAGGCTCAGTAGAAGAAAGAAAGGATAGAAGATCCCTTCTCATCTCCAAATATGAGAATTTCAGAAAAGAAGACAGTGAGTCAGTGGAAGAAATGTATGGGAGACTGAATGCCATCATTAGTGAACTGAAGACATTGGACAAGGACATCTCATTGACTGAGATCAATGACAAGATCTTGATGTGTCTTCCCAGCTCATGGGACACAAGGATCTGTCCAATCAAGGATGCCAGAATCATTACAAAAATCTCCATAGAAACTCTTCTAGGGAAGCTCAAATCTTTTAAGCACCTAACAAAGACTAGGGAGGCAGAGCAGAAGGCTTCTACTCCAGTCAAAAAAGAGCAAAATATTGCATTCAAGGCTACAAAAGAAACAGCAGCTCCTGCTGCTAATGAAGAATTCTTGAGTCTCTTAGCAAAGAGATTTTATAACATGGGAAAAAGAGACTTAAGGAAGAAGTCATCCAGACAAGAAGATAAGCCCAGGTATGACAAAACACCAACTAAAGAGGTTGTTTGTTTTTGTTGCAGGAAACCTGGACATTACATCTCTGAGTGTCTAGAGAATCAGAAGAAGGAGAAAGAAAAAATAAGGACTCCAGAAAATAGAAGTATAGCAAGCCTTCCTCAAGCAAACATAAGAGGAAAGAGAAAGGCATTGTAGCAGAAACTTGGAGTGATATAGAAGAGGATTCCTCATCCTCTAGCTCCAGTGATGAAGATGAAGAGGAAGCAAAGCAAAGGAAGTTTGCCTAATGGCAATTGGTGCTTCCAGCATTTATTCCGAAGAAGACTCGTCAGATGATGAAGAACCACTCTCTGAAGTGGACCAGGTACTCTTATCTTTTGATTTCAATTAAGAAGATTTCTTACTTGAATTTAAAACTATGTTTATAGATTTAATTAGTTCAGAAAAACAAATCAAACAACTTAGAGAGCAATTAAATGATCAAAGTAATCTAGTTGCACAGAACAATCAACTAAAAGATGATATTACACTTGCTAATGAACAAATAATCAAATTAAAAACTGAACTAGCTGAGGCAAGGCAACTTGAAGAATCCCTTAATGGGAGAAGGCTCAAGCTGATGGACATTACAAGCACTATTAATGCCAAACTCACTGGCAAAGCTTGCCTTGGGTGCTTCATCAAGCCAACCCCCACTGGTTCAGAAAAATATACTAAGGACTCCTGTAAATTTCATCTCTGAAAAGGGTAAAGAACTAATCTATGAAAAACCCCCAATTGCAAAAAAATGTTCAGTAGTTTTCGTCGAACTCAGATCGATGAAATGTGAACAGATCATCGAACCCAGATCGAGGATCTATGAACAAAAATATTTACAATAATCAATCATCTTACTGTGATCGATGATTTATGTATGGATCATCGAGCAGAGATCAACAAACATGGGGCACAAAGAATGAATAATATCCCTCTCTGAGCAGAGATCGACGATCCCACCCCATGCCATCGAACTCAAATCGACGATCTCACTTTCAATCGTCGAACCCAGTAAGAAATAATAAAACTCCTAATCCTGACAGAAAGTCTAACTTTAACAAAAACTCTAATCAGAAAAGAGAAACAGTTAATCCTTTCACACATTGGGAAATTCCACCTAGGAGATATCATCCACTAGGATATCAATCTAAGCCAGCTAGTTCTGTTATTTCAAGTTTTTCTTATCAAGAAAAAAAAGGACTCAAGGTAACCTGGGTCAAGAACAACTAACCTTTTAATTTTTATAGGTAAAGAGCTGTCCATCATATAACCAGCAATGGTATCTGGATAGTTGGTGCTCAATGCACATGACAGGATGGAAGGACTACTTATCTAGCTACAAGTCAAAGCTAGGACCTAAAGTTATTTTTGGTGACTCCAACTGTGGCCAGACTGAAGGCTATGGAGAAGTTAAAATAGGAGTTGTCACATTCAGGAAGGTAACATATGTAAGTGGATTGAAACATAACTTGATCTCCATCAGTCAACTTTGTGATGAAGGATTTCAGGTATCATTCAATCAGTCCTCTTGCATTATTTCTTCAGCTGACAGCATAGTTGTTTTAACTGGTTCTAGAGTAGGTAACATTTATATTGTTAACTTTAACTCAGCCATAAATGAAATTTGTTTATTTAACCAATCTAGTAATCAGAATGAACAATGACATAGGAGGTTAGGACATGTAAATTTTAAATACATTGCTAGGCTATCAAAGGACAACCTTGTAAGAGGATTGCCTTCTTACCCCTATAAGAAGGAAAGCATGTGTAGAGCTTGTCAACTAGGCAAGCAAACTAAAAATAGTTTCAAATTCATTAATAAGAGTGACTCACCTAGGATTTTGTATTTGCTTCACATGGATCTCTTTGTACCCATTGCTATACAAAGCCTAGGAGGGAAGTCTTACACCTTGGTTATTATAGATGACTTCTCCAGGTTCACTTTGGTGTTCTTCTTGAAAAACAAGTCAGATAACTTCAAGGTTCTTACAGATTTTCTCAAGTGCATACAGATTGAGTTCTCTACTCAAGTTGTATTGATCAGAAGTGATCATGGTACTGAGTATGAGTCTCTTTTTATGCAAGAGTTCTGTGAGAAGGAAGGTATCAGGCAATGTTTTTCTGCTCCTAGAACTCCTCAAAAAAATGGGGTAGCTGAAAGGAAAAACAGAACCCTGATTGAAGCTGCAGGTATATTACTTGCTGATGCATACTTTCCCCTTTCCTTTTGGGCAAAGGCAGTGAGCACAGCTAACTATGTCCTGAATAGAAGCTTAACACACAAGCTTAAGGCTAAGACCCCCTATGAGCTACTCAAAGGGAAGAAACCTAAAGTAGACTATTTTAGAGTATTTGGTTGTGTCTGTTACATACAATAAACAATAAAAATACACTAGAAAGTTTGAAGCCAAGTCTGAAATGGGAATTTTTCTAGGATATTCCCAAGTAAGCAAGGCTTATATGGTTTATAATAAATCAACTTTGAAAATTGAAGAGTCTGTACATGTATCTTTTGATGAAGCTAACATATTTTATAAGGAGAAGAATGCTTTTACCAATAAGACTTTGCAGGTACCCACCTTGTGTGAGAAGTTGGAGAATGTTACCCTCACCCCTGAGGCTGTCATACATCCTTCTACACATGTTGTTGATAGTAGTGATGAAGAGGACAATGTTCAAACAGAAGAAGTTCCAACAGTAGTCTTGATTCCACAAGAGGAATCAGTCCCTGAAGCTGCTGAATAACCAACTCCTCCTGCTGATTTAGTCACACTTAGAGATCATCCTGTATCTCAAGTGATTGGAGACATATCAGCAGGTGTGAAGACTAGGCATCAAATCCACTAGGATCTGATGCATGCCTGCTTCATTTCTTAAGTTGAACCTCATTCCATTCAAGATGCTGAGCAAGATCCCCACTGGATCCTTGCAATGCACGAGGAGCTCAACCAATTTGAGAGATGTAGAGTTTGGGAATTGGTCCTAAGACCAAAGAATTACCCAGTCATTGGAACAAAATGGGTGTTCAAAATAAGTTGGATGTACAAAGAGCAATTATAAGGAAAAAGGCTAGGCTTGTTGCTCAAGGTTATAAGCAGGAAGAAGGCATTGATTATGATCAAACCATTGCACCAGTGGCAAGGTTAGAGGCAATCAGAATTTTCTTGGCCTATGTTGCATCTCAAAAATTCAAAGTCTATCAGATGGATGTTAAAAGTGCCTTTCTAAATGGAGAACTCAAAGAAGTGGTGTATGTTGAACAACCACCAGGTTTTATTTCTCCAACTCAACCCTCTTTTGTTTATAGATTGCATAAAGCTCTCTATGGCCTCAAGCAAGCTCCAAGAGCTTGGTATGAGACCCTAGCTAGCTTCTTGTTAGAGCATAAGTTTTCTAGAGGCATGGTAGATAGGACTTTGTTTTTCAAGCATCATCATGATAAAATACTGTTAGTACAAATATATGTAGATGACATAATATTTGGCTCTACAAGTCTAAAACTATGCAAGAGGTTTTCCAACCTTATGCATTCTAAGTTTAAGATGAGTAGTATAGGCGAGCTCTCCTACTTTATTGGTGTCCAAGTGAAGCAGACACCTGATAGCATTTTCCTGTCCCAATCGAAGTATGCTAAAGAGATGATCAAAAAGTTTGGGATGGTTGATGCCTCAGATAAGAAAACACCTATGGCTACAAATGTTGTGATTAATTCTGATGAGCATGGGAAACCAGTTGATCAGAAATTGAATAGGGCCATTGTTGGGTCCCTTCTATATCTCACAGCAAGTAGGCCTGATATAATGTTTGCTACATGTCTTTGTGCTAGGTTCCAGGTGAACCCTAAAGAATCTCACCTAGTTTTATTAAATTGAATTTTGAGATATATAAAGAGTTTCCCAAATCTAGGACTCTGGTATCCAACTGAATAAGAATTTGAGTTGACTGGATACTCAGATGCTGACTTTGCTGGATGTAGAGAGGACAGGAAGAGTACCTCTGGAACAAGCCAGTTTCTGGGTGCTAGACTTGTCTCCTGGTTTTATAAAAAGCAAACATCTGTGTCTATATCAACAGCAGAAGCTGAATATATAGCATCTGGCAGTTGTTGTTCCCAGATGCTATGGATACAAAATCAAATCCTGGATTATGCATACAACTTAAATAATTCAACTATATTTTGTGATAGTACTAGTGCTATTTCTATAGCACAGAATCTAGTCCATCATTCTAGGACAAAGCATATAGATGTAAGGCATCATTTCATTAGGGAGTGTGTGGACAAAAAGAAAATTAACCTCACCTTCATCCCTACTGATTTGCAAAGGGCAGATATTTTCACCAAACCCTTGGATGAAAAGAAACATCTATTCCTTATGAATCAGCTAGGTATGATTAATGAAGATGAGATTATTTGACTTTCTGTCTAAGATCGACGATTTGTTGACAGATCATCGAACGGAGATCGACGATCTGCTAGCGTCTCGTGAAGTTTATCGTCGAACTGAGATCGACGATCACTTCTTAGTAAACAATTGTCGTCGAACGGAGATCGACGATTTTTGGTTCAGAGAATTCATCATCGATTTGAGATCGACGATTTATTCTATCTCTTCAATATGCAGTTATCGAACTCGTTTTATATTAAAATATTTCGCAAACCACGGATTTAAAGTAATTTTATTAGTTAATTCGCCCGACTAATTCCGTCTCTTCGTTTTCTTAAACCTTACAATCTAGGGTTTAGACAAAAATAGTCTCGCGCTTTCTATTTCCCTTCTGCACTTGATCTTTGTTTTCCTTGCAGGAACTCTCAAATGGCAATCACAACGGCAATTCTGTCAAGCATGAAGTCCGATTCTGACTTTGACATTGATCTTGAATCATTCAAGCACTGTGACCAGATTTTTCAAGATGTGTTGAAGTTGTTTGATGATCTAAGGTTACAGAAGTTGATGACGACAAGGATGAAGTTGCCAGTGACAGAAATAAAGGACTGGGCTTATACATCATCATCCCCAGATGGACATTCGTTGGTTGGAACCATTTCTGAACAGGCGGTAAGTCAAACCCCTGTCGTTCTTACTGATATTTTTTTTCGTTAATGGTGAAGATGATATTGAAATAGATAAGGAAGAGTTTGTTGTCATGCTTGCCAGAATGGGTCTTGCTGATGCAAACCCTAGCAAGCTTCTGAAGAAGAACTTGTCGCCTCAATATAAGTTCTTGGTAGATATTGGGAAAAGTGTTGCTTGGGAAGCACACTGCCCATGATAACATTTCCAGGCATCAGTTTCTTTTGATGAGTACCTTGGTAAATCAGAAGGCAGTGAATTGGGCTACAATTTTGTTTGAGATGATAAAGAAGAAAACAAATAAGAGAGAGGTCTCTCATGGCAGACTTCTAGGGATTTTTCTCAATGAAAAATGCCCTGAATTGTTGACATCCCCAACCGTCTTTATTAATGCTTCCAAGAGGCTGACCCCGGTTCTTTTTGTAAAGTGGGAGAGGACCATCTCCAGGCCCTCCAGGGCTCCCTCCTCCCACAGGGCATCTGAGGACATAAGGACTATTTCAGTCGCTCCTCACCCTAGGGAAGATGAATCAGAGATTCCTCCTCCTCCACCTCCATCTCTAGCTAGACCACCTTCTCCACTGCAACATCAACCAACTCCACCTCCAAGCCCTCCTCCATCTCCTCCTCCAGTATCTCCACCACCAACTTATCTAGAGGAGATCCCTTCTACTACCATTTCTATCCAAACCTCACCCACCTTTGATCTTAACATTCCTTTACCAACTCCTTCTCCTTCTCCACCTCATTTACCAACTCATGAACCTTCCGCCCATCCAGAACCCATGGATATCCCTAAATCAGCCATTCCCCCTACCACTTCCACCATCTGTACAACATGTGGACAATCCACTTTTTCTCTACCATCCACATCTTCTGACCCATCTGCTCTCATTGCTCTTCTGACCCCTACCATCAAAACTAGTGTATAGGATACCATTGCACCTCTCCTAGATTCAATCAATTCAATTATTTCCTCTATCTCTGGCCCTTCTTCATCTAGGGGCCTGGCAGCAGACATTAGTGCTACAAGGCAGGGGGAGATTTCAAGTGAAGAAGTTCCCCCTCCTCCATCAGTTATAGCAGCAGAGTCAGCTACCGTTTTGTTAGTAGTAGATACAGTTTTGATAGATGTAGAGCTTGTAGTTGCAGATACAGTTTTGATAGATGCAGAGCTTGATACATTTTTGACAGATGATCCTTTGGACTCTTTGGAAGTAGAGGTTCTTTCTGTTGACATACTATCCATCCTTTAGGGGAATTGTCTTTTATCCTAGATCTTTTTGATCTTCTTTATAGCTCAATTCTTTCATTTGTTATACCTCAGTATTGTACAAATATTGTGTGTTGTACTGATCCAGTGAGCACAGATATTTTGCAATAGTTTCTCCAGTGCTCTTTAGCTCCAGTGCTCTTCAGCTCCAGTGCTCAGGTTGAGATTTCAGAGCCCAAGGCTTTCTCTCCTCCAACCTATGTTTGTTCTACTTCTCCATTCCCAGACTTGGATGAAGTTATAGCTGCTGATATAGCTGAAGAACTTTCAGTTTTAGTTCCAAAAGAAGTAATTGCAGAGATTGATGCAATGTATGATAATCCCCAAGGATCTTCTGATGATTATTAAGCTGAGGATTCAGATTATGATTCAAATGATAGTAAAAAGAATAAAATGTCAAAGAAGAGGAAAGCTCCAATGAATGCAGTGCCAAAGTCTAATCCTCAAGGGTAAATCCCTTACTTTATCAGGCACAACATTACTCTCACTCCAACATCTCCTCACTGGATGAAATTTTATAAGAATGAGTTGAAGCCTCAAAAGAAAAGGAGAAAGACTGGTTCCTCTCCTGTTAAAGTTTTCAGGAAGGATCCACCTCCTCCTCCTCCTCCTTCAGCAGGTGCTATTAGAAATGTTTCTTCTAGAACTTCTACCTCCTCCCAACATTAGAGATCTTATACCCCTCAATCTCACAGTAGACCATCCAGGTCTTACTCTAGCGGTTATTCAAAAGGGAGAGGTAGACAGCATGATCAGGCTGACAAAGAAGACAGTTTAGATTTCAGCAGGAAATTAAGAATTCCTGGAAAGTTCAGTGAAGTCAGACCTCCTCCTAACCTTTATTACAGTCAGTCCCAACAATTAGCAACAGAAACAAAGTGTCAAGAACAATCAATTAAGCACAGGAAGCATCCGAAGATTTCTCTTCACTCAGAAGAAGATACATCACAGTATGAACCTGAGCTAGATCCAAATTTCAGGATGGCTATGTTTCATAAACGGATTGCTCTCTCCCAGAATAAAGCTAGAGAAGAAGGAGCTGACCCTTCTCAATTTTCAATAATGTCTAAATACAGGGAGAAAGAGCTTGAAAAATTTGTTGTAGATAAGAATATTTTGATGCTAATGCTTACATGCAGGTTCACCCTAAGGCAGTTGTTCCCAGAGAAGCATCACTAAAGGTTCTTGGTGAATCTGACTTAAAGATGTCAAGACAACAAGCAGCAGATCCTAAAAGAAAATTTGAATTTTCTAAGCCAGCTCATGACAAGTCTTAGAACTCTTTCATTTTGTGTTTATATCTCTTTCTGTAAATGTCTGCTGAATTTCTTTTATATTAATGACAGATATGTTTGCTTAGATTTGTTGTTGTGTTCCTTTTTTATTTTGTTTAGTGACCTCACCCAAATAGGGGGATATTATTGGTCCCCTAGTTTGGATTTGGGCTAGGTTCACTAATATAGGCTGTATTAACCCCACATTATATAGCCAGGGTCTAGTCGAGTGTCTTAGGTGTCAGTTAGGTCAACAACTCAGTGAGACAAGATCAAGACATCAGAGACTTAGAAGACAGCAGAGACTGAACAAGGCAGAAATTGACTTAGTGAAAAGAGCTCGACGATCTTTGTTCTACGTTCGACGATCTCATAGTTAATCTCTTAATGCTGAGATCGAAGATTGTTGAACTTAGTTCGACGATCTCTGATCTACTTTCAGGATTTAGATTGACGATCAACCATCTCAGTTCTACGATCTTGAAGCCACGTTTGGATAGCAGAATTTCAGTTCAACGATCACAGGGATCAGCTCAATGATAGAGGATGTTTGAGTTCTACGATCACAGGACCAGATCGACGATACCTGCCAGATCAACCATTATTCTTTGCAGTTATTGTTTTCCTCTATTGACTGAATATTTTAGTGTTTATATAACTCTGAGTAATTTATGCATATATTCTCTGAATATAGCCGTTCCTTGGCAAGCATTAATTACTGGAATTCACAGAGTTATTATACAGCTATTCATGAGACAGTTAGGGAAATGAATTTAATTCCCTTATAGCTATTGCACAAGTTCCCATGATTTCTGCAGTCAATCAAGGTGTACCAGTTTGAATTTAGATTGGATTACTCAAAGGAATGATACACAGTGAATCAATACAGGAAAATACAGAGATTGACATTCACACAGAGAACACAAGACAGAAAAAGAAGAACAGTTTTGAGTTCTTCACATAAGTGTTCTTCTAGGAAGCAAGAAGAGACATTCATCACAATCAGTCTAAGGTTTTTGGAAATCAAGACCTACACCCTGAGCAAGGCTTTGGATTCCTGAACCATTCAAGATCACAGGACAAGCCTTGACATCATCAGGATCACTCTCAAGTCTTCTCTCATTTGTTTGAGAACAGAGAAGACAACTCAACTTTACTTTCCCCCACTGTATACACGGTTCTTACTCCCTTCAAAAGTAATTCTTGGTTGTGAGGTCTCCTGATCAAAAGACTTCAGTTGTTTTCCAGCACCTGATCAAAAGCCAGAAGGGTTGCAATATCTCCCTACAAATAGGTATTATTTGGTGGCAGTCACCTGATCAAAAACCTGAGAATGATTCCTACCAGGGTGGTAGAAGAGTGGATGTACCCAGATTTGGGGAACCACTATAAATTTCTTGTGTCGTCTGGTTGCTCATTTTCATCTTGCTCTTGCTAATTACTGTGATAATTAGAATAACTTGCCTATTTTCTTTTATTTATTTATTATTGGTATCACTTATATTTTAACTCTGATATAAAAGTAAAAATAGCCAAAAAGTTTTAATACTCTATCCCCCCCCCCTCTAGAGTAGATCTGGATAACCTATTTCTTTCAATTGATATCAGAGGATTATCAATTGCCTTAAGTCATTTCTTTCATCTATCTAAGTCCTTTTTCTCGAGAAAGGCCCTGAAGATTTCTCGAGAAACCAAGTTCATTTCTCGAGAAAGGAAATTAGTTCTCGAGAAGTCAAAATCATTTCTCGAGAAGTTAAGTATCTTTCTCGAGAAATCAAATCTTTCTCGAGAAATCAATCCTTCAGTTCTAAGAATTTATGTTAAATATTTTTTTCTCGAGAAGACTAGGCTATTTCTCGAGAAAGCAAATCTTTTCTTGAGAAATTAAATCTTTCTCGAGAAATAAGAACTTCAGTTCAAAAATTTGGGTTAAGTAAATTTCTCGAGAAAGCCATGTCATTTCTCGAGAAAGCACATCCTTCTCGAGAAATTACAAGTCTTCTCGAGAAATGAAGTTATAGAAAATTTATTTTGTTTAAACGTCTGACTGATTTCGATATAATCTAAGTTCTTCATGATTGGTCCACGTGGATCATTCCTTAATGATTTCAGACCATTAGAGAATGTTCTATATAAATTCTTGTCAAAGTTATCGCTAACCCTAATTTACAGAAATTGAATCGCACCATAATTAGAATATCGGGAGAAGTCACCGTCTTCATCGTCGTTCTTCTCTGTCGCTCCTCTCTCGATCAAGCGATTCAAAAGGAGAAAAATTCGATATATGACAAATTCTAGATTCTTCAAACATCAACTTTATTGTGTCGGATCTAAGTTTTTCAGATCATGTTTTCTCGAGATTTCGTCCTCAACATCTTCTCTGAGATTTTCATTCCTTCAAGAAGGAAGAACCTTGAAGATTTCAGACCTGGAAGTGTAACTATTTTTATTGATTTTTGTAAACATTTAATTTAATTCTTGTGGGAGCTTTGTCTCCGAGATTGTAGGAAGTTGGTTCTTTGGAGTATAGATCCCATTTTGTGGGATCAGTTTGTAGGAGTGTATTATCTCCGAGTTGTAAGAGCGTTTCTCTTAGGTGTAGGATTGTTGCAATCTGAGATATAGTGAAGTAGCTGAGGCTAACCATGGTGCTAGATAGGCGAGGTAGAGAGTGGACGTACCCAAGATTTGGTAACCACTATAAATTCCTTATGTCGTCTGGATTGTGCTTGATTATTTTCTGTGTTAATCCCTCTCAAGTGTTTATTCCACAAAAGATGCATATTTCACCTATTCACCACCCTCTAGGTGTTTTAGGTAGGCAACTAGATACTTTCAAAAAATTATGCTAGCAATAAGCAGGTAAGTAAGTAAGCAATAAAAGTAGAATATAAATTGTGGCGCAAGTAAAGGAAGTAAATAAACTATTTACACTACCATCATAGAAGTGTACCTTAACTTATATGAATGCTCATACAAACTTATAAGTTAAGATTTTCAGTAATATAACTCATCATATAAAAAAGCTCATACTAATTTATATGATAAAAATCTACAATTATGAATTACCCATAGTATGTTTGTATGATATAATATGATATGCCAATGACATGTTTCATACAAGTGCACCTCACCCACACGACTCGACTCTATGTACATAGACTTTTATTTTCTAGTCCATTTGGAGATATCTAGTCTCTCAAGTACTTATGTCAGGGATATGGAAGCAGTGGAGAGAGTACATCCACTCCTAGGTGGGTATACATGCTACCAAGCCTAGACCTTACGTATGCCTCTACAAATGTCTCATGTAAAGACCCCTCACCTTACCAAGGAGGTTACCCGGTCTTATGCCCAGAACCGCCACCTTATGGTGTAACTAACTCATGGGCTAGTCGATTCCGTAAGACTTCGATCCTTCCAGCTAGTACAATCATTTACCTGTAGGCCAATTGAGAATAGAAGTACAACAAAAAGCTAGCAAGTCCACAAGTCACAGCAATAACATCATATATATATATATAATGAAAAGGTACAATAGTACACAATGAGTGCAAAAAGAGAGAAGGGCTTATGCCCGTACATGCCAAAAAATGAATAGTAAATCTCTCTCTCACACAACAACACTATGCAGAAGCAAACTCTAAACAAGCACAGTCATCATCAACTGATGCTGAGCAATGGTAGTAGTACGTGGTATCTGCTCCTCAAGTCCTACAACCTCATCCTACTGGTCGTACTGGTGCTCCAGCTCCTCGAGCTCCTAAAATGATACGATAACAACAGATCGTTAGTCAAAAGACTAAGTCATTTTTGTCCCCGCCTCACCCTAGCGACTCCTAGGAACCGAGCAGGAGGACAAAAGTGGAGGAAAACAAAGCAGTATCAAAATGGAAGCAGGTGATGGTGGATCTATTCTATCATGGATATATTTCTAACTATTATGTCCTTACATTAGCAGTTATATATATAGCACAAGTAATGTAAGTAAAGCAGTACTAAAAGAAGTGTAGTAAGTAAAGTAGTACTGAAAAAAAGTGTAGTAAGTAAAGTAAAGAAACTGAGAAGAAAGTAAACTATATACCGCTACAATAACTTCACAGGAGTACCTTAACTTATGTGAATGCCCATACAAACTTATAAGTTAAGGTTTCAAGAATTATAACTTATCATATAAAAAGCCAATACTAATTTATATGATAAGGATCTGAAGTGCATATTATCTAGGTATGTATGTATACTATGATATGTTATGCGGGTTATGGTTCATACAAGTGCAACTCACATATACGACTCTGTGATCACAAACCTTTAGTTCACACTTTTTGGAGTTAACTGAACTCTCTGGTACCTTCATTGTGGCTACGATAGCAGTGGAGCGGGCGTCTCCACATCTTAGGCAGGTATACACATTACCAGGCCTATACCCTTTGTACTCCTTTGTACACATCCGAGGTGCACTCTAGAGTCTCTGCATACTAATTTGCTGGCAAATCCACCAGTCTTTTTGGTCGGGTGTGCGTTTTCGGGGATCGTCCTCCAGATCACAGTATACACCTCAAACCCTCACACCTCACTTAAGTCACATTACTACTGTCGGTGTGATTAATGGCCAGTACCACATGACCCGCCACTAATATGTTCTATCCACATGCAAGTTATTTTGAAACCCAAACCTCCAGCTCACAGGACCAACACATCCTGAAGTAACCACCCGAGCCTCCAGCTCGTAGGACAAAACCCGTCCTGGTATCGAACATCCAAGCCTCCAGCTTGCAAGACTAAACCCGTCCTGTATCCAAACATCCTAGCCTCCAGCTTGCAGGACTAAACCCATCCTATATCCAAACATCTGAGCCTCCAGCTCGTAGGACTAAACCCGTCCTGTATCCAAACATCTGAGCCTCCAGCTCGCAGGACTAAATGTAACATCCCTCAAATAACTAGACCCTCTAGGAGTGGTTTTTGTCATGACTAAGTCATGACAAAACCCTATAAAGCTCAAGAAGACCAGGTGAATAAGCCTCAAGGTGAAAATCGCCTTGGTTTGCAAGTAGTAGAATCCCAATTAATACTTTAGGCATGACCTTAGGGTTTTAACTTGGTTCCATGAATCCATCATGACACCTCTAACCCTAAGGGAGGCCAATATGTCGCTAAGAACCCATTGGGATCAACCAAAAGAGGCCAAGTTGACTCAAGTCTGGGAAGCGTCGAGTGAGTCGACAAGACTCGATGAGTAGATCAGGAACCTACTTAGACAGGTTTTTGGGCTCTGGCGTTGTGTGCGTGGAGTGCACTCAACGCAATGGGCTGAATGGAGTTGAGTGCATTGAGTGCACTCAACGCCATCTTACTTAGAAATAATTTTGAGCTCGGGCGTTGAGTGTGTCAAGTCCACTCAATGCCATGGGCTGAATGGCGTTGAGTGCGTTGAGTGCACTCAACGTCATCTTACTTAGAAATAATTTTGAGCTCGGGCGTTTAGTGCGTCGAGTCCACTCAACGCCATGGGTTGAATGGCGTTGAGTGCATTGAGTGCACTCAACACCATTTTTGCTTAGAAGGATTTTTGGGCTCGTGGCGTTGAGTGCGTTGAGTGCACTTAATGTCATGGGATGAATGGAGCTGAGTGCATAGAGTACACTCAATGCCAAATAACATGAAAGGACTTTCTAGAATGATGGCATTGAGTGAGTTGAGCTCACTCAACGCCATAGACTGAATAGCGTTGAGTGAGTTGAGCTCACTCAACTCCATAGCCTGAATGGCGTTGAGTGAGCAAAGCTCACTCAACTCCATTGTACATAGAAAATTCCTGGAGATTTTGGCGTTGAGTGTGGAGGCTTATCTCAATGCTTTTGCCTTTGAGAAATTCTCGGCCCTGTTTGATAGTTCGTCTGAAGAGGCTGAACTGGGATCTTCTCGGGAATTGCGCAAGATGGATTAATTGGCATGTTTCTTTCATTAAGACTTATTTAAACAATAATAAGCGGTCCAGTAACAGGGTGCCATGTGGCAGACTGTTTAACCCAAATTCCTCTTTAATGGAGGAGAGTGAAAATCCCCAAAGCCCTGGCCGAAATTTGGCTTTCATGGCAATTAATGGCACTTAATGACTTGTCCTCATTCCCCTCCCCCTTTTATGGCTGGATTCAACTCCTCTTGGGAAGAGGAGGATTTTCCAGCCGTTTCCTGGCTGGATTGAGCCCATATTCATCCTCCTCCTCAATGGCTGAAAAGCTCTTAAAGGGGCATTAATGGTCACCACCAGCTAGACCCCTCCCCTCCCACATTTTATCATTTTAAAAGTATCACAGGACTATTAGGATTCGTTTCCACCCATTACCTGAAGGAGCCGAAGAACTTCACTGTGTTGTTGTAGAAACCGAGAACCGCCACCACCACCAATGGCTTCCCGTCGATCGCCGCGTCTCCAGGCCGCGAGCAAGGTCCTCCTCTACTCCTTCTTCTATGGATGGATCTTAGGAATCTCTTAGGATGAGAATAGGGCTCAAACGAGCCAGATCAGGTGATGATTTTTCCATGTTTTTTCCGAAAAAAGTGGTCGGGTTCGCCGGAATCCACCCCTCCGGGAGCCGTGCCGCCGCCCAGCAATGGCCACCACCTCGATGGAGGTTGTGGTGGCGGTGGCCGACCAGGGAGGTGGTCGGATGTCCGACAGTGGCTACTGGAAGTTAGCCCAGGTTCGGGCAATCCAGGCTGTCGGCTAGAGGAGGAAGACGATCCAGCAACCTTCGGATCTTGCATCAAGATCTGTGCTGATCATTTAAATCCTTTTCTTTTTTTAAATGAATTTTCTGTATTATGAAAATAGTCACTTCCGAATATAAATGAAAAATACCTAGATGCTCTCTATGAGCAAATGGTCAACATATAACTTGTAGCCCTATGGGTCTACTTTATTTTAAAATTAATTTGGGGAAATTTGGTCAACTGGTTTGACTAGGGCACCCATTTTGGTGGGGTCTATACATAGGGCAAGACAGAGATTAAAATGTGTGCCCCCACTTCATCTCTTGTCCAAATGAATTGAAATTTTGACAGGGAGTCTCCCTTGTCTATATCTAGGTCCCGCACAAAAATGAGATTTTTTTGGGATAATATTCCTATAGCTTTTGTAATTATTTAATAAACCATGATTAAATTAATATGGGACCGAATGACCTCCAAACCCTCCCAAATTGTGTTGAGTGGTCCTTGGGGTCATCATAAGGCTCTGGATAAAATTTCATCTCATTTAGAGATGAATTGGTTTATATTTTAGCAAACCCTAGCCTTGTCATAATAAGGGTTTTTAGGTCGAAAGTGCACTTTGTGGTTTGAATGGTCAATTCACCTCAACAGAGGTTGGGATTTGGGCCACTGGTTTGGTATGATATATAACACCCTCATATAGGATATGGGGTGGTTTGAGGATTGAATTACCTTAGGACCCAAGTTCAAACCTATGTTTGGGCTTTGGGGGTTTGAGAAGGGCATGTGGTTAAAAGACCTTGAAATGATTTTAAATTTGGTGGAGAGGACTCTAGGATAGTTAGATTCCTTTGGTAGAAATCTTATTGGATTTAGAAGTTGTTAAACCCCTCAAAACCCTAACCCTAGTTTAGGGAACAAACCTTGTAGTGATAGAATAGGTTATTAAAACTCATTGAATAGTGATGAAACTTAGGAAGTGTAGTCATAGGGTTAATGTTAACCTCTGGAAATTTAATTTGGAATTTTGGAACATTAATCTTAGTACTTCCTTTGTAATGCATGAGTTAGCCCTACTAAATTATTTGGATATTGTGAACTCATTGTCCATTGGAAGGTCATAAACAAATTGGGTAGAGGGAGTTTTAGACTATTATGCTCATGTATAAATTTTATAAGAATTTTTAAATACATATTTACAGTACATACTTCACAAGCTCATCAAAATGGAAACTTGTTCAATAATTTATTAAGAGCTCATTATTTTTTGTACAATTTTGTAACTTGATAAGTAGTGTTCCTAGGTCAATATGCTCATTTGGGATTTTTATTACAATTTTTAGATGAATAATTGTTGTACTTAGTTCATTAACCTATTAACTTGGATTACTATGAGAAAATCAAATTTAGAGTTCATTATTCACTGATAAATTATGAAACTTGACCTGGAGTATTTATATGTCTTTATGATCATCCTTGAATTTTCTAAGAATTTTTGGAAGTATATTGGCAGTACTTGTCTCTTTAAAATGATTAATATAGGTTGTATTTAAAATTAGATTTAGAGGCCTAAACCTTGCTGGAAAATTGGGAGACTCTCATTTTACTATTCAATTGTCGTCACGTAATTATCATAAATTTTGTAGAGCATTTGCATGTATGAAAAGGGCACTTCATGTTCAAACTTGGGTCTTTGATTACTTAGGAAAAATTAAATAAATTACTAATTAAGTAGGAAAATTATGAACTTCTGGATTTAGGCTAAAAATGCCATGATAGACCCTAAATAATTAATATAGGGATATTGGATGAAATTTTGAGTACCTCCTATTGTATACATCATACAGCTTAGGATGGTCTGCGTTTAGTAAAACTATATAAATCATGATATGGTGCAAAATAAACCCAGAGAGTTGGGATGTTTGTGTATTGATTTGGTAAGTGGATAGGGGATACCATTAGAAGTTGGGAAGAGTAGGTAGAGGAGTCATCTAAGCCTAGGTGGTGCTCGGGATCGACGAAACATCGTCTTCCCCATGGGGAGAGAGAAAGAGTCAAATACACTAGGGTTAGATCCAGTACACAAGGATTGGGAGTTGGGTAACAACCAATAATAATAAGTGTCTTACTAAAGGGAGCTTTTGGCTTCAGCCAATCGTAGTTCCTAGTGCCCTTCGAGAGCCCTTCACGAGGTATGTCGGGGGTAGTCCTGGGCTAACCTAAATAGTAGGAATAATAAACTTAAAGAGCAACTAGTATAACTAGGGTTTCATTTCACTCACCTCTATGTCTCGGGATGTTAGGTTGGATCACACGGGCTGTATGCCCGGGGGATTTTGGTGACGGGCAGGTTGGCCCGACGAGCTTTGGCTCGGTTATTGATTGTGACGGACAGGATGGTCAGGGGAGCTTAGGCTCGGTTGTCGGTTGTGATGGCCAGGATGGTCCGGGGAGCTTTTGCTCGATAGGTGATACATAAGGTTGCATGTGCATAAGGTCTAAGGTGGTGGGTCTTCGGTATTGGAGGGTCGATGCACCGACGCCAATACGTAGACTCGGCAAGTGTGGTTTATCACTTCGCCAAAATATCCGGTGCGCCAGCCGGCAAGAGTATGCAGGAGCTCCGCTTAGTGCACAAGTATTGAGGCATACGATAGGTCTGACTGGTAGTGCAATTACCGGTTTAGAGGTGGGCGAGGCCCAACCCACCGCTTCTGTTTGCCACTACGGAGGTATCCTGGGAGGTTCGGATCTAGAAAGGGGGAACTAAAGGTCTGTGTACACAGAGTCGAGTGGGTGTGTTGCACTTGCATGATTCACATCATAGCATAACCATTGCATATAACCTCTGACACCTATTGTATAAAATGGTATGGGATGCTTTATACAATTGGCCCTGCAAAATGACCCCTTGGTTTATATGTTCGCGCAAGCTCGGTTATAATTTAAGGTTTTATTCAGTAAATATATATGTATGCTTGCTAGAAAACTGACACCCTATCGTATAAATTGGTATGGAACTTCTTATACGATAGGAGCCTTGCAAAAGATCCCTTTGCTTATGTGCTTTCATATAAGCTAAGGTTACTTATTTCTTGAGTAGCTTTTATTACCTTTATTATTGCTATATTTATACATGCTCATCAAATTGCTAGTCTAGTTATGTCATCACCTGCATTTGCTATTCTCCACATTCATACCTCTCCTTTCCTCCTCCTCGCTCGGTGCCTAGGAGCCATAGGGGAAGGGGCAGGGGATGATAGGGCTTAGTCTTTTAGATTAACGGTTTTAAAACCATATCATTCTAGGGGACCGTGGAACCCAGTATGGAGGATCAGCCCTGGAGGTCAGCACGCTTGGAGATAGGGCAGTCTAGTACCGGAGTTTAGATGGCTGGGACTATGAGTCCCGATCATTATTAGATGATTAGTTTTGCTTCCATGCTGAGTGATATGTAGTTAGGATATTGATGTACCGGGCATGAGCCCAAGTTTTCTGTACTTTTATTATATATGTTTACACTCCCTTCGTGGAGACTATTTACTTTATATGTGATTGCTGTGGACTTGCTTTCTTCTTTATTTTTCTACTATCATGTGATCGAATCGGCAGGTAGGATCGACGTTTTGTAGTGGAGACCTTCCCGGGTGTGAAGGTGTCACCGCGAAGCGGCAGTTCTGGGCCTAAGACCCCGGGGTTTTAAAAAAAATTGGGTCTTATACTAAACCCGTCCTGTATCCTCATCCGAGCCTCTAGCTCGTAGGACTAAACTCATCCTAAATCCCTCCAACCCTATATGGGTGAGTTTGTCACATCGTTCCCTTAACCTATTAGACTACTCTTGTCTAATTCTTATTATACATAGTAGTTTTTGGATTAATCCTTTGACTACCTAGGGCATACTGGGTGAAGGGCTCTCAAGGGCACTAGGAACTATGATAGGCTGAAGCCCAAAGCTCCCTTTCTCAAGGACACTTACTTATATTAATGTCTACCCATTATTAATACCCCAATCTCGTTATTACTCTTGAGTAAACCTAATGACTAAAGGTATTGATTGGGAGAGCGACGATCTTTTGCCGGGCCCCATTATAGTTGTTCTCCTTGTGGCTTGCACTCTATCACACGTTACTATGTAGTAACATACTCATGACACCAAGAAGGGTTTCAACTTCCCAATACATCTCTCAATCCAACCACCTATCATTTATCTGTGGGTCCTAGTGTTACACATCACTTTTAACTAAGAGAAACCCGTGATCTAATTCTAACCCGTACGAGTTGACTTCCAATTCTGATAATGGGTTTGTCATGTGTATGAAGTTGACCATTTAGAATTTCATCATTTTTCTAAGTATTTAGGACCATAAATTAAATCATTTAATTAGGTGACCAAGGTCACTTTGAACATGAAATACTATATCCAATGGTCCATTAATAATTATCTGGAGTTCATCTAGGTTAAAAATGGCTGTTCACCAAAGATGCTTATTTTTTCACTTGATTACCATTCATTTTCTATTTATGATTATAATCACAATTATTCCATTTTCTAAATGAAGTACCTAAAATATTCAACTAAAAATTCATAAAAAATTATTGGTGATTAACATTGCCATAATAGTACTCAAAAACGAATTGCATACTCCTAGCCAGTGATTTGACCTAAAATAATTACATGTGAACATTATTACAAAAATGCCACTACTAAGGTTTTCAGCATAATTAATCATTCAAATATTCTTAGATAAATTCATAGGGGTTTATATCATAGAAATAAGAGTCTATACATTTTTCCATAATTTTCCAAACATTATTACTTCTACTTTTAATTTAAATCCCAAAAGGGTAAAATTGTAAATATACTATATGCACAAGATATAATTCTCAAACAAGCTCATAACTTTTTCCAGAGATGTGAAATGTCCTATTAGGGCTTGAAACAAAACTTTGGAACTTTTTAAGGTCAGTAGCCCTATTTCTCATTTTTAATTCTAAATGAGCTAATTTTCCAATAATTCAATTTAATTGGATTTTTGATCCCAAAAATCCCAATATTTCTATGGGAGGTGTATTTCATCCCTATGAGCCTCTGTCTAAAATCCCATGGACATGCATTGAGCCTAATGGGCCAATTTCCTATTTTTCCCATTTTTACAATTGACACTCCATTTACAAATCTACCTCCACCATGTATTTGGTATTTCCCAACCATGCAGAGGTCCAAATGGTCTTAAACTTTTACCATGATCATATGATGACACTAGAGCCATGCCACCCAAATTTCGGGGTATTTGGTGTTGTAAAACTCCCTAGATTACAATTATTTAATAAATCCAATTTTGACTAAAACTATAAGAAAATGTCCTCCAAATTTTTGGACATAGTCAAAGTATGGTATACACACATGCTTGACCTAAATTTCACTTTACGTGGACGTATGGATTAGCCTAGACATCCATTTGAAGTTCTGCCCTAGTATAGGAGCAGTCCTAGGAGAATGACCCTACAAGGTGCTCCAAATTGCCCTAGTATAGAGTGCTCCAAATTGCATGTTTTGGGTGTCAAAACAAAGGTAATACCTAGGGATACATTTTTTATGTTGAAAGTTTCCTCTGCATATGCTTCTACAAGGCCTAAAATTATCATGCAAGTGGTTGTTTAACATATGATTGAAATACACATAATAATAATACTATGTTATTGTTCATAAGATTTAAATCGACGTCATCCATGCATCTTCCTCCTCCAACCGATGATCCAAATTAACCCCGCCTGTACCAACTTCAAACCTTATTTCCTGGACACTGGTCCACTGCCACCGCCGGCGACTATCACAACCACCTCCGTTGAGGTGGCAAATGGCATTTACCGGAGACATGGCATCGGGCTTTATTGTGCCTTATATCTCTCCTAGTGGGTCTAGAAGACTAGTATAGAGGGAGGGGAGGAGAAACGGACCTGGATGCAATCTTGGCGGCGGGTATGGTAGTGGTGAGCCATGGACGACCCTTGCTCCGGCGAGTTAGCTCGATTTATGGTTTCTCCAGCAAAAGCTTAGCTTCAGCAGTCATTTTCCACTCCTTTAGGCTCAATGAAGATGATGGTGTCCTTGGTAAGGAGCGAGAGTGATGGCTAATGTTTCTTGTCTCTTCCTTTTTATAAGAAGAATTAGGGCTTAAGTTGTTTGCCACATGTCAACCTAATGTTGGACCGCAAATTAGTTTGAGTTGCTTTGCCACGTGTCACCTTTGTATTGGACCGCCAACTATTTCTTTAAATAAGTCTTCTTGAGAAGATCAATGTATTAAATAGTTTGTTGAAGAAATAGGATTCAAACGTGCCATCAGCACATATCCCGAAAACCCAGTTTAGTCATACAGGTGAACAAGACAAAAAATACTCTAAGTCCAAAAGCGTTGAGTCCACTCAACGCCAACAACATTAAGAATATCTCTAAGTCAACAACGTTGAGTGGCGTTGAGACCACTCAATGCCACATTGAGTCCACTGAATGCCAACAACATTCAGAATATCTCTAAATCAACAACGTTGAGTGGCGTTGAGACCACTCAACGCCACGTTAAGTCCACTCAATTCCTACAGCATTCAGAATATCTTTAAGTCAATAGCGTTGAGTGACGTTGGGACCACTCAACACCGTATTGAGTCCACTCATTGCCAACATCATTCGGAATATCTCTAAGTCAACAGCATTGAGTGGTGTTGAGACCACTCAATGCTGCGTTGAGTCCACTCAATGCCAATAACATTCAAAATATCTCTAATTCGAAAGCATTGAGTGACGTTGAGACCACTCAACACCGTATTGAGTCCACTCAATGCCAACAACATTCAGAATATCTCTAAGTCAAAAGTGTTGAGTGGCATTGAGACCACTCAACGCCACGTTAAGTCCACTCAACGCCAACAACATTCAGAATATCTCTAATTCAACAGTGTTGAGACCACTCAACTCCGCGTTGAGTACACTCAATACCAACAACATTCAGAATATATCTAAGTCGAAAGCGTTGAGTGGCCTTGAGACCATTCAACGCCGAGTTGAGTGGTGTTGAGACCACTAAACGCCGTGTCGAGTCCACTCAACGCCTACAGTTTCCAGAATATTTTCTAAATTAAATTTGTCGAGTGGCGTCTAGTGCACTCAATGCACTCGACGCTTCGTCGAATGGCGTCAAGACCACTCGACGCCTACAGTTTCCATAATATTTTTTAAGTTAAAGTTAATTGAACCCTAAAGTGAGCCCTATGTGAATCCACCCTAACTCCTTGGGTCAAACTTAGCCTAACCTCATTCACTCACTGCATGTTCTACCCCTAATCTAAGTTAAGAGGTCTAGAAGGAAATGGGATGTTACATCTTAGGTGCACCTCTTGAGCTCTTGTGTACTCTTGCTAGAGTCCACCAGTCTTTTATGGTCAGGTGTTTGTTTATGGGTATTGTCTTCCAGACCATAGTATAAACAACCTACTGCCCCCTCAAACCCTTACACCTCACTAGAGTCAACGTGTAATAACCAAGGTTTCTCATGTTATAAAACAACAAATTTTCTAGTTACTAGAAGGTATCACCCAACGCTAGCTAGGTACCACTGGCGGTAGCGGGCGTCTAGAGCAGCCAGTGGCATCAAGTTGTTGGCATCAAGAACCAGTGGCATTGAGTTGTTACGGCCAGGCAATAGTGATACCGTTGGTGATAGCATGGCACATGTTAGATAAAACTGAGGCAGTTGTTAAGCCGGAAAGCGGGAAAGCGGTGCTGACTGGGTCAAGCATCCACCACCTATGTTAGCACCAGACGATAGTGTACTACTGCGCAACGGTAGCAAATTTAAAAAGACTTGTCAGTTAAATCATGGCCACCCATTCTTTTTTTATTTGGAGATCGGATGGCTGAGGTTTGGCCCGTGGATGTTAAGGGTCAGAGATGAGAAAACTCTTCTTATTTCTCTTTCACTCTCTCACTCTCTCTAACTTTCTCTTGGACTTTGAGAAAGAAGAAGTAGAAGGAAAGGAGTGGAAGGAGAAGGATGGTTTAGTCCTCTTGAAGTTCTTGGAAGGAGTTCTTGTGGTCGGATTCACGAGCCGAGGTTGTATCTGTGTAGAGGATGGTGCTGCAAACAGTTTCATCTGGATCACTTGTAATATTCATGGCTCCTAAGCGATCGATAAGGGTAACGATTCTCCTATTGAAACCCTTGGACATGCAAGTCCTTTGTTTTGGAATAATAGCAAAGGTACTCCACGAACTAGTGGAGATAACGCTTCCGACGGGTCGATCGCTTGTATCCCCGGTAGAAATTTCATATAGAGTTCGAAATCAAAGTACAGATATATGCATGTTGTGTGATGAGCATCTGGACATGTTGGTCTTTATTAGAGATGATTGATTTGCGTGTCAGAGAAGACTCCGTAGATAAATTAGTAGTTTTTATGGAGTTTTGGGGTGTTGTAGGATGTTGCAAAGAGTACTGGAGATGTTCTCTAGGAAAACACCCAGATTTGGGATAAGAATGTTGTTCTATCATATACCGCTATGTGTTAGCAGTACCACTGGTGGTAGCTCCCAGAGAGCTTTTGATTGTGGTTGTGAAGACTGTGCCCATGAGACAAGGTCGGTATCATGTTGAGCTGTTGAGCCTGGAGTGCCCAGCTATAGTGGCCATGAGTGCCAGCCTTGAAACATAATGGGCGTATGTATGTTATGAATGGGAAAGGGGAGGCTGACACGCGTCATGTCTTCCACTTTAATTGCATTGTCTTTCGGCATTGACATGGAAATTTGAGCAATGAGAAAGAGTTGATCTGTACCTGCGCTATATCGTTCTCATACTAGATTGCTTAAAGACATGGATTTTTATCGTTGACATTGTTAGAGTCTTATGTTATGGGCCGGAAAGATTATAAATGCTCAATGAAGACCATTAGTCTGGGACCGAGGATGGTAGTGGGACTAGGAAAGTCTAGTACATCGATAATGTGCCCTAAGTGCACGGGATGTGTGGCCTTGCATGCCAACATCTGTGGTGATTGAGTTATAGATATATTATCTTTCAGCTTGCTTGCAGGAAGAAATTCTACTACCCCGAGAAGGGGTTGAGATTGTTATAATTTAGTCAGCTAAAGTTGTTTGTTGCATTGTTTGCCATGTTTTGGTGGTTTGTCCTTTTATAGGTGCTAGAGAGCCGAGTGGGATGTAGAGGGTTGAATCCCCTTTGTGCTATGCCGACCCTCGAAGGCCAAGCAAAGTGTTTATTTATTATCATGTGTGGCCGACCTGCATGCCAAAGTATGTAATCCACCTTGATACTATAATCATTGAAAATGTTGTAAGGCCTTAAGGCCGAACAACTTGTGTATTTTATATATCATTCCTCAGTTGGTTAGTGGGAATTCCTGGTGCTGGGTTTTTAATAGCTTAAAAGCTTCCGCTAGAATGTAACTTTGAGTTAGGATACATGAATGATTTTTTTCCAATACATAACTCCACTGACTGTCCGCAGAATATGGTGTGGGGCCCCGACTAGACCTTCTGTTATATTCTACGTGATGGATAGGGGTGTTACAAGCTTCTAGTGTTGGTCTTTCTTATTCAAATTTATGGTCAAATTCTTTTAAGGGGTGGTGAGCATGTGTCTGTGGATTACCATTATAACAGGAAAGAACCCAGGAATGTCCACTTAGGAATGAAAATACACATGTTTGCGGAACTTGCGTGTTCCTTTGATTATTGTTTTGCAATATGTTAAGTCGCTTAATTATGTGTTTCAAGATTATAGGTGACTAGAAGTGGTGCGGGGAAGTCTCAGCCCCAGCGCTCGGTAGAAAGTAGTGCACCAGCTAAGTTGTCTACACCTCTTCCTTGTGCTGAAATAATAAGATTGGTTGCTAAAGCCGTTTTCACACTTATCAATGGGAAACCAGGAGGGCAAGTACAACCTCCTGCCCCTGAGGTTACCTCGGCGTAGGTTGACGTAGTTGAGCCTGTGGCTATGAGGTAAGTGCTTGATGAGCCTTTGGCGATAAGCCGAGTGACGAAAAAGCAACTGAAACATGTTATGAGATTCTATCCTCCAATGTTTTAGGGAACAGGATCCCCCACTCAGGCCAAAGATTGGTTCTCAAGAATAAAGAAAACATCGACAGCGATGGAGATAAAGGAGAGGCAGAACGTGTCTATGGCTACCTTTCTTTTGGAAGGAGAGGCAAGACTCTGGCGAAATGAGCTAGAATTACATCTATTTGCTAGAAAGCAACTGTCCGAGATCTCGATGGAGGAGTTCTCGAGGCTTTTTTAGCAAGGTATCTTCCACCTGTACAGAGGATTTCTTTGGAGAATCAATTCCAGAGGTTAACTAAGGGTGAGAGTTTGGTTGATGACTACTTGCATGAGATCACTAGATTGGGACGGTATGCAGGCTCTATATTTGTTAACGAGGAGCACAAGAAAAACAGGATTTATGAAGGTCCGCATGACGATTTGAGATTACTTCTCTCAGGCCCGAAGACACGAGGATTTTTGATATTGTTAAATACTGCTCGGTACCTGGAGCAGGATATAAAGCACGTACAACGTAAGAATGAATTAGTTGTGAAAAAGTCAGAGTTTGAGGTGCCCCATTCGGCAAAGTATTAGTACCGCAATAGGTGGAAAAGGAGTCTAGGTCTTCGGGACAAGTTTCTTCTGATAATTCTTGAGCGACTATTGACTGAGGTCTGCCCATTTGCTATACTTGTGGCAAGAAGGACACTTTGATCGATATTGTTGGAGTGGCCCTCCAAAGGTAGAGAAAAATTTGTGTGCGACTTATGCGGAAAAGGGGAAGGCAAAGGATATGATTGCGTCCCATTATGTGTAACATCCCGATTCGCGCTAGACCCCACACACGTGTTTGAGTTAGGAGAGTTGACTCAGGCTCGGGGTGTACTGGTAATAGGCGTCGAGTGATACTCGACTAATAGGTAAAAATCTATTTAGAATAGTTCTGGACCCAATAAGGCGTTGAGTGATACACAACGAATTTGAAGAATTTTACTTAGAATAATTCTAGACTCTGAAAGAGTCGAGTGCATTGAGTGATCTCAATGCCACTCGATGAAGCATCGAGTGATACTCGACGAACTCAATGCTTTAACTTAGAATTATATTGGTTGCAGTAGGCGTCGAGTGCGTTGAGTGGTCTCAACGCCACTTGACGAGGTGTTGAGTGATACTCAACGCATAAGGTGAAAATGGTCTTAGAATATTTTTGCATTCTAGAAGCGTCAAGTGCTTTGAGTGGTCTTAACGCCATTCGACGAGGCGTTTTGTGGTATCGACACCATTCGATGAAGCGTTGAGTGTGTTGAGTAAACTCGACGCCATTCGACGATTTTAACTTGAAATTATTCTGGACTTTGCAGGCATTGAGTGGTCTCGACACCACTCGGCAAAGATTCGAGTGCGTTGAGTAAACTCGATGCAATTCGACGAATGAAAAATTGACTTAGAAACCTGTGCTGGACTTTATAGGCGTCGAGTGGTCACGACGAATCTTGATGATTTGTCGAGTGAGTGTATGTATACTCGACGATTTTGACTTAGGGTATTTTTCAGCCCAGACTGTTTTCTGATTTCTATACACGGGCTGAACCAAATTTTCGAGAAATGCGCCATATGACTTATTTAGATCCGGTCTTTTCAACAAGACTTAATTTAAATAATAATTGGTGGTCCAATACAAGGGTGACACGTGGCAGGCGGTCTAACCCTAATTCCTCTTATAAAAAGATTTTTACAGGAAACCCCTAGCCGTCACTTCACCCCCTTGCCGAGTCGTTACCTGTGAAAAAATTGTCGGAAATGAAGAAGTTGCCAGAGTCAGATTTTTTGGAGGAAGGGCTGTTCCTTTCAGCGAAGAACAACGCCAACAAGGAGAAGATGTCGCCGAGAAGGATAATAAGATCCATGGTTGGAAATAAGGTGAGCTTTTTACCCTCTCCCTTGGTGCTAGATCTCTAGTTATTATTTCTAGGAGAGATGTCGACTCAAAGGAGTTTGACTTGTCGGAGATGAAGATCTCCTAGGAGAGACCATGCTAGGACCTTGTCCTAGAGATTGATAGTCTTCAACCTCTCCTCTCTTCGAGGTGAAGTTGACGAACTTGGTTTTGTGAAGAGGAATGGTCTTTTGAGGGTGAATAAGGGAGGAGAAAAGTTTGAATATAGTCTTGAGCAAATAGCTAGAGGAAGAAGATGAACCGATGTCGTTCATCTTGCTTAAAGATGCGTGAAGAAATCTGTTTTCTGTGCGCAGCGAACTTCAAGGCCATTTTCGAGTGTGATATGGCCAGATTTGGGTTTTTGACTAAACACGAAATTGTAGTCCTTGGAAAGCCCTTTCCAACGGATGGTTACACATTTTTATATGAGTCTTATAACCTCGAGAAAGTCCCGTCGAAGTTGCTGCACAGTATCACTTAAGTGCACATTGTTTTCAAGCTAGTGTATAACCGGATCTTGAATCGGTAGAAGGTTGTAATAAGATGATGTTGAGGTTTGGTATACTTAGTTTATTCTTGATAGTGATTAACTGATGGTTGATAGGATTCGGTTGTTAGATCCTTAAGTAAAAAAATTGTTTGGTGAAACATGTTTGTACAAACGGTTTGAAGGAGTCTAATAAACAAATGGTTTAGGAAAATTTGGTGAACAAATGATTTGATACGATTTGGTTGTACAAGTGATATTCTTGTGAAATCCGGTAAGGATGTGCATGATAATAATTAGGAGAATGGAATAGGTTTTGGAAGAGTGTGTGTCGCCCGATAATTACATATATAAACCATAGCTATGTTATCATGTTTGATGGATATGTGAAGTATTGTTATATTATTGTGGTTATCATGTGGAGTTATACTTATTGTGAATGCTTGATCATGTTGAAAGGAATTGGATGAGGTTAATGCATGACCATGTGATATGATGATTAATGGAATGTGTATAGTAGTCCAATGCTTAGAGTTGTGTCTCCATACAAGTAGCAGTGTGAGATTGGTATGCCATATAAGGCTGCTTGCTACATGTGTAAATGATGAACCCCTATGTGGTATGTAAATGTGTAAGGGTTGGAGGTGCGTATCTGTTTGCCGCACTGTAATGATGTGTTGATAAGGGACTCGATGTTGATCCCTTGCGTGATGTTGAGCATGGGATGTAAATAATAAAAAGAGACTCAGTGTGGAGCCCTTAAATATGAAATTGCATGCGGTGTGAGTTGACACACGGTGTCATAATCCTGGGTTAAGGATAGTGTGGTAGTTCTACGGGCTCGCTAGTCGTCACACTGACGGGAGTTGACAAATAGACATAGATGGTTGGGACTTGGTCCTCGATGCTTACTTCCTGAGGCACCCTCCGTACCAGTGAATGGTTGGCCTTGGTACTTTGGTGATACGTTCCCAGAGGCACCATCCGTGCCACGATGATAGGCTATCATAGGGATATGTTCTTGGTGCACATCTACCCAAGACCCCTCTGAGCCGTAGTATGTATGTGAGCTCCATTGTTATGTTCTTAGCGTTGGGGCGTACGGAGGCCTACGCTTGGTAGTGTGGATGCCCGCCTAGTAGTGGAAAGCCCGTTTCACTATCACCATCCGGCCACGATGGATGATGCCTGAGAGGTTAACTACCTGATCGAAAAGTGGGAACTACAAGTCTGTGGCGACATAGCAGTATGCATGTGTGTGAGCATGGGTGAGTCATCATATTGCATTCATAACATTAAATTTCACCGCATAAGATCCTTATCATATATGTTTGTATGGGCACTCTTATATGATGAGTTACTTTATTGTTAAGTCAATCCTTAACTTATATATTGGTATGGGCATTCATATAAGTTGAGTTACTTTCCTATTGTAGAATCATACTTATATACTGATGCTGATAGTAGAACTGCTAGTATAGATTGATTTAGTTACTTGATGTACATTGTTGATTACTCTGATACTGTTTAGCATTATACCACCTATTTGTACTACAGCTTATAATTATACTGTACCATCATTTTTCTCCTGCTCGGTGCCTAAGAGTCACCGGGGAGCGGATGTGATAGTCAGTCAGTCTTTATGACTAATGGTTGCTAAGTCTTCCTTTGCAGGAGGAAACCCCGCAGATAGAGTAGCAATAGGTTATAGAGGAGGGAATCCAGACAAGGGTGGCATGGGCTGTTACGACGTTACCATAGCTGCCATCTATTACGTATATGAGTTTTTGAGAGACACTTATTGTAGCCCTTTGGGCAAATTGTACTATGATATTATAGAAGCCTTATTGTTGCTTCTTTTTATTGATGTACTGGTTGGACTTATATGCTTGTGTGGATTTTAACTTCTGTTTATAATCTTTATGTTTGGTTGGCATTGATGATATTGATCTTAGCCAGCAGGATAGGCGTCTTGTGGTACAGGTCGACCCGTGTGTTGGTGCTACCACAAGGCGGCTATTCTGGGCATAAGACTTACCTCGGTCGTGTCTAATGTTCCGGGAGGGGGTCTTACATTATGCTCCAGCACAGCCCTGATATACAATCTTGGCCAACAGGAGGCTATAAAACAAAGTGATGTGGTGACATGTACGATTTAGTATACATCTTTTATTTCTTTATATACTTTCTACCTTATGTGCATTGCTTAACTTATTTGATTTAGGCTTTTTCCTAATCTTGGACTATCCGGCGAGGCACTGTTTGATATAAGCGTATCACATTCCTTTCTATTTGAGGGCTTCATGTTGCGTATCAGAGTGTCTTCTTTTATATCGATTGATAGATTGAATGTATTACTTCCTAATTGCTACTCGATGTGTGCGGATAGAGCTTGATGTGTTTAAGTGCGGATAGGAAGTCATGATTTTAGATTGGAAGCATACTGTCGATATCTGAGTTCGATGTGATCTTTGGCATGTACTAGCTCTCGAAGCAGCGTGCATTCATTAATTGCAACTCAAAGGAAGTCACATTAGGACAGAACACCGAACACGAAACTAAGTTCACTAGTATACGAGGATCGAGCAAGATACTGATGTCTGCTCTCCAAGTGGTCAAGGAAGTTCGGAAGGGCATAAAGTTATTCTTCATGTTATTGGAGGCTGTAGAGTTGAATTCCAATTTGAGTGACGTTCCTATTATGTTAGAGTTTGCAGATGTGTTTTCTCCCTGGAATTCCACCTCAGCAAGAGATCAAATTCACTATTGAGTTGGTGCTAGGTGTGAAACCTGTGATACACTCACTGTACCGTGTAGTGCCAAAGGAGATGGCGGAATTGAAGGTTCAGTTATAGGAGTTACTAGAGAAAGACTATATACATCCAAGTATATCGCATTGGAGTGAACCGATCCTCTTTGTGAAGAAGAAGGACGAAAGCTTGTGTCTATGTATAGATTACCGAGAACTGAACAAGCTGACAAAGAAGAACAAGTATCCGATTCCGAGAATCGATGATCTGTTTGATCAGCTGATTCAATCAACTATCTATTTGAAGCTAGATTTGAAGTTTGGCTATTATCAGTTGAGGAACAGGGAAAGTTACATTCCCAAGACAGCGTTGATATGGTCACTATGATTTATCTGTGATGTCGTTTGGATTTAAAAATGCGCCATCGATATATATGGATTTGATGCACATGACCTTTTGGGAGTATTTGGACCGATTTGTGATCGTATTTATAGATGACATATTGGTAAACTCTCAGTCAGAGGAGGATCATGTGAATCATTTGAGGTTGGTTTTATATACCCTGAGGAGGAATCGACTATATGCCAAGTTATCTAAGAATGATTTTTTTGGATATTGTCAGAGGCTTTTCCTTGTCTTGTGGTTAGTGGAGAGGGTATTATTGTTGACCTGACGAAGATAGTTGCGATACAAGAGTGGCATGTGTTGACTACTGTGGCGAAAGTCAGGAGCTCTATTGGACATGATGGCTACTACATGCGCTTTATAGAGAATTATTGTGGATAGCTCTACCTCTCACTATGTTGACAAGGAAGGATCAGCAGTTTGTTTGCACGCTAGAGTGTGCGAGATATTTTGAGGAGTTGAAGAGTCGTCTGACAACGAAACCTATTTTGTGCTCGACATATACTGCAGAAGGCTATGAGATCTATAGCGATGCCTTAGGGAGTGGCTTATGATGTGCATTCTTTTGCAGTTTGGGAAGGTTATAGCCTATGGATCTCACCAGCTGAAGGTGCATGAGAGAAACTATCTAGTCCATAACTTGGAGTTGGAGGTTGTGATATTCGATCTAAAATTGTGGCGACATTACTTTATGGAATGAAGATTAACATCTTTACGGACCATAAGAGCCTAAAATATATGTTAAACCAAAAATATTTGAATATGTGACAAAGGAGGTGGATGGAGTTCCTTGGGAGCTACACTTTTGAGATACACTATGTTCACAGGAAGGAAAATATTATCGCAGATGTGTTGAGTCACAGGGCTCCGACACAGGTAAACTGGATATAGATGTATGATGTGCGCCTTATTCGAGACTTAGAGGCCCTTAGAGATCATTTGTGTTGATGGGAGCTCTAGTGAAAATGAATGTTTAAATTGGATGAAGGTGCAATATGACCACATGGACAGGATTTCACAAGCGTTGGAGCTGAATGGCGGCATGAAATGCTATTTGAAAGAGACGATGGATGGATCAAATGCCCAGTTTTCCTTTGAAGATGGTCTCTTGTGGAAGGATAGTTGTTGTGTCTATTGCCCACAATGTTCCTTAGATTGGATTTGAAGAGGCATCTCCATCAACACTAAGAGCATAGTTGTATTTGATGTTGTTTAAGCTCATCATGTACAGGATGTTCCATGGAACAAGTCTAGACAGATTGTCTAAGTGATATGACAGGTGGTTATAAGGCAGAAAGGTGGACACCAAGAGAAGATGCTGGAAAGGCAGGATTTTTACTAAGTCCACAGGCATTGAGTTAGGTAAGCTCACTCAACGCCAGAGGTACGAAATAATTCGTCGAGCTGAGTTCACTATTCGTCGAGCTAAATTCAAGTCTTGAGATTATGAGTTCGTCGAGCTCAGTTCATAATTCGTCAAACTGGGTTCAGAGTTTGTCGAGCTCAGCTCACCATTCAGCGAGCAAAATTCAGAGTTTGAGATTCTGTGTTCGTCGAGCTCAGTTGAGAATTCATCGAACTGAGTTCAGAGTTCATCGAGCTCAGTTCACGAATTGTCGAACTCAGTTCAGCATCCATCGAACTAAGTTCAGTATTTTGTCTAATGCAAAAACTGCTGAGACAAGTGTTAGTCTCAGCATAACCGCTAAGACAAGTGATAGTCTCAACATAACTGCTGAGACAAGTGTTTGTCTCTGCAGAGACCAAGAAAGCATTAAGATAAGTGTTAGTCTCAGCATAATCGCTGAGACAAGTGATAGTCTCAACATAAACGCTGAGATAAGTGTTTGTCTCAACAGAGAACAAGAAAGCGCTGAGACAGTTCGGCAGGAAAATGCCTAAGGTAGAAAGCGTTGAGTGAAGGTTACTCACTCAATGCTCTCAACGTCTAAGATGTTATAGAGGCAGAAATATGGTTAAGGCAAAAAGCGTTGAGTGGAGTTTGTTCACTCAATGCTGTCAATGCCTAGTGGAGATATAATTTTGTCTAAGGAGTTTGGCATTAAGTGATGCTCACTCACTCAATTCCAAGCAGCATAAAGCTGATAAAACAAGTTGGCGTTGAGTGAAGCTGAATCACAAAATGCCTAGAAATAGAATTATATTCTAAGTAGTTTGGCATTGAGTGAAGGTTACTCACTCAACGCCAAGAGACAATAAATATGTACAAGTGTTTTGGCATTGAGTGAGGCTTACTCACTCAACGCCTATGCTAATGTTGTTTGATTTTTGTCTAAGTCCACAGCTGATGACGTCAGCAAGTTAATAAGTAAACATATTTCAAATTAGTGGTGGGATGGCAGTACGCGACAAATGTTGTCGCAGACCTACTGTACGACAGTTGTCATCAAAGCAATGTTGATGCTAGCCATAAATTATGTAGGGCCCACTGCTCATGAGCTGTTGGGTCAAATTCAATAAAAAGAGAAGGTTTTTACTGAGGAGGATAGTTTTTTGTAGAAAGCAACAAGGCAGTTCTTCTTCTCCGTCATTATTGTGGAGCTGAAGAACAAGAAGCTCAAGTCTACAAGACTGAGAACAAGTTAGCAGTTGGAATCAACATCTTCAAAAGCAAGATAGCTGGTGTGATCTTCATCTGCACCAGGAAGTTAGCTAAGAAGGATTCTCTGAGAAAAAGGTAGATGCTTGGGCCGACCCTTACTTCAGGTGCTTCACAGGCTCAGCCAACAAACCTAAAGAGCATTCTCTTGGAGAGCTGTGAAGAAGGAGATAGGGCTGAGCAGTTTTCTCAGTTTAGAAAGGGGCAGAGAAGCTGATCTGCAAGTTACTTCCAGCATAGGCCAAAGAGATCTTCATCCTTGTTGCTGTGAAGAAATGAGTTGGGCTAGGATTCTCCCAGCTCAGGTTGCAGCAAGATCTGTAGCAGTTACTTCTCTAGCTCCAGCTAGATAAAATTCCTGGTGCTAGGAAGAGGAAGTTAGGTCTAAGTATTTACTTAGTCCAGATAAGTAGACTCAGGAAATATATTTCCTGGAGTCAAGGTAGGGCTGAGTGTATCTCAATCCAGGCAGATTGGCACAGTGAAATTTCACTTAATTCCAATCATCACACCAACCCACATCCATCCTGTAGGATCCAAGTGTGGATATGAGATGTAGGTCTTAATTTCCTGAGGTTGGAGAGTGATGCTCTCTGAGGTAGGATCCAAGTGTGGATCTGAGTGTAGGGCCTTTTGTCCTGAGGTAGGTGACAAGTGTGTCACTGTGGTATGTGCCTGGAAGGGCACTGAGGTAGGTACCTATTGGGTACTAAGCTGTAGGAGTGCTGCATCACTCTGAGAGTAGGGCCTTGTGCCTAAATTTATAGGTCTGAGAAGCCATAGTTGTAGGACTTAAAGATAAGGCTGAGGTAGGTGGCTTGAGGGTCACTGAGTGTAAGAGCACTGTAGAGCTCTGAGGTAGAATCCCTTGTGGATCAGAGGTATGGCTATCCTCCCAGCCTAAGTGTAGGGCTTAACTGCCTGAGGTAGTTGGTCTGCTGACCACTAAGTTGTAGGCCCTTGTGGCTGAGAAGTATGTCTTGGAGGATACTTTGAGATATGAGGGATCTGAGGTGTAAGCTCTTTGGATAAGATTTTGGAGAAGTGCCTAGTCCAACAAGATAGTTGGATAGGTGGGACGGAAAGTAAATGTACCCAATTGGGGAACCACTATAAATATATGTGTGTTGTGTTGTGTTGTGTTGCTTGTTCTTATTTTATGTTGCATGTACTAAGGACAAGCTCTAGATCACTTAGAAAAGAAAATAGCAAAAATATTAAAGAAAATTCAAATAACCTATTCACCCCCCCCCCCCCCTTTAGGTGATGTTGTTTGGGTGATCATTGACCGATTGATAAAGGTGTCACTTCATTCTGAACAGGAGGGACAATTCAGTGGAAAAGTTGATAAAGCTTTATGTTGACAATATCATACGATTGAACGGTGTGCCTCATAGCATCGTGTGTGACCGAGACGGGCGTTTCACTACAAATGATTGGAGGCTTATTCATCGATTGTTGGGTACTAAGCTGAAATTCAGCATGACTTTTCATCCCAAAAAGAATGGGCAGACCAAGAGGGTAAACAGTACAATGGAGGATATGCTTTGCATGTGCGCCTTGGATTTTGTGAAGAGGTGAGAGGACCACCTCTTTATCATTAGGTTTGCCTATAATAATAACTACCAAGCGAGTATTAAAATATCATTCTTCAAGGCCATATGGTAGGAAGTGCCGTACTCTGTTGGCTTGGGTAGAAACAGACGAATCAAAGTTGTTTAAGCATAAAGACATCGAAGATGCGACTTTAATGATATATTTAATTCAGTAGCGACTGTTGGTTGCTCAAGATAGGTATACAAATTACTATAATGCCAAGCACCGAAATGTTGAGTTTGCGGGGCGATTGGATTTATCTCAATATCAAATTGTAGAAAGGTGTATCCAAGAATCGACACTCGAAGAATTTTAGTCTGAGATACCTTGGGCCTTTTGAAATTATTGAACGGATTGATTAAGCTGCCTATCGGCTTGCTCTTTTAGCAGAGCTAAATGGTTTTCCCGATGAGTTTCACATATCGGTACTGCAGAAGGCAGTACAAAAGCCTACGCAAGTGGTTACTACAAATCTGGTGCTGGTCGATAGTGGATTGACAACGAGAGTCAAGCCCATTTGAATCAAAGACACAGAGGTCAAGCAGTTGCCGAAAAAGTTAATCAAAATGATCAAGGTCCATTGGGATAACTATGTCTGTGAGGAACTGTCATGTGAGCGCGATAAAACCATGATTGAGGAGTTCCCCGAGCTTTTTGGTTGTTGTACATTTTGTACTTCTTTGTTGTTTTCTGTTAAGTATAATTTTGGGACAAAATTTCTTAAAGTGGGAGATTTGTAATACCCAAGGTTCCCCATATTATATATAAAAAAATTTCAGGTTACTAGAAGCTATAGCTTGGCAGTAGTTAGGTACCGTTGGCGGTAGCGGGCATCGAGAGCAACCAGTGACATCAAGTTATTGTAATCGAGAACCAATAGTATTGATTTTCTACCGCCAGGAGATAGTGATACCACTGGCAATAGCATGTCACGTGTCAGATGAGACTGGGGTGGTTATTAAGAGGTAAAGAGGCCACTGCCTAAGCTACCACCAGGAGATAGCGTTCTACCGCGAGGCGGTAGTGAAATTAAAAAGAATGGACAGTTAAATTGTGGCCATCCATTCCTTTTTGGCCTGGAGATCAGATGACTGAGGTTTGTCCCGTGGACATTAAGGGTCAGAGATGAGAAAACTCTTCTCATTTCTATTTCACACACACTCTCTCTAACTTTCTCTTGGACCTTGAGAAAGAAAAAGAAGAAGGAAAGTAGAGGAAACAGAAAGCTGGTACAGTCCTCTCGAAGAGCTTGGAAGGAGTTCTTGTGGTCGAATTCATGAGCTGAGGTAAGATCTGTGGAGAGGAAGGTGCTACGAACACTTCCATCCATATCACTTTCAATATTCATGGCTCCCAAGCGATCGATAAGGGTAACGATTCTCCTCTTAAAAGCCTTGGACACAATAGTCCTTTGTTTTGACATAATAGCAAAGATACTCCACAAACTAGTGGAGGTAACTCTTCCTATAGGTTGATCGCTTGTATCCCTAGTAGAAATTGCATGTAAAGTTTAAAATCGAAGTACGTACATAGACATGTTGTGTAAAGCCCATCTGTACAGGTTGGTTTGGATTAGTGATGATTGATTTGCGTGTCAGAGAAGACTCTGTGGATAAACGAGTAGTTTTATGGGGTTTTGGGGTATTGTGGGATGCTGCAAAGAGTACTGAAGATGTTATCCAGAAAAACACCCAAATTTGGGACAGGAATGTTGTTCTGTCAGATACCTCCCGGTAGTAGCGGTACCGCTGGCGGCATCTCCCAGAGAACTTTTGATTATGGTTTTGAAGTGTGTGTCTATGAGACAAGGTGGGTATCATGTTGAGCTGTTGAGCCTAGAGTGCCAAGTTGTGGTGGTCGTGAGTGCCAGCCTTGAAACATAATAGGGTTATGTACATTATGAATGGGAAAGGGGAGGCTGACCCGCGTCATATCTTCTGCTTTGATTGCATTGGCTTTTGATGTTAGCATGATGATTTAAGCAATAGGAAAGAGCTGATCTGCACCAGCGCTTTGTCGTTCTCATACTAGATTGTCTAAATACTTGGCATTTGTTGTTGGAATAATTAGAGTCTTAGGCTATGAGTCGGAAGATTGGAAATGCTCAATGTTAACCATTGGTTTGGGATTGATGTTGGTGGTGGGACTGGGAAAGTCTAATACACCGATAATATGCCCTGAGTGTACGGGATATGTGGCCTTACGTGCCAATGTTTGTGGTGATTGAGCTATAAATATATTGCCTTTTTTCTTGCTTGCAGGGAAGGAATTCTACCGCCCATAGAAGGGGGTGGGATCATTAAAAATTGGTCAGCTAAAGCTGGTCGTTGCATTGTTTGACACATTTTTGTAGTTTGTCTTTTGTAGGTACTAGAGAGCCGAGCAATATGTAGCGTGTTGAAGCCCCATTGTGCTATGTCGTCCCTCGAAGGCTAATCAAAGTATTTACTTATTATCATGTGTGACCGGCCTGTGTGCCAAAGTATGTAAACCACCTTGGTACTATAATCATAAAAAATGTTGTAAGGCCTTAAGGACAAACAGTTTGTATATTTTATATATGATTCCTCAGTTGGTTAGTGGACATTCCTAGTGTTGGGTTCTTAATTACTTAAAAGCTTTTGCTAGAATGCAACTTTGAGTTAGGATAAGTGAATGATTTGGTTCAATATGTAACTCCATTGGTGTGCCTACTGGACCAGTACAGAAAACCTGCCACTATTATGCACATGCAAAGTATCACTATACCCATCCAAGCCTACAGCTCGCATGACTAACAAGTCCTCATATTACCACTATATCGAGCCTCAAACTCTCAGAACTAACATGTCCATATCACAACACATCATCCTATGGGATGATGTTCATCGATTCTATAGTTCTCCTAATATTTCTACTCTTATTTGGTGATTAGTTATATATACCTAATGATTTAGGATGAATCTTGGACTTCTCGAGATCTACTCGGTGAAGGGCTCACAGTGGTACTAGGAAGTATGATGGGCTAAAGAACACCCCCCCCCCCCTTTCTCATGATATTTAATCTAATAGGTGGCTACCCTTTATTTAAACCCTCTCTCGAGATTACATTAACTATTCTAGGTGGTTTATGATTCTTATAGGGGAGAGATGATCTATTGACGGACTTCTAGTTTATCTACTCCCCCATAGTGTCCATGTACACAAACACTTGACACCACTTGGTGCATTTCTCAAGGACTTCAACCAGAAATCTATGACACTCCAAACCTACCACCAATCCACTTAATATCAAGTACTATTTAAATATGTGACTCGATTCCAAATCAATTCCAAATGGTCGATCGATTATTGGACAATTTTTCTCCAAAAATTCTATAATATATTGGGGATGATAAAAATGATGTCCTACATGTATGTTCCAAGTTTCATTAACTTCCCATATTATTATGATGGCTTATTAATTACATGAAAATTTTGCTAAACGCAGGCCAACCCTCAAATGAACTAATTATGTTCTTAAGGATGTAACTATCAAGTACTTGGCTAAATGATCTAAATTTCATACCAGAGTTTTATCATGACATAAATAAAAAATTATCAGAATTTCATGAATTTTCTAATTAATTTGGCCATGAATAAAAATTTTCTAAATATGTGACCCATGTCAAATTATACATTAAGTATTAAATACAAATGTCCAATTATTTCATAATAATTACTAGCAGTACATATTATTAAAATAAGGTGTTGGACAAAGTTTTATAATTGGTCCAACTTATTTAGTCCATAATTTCCACATTTAAATAATAATTCCAAAATGTCACTTTACAAAGTAAGTACCTAACTTAATCATTCAAAAATTCCAAGAAAATTTCTAGAGGTTCATAATGCTATAAAAAGTATCTATCCAGAGACTTAGAATTTGCCAAGTTATATTGGTCACAAATATTTGAACAATACATAAGTGCAACACATGAAATTATTGGTATTCCTCAAGGTAAATAATTTCCAAAAATTCTAATTAAATTACCAGAGGTGTAATATGACCTAATAGGGCATGATAACTCTAATTTTATTCCTATTTTAATATAGTTTCTAATTCATTTCTTTTTGTATTTTAGGTTAATCTGGATTGCAAATAATAATTTGAGGCTGAGAGAACTGATCAGTAGAATAATTGGAGAAAATTTGGAAAAATCACAAGTACACGCCGTTGTCACGTGTGTTGGGTCCATTGTTCCCAATGTACCATATTTGTAAGAAGTCAAACAAGTTAATGGTATGCACATAGTTGTATTTGATGTATGTTTTAATACATGCATGCAGGTTAGTTCTTATTACACTAATTGGACAGGTGGTCACAAGATAGGCATGTGGAGAGACAGAAATTATGTCTAAGTCCTCGGGCGTTGAGTGAAGAAAGCTCACTCAAAGCCTGATGCCTTAAGAAAGGAAGCTGGACAGAGAAATTCCACTCAGTCCACATTCATTGAGTGAAGCAAGCTCACTCAATGCTAGAAGTCAAGGACAGATTATTACAAAGGCAGAAAAGCAGCTAAGTCAATAGGCATTGAGTGAAGCCAGTTCACTCAACACCACACAACTAAAAAGCCCTGAGATAGGTGTGGACAGTCAAAAGCAAAGTTTCAGCAAGAAGGAAAATCGACTAAGGAAAAAAAGAGTTGAGTAATGTCAACTCACTAAATGTCATGCTGATTCAGTCAAAGCCTTGGAAAAAAGATAGAAAATTCTGTATAAGTGCAAATAGCGTTGAGTGAAGTCAGCTCACTCAATGCCAAAGGAAGAAAGCGTTGAGTCATGCTGCTGCTGTCAACGCCAAAGAAGAAAACGGAATTTGGCTATGGTAAAAAAATGTTGAGTAAAGCCAGTTCACTCAACGCCTAGCCAAATGCTAAGGCTAAAGGAGAAAGCATTGAGTGTGGTCAACACACTCAACTCCTTAATGCAGAGTAGAATTACTCTAAGTCTAGAATCATTGAGTGAAGCCAGTTCAGTCAACGCTTTCAACGTCGTAGTTACAAAAAGGGATGAAGATCAAGCTAAGGCAAAAAGCAATGAGTGAAGCTTATACACTCAACGCTCTCAACGCCTAGAGTTGTAGAAGGATGTAGAATGTTGACTAAGTTAAAAAGCATTGAGTGGAGCTTACTCACTCAACGCCTAGCAGAGCAGGAAATCTTCTAAGTCCAGATTCGTTGAGTAAAGCTTGTTCACTCAACGCCTGGGTAGTTGTCTAAAATTTTCTATGTCCAGAGTGGCGGACGTTAGCAAAGTCAACAAAAGTCAACAAAATTCAAAATGATTAAGGAAGAGCTATAATTCATTACTAACGTTGTCGTCAGTCTCATTCTGTAAAACTAAGGATATAATCAGTTGTTAAAGCAGCGACACATGTCAATCAACTCGCTAGATGATGAGATTATAAATAGAAGATGAGATCTGGATCATGAGAAGTTTCTGAGGGATCAATTCATTATGAAATGTTGTGTGTGACTTCGTCTTCTTCCCCTGTCATTGTTGCATAAATAAGAAGATCGTATCGACGATTCTGAAGGGTTTCTGAGTTAGCTGCAACGATCAACATCTGCTACAACAAGATGAGAGGATTTCTCTAAGGAAGAAGAATCCGTCTAGGTTAGCCCTAGCTGAAATTGCTTTAAGATCCAAGCTGGGCAGAATTTGAAGATCAATCTCTAGATCTATGAAGAAGAGGTAGAGTAGGTTTTGTTCTGCAAAACAGGTTAGTTGATTGAAGATCGTTCTTCTCTCTCCTTCATTAGCAAATCAGAATCAAGGTTTTGAGTTGCTTCCAGCACAAGCAGCAGATTCTTGAAGATTGTTATTCTTGTTGCTGTGAAGAAGATAGGGCAGAGATTCTCTCAGCTAAGGAAGCAATTGACTCAGAGATTAATTTGTCTTGAGTCAAATCAACATTACTATTCAATTTCTGTAGGATCTATTTAAGATCTGTGTTGTAAGCATAAATTATAAAGGTTGAGTGGTAGGATGCAGTCTTGGATCTGTATGATAGGGCTGTTTTTTTAGCCTGTGTTGTAGGGCATTTGTGTCTGTTGTAGGTTATCAGGTGTTTAATGAGTGGTTGGGTTGTGTACCTGTGTTGTAAGTCTCGGTGGAGACTGAGTGATCAGGTGGGATCGTGTTGTAATCTTTGAGGAGCCAAGTTATTGGAGAAGTGTCGTGTCTAACATTCTGTTAGAAAGGAGGGAGGGACAGTGGATGTACCCATACACTGGGAAATCACTATAAAAAAATTGTTTATTGTGTGTGAATTTCTTGAAAGCTAAATTAATCACTCAAAACAAAGCCTAACTCAATTAAAGGCTCAAAGAATCAGTAGAAAATCATAGAGATCCTAATAACCTATTCACCCCCCCCCCCTCTAGGTGATTAGCTACCCTTGAATTCAAATACTTTCAAGTGGTATCAGAGGGAGGTTGCTCAAGAAAGGCTTAACAGTCTGACTAGATCTCCAAGGGTAGACGAGAAAAGATATGTATGGGTTCAGGAGAGAACCATAAGGAACTAGGTTCTATGAATCTTCCTCTATACAGGAAAGAAAATTTTGGAATTTGGAAAGAAAGGGTCAGATTGTTTATGGAAGCATGCAACCCTAGGATTTATGTTACAGTATAAGAAGGACCATTCATTCCCTTGAAGGTGTCTGTTCTTGATGCAAATTTCAAGACTCCTAAGAGTTATGCAGAAATGACTAAAGATAAAATCATCTTGGCTGCAATGGATAAGAGGCACAAAACATTATAGTTAGTTCCATAGACGACTCAACCTTTCAAAACATGGTGCACTACAAAACCTCAAAGAAAATGTGGGACACTCTGGTGATATATGTGGAGGGTACTGAGGAAGTTGGAGATGATAGGAATTCTATGCTCAATCAAGAGTATGAGGATTTCAGGCAGATTAAGGAGGAGACCATAGCTATCTGCTATGAAAGGTTTTTCAAAACTGTAAATGAGCTAAGGACCTATGGCCCGGTCTTTAGTAACTATGAGCTAAATGATAAGTTCCTTAGGTCTCTTACTAGAGACTGGGACACTAAGATATGTTCCATTAAAGAAGTGTTAAGCTTGAAGATACTCCACCATATACTTTGTTTGGGAAGCTGATGTCTTACGAAATGCAGTTGACTGCAAGGAAGAAGGAAGAGAAATCAAGTAATTCTCAGGCAAGAGAAAACACTGTGGCCTTCAAGGTTGATATCTCCAAGAGGAGAAAAGAGAAGAATCCATCTCCCACAAGAAGGCCAACTGAGTCAGATAGTTCAGAATAAGGTACATCAGACTACAATATGTCTGATGAGGAATTTGCTGCCTTTTCAAGGCAGTTTTTGAAGCTGATGAAGAAGAAGGGGTGGAGGAGCAGACCTTCTTCTTCCTTTCAACACTAGGAGGACTATTATAAAACCAAGAAAAAGCTTCCAAGGAAGGCAGATATGACTCAAAACACAGTAAACAGATTTCTAATAAAGTTTTCTATTATTGATGCAGCAAGCCTGTGCATATTATAGATGATTGCCCGATGAAGGAGACTGGTGAAAAGAAACATCATCATTAGAAGAGCAAGAAGGAGAAGACCTTCCTTGCAAAGGAAGGGAAAAGCTAGACTGATTCATACTCTTCCGAGTCAGATGAATATGAGGAAGCCTATATTGGGATGATGGCAAGATCTGATGAAGAAGTCTGTCAGGATCAGTCTTGTACAGCTATGATATCCTCTCCATCAAGCTCTTCATCTAAGTCAAGTTATAAGACTGGTCCCAGTTCAGAAGAATCCTCATCTAGGAATAAAGATGATTCTGAGTCTGAGGAAGACATCAATCAGGTGATTGATAAGTATGGTAAACTTCTGGAAGCATTCAAAAGAAGTAAGCAACTGACTAAAAAATAGACTCTGGAGATTGCATCTCTAAAGCTTGTTGTTTCCCAGCACTTTGAGACAGCAATCATGCTGGAACAAAAAATTAGGGAAGTCAATCAGTTGAAGATTATTACTATTACACAGATAGGCACCATAAAGAATAAGAATGTCCTTATTAGGGATCTAGAAGAAAATCTCTAAAGGGAGAAGAGAATTGTGTCAAGTTTTTTTAAGCCCAATTCAGTGTTGCCCATTATTGACTCCTTCACCTCTCAGAGAAATAAGAGTGGAGTTGGATTCAAGGGAAACTCCATAGCTGTCCCTTTCAAAGGAAATGTAAAAGCTCCATCTAAGTCACTCATTGCCATTAAAAGGGTAATACTCCCTACTAACGAGTATGACCAGGACTCCATATATGGTCACTAGAAGAATGGGAATTCTTCCTGGAAGGGTGCTAGTGTTTCTTTTCATGTAAGGAGAAGAGGAATGGGGATGAGTGCCTTCAAGGCTGCTCATGAAGAAATATAAATGGCCCATCCCGGACTATTTTTCTTTGGTGTTCCAACCCCCACTCTTAAGAATGGGGCAGTGAGCAAACATCAGACTAAATCAGCAATGATTCAAACTAAAGGTCAGTCTTATAGCAAGCCTGATCTGAGTGTTTCTGATGCTTTCAGGTGCTTGATTTATGGAAAGAAAATTGTTGTTGATGGCACTCAGAGAAAGCTAAATAAAGCTGTTGAAAGACTTTCCTTCAGCCAGATAATTGTTGAAAGAAATCTAAAGAAGATCACTATTGTTCCTTCTGGAAAGGTTATTGCTGTTAACAAAGTCACTAGACCAGCTCAGAAAAGAAGGAATAACCTTCATGAGTGTTGGTGTTGTGGAAAGATATGGCATTTTTCCATTGATTGTTGGTATAATTCTAATGTGCCCAGAGCTAAAGTAAGTCGACCAGTCAGAAAAATTGCTAGTAGACATGTTCATTTTGAGACTAACATACACTTAGACCCAATAAATATTATGGTCCTAAGGTAAAATAAATATGTTTTCCAGGTTAGTCCAAGTTTCTATACCCATATATGGTACTTGGACAGTGGTTGTTTCAGGAACATGACTGAAATAAAGAGCAATCTGAAGGAGTTCACTCTAGTGAAGGATGGACCCAAGGTTATTTTTGGTGGATCAGACAAAGGGATTACCAGAGGTTATGGTAAGATCTCAAATGGACTATTCATTTTCACAAAAGTAGCTTATGTGGAAGGGTTGCAACACAACCTTATAAGCATAAGCCAACTTTGTGATCTTGGCTATGACATTTCATTCCACAAGGATGAGTGCCACATAAAGAATTCAAGTGACCAAGAGGTCATCTTGACAGGCACTAGGAGTGGGAATGTGTACTGTTTAAATTTTCTTTATGTAAATTCAGACTCTCTCATATGCCTAGTTGCAAAAGAGAAAGTCTCACACTATGTCAAATTGCACAAGAGGCTAGCTCATTTGAACTATAAGATCATAAACAAGCTCTTCAGTAAAGAGCTAGTTAAAAATTGTCCTAAAATGGTATGCACTAAGGCATTTGCTCTGCATGCCAAAAGGGCAAGCAGACCAAAACTTCTTTTAAAAGCATTGGGACTAAATACTTTGTGAGGTGTTTATACCTCCTGAATATGGACTTCTTTGGTCCTATGTCAGTTCATAGTCTTGGTAGGAAAGTCTACACCTTTGTGATTGTTGATGACTTTTCAAGATATACTTGGGTTTTTTTTAAGGAAAAAGTCTGAAACCTCTGATGTATTCAAGACATTTGTCAAACAAATACAGAATGAATTAAACAGTTCTATGGTCAGAATCAGAAGTGATCATGGAACTGAGTTTTAATCTGAATACATGATAAAGTTTTGTGAAGAACTTGGGATTCATCAAGAGTTTTCCTCTCCAAGAACACCCCAACAAAATGGGATTGCTGAGAGGAAGAATAGAACTCTCATAAAAGTTGGTAGGATATTACTGAATAACACAACTCTCCCAAAATATTTCTGGGCTGAGGCAGTAAACACTGTTTTTCATGTCCTCAACAGGTCTTCTATCACCAAGAGTGATAAAAAGACTCCTTATGAGATATTGAAGGGCAGAAAACCAAACCTTTCATATCTCAGAATTTTTGGGAGCAAATACTATATGCTTAACAATGGGAAATCCTATATAACTAAGTTTACTGTCAAGTCCTGTGAAGGGATCTTTGTTGGGTACAACAATCATAGTAAGGCCTATAGGATATACAACTTGACAAGTCAAGTTGTAGAGGAGTCGGTTAATGTAGTGTTTGATGAATCGAACATAATAAACAATGAGCTGTCAAGCTCTTTTTCTAGTCTTGCAGGCACAAAAGTTATCATGGACAAGCTGACTGTTAAGGAAGCTAAACCTATAGTAAAAGACAAAGATGAAAGTGTGTTGATTCTAGAGGAAGCACAAGGCAAACGGGAAGTGAATGATGTTCAACATGATGGAGACTTTGGAGCACAGAATGCTGAAGGGAGACTGCCTCTAGCTATCAGGCATTTGAAGGATCATTTAGGCCACAAGATCATTGATGATGTAAGTCAAGGTGTAGTGATAAGGAGTAGATGTCTCAATACAACAATGTACTCCAGTTTCTTGTCATAAGTAGAGCCCAAAAATTTTGAAGAGACAAACATGGATCAGTTTTGGATTGTAGCTATGCAAGAAGAATTGAACCAGTTTAAGAGGTGTAAGGTTTGGAAGCTAGTTCCCAGACCATAAGGACATAATGGCATTAGAACCAAGTGGATCTATAGGAATAAACTTGATGAAAATGGCATTATAACCAAGAACAAAGCTTGACTGGTAGCTCGGGGGGTACAGATAGGAAGAAGGTATTGAGTTTGATCAAACATTTGCCCCTATAGCAGACTAGAAGCCATTAGACTATTCCTTGCATATATTATATACCAAGGTTTCAGAGTCTACCAGATGGATGTGAAGTTAGCCTTCCTGAATGGAGACTTGAAGGAAGAAGTCTAAGTTGAACAACCTCCAGGTTTTGTTGTTCCTAACCAATCAAATTTTGATTATATCCTTAGGAAAGCTTTATATGAGTTGAAACAAGCTCCTAGAGCATGGTATGAAACCCTATCTAGCTTCCTCATTAAGAACAAATTCTTAAGGGGAAGATAGACAAGACCCTATTTTTAAGGGAATCTAAGGGCAAGATCATTCTAGTCCAAATATATGTTGATGATATTATCTTTGGATATACTGATGACAACCTTTGCAGAAAGTTTGCCAAACTTATGCAGGGGTAGTTTGAGATGAGCAGAATGGGTGAACATAAGTTCTTCCTGGGTTTACAAGTAGGACAGGCTGATAATGGATTATCTATATCTCAGTATAAGTTTACCAGGGAATTGATTAAGAAATTTGGGATGAAGAATTCCTCCACCAAGAAAACTCCCATAGGGTCAAACATGTCTTTAGACAAGGATGAGGTAGGGAAACCTGTTGATCAAACTTTGTATAGAGGGATAATGGGCTCCCTTCTATATCTAACTGTTAGTAGGCCAGACATTATGTATGATATATGTGTCTGTGCTAGATATCAGGCTTGCCCTAAAGAATCTCATTACTATGCTGCTAAGAGAATTTTGAGATATCTAAAGGGCATACCATATCTTAGCCTTTGGTACCCTAAGAGTAAGGATTTTTAACTAATAGGCTTTTTAGATATAGACTTTGCAGGCTACAGAGAAGATAGGAAAAGCACATCAGGCTCCTGTCAGTTTTTGGGAAAAATTCTAGTGTCATGAAGCAGCAAAAAGCAAACAAGTGTTTCTATTTCTACTGTAGAGTCAGAATACATAGCTGCAGGGAGCTGATGTGCACAGTTGCTATGGTTCCAACATCAAATTCATGATTATAACATTCATCTAAGTAAAAGCTCTTTATTTTGTGATTCTACTAGTGCAATCTCTATAGTCAGGAATCTTGTCTCACATAGCTGGACTAAACACATAGAGATTAGATATCACTTTATAAGAGAGCATATGGAATGTGAGGATATTAGTCTTCAGTTTGTTCCAATAGACAAGAAAGTGGCTAATATTTTCACCAAGCCACTAGATGAAGCAAAGTTCAACACCTTCAAGCTTAAGTTGGGAATGTTGAACTTAGTATAGCTTCAGTTGCTCTTCATAGTGTTTTGTTGCAGGAAATACTTCATCTTGCAGGATGGAGTAGAATGAATATCAAAAAGGTTGATAGAAGTTGCTCTTGGTGAGGGGGAGAAAGTCCAACATTAGTGGGTTATTTGTAATCAAAATGGGGAGAAGATAACTAGAGGCCACCTTCTCCCTAACTATTCTATAGAAGTAAAAAAGGGGAGAAGATGCAGCAAAGTAGGGGGAGCAGCAGGGGAAACTGCCAAATGGTATGCAGGTTGTGTTATAGTTTTAACTTCAAGACAACCTAAAAAACCTAGAGGGGGTGAATAGGTTCTTTTCCTTGTTTTAACTTAAGGCAGAATTTAACTTCAGTTCTTTAATATAAATCAGATATCTCTACAGTTAACACAGCACATGCAATCACAGAAACTAAAATAACATAAACATCACAGATTGCACAGATATTTATAGTGGTTCCCGAAGGTCTGGGTACATCCACTTTCCCCTTCACCTATCTAGCAGTGTGCTAGATTCGACCTAACTTCTTCCTTCTTCTCAGATCCACAGATCTTACATCTCAGAACCCTGAAAGGTTCCTACAACTCAGAACCCTATAAGGTTCCTACAACTCAGGCTCACAGCCCTACCTCAGCCTTGCCACAAGGCCTACAACTCAGAGAACCAATACTCCTACACTAAGGCTCAATCAGCCTTACCTCAACCTTGCCACAAGGCCTACAACTCAGAGATAAAAATCTCCTACACTCAGCCATTATAATATAGGCTTACAACTCAGATCTTTGAAAAGATCCTACAGAATTTGATAAGTAATTTGATGGTCTCTTACCCTTGTTGAGAGAGAAAGGATAAGAGAATTCTTGATCAGCTTCTTGATGAAACTGAAGACTGAAATCAACCTATGCTTAGCTTTCTTCAAAGCTTCTTGAATTTGAACTTAGTTGGGTTGATCTCCTTTGAAGTTGACTAACTGCCAGCTTCCTTCTTAGATTCAAGATATGGATCTGGATCTTCTTAGTAGATTAGTTCTGGATCTACTTCTTAAGAGACTTGTGATTGTCTCCTTCTTGACCTCAAAATAGCTGGAGCTCTCTCTCCCCAAATCTTCTGAAGTTTCTTCTGAATTCTGGAATGAATTCTCCTTAGACAAAATCTGAGTGGATGAACACTACAGAATATCTTCTTAGATCTTCTCACGAAGATCTTCTTCTATGACTTGCACTTTCTTGATCAGAGATCAATCTCACAATAGTTGTGTTAGTTTTGTGTATGATCCTCCTATTGTGTGTCTTTCTTCTTCTGAATCCATCTATATATAGACTTCATCCATGGTAACCGGCTGATCCAGTTTCTAACTAACTTCTGACAAGTCTTACAGCTTTAGTAAACCTCTTGTAACTCACAGCTGTCAAGTCCACAAACAGTTCTTGAGTCTTTGTCTCTATCAGCAAAGCGTCGAGACTGACTGTCTTAAAGTGTCGAGACAATCTATCAATATGTGTCGACACAAGTGACTTAAGTGTCCACATAGACTTTGGTGATGTCGACATAGCTGTCTTGATGTCGACACAGCTTCTTGACACAGCATCTTGAGAATGTGTCGACACTGATTATTTGTGTCGATACAATCACTTCTTCACTCTACAGCAATCAACTATGTTGAAACTCTACTGTGTGTCGACACAAGTCCTGTGTGTCGACACAGTTGTTGTAGACTAAGAATTCTGTGTGTCGACACTGCCTCTAGGTGTCGACACAGTTGATGTCGACTCTGCTTTTGTGTGTCGACACAGTCTCCTGGTGTCGACACAGTTGATGTCGACTATATATTTTGTGTGTCGACACAGTCACCCGGTGTCGACACTTTGATGTCGACTATGCTTCTGTGTGTCGACACAGCCTTTTCCAAGTGTCGACACAAACTTGTTGAAGTGTCGAATCAGCTTCCTCTGATGTCGACACATGGACTTAGAAACTTTTTCCTGCATTTTAGCTATTACTTATCCTGCACATATAAACTCAAAATAACATCAAATACACTTTGATGTATATCATTGAGCTAAGTGAGGCTTCTCCAAATCAGGTACACATTTTCCAATGTACCCAACAATCTCCCCCTATTTGGAGAAGTCATAACCCTTTTGTCAATGATATACACCACTTATGATAAATAAACATGATGATGTGTATAAGCATTTTTAACAGGGTAACTTATAAACAAAACAAATATCAAAATCACATCACAGAATAAGGATGCAAACTAAATGAACATGGAACATGGTTTTGTTTATTATCTCAAAAAGTTTCTTAACACTGATTACATAGATTTCTTTAAAACTAAGAATTACATAGTTCTAGAAACATCTAGTAAAACTAAACTAAGGCTGGGCTGGCTCCTTGATGACTATTCCTTTTCCTGATTTAATCTAAGCCTTCACAGAAGGTTCTGTATCTTCAATGAGCTTCTTGCCTTTCAAATCAGCCTTCTTTTGTGCTTCAGCCTTAATCCTTTGCCTTTCAAAGTAATGAAAAGGCTTAGGAAAATACTTTCTAGGCTCCTGTGCATCAGGAGGTAGCTTCCCAATCTTGGCCTTCCTTCTGTACTGAACTATGGCCTCTTGCCTAGCCTCATACTTCTGCCACTCCTGCTCATTATACCATTTACCCCTTTCATGAACTTGGTCTTTGACAGCTTTCCAGGCAGTTAATATGATATTTCTAGATGTGGGGCTCCATTGCTCAAAATCAGGTTTTAACTTTGCCTGCTCTCTAAATCTTTTCTTTGATATTTGAGCATCTTGCTGAGCTTTCAGACCAGCTTCTGGCATATCTACCTTTTCAATAATAACATTAGTAACTGGTTGAGGAGGGTTGTACATAGACTGAACTTGTTGATGTATCATCTCAAGATCTGCAGGGGGGAAATAACTTGGGCAACCTCAGGTTGATCACCTTCAAGTTGAGCTGGTTGCACACCTGACTCCGCCACAATATCATCATCACATAAGGGTGGATATCCCAGAGTGGCTCTAATGCTATTAGTTACCCATTTGGCATGATCAAAGGCAGTATATACTATCACCCTCTCCCTCTTTATGACTTCTCTGGCCACATGGTCTCTCAAATCATCTTTTTGAAATCTGATTTGCCCATCTAGGTAATTGACACCATCTTTAAAGAATGGCTTTAACTTTTGAAGCTTATCAGAAATTGTTTGTTGTGAAGTAGTAATAGCTGTCTTAAAGGAATCCAATGCTTCCTGTAGCTTCTTATCAAATTCTTCTTTCTCCTTATTTCTTGCTTCAGTCATTTCAATAACTGTTTTTCTTACTTTCAGTGACTATCTCATTGTGAGATTCAGTCAGATTGTCATTCATTCTTATTTGATTTTCAAGGACATAGCCTTGTTTGACAGCAATATCATCCACTAGTTTCTTGATTTCAGCTTGTTGCTTTGCTAGAAATACCATAGCATTGCCCCTCTTGTGGAAGCAATCTGTCATCTCTTTTTTATTCTGGTTTACCTCAAATTTGATGGACTTTATTTTTTGGGCTAGATCAAATTGAAGAGCCTTATGTCTTTCATCCATATATTTTTCCATAGCCAATCTCTGCTCATCCAATTTCACTTATAAATCTACCAAAAATTTGTTGTAATCAGTCTCAGGAGTTGATTGGGAAGTAGTAGCTTGCAAAGCCTGCTTATAGCTCTGGCTTCTCCTCCGGAAAACCATCAGTTTTCTTTTCTTGATATTTGCAATCTCCTTATCCTCTGAAGCAGAAGTACTGGCAATATCAACTCTTTCTTTAGGACTAGGAGGCAGCTTCTTTTCAGTCTCATATTGCACCTCCTCAATATTAGCCTGCTCCCCCTCAACTGCTGCTCCCTCTATGTCTGGAAACAACTCTTCCATAGTGAACTCTTGTTGATTATGAACTGGTGAGAGTTCTTTTTCAGTAACATCAGCAAGTCCAGAAGTATCAAGATCAGTTTGTAGAACTATTTCTTCTGATAAGTTGATTCTGTCTTCCTCCTACACCTGTGCATACTGTGGCTCCCCTTGCAACTGTACAGTAACTATCTCCTCAAGGACTTGGGCATTTTTAGTCAGGTCCAGGACCTGTTCCCTAACTTGCTCCCCCTACACTTGTGCATTCATTGTGTCCTTCTGCACATGATCATGATCAGTAATCTCATGGACTGGTGATTTTGCTACAGTCTCCACATAAGGTATGTCCTTTGAGAGAACCATATCCCATATGGATATTATCCTGATATCCATCCTTCTCATATGATTTATCTTAGTTCCTGGAAGCTGATTCATTACCTCTAGAATTGCTCCAGCCAGGTATAAGCTCATTAATCTAGCCAAATTAGGCTTTTTGATTCCTTCTTTTATCTTTTCAAACAGAACTGCAGACCAGTCTATATTAATCTTATAGATTATCCATGTCATCAGACTGAACATAAAGGCAGATAGCCTATCATGTCCTCCTGGTTTACACAAAATCACCTTCCCTACTACTTCATATAGAAACTTTCCTTGTTGATTCATCCCTTTTCTGTTGATTGCTGCTTTAATCTTCATGACTGGATCCAATCCACACCACTGAAGGGACTCTCTTGTCTTTGAGGTCGGGATCTCTTCATCATCCTGGATTCTTGGAAGGTGAAGAATCTTTCTTAAACTCTTTAGAGTAAGTTTGACTTTATTACCATGAATTGTCGATTAAATCTTTAGTCCAGTGACGTCCACTGTTGCAGCTGCATAGAATCCAAATACTTCTTTCTTCCAGATCTTTGTAGGTTCAGAAACAAGAAATTCTAACCCAGACTAAGTAACTAGGATAATGACCCCTTTTATCTCTGTCGTCGCATCATCAAAAGCATTGCACACCAGCTCATAGCCTTCGTTAATGTTATCTTCAATCATTGGCGCCATTGGAAAGGAGAGAAATCTTGAATTGAGAGAAGAGAGTTTGTCGACACAAGGGTTTAGTCTCGAAAATTTGGTGAGCGTGTCGACAGAATACTTTCTCGACCTATTTATACCTTTTTAAATAAAGAAGGTCAAAAGGCGGGCAAAAACTGTCTAAATGTGTCGACACTGTTGGAAAGTGTCGACACAAACTTCTATTGTCTCGACCACGGCGATGACTACTATGTGTCGACACCAATTGATGATATGTCGACATAAGATATACTAAGTAGACCATCAGAAATTCTGTGTCGACTCTTATTGCAAGTGTCGATACAATTTCTGAAGGTGTCGACACCATTACTCTGGTTGTGTCGACACTACTTTTCTGGATATGTCGACACTTTGTCCCTTAGGTGTCGACACTACGATACTGTGTTGACACAATTTCCCTGAATTGTCGACACAACTCCTATGTGTCGACACATTATTACTGAATGAGTCGACACAATTTTACTTAGCCAAATTTGTTAGACTAGTCTATGTTCAACATTCCTAATTCAATTTTTAATCTATTGAATTTAGTTTCATCTAGATGCTTAGTGAATACATCTGCAATTTGATAATCTGTCTTAATAAATTCTAGTGAGATGTCCTCTTTCTCTACATGTTCTCTAAGAAAATGGTATCTTATTTCTATATGCTTGGTCCTACTATGTGAAATAGGATTATTAGCAATAGAAATAGCACTAGTAGAATCACAAAATAAAGGTGTTCTACTTACCTGAATACCATAGTCTTCTAGATGGTGTTGAATCCACAACAGTTGTGCACAACAACTTCCTGTTGCCACATATTCAGACTCAGCTGTGGATATTGCCACACTAGTCTGCTTCTTACTGCTCCAAGATGTCAATCTTCCTCCTAGAAATTGACAGGTGCATGTAGTGCTTTTCCTATCTTCTTTACAACCTATAAAGTCTGCATCTGAATAGCCTGTTAGTAGAAAATCTCCATTCCTAGGGTACCACAGGCCTAGATTAGGTGTGCCCTTTAGATATCTCAAAATTCTCTTTACTGCAGTGTAATGAGATTCTTTAGGGCATGCTTGGTACCTAGTACAGACACATGTTGCATACATAATGTCTGGTCTACTAGCAGTGAGATATAGTAGAGAGCCAATTATACCTCTATACAAAGACTCATCTACATGTTTACCTGCATCATCTTTGCATATAGGCATACTTGTTCCCATAGGAGTTCTCATTGTAGAGGATGATTCCATACCATACTTCTTAATTAACTCCTTGGAGAACTTAGATTGGGATATGGACAAGCCATCATCAGTCTGTCTTACTTGGAGTCCCAAGAAGTACTTAAGTTTCCATATACTGCTCATTTCAAACTTCCCTTACATAAGTTTAGCAAACTTCTTGCAAAGGTTGTTTTTTGTAGACCCAAATATTATGTCATCTACATAAATCTGGACTAAGATTATCTTACCTTTGGATTCCCTTAGGAATAGAGTTTTGTCTATTTTCCCTCTTGAGAATTTGTTCTCAATTAGGAAAGTAGACAGGGTTTCATACCAAGCCCTTGGGGCCCTCTTTAACCCATATAAAGCTTTCCTAAGTCTATAAACATAATCTTGTTTAAGAGAATCTACAAAATCTGTAGGTTGTTCTACATAGACTTCTTCTTTTAGATTTCCATTCAGGAATGCTGATTTTACATCCATTTGGAATACCTTGAATCCTTAATGTGCTGCATAGGCAAGGAACATCCTAATTGCTTCCAGTCTTGCTACTGGGGCAAAGGTTTGATCAAAGTCAATACCCTCTTCCTGTCTGTATCCTTTGCAACAAGTCCTGCTTTGTTCTTTACAATGATTCCATTCTCATTCATTTTGTTCCTAAAGATCCACTTTGTTCCAATGATGTTGTGGTCTTTTGGTTTAGGAACTAACTACCAGACCTTGCATCTTCTGAACAGATTCAGCTCCTCTTGCATGGCATGAATCCAATGTGGGTCTAGAATTGCTTCCTCAAATTTCTTTGGCTCCAGTTGAGATAGGAAGCTTGAGCAAAGCACTGTGTTCAAGTTCCTGCTTCTGGTTTGTACTCCATGTCTTAGATCACCAATTATCTGATTTGTTGGATGATCCTTTAAGTGTCTAACTGCTGGAGGTAGTCTCTCTTCAGGCTGAATACCTTCTGTTTCTTCAATGTGTTCCACCTCGTGGTTTTCTTCAGCTTCTAGAGAATCCTATACTCCCCCCTAGACAGCATCCACCATTTTCCATTTGTTGATCTGCAGTTGAATCTTCTGCAATGGAAAGCTTGTCCATTCTCTCTTTTATACCTGTTAGACTGCATGAACTACAAGGCAACTCACTGTTGATCAATCTTATTTCATCAAATACAATATGTACAGATTCTTCTACAACTTGAGTAAACAAGTTGTAGACTCTATAAGCCTTACTATTGTTGTTGTACCCAACAAATATCTCATCTTGGGATTTGGCAGCAAACTTAGTTAAATAAGACTTATTATTGTTAAGGATATAGCACTTGCAAACAAAGATCCTAAAATAGGATAGATTTGGTTTTCTACCTTTCATAATCTCATAGGGAGTCTTCTTGTGGCACTTAGTGATAGAAGCCCTGTTGAGCATATGATATGTAGTGTTTACTGCCTCAGCCCAGAAATATTCTGGGAGAGAAGTGTCACTCAATAGTATTCTACCATCCTCAATCAATGTTCTATTCTTCCTTTCAGCAATACCATTTTGCTGTGGTGTTCTTGGTGAGGAGAATTCTTGGAAAATCCCAAATTCTTCACACAGTCTTGTCATACTTTCATATTGAAATTCAGTGCCATGGTCATTTCTGATTTTGACCACTGTACTATCCAGTTCATTCTGAATTTGTTTGACAAAACTATGTAAAACACTTGGGGTTTCTGATTTATGTATCATAAAGAACACCCAGGAATATCTAGAATAGTCATCTTCCACCATAAAAGTGTAGACCTTCCTACCTAGATTATGAACTGGCATAGAACACAAAAGATCCATATGTAAGAGGTATAGACACCTCACTGAATTCTTGTTTTCAAGGCTATGAAAGGAGGATTTTGTCTGCTTGCCTTTTTGATAAGTTGAGCATATCCCATCCTTTATACACTTAACTTGAGGACCATTCCTCACTAACTCTTTGCTAAAGAGTTGGCCAATTATTTTGTAGTTAAGATGGGCCAGCCTCTTGTGTCATTTGACATAATGAGAGGCTCTCTCATCAGCTATAAGACAACTAGGAGAACCTTTGTTCTCACACTCAAAATTGAGACAGTACACATTCCTTTTCTATATCCTGTCAAAATGATCTTTTGATCACTTGACCTCTTTATATGACATCCATTCTTAACAAATGAAATGTCATATCCCAAATAACTCAGCTGACTTATGCTTATAAGGTTGTATTTCAAACCCTTCACATAGGCCACTTGAGTGATAGTAATCTTATTACTAGAAATGTTACCAAACCCTTTGATGATTCCTTTTTCAGAGCCACCAAAGATTACTTTAGGCCCATTTAAGATAGGCAAGTACTCCTTCAGCAATCCCTTTATTCCAGTCATGTGCCTTGAACATCCAATGTCCAAATACCATATAGGGGTATGGTGACTTGGACTCACTTGCAACAAAGAATTACTTTCCCTTAGAACCCAAGTAAGTCTTGGGACCTTGGTTCAGGTTAGCTTCATGCTTACCAAATCTACCTGCAGCTCTTCTAACAGGTAGACTGTTGTTCTTCCTAACACTAGTGTTATGCCAGCAATCTATGGCATAATGACCTATCTTGCCACAGCACCAGCTTTCATACTTGTTATATCTATTTTTAGATACAACAACTCTTTTATATTGTCCTGGTACTGCTGCAGCTACACCCACTGTTTTCTTAAAAACATGGGGTTTATGAACATGGGCTGCCTTATTGACATAAACACCCTTGTCATTCAGAACTTCAGTCTTACTATGACCTTGAGTATTCTCAAAGTCATACTTGTTAGAAGGCTCAAACACCTTTCTAAAAACTACAGGGACTTTAAAATTCAGTGGCTGGACTGAGGCTTTTCCTTTTCACTTGAATTGGACAGCCCTGGTGTTACCCTTAAAGCCTATTCCATCCTTACCCTTTTGAGCCACAAACTCATATATTAAAGGTAAAACTGATTTTGGCTTGGAATAACTAGCCACCAAATCTTTCTCCTTTTGAAGTCTGACTTCCAGACTTTTAATTTGATCATTTTTGTATGTGATTGTGCCCATCTTAATAACAGTTATAGTTTTCAGCATGGCAATCTCATTCAATTTTTGATCCAACTCTTTCTCTAAACCAGATGCAGCCACCTTAAGATCTGCAATTTCCTTAGCCTGAGTTTTGGCCAGGTTCTTTCTTTTCTTTAGTGCTTGCAACAAGTCCCCATATTCATCTATCAGCTGATGAATATCTCCTTCAGATTCAGACCCATCCACATCACTTGATGCAGATGAAGCTGACTCTGTACCAGTGCTACAATCAGAATTTCTAGAAATACATTGTACCTTACTAGGACCAAGCTGATCCTGGCATTTGTCTTCTTCTGATACAGCCATCTGTCCAATACACTGATGGTCTTCTTGTTCATAGATGGAGTCTAGCAATTGCATAAACTCATCTTCTTCATCAACTGCATAAAGACCAATATATGCCTCAACTTCAGATTCAGACTCTGAAGTTGATTGGTCTGTCAAGCTTTTCTCCTTCTTAGCAACAAAGGATTTCTCCTTCTTACTCTTTTGTTGAGTCTTTCTTTTATCAGCAGACTCCTTTCTTTTGTCAGGACACTCAGCTACAACATGTCCAGGCTTATTACAGCAGTAGCAAACAATCTTTGATGTTGTAGATTTGCTAGGCTTAGACCTGCTCCTGTCCTTTCTTGATGACTTTATCTTTTGATAATAGTCATCAACTTGCTATGATGTTGAGGGCCTAGATTTCCACTGCTTCTTCTTCAAGAATCTCTGAAACTGCCCTGTAAAGGCAGCAAAATCTGCATCTGAATCACTGCTATCTGAATTTTGGTTGTCTGAATTATTTGAGGTAATTTCAGCAACTTCCCTAGGAGGTGATGGAGACATCCTCCTATTCTTTCTAGTGGCTTCAACCTTGAAGTCCATAGACTTTTCTCTATGCTCCCCTTTAGCATTTCTTTCTTCCTCTTTTCTAGTCATTAGTTGCATTTTATAAGACAGCAACTTTCCAAATAAAGTTGGATGAGAAATATCTACAAGTTTGGCCACTTCCCTAATGGCACAAATCTTGGTGTCCCAATCCTTTGTCAAGGATCTTAGGAATTTATCATTCAGTTCATATGTACTAAAGACTCTTCCATAAGACATCAGTTCATTTACAATTCTGTAAAACTTCTTATAGCACTCAGATATGCTATCTGACTTCCCTTGTCTGAAGCTTTCATATTCCTGATTTAGCATAGACTTTCTATCTTGTCTAACTTCTTCAGAACCCTCCATGTAGACTATCAAAGTGTCCCACATTTCCTTGGAGGTCTTGCAGTGAATCAAATTCTGAAAGGTTGAATCATCTATGGCACTTACTATGATATTCTGAGCTCTTTTATCCATAATTGCCAGTATAATCTCATCCTTAGTCATCTCAGAAAAATCCTTTGGAGTTCTCTGGTTTGCATCTAGAACAGATACCTTCATTGGAACATAAGGACCTTCTTTTACTGTAATATAGATCCTTGGTTAAGAAGCCTCCATAAACAATCTGACTCTTTCTTTCCATATACAAAATATCTCCTTCATGCAGATGGGTAGTTTCATAGAACCTAGTTCCTTGTGATTTTCTCCAAAACCCATTTTCTTGATTCTTAATTCTGCCTTAGGGATCTAACTTATACTGTTAAGTCCTTCTTTGAGTAACCTCGCTTTGATACCACTTGATAGTTTTAACTTCAAGACAACCAAAACACCTAGAGGGGGTGAATAGGTTCTTTTCCTTGTTTTAACTTAAGGCAGAATTTAACTTCAGTTCTTTAATATAAATCAGATATCTCTACAGTTAACATAGCACATGCAATCATAGAAACTAAAATAACACAAGCATCACAGATTGCACAGAGATTTATAATGGTTCCCCAAGGTCTAGGTACATCCACTTTCCCACTTCACCTATCAAGCAGTGTGCTAGATTCGGCCTAACTTCTTCTTTCTTCTCAGATCCACAGATCTTACATCTCAGAACCCTGAAAGGTTCCTACAACTCAGAACCCTATAAGGTTCCTATAACTTAGGCTCACAGCCCTACCTCAGCCTTGCCACAAGGCCTACAACTCAGAGAACCAATTCTCCTACACTCAGGCTCAATCAGCCTTACCTCAGCCTTGCCACAAGGCCTACAACTCAGAGATAAAAATCTCCTATACTCAGCCTTTATAACATAGGCCTACAACTCAGATCTTTGAAAAGATCCTACAGAATTTGATAAGTAATTTGATGGTCTCTTACCCTTGTTGAGAGAGAAAGGATAAGAGAATTCTTGATCAGCTTCTTGATGAAACTGAAGACTGAAATCAACATGTGCTTAGCTTTCTTCAAAGCTTCTTGAATCTTAACTTAGTTGGGTTGATCACCTTTGAAGTTGACTAACTACCAGCTTCCTTCTTGGATTCCAGATATGGATCTGGATCTTCTTAGTAGATTAGTTCTGGATCTACTTCTTAAGAGACTTGTGATTGTCTCCTTCTTGACCTCAAAATAGCTGGAGCTCTCTCTCCCCAAATCTTTTTAAGTTTCTTCTGAATTCTGGAATGAATTCTCCTTAGACAAAATCTGAGTGGATGAACACTACAGAATGTCTTCTTAGATCTTCTCACGAAGATCTTCTTTTGTGACTTGCACTTTCTTAATCAGAGATCAATCTCACAATAGTTGTGTTAGTTGTGTGTATGATCCTCCTATTGTGTCTTTCTTCTTCTGAATCCATCTATATATAGACTTCATCCATGGTAACCGGCTGATCCGGTTTCTAACTATCTTCTAACAAGTCTGACAGCTTCAGTAAACCGGTTGTAACTCACAGCTGTCAAGTCAACAAACAGTTCTTGAGCCTTTGTCTCTATCAGCAAAGCGTCGAGACTGACTGTCTTAAAGTGTCGAGACAATCTATCAATATGTGTCAACACAAGTGACTTAAGTGTCCACATAGACTTTGGTGATGTCGACATAGCTGCCTTGATGTCGACACAGCTTCTTGACACTGCATCTTGAGAATGTGTCGACACTGATTATTTGTGTCGACACAATCACTTCTTTACTCTACAATAATCAACTATGTTGAAACTCTGCTGTGTGTCGACACAAGTCATGTGTGTCGACACAAGTCCTGTGTGTCGACACAAGTGTTGTAGACTAAGAATTCTGTGTGTCGACACTGCCTCCAGGTGTCGACACAGTTGATGTCGACTCTGCTTTTGTGTGTCGACACAGTCTCCTGGTGTCGACACAGTTGATGTCGACTATATATTTTGTATGTCGACATAGTCTCCCGGTGTCGACATAGTTGATGTCGACTATGCTTCTGTGTGTCGACACAGCCTTTTCTAAGTGTCGACACAAACTTGTTGAAGTGTCGACACAGCTTCCTCTGATGTCGACACATAGACTTAGAAACTTTTTCCTGCATTTTAGCCAATACTTATCCTGCACATATAAACTCAAAATAACATCAAATACACCTTGATGTATATCATTGAGCTAAGTGAGGCTTCTCCAAATCAGGTACACATTTTCCAATGTACCCAACATTGTGTTCCCATACAAAGGGAAAAGGTGAACCATGCCGCAAAGTAGTGGGAGTAAGTGATGCTCACTACACTAGCAGAAAAATGGGAGAGTGGTAACTCTTAACTATCTTGTGTTATAAGTTAGTGTATATTATTGCTGCATATGTTAGTGTATATCATTGACAAAGGTTTTTCAAGTGGTGTTTTGACTTTTCAAATAGGGAGAGATTATTTGGTCCATTGATCCCAATGTACTAGATTTCTAAGAAGTCAAACAAGTCAATAGTATACACATAGTTTTATTTTATGTATGTTTAAGTTCATGCATGTAGGTTAGTCCTTATTACACTAATTGAACAGGTGGTCACAAGATAGTCAAGTGGAGAGACAGAAATCTAACTAAGTCCACAAGCGTTGAGTGAGGAAAGCTCACTCAACGCCAGATGCCTTAAGAAAGGAAGCTGGGCAGAGAAATTCTACTGAGTCCCCAGGCATTGAGTGAAGCATGCTCACTTAATGCTAAAAGTCAAGGACAGATGATGACAAAGGAAAAAAAGCAGCTAAGTCCATAGGCGTTGAGATAAGTCAGTTTACTCAACACCATACAGCTAAAAAGCGCTGAGACAGGTGTGGACAGTCAAGGCAAAGTTTCAGCAAGCAAAAAAATCGACTAAGGCTAAAATCATTGAGTAATGTCAACTCACTCAACGCCATGCTGATTCAGTCCAAGCCTTGGAAGAAAGATAGAAAATTCTGTCTAAGTACAAATAGCGTTGAGTGTAGTCAGCTCACTCAATGCCAAAGGAAGAAAGCGTTGAGTCATGTTGCTGTTGTCAATGCCAAAGAAGAAAATGGAATTTGGCTAAGGAAAAAGCGTTGAGTAAAGCCAGTTCACTAAACGCATGGTCAAATATTGAGGCTGAAGCAGAAAGCGTTGAGTGTATTCAACACACTCATTGCCATCATGTAGTGCAGAATTATTCTAAGTCCAAAATTGTTGAGTGAATCTAGTTCACTCAACGCTCTCAATGCCATTATTGCAGAAAGGGCTGAAGATCAAGCTAAGGCAAAACGCATTGAGTGAAGCTTATACACTCAATACTCTCAACGCCTAGAGTTGTAGAAGGATGCCAAATGTTGACTATGTTAAAAAGCGTTGAGTGGAGCTTACTCACTCAAAGCCTAGTAAAGTAGAAAATTTTCTAAGTCCAGATTCATTGAGTAAAGCTTGTTCACTCAATTCCTGGGTTGTTGTCTGAAATTTTTGAAGTCCAGAATGGCTGACGTTAGCAAAGTCAACAAAATTCAAAATGATTAAGGAAGAGTTGTAATTCATTACTAACGTTGTTGTCAGTCTCATTCTGTAAAACTAAGGATATAATTAGCCGTTAAAGCAGCGATACGTGTCAATCAACTCGCTAGATGATGGGATTATAAATAAAAGATGAGATGTGGATAGAGATAAGTTTCTGAGCTATCAATTCAATACGAAAAAGTTGTGCGGGACTTTGCCTTCTTCCCCCGCCATTATTGTAGAAACAAGAAGATCTTATCGACGATTCTGAAGGGTTTCTGAGTTAGCTGCGGCGATCAACATCTACTACAGCAAGATCAGAGGATTTCTCTGAGGAAGAAGAATCAACCTAGGTTAGCCCTAGCTAAAATTGCTTTAAGATCCAAGTTGGGCTGAATTTGAAGATCAATCTCTGGATCTGTGAAGTAAGGGTAGAGTAGTCTGTGTTCTGCAAAATAGGTTAGCTGATTGAAGATCGTTCTTCTCTCTCCTTCATCAATAGAATCAGAATCAAGGTTCTGAGTTACTTCTAGCACAAGCAGCAGATTCTTGAAGATTGTTATTCTTGTTGTTGTAAAGAAGATAGGGCTGAGATTCTCTCAGCTCAGGAAGTAATTGACTCAGAGAATAATTTCTCTTGAGTCAAATCAACATTACTACTGAATTTTTGTACTATATATTTAAGATCTGTATTGTAAGCCTAAATTATAAAGGCTGAGTGGTAGGATCCAGTCTTGGATCTGTGTGATAGGGCTATTTTTTAGCCTGTGTTGTAGGGAATTTGTGTCTGTGGTAGGTGATTACGTGATTACTGAGTGATTGGGATGTGTGATTGTATTGTAAGTCTCGATGGAGACTGAGTGATCCGGTGGGATTGTGTTGTAATCTTTGAGGAGCCAAGTTATTGGAGAAGTGCCTTGTCTAACATTCTATTAGAAAGATTGGAGGAATAGTGAATGTACCCATACACTAGGGAACTATTATAAAAATCTGGTGTATTGCGTGTGAATTTCTTGAAAACTAAATTAATCACTCACAATAAAGCCTAACTCAGTTAAAGGCTTAAAGAACCAGTAGAGAATCATAAAGATCCTAAAAACCTATTCACCCCCCCCCCCCTCTAGGTGATTAGCTACCCTTGAATTCAAGGACTTTCAACGGGCATGACCCTCAGGTCACGGGCGTGACCTGTAGGCGTGACCCCTCCAGGTGCTCTAGATGCCCAATTCTACGATGGATTAATTTCACATGCACATGTCACGGTCGTGACCACCAGGTCATAGGCGTGACTCTCGGGCGTGACATCCATATCAGGCATGTCGCTGCATTAAGATGCCAATTTCAGATCCAAGACATTTCAAGCTTACATGCCCCAAGTCACAGACGTGACCTAGGGGCATGACCTATTCAGCTAATTCCATATTAACTCCCGTTATTTATTCTTCCCGCTATTTCCAGTAACAATAAAGACATGCCCTAGGTCACGGGCGTGACCTAGGGGCGTGACCCGCAGAATAGCAAATTTTGGCAGTTTTCTTCCAACGTTCCCGGGATTTTAAGAGGACGGTTCCGCACCTGACATGCCCCCTAGTCACAGGCGTGACCTAAGGGCGTGACTCTCTAAAAAAATTACTATAAATTCCAGACATTGTCAGGAGCTGGGGGAGTAAACTAGGAGTTGATTTTAGGTAGATTTAGTAGCTCAGTTTTCAGTATTATGCATTTCTTTATGTACTTTTCAATTCCATGGTTTAGTTTTGCTTCTATTTTAATTCAAGCACTTTTATTTTAGCAATTATATTTTTCTTCCCTTTTTTATGTATTTTTTCCTTTATCATGTTGACTAGCGAATATTATTAGAACTTGATCATGATGATCTTTAAAATTAAATAAACTTATTTTATTTGTCAAGCTCTCTTTATTTCCGCTTTGATCTGTCTTTGATTTAATTTGTACCAGATTCATATTTCATGATTTCGATCTTAGATCCGTATCCTAGATTTACCGAGAGGTTGTGGATACGAGTAGATCACTCAAAGGTAGAATGAGTTATATGCACTTCTCGAGAGATGATGACATAAATCTTCCGAATTGGAGTCAAATCCAATAGTGGGGTTCACAGCATAAAGAAAGCTTAGGGGTTTCGACTGGCCAAGGGATCTTAATCGATCAACCTAAGTTTAGTCGAGATCGTATTCTTGAGAGAGGTGCTTTTGTAATTTGGGAACCTCCACGGTCGAAGTTGGTAATTTAGAAGTTTGCCTTTCATGAAAAGTTTATTTTAATTCAAATGGAGTCTAGATCAAGTGTTATCTTTTATTTCATTTCCTTCATATTGTTTTAATTAATCTTTTTTATTATTTGATAAAATAATATTAATTTACGTGAGTTGAAGTTGTCAACAGGCCCAGAAGAATACGACACTTGATATTTTATTTTAAAATATCCTAGACTAGGAACGATAGGTGCTCTTGCCTATAGTTCGTAGGATTTGGAAATATTTTCAATCGTAAATTTTACGCATCAAGTTTTTGGCGCCGTTGCCGGGGAGTTATTTTGTTGATATTTTGAAAATGTAAATTTTATTAATTTTATCATTCTCTTTCTCTACCTCCAAATATTTCTCTTTTTAGTTTTTTTTTTAAATTCAATTCTATTAGGTAATGGTTGTTTATTTTCTTTCATAAAAAAATATGTTATCTAAATTGGCCGCTTTGCTTGCCGAGCTTTAAAATAAACTAAATATTTTGGAAGCTGCAAAAAAGCGCCAAATTTTTTGTTATTATTGTGGTGCTCCTCATCGAAGTGAGGATTGTTAAATTTATTATTATAATCAAAAATTTTCTTAAGAAAATAATTTTTTTAATAATTATGAAAATAACTATTCTCACTTTAATGATAATTCTTTTTAAAATTTTCATGAAAATAATTTTTCTAATTTTTCTAATTTTTATGAAAATAATATTTTGAATTTTAATGCGAATAATTATCTTGATTTGAATAATTTTTCTTCCAACTCGGATGTTGATTTTTATTGTTCGCACGATCACCCGGAAAAATCCCCGAGTTATGAAAATAAATATTTAAATTCGAATTTTTGTTCTTCTTTTTCCGCACCTCAAGTTGAGTCTTCTAATTTTGGGGAAATTTTGCAAACTCATTTTTTTCTCTCCCCCCCCCCAAATTTAGCTCCCACTATTACTTGTCATAGTGATTTTTTCCATCTTCAAATATTTCTCCTATGAACATAAATCCTCATGTACCCCCTTGGTGTCTTATTCCGAAGAATAAAAAAAATTATTATATCAAGAATTTATTAATTGAATAGGCACACTAGGTGAATTAGAAGAAGTACATGTTTCTTCTCCTACTTCTCCCGATTCCTCTCGTCTTCATAATGAATTTTCATGCACAACCTATAAATATTTAGGAATCCAAAATCATGAAAATGATGTGCCCAATGATTTTATTTTAAATGAATTTTTGGATAACGATTTTATTTTAGATAATAAATAACTGTAACTTGATCTTATAATTTCACAAGAGCCTACTTCTTGCAAAACTTTTTCTGATACACTTACTTTTGATTTTTCCTATACTAACAATTTTCAGGAAGAAGATGAGTCGTTGCAATCAAATGTTATCCCTGATCCATTTGTCGCTCATCGACAAATATTCAAATCACCTCAAGTATGGATAGCTGATTTGAATTTACATTTTCAAGTCAACTACAACAAGGAAAATCAAGAAGTAAGCGGAGGAGTAGTCGGGGGAGCCAGCCAGGCTCGAACGTCAAGACACTTCCAAGTCCGTAATTTGTGTTTTATTTATTTTCCTTAGTAAATAAAAAAACTTAATAGAAAGAAAAAAAAGTAAATAAAAATAATTATTATATAAAAAAATAGCATTTTTTCTGTTACACGCCCCAGTCACAGGCGTGACCTACGGGTCACGGGCGTGACCGGCATACATGTACTTCCCGGATTACGGAACCCGGTGTTGGTTCCGAGGGGGAGATTTTTCTATCTATCTTCCGTTAATGTCACAGGCATGACCTTCATTGGTCACGAGCGTGACATGCACGGAACCTTACCGTCCTGAAAAACAAAAAAAACATTTTTTTAAGAATTTTGTAAGTCACGCCCGTGGCAACCTATGTCACGCCTATGACATAGGAAAGTCACGATCGTGAATTTCCTGTGAAAAGGAAAAAAACCCCAAAATAAAAAATATTTATATACTTTTCAGTTACACGCCCCAGGATCAAGGGCGTGACCCTAGGTCGTGTCAAGCGAATCTGAGGCATTGGCCAGTTCAATACCTCGAATACTATTTTTTTAGATTTCTCACGTTACACGCCCCTGAGTCACGAGCGTGGCTCTGGGGCATGACCTGCATAAATTCATTTTTCTGCGTTTCTCGAGTAGGCTGCCTTCCCCACACCCATGAAGGTTATACGCCCCCAGTCACGGGCATGACCGGGGGGCGTGACCTCTCAAATTTTTCCCTATTAATATCTTTCCCCCTTTGATTCCTCCACACCATTTAACCCTCCTCCTTCCCTTCTCCAACCCGAAAACCCTACATTTCCTTCCAAAATGCCTCGCCACCAAGCTCGATCCACTGCCTCCTCATCCAAGCACCCCGCAGACCCCTCCGCGGTGGAGGCTATGCTTATCTTCGAAAATTCCACCCAATAAGAGTGGAGTGAACGTTTATGAGCTAAATCCTTTGGCGTATTCTGGATACATGATTGGGGGATCCTTGCGGCCTTCGGCGTGGCGAAATTGGTTCGAGAATTCCTATCCACCTCTGGATGGAGTTCTCTTTTTTCCATTTCAGGGCCCACTTTCCTTGAACTCACCGTTGAGTTCCTCTCCTCATTCGAGTTTCGTTGGGGTGCGGAAGACAATTTTATCATCTTCCGGATGGGCGACATCGAACATCAGCTCACCATCCACCAACTCAACGTGGTGATGGAATTTTGCGATGAGGCATTTTCACTCTCTCCCACCAACTCCGCCCTTCATTCTGATATTCCATTGGATTTCAACCTTCTTGCTTTTTGGTTTGAAATAAGAAACGATGTCGTCCCCTACACTCCCAAAAAATAAAAAGGCAGCCACCTCATTTCCCCCACCCTTTTTATTCTCCACAACCTCCTCACCTTTACCATCACTAGTCACGGCGATAGCCATGTTGTGGTTACTCTGGCGAATTTACAATACTTATATAATATGTTCTACTAGGTCCCACTCAACCTAGGTCACGCACTTGCAATCTTCTTTCGGCATCAGGCCGAGAATGCGAGGTTGGGAGCCATCCATGGAGGGAACTTCATCACTCATCTTTACAAAATAGATGGGGATTTGAGATGATCTTCCACATTTGCACTGTGTTCAGACGCTGCATTCCATTCAATTCTAGACCCTCCAAGCCCTCGTCCTTGCACGACGACGAGATGGTGAGTTCGAGGTTATCTCGCCAGCAATCGGTAGTGGGGACTTTGATCTTGATCTCGAGGCAGGTCTTAGTGGCACTGCTCACTCTCCATAGATTCCACCACCACTACAGCATCCTTCTCCAGTGCCATGTCCTTCGACGTATTGGGATCGTCAATTTGGGGATATTCACAAATGGCTAGACCAGATGCACACCCATTTTGACGCGCATTTTACGATCTTTGATGGTCGATTTACCACACTAGAGCAGAGTCACGCTTCTTCTATGGCGCGTATTATGCGTGTGTTTGCGAACCTGCAGACATACTATCAGCAGCCGGGGTGCGATAGCGATGAGGATTAGGCTTCCTTTTGTGCTGAGTCTGTAGTGGGACTTTTGTATCTGTATCTTTTTTTATTATCAACACTATCATGTACTTTTGTTTTTAGTTTAATCAAAATTTTCTTTAAAAAATATGTCATGTTTTGCTTTAGTATTTGCTTTCAGGTTAGACTTGGTGCAGATATGGACTCTTCAGGGAAGTTTTCTCTTCCTTTGCTTTTAATTTTCATACATTAGGGGCAATGTTTCATTTAAAGATAAGGGGGATATTTCTCACTAGTTTAACCTCTTTTTAGCAAAACAAACAAAAAAAATCAAAAAAATTGAAAATTGAAAAAAAAAATTACTTAGTTTTTACAAAAAAATTAAAAAACAAAAACTCACAAAAAAATTAGAAAATTGAAACTTAATTTCTTAGAAAGGCCCGTGTTGGGCTGTCATCCCACAAAACTACTTAGTACCGGTGAGAACCCTTCACAGGGTATACCTCGGGAAGTCTAAGAAATAACAAAAAAATTAGGTTTAATTTTAATTAGAGAAATCATTATTTCTATATTTATTCACATGCAAAATCCCTAGTATTTAACTTTTACATAGTGTTTAGAGAATTTCTATGCTTTAATCGAATTTTAAATTTTGGAGTAGAACTGTTGGCCATGTTGTGTTCCTATTCAAGTGCACGTGTAAGTAGAATTTTATGTAGAACTAAAAAATTCAGCATAAAATTAGATTTTTATTTTTCTAAATGCGTGAAAATAGTTTATTTTACTTTCATTTTGAAACCGATAGAAATCCAAAAATATTTTAGGTGACTGCATAGAAGTTTACTAAAGAGATATTTTGCAAATCAAGAGTCAGGTAATCTTTCTCGATGTCTATAACTTGTCGTCTAGCGATTCTCAAGACTTGCATAAGTTAAACTCATTAGCATGAATAGGATATAGGCATTTCTTTTGGCCAGTTTGAGCCTTTGCACCCATACCTAACACTTTATCGCTGTTAAACCACTTTGAGCCTATTACCCTACCTTTTGTTTTAACTCCACCAAATATTACACCAAGGCCTAAAAAGCATCCTAATTACACACCTAAGTCTGAGCTCGATAATGGTTATTTATGAAAAACTTTGTGAGTGATTTGGAGTCACTTAATTTTGGTGACTATTTTTATTGAAAAAAAGGAGCTGATTTTTTTCTCCTCTCTTTAAAAATTATTAGAAAAATCTTAAAAAGAGGAAGGAAGAAAATAAAAAAAATGATGAAAAATGTTTGATTCAAAAAAAATGGCTTGGGAAGTTGGTTATATTTATAAAGCCATGTTTTTCTATTTTGTGCAAGCTCTCTTCAGATTTGGGTGTTACTAGCCGTCATTTTTATCTTTGATTTTCCACACCAAAAATAAACCTAAGCCTAGGTTTCAACCTAGTTAATTCCAATTGATTTATGCCTACAAGTTAGACTAGTGCCGTAGCGAGAGTGTGAAAGGGCAAGCCTATGGCCATCGACATTAATGGATTTCTTTGAGGGTATCTCGATCAACGATTTCTGTAATGTCGATCTTAGTACACACGCTACCCTCTCCCTAAATATAATATTAGGAATTACCAGATTTTCAATTTCAAAGTAGAAATAATAAATGGAAACACATTCTAGAAAAATAAAAATTAATTTGTATACTGAGTAGGATTTTCTACCAAAATAGCTACGCACATAGGCATAAGACTTCACATTTTACTCAAGTTCAATTTTCTTTTCTAGCGTTGAAATTTTTCTGCTCCCTATGGAAAGTTGTTTACTCGGTACTAGCAAACGAGTTAGTATGGGGGTATTTGATAACTCTAATTTTATCCTTATTTCAATATAGTTTTATTTAATAATTAATTAATTATTAATCATATTTTATAAATTAAGTTTCTAATTCGTTTCTTTTCGTATTTTAGGTTAATCTGGGCTGTAGATAACAATTTGAGGCTGACAGAATTAATTTCATAAGTACACGCTGTAGATAACAATATTGATCAGTAGAGGAATTGTAGAAAATATGGAAAAATCATAAGTACACGCTGTTGTCACGGGCGTTTCCCTCAGGTCACGGGCATGACCAGCAGGCATGACCCCTCCAGGTGCTTCAGATGCCCAATTCTACGACAGATTAATTTTACACTCCCATGTTACGGGGGTGACCACCAGGTCACGGGCGTACTTCTCGGGCATAACATCCAGCTCAGGCGTGCCACTACTTTAAGATGCTAGTTTCTGATTCAGGACTTTTAAGCTTACACGCCCTAGGTCACGGGCATGACCTAGGGGCATGACCTCTTCAACAAATGCCAAATGAACTCCCTCCATTTCCAGCAATAGCATAGACATGCCCTAGGTAACGGGCATGACCTAGGGCGTGACCTAGGGCGTGACCTGCAGAACAACAAATTTTTGCGGTTTTCTTCCTACGTTCCCGGGGTTTCAAGAGGACGGTTCCGCACCTGACACACCCCTAGTCATGGGTGTGACCTAGGGGCATGACTCTCCAAAAAAAATACTATAAATTCCAGACATTTCCAGAAGCTAGGGGAGTCAACTAGGAGTAGATTTTAGGCAGATTTAGTAGCTCAGTTTTCAGTATTATGCATTTCTTTATATACTTTTCGATTTTATATTTTAGTTTTGCTTCTATTTTAATTCAAGCACTTCTATTTTAGCAATTTTCTTTTTCTTTTTTTATGTATTTTCCCTTTATCATGTTGAGTAGTTAATTTTATTAGCACTTGATCATGATGATCTTTGAAATTAAATAAACTTCTTTTCTTTATCAAGATCTCTTTTTTCTGCTTCGATCTATCTTTGATTTAATTTATATTGGATTCATATTTCATGATTTTGATCTTAGATCCGTATCCTAGATTTACCGAGAGGTTATGGATACGAGTAGATCACTAAAAGGTAGAAGGAGTTGCATGCACTCCTCGAGAGAGGATGATATAAATCTTCCGGATTGGAGTCAAATCCAATAGTGGGGTTCACAGAATAAAGCAAGCTTAGGGGTTTTCGACTGGCCGAGGGATCTTAATCGATCAATCTAAGTTTAGTCGAGAGCATATTCTAGACAGAGGCGCTTTTGTAATTTGGGAATCTCCACGGTCGAAGTAGGTAATTTAGAAGTTTGCCTTTCATGAAAGGTTTATTTTAATTCAAAGGGAGTCTAGATCAAGTGTTATCTTTTATTTCATTTTCTTCATAGAGTTTTAATTAACCTTTTTATTATTCGGTAAAATAATATTAATTTGCATGAGTAGTAGTCACAGGCCGGGAAGAATATGACAGTTGATATTTTATTTTAAAGTATCATATACTATGAACGATAGGTGCTCTTGCCTATAGTTCGTAGAATTTGGAAATATTTTCAATCCTAAATTTTTTACCATTAGGACATTTGAAAGAAAATAGAACTTTCATAAGTCATTTGGTCACTCTTATTTCATTAATTTATTTATGTTGCATATTTATAATTAATTAAATACCTGGAATTTTTAATTCCAAAAAATCCAAATTTCACCAGAGATGATGCCCATCCTCATAATAAGTGCCAGGACAAAATATTATTGGAATTCATTAAGCTATTTGTGAGGAATACACAAAATATTTATTTATGCTATAAGTACACCAAAATTCCCATAGCTACATAAATCATGCAAGTGGAAAACACCCACTTGTAGAGGTCCAAATGGTCTCAACTTTTAACCAGTTAATAAACATGACCTAATTAATATTATTCCCAAGATTTGGGCCCATTTAAGGTCATATAACCATGTATTTTACCTATATTTAAATAATTAAATTATTTCATAAACTATAGAAAAATGTTGCCCAAAAATTTTGATCTTTGGGCAGAGGATGTGTATAGGGTATATACATACATGGACCAAATTTCAGCCCCATGCAATGATCCATGTGTTGGGAATGAACAAACTAATTTCTAGGCCACCTTTAGGATACCTCCCCGAAAAATGGACTTTCTGGGGGTTGTAGGGCTTGAAATGGTGTGATTTAAAATCCTATGGAAAGAAGACATCAAGGGATACAATGTTTTTCTCTATCCAGTGTTCCTAATCTGCCTATAAGAGGTATTAATTTGAGTTTGAAAAACTCTATTTCAGTGTAACATAAATGATATAATTAAAACTAAACAATAGTGTATAAATCCATCATCAACAATAATCCTAAAGAATAGAAGGCGACTCCCCATCATCTTCAACCTTGGGCGAATGACCATGATTTATCCGACCTGGAGCAAATTCAAACTCCTTTTTCCTGGCCACCCCTCCACCTCCACGGCCGACCACCACCACCACTTCCGTTGATGTGGTGGCTATCGATTACAAGTCTAAGATGCTAGTACAGAGGGAGGGGAGGAGAAATGGACCCTTATTGATGCTCGATGACAAGCATTCCAGCGATTTGCCATGAAAGTGATTGTCTCCAGCAAGTTTGCTCCATCAAATGCTCCTGAGACTAATTCCTTTGTAGAAAGGCTCTGGCACACTGCTTGTGAGCTTCTTCTAGTGATAGGAAGACTGGAATGAGGTGGGATGGCTTAAAACCAAGAATGTCATTTTTTGGTGTGTTTGGCCAAGCATGGGGTATCCTTCATGGCCGGCAAATGTTCACTCCAACTACGCCAAATGACTAGGCATGCTCAGTTGAGTTAAGAGGGAGGCATGGGAGGAGATGTGGGTGGCCAAGCAACCTCAAATTTTGCCAATTCTCCTTTGTCCTATATGTAAATCTGGGGCTTTTCCAAAATTATCCTCACACACGGCTCCCATTCAAAATCAGAGGTCATCGAGGAGGGTATTTTTGTTCATGGGCTGCTAAATGGGCTGGCCATGAGGGATTTAGCCCATAGGATTAGGTTGGGCTCTTAATTTCCTTCTTTGGGCCTATGCTTGAGTATGATTGACTTGGTGGTTGACTTGGTCTGACTTGGATGGCCATATCGTTCAATTTGACCTAATTTTGACCTAAGTTTGACTTAGGTCTTACTTGGATCAATTTGAGTAAATTGTTTGACCAATTGTTAGGGCTTCTAGTCAATTGAACCTATATTAGGTTTTATAAGGTAGCGGTGGGGCAAATTTGACCATGTGAAATCTAATTGGGCCAATTTAGGTTGAATTAGACTATGTTGACCTAGAGTTGACTTGGATCAATTTGGCCTTTAGGGTTAGTGGCATGATGGTGAGATCAATTTTTACTTGTGAAGTCAATTGGAGGCAAATTGACATAAGTTGACTTGCGCTCCATTTGGTGCACCATGTGAGTTCACCTTGATCCAAGGAACCCTAGGGTCACCTTCTAGCCCTATTACTCTGACATAGCTCCTTGATCATTGTCTTACTGTGTGCACTTGAAGACTCGCCCTCTAACTGGGGAGTCGACCTCAAAGCATAATGCTTTGGAGCCATCTCCTATGAATACAAACGAGCATCTCATTAACACCTCACTTATTACACCTCGGCTAAAACTACTAGAATTACTTAACTTAGATCAATTCAGAAATGTGTCGATACTTGCTCTTTATGCTACTTTGCTCTAAGAATTAATGAAAAGATGTATGGTATGACTCAGGATGATACACCATCAATCATTTGATTCTTGTGCATATAATATTAATGGATAAATATCTTTCTTCGTTTTAAATCATGTGTGTACATGCATCATCATTTAGATATTAACTTAGAATGTGTGCTCATACTGTGATATGATATACATGTTATGCAATGCGTTCTAAAAGTCCAAAGTGCATGCCATGAGAGGCCATACATATGAAATATTATGCATTGTATTACTACATAATATTACATGCAAGAATAAAATCTAATACGTGCTCATGTGATGTTAAGTCGCCCATTTCAACTTAAGAGTCACGTGTTGATGTCCTTATAATGATTCATATACAAGCACATATTATGCATCTTATACTACATAATATGTCATATATACTTCTGTCATTCTTATGAGTGTAGTGTTCATGCTTCAGCCAAGATATGTTGATGACACATCAGTGTGTGTATGCAAATGAAATGAAATAAAATAAAAAAGAAGCATCATTTAAAATGGTTATTCAAAGAAAAACTAACCCAACCAAAATGAACATAGCTCTGATATCAACTGTCACAACCCGTATTTTCTCAATATTTATATTTTATTAGTGTGAGATAAAATACACGTCGTGATGCCACACCGTGCAGGGGACAACTACAGATGCTCAGGCAAAATCGTCTTTTCATTTATTTTAATAAAAGACATATATTTTATGTTTGAAAAACATAATTTATATTTAAAGTTTCAATGATTGTGTCCCTCGGTTCAGTGAATCAGCTAGTCCACAAGTAAGAAAATATATACGTAGTGGAAAAATACATAACTTACTTCATTTTATCCTACATGAGCATGAGGACCCAACAAACATGTTAATGATGTGCAAGTTTCTAAATTTAGTATAAGTAAAAAGAAGTTTTATAATACTTAAAAAAAAGTGACATTAAGTCTAAAGAGATGTTATGAGTCTATGCTAGAATGTAGTTTTTATATTTTCAAAATATCTAACATATATCCTAACATAAAACATCTCCAGAGAGCATTTATGTTTATAACATATAAGTAACAGCAAAAAGTTGCAGAAGAAAAGTCAACAAGTAATCTGGTATATAAGCATAAGCTATGAGCCTCAACAACCTAACACGAACCCATTGAATCAAAAGCACAAGTATGTACTATAAAAGAAACATCAACTAACTCATAACGATGTGTGGAAATAGACAGCTGCAAAAACTAAAAGCATAGAATCACAAACTCTAACAATCCTAACCGCTACTACTCCGGGCCTGAGGCATTCGAAAGAAAGTAACGCCTCAGCAAATAAAATGAGAAAGTGTTGGCTAAAATCAAATAAATCATAATACCATACAGTTTAATGCGGTTCATTTTCTAACACATCTAGCTGTTATTCAATAATAAGCCATGTAAACAACATGTATCCTCAGTTCAGTAATGATAAATTATATGAAAAAGAAAAAAACTAGCACTAAGTGTTATAAAGATCTATCTTAAAATTTTAGATAGACATAAAAGAATAATTGAGGTTGATTAGCTTGAGAAAGTTCATCATTAACACCGGGCATAAATTGGTACTAAGACGGTGGCTCACTTTCCAACACAAACCATCAGAATATAATATCACAAAAGGCACAGTGGTGGTGACTCTCTTTACAACACAAACAAATAGTAATCAAATACCGGGTGTAACGATTCACAAACAGGCACCGTGACGGTGGCACATTCCACTGGGTGTAACGATTCACAAACAGTCACCATGACGATGGCACATTCCACTAACACCCACAACCCAACATAGATCATAATATAAATAGATACTGTGGTGGTGGCATCCTTCCCATTTGCACCAATAGATCGCCAAATCAAAGAATTTGGAAAAAAACAACCACATAAGTTCCTGAGTAGAATATACACATATTTTAACTTTAAGTCTGAACCATGATGTCAACAAAATTGGTCTGAATCATGTACTCAACAAAATCAGTATGAACCATACAGTCGATAAAATAGTTCAAGTTGATGTAGTCGACAAAAATGTATTTGAACTATGTGGTCAACAAACTGACTTTGAACTATGCGATCAACAAACTGACTTTGAACTATGCGGTCGACAAACTGACTTTGAACTATGTGGTCGACAAACTGACTTTGAACTATGCAGTCAACAAACTGACTTCGAACTATGTAGTCGATAAACTAAATTTGAACTATGCAGTCGTCAAACTGACATTGAACTATGTAGTCGTCAAACTGGCATTGAACTATGTAGTCGATAAACTGACTTTGAACTATGCAGTCGACAAACTAACTTTGAACTATACAGTGGATAAACTGACTTTGAACTATGCAATCGACAAACTGACTTTGAACTATGCAGTCGACAAACTAACTTGAATTATGCTGTCGACAAACTGACTTTGAACATGCAGTCGACAAACTAAATTTGAACTATGTGGTCGACAAAATTACTTTGAACTATGAGGTCAACAAACTGACTTTTAACTATGTGGTTGACAAACATACTTTGAACTATTCATTCAGAAGGACCTCAATCTTCTTCATAGGTGTTGGCTCGAATTCATAGTTGATTATAACTTACATCTCACATATGTGCCCGGTAAATCCAATTCAGTGTTAGATGTATTGAGTCGTCAGGCTTCTATTGCCACTCGTGCACACATATAAGTTACCCTTACAACTTTTATTGATGACCTAGATCGGAAGGGCATATCTATCTCACCCAAGGATCATGAGGAAATTTATGGTCCATTATGGGTGGAGCAGGTGAATGACTTTCCGCCATCTGATCCTGCATTCCAGTACATCCGCTAAAGGGATGAACTTGGGACTCTTTCAGATTTCTCTATCTTTGACGATGTTTTGTGCTTTTGAGGTCGCCTTTGCATTCCTGATGTTCCTGAATTGCTTGATAGTATTTACCGAGAAACTCATGAATCCACACATTCGGTCATCCATGCAACAATAATATGTATCATGACTTGAAAAAGATTGTGTGGTGGCCTGGTATGAAGAATTATATTCCTCACTTCATCTCTCAATGTTTGACATTCCAAAAGGTGAAAGCTCAACGTCAGCGTCCTGGTGGTATTTTGCAGCCTCTGTCTATCCCTGAATGGAAGTGGGAGGATATCTCTATGAACTTCATCACGGTTTTGCCCCGCACTTTGAGGGGCATGACACGATTTGTGTCATAGTAGATCGCATGACACGATTTGTGCCATAGTAGATCGCATGACTAAAGTGGCTCACTTCATCTCATACAAGGAAGGTCATTCCACCGATAAGATGGCTTGACTCTAAATTTCAGAGATTGTCAGATTCCATGGGATTCCTTTGCGGATTGTTTCGGATCATGGCTCGAGATTTATATCTCATTTCTAGAATGGCTTTCAGCAAGCTTTGGGCTCTGATCTCAATCTGAGCATTACTTACCATCCGATGACTGATGGCCAGATCGAAAGAGTTAATTAGATTCTTGAAGACATGTTGCGATGTTATATCCTGGATTATAAGGGAGCATGGGACGAGCACTTGCACTTGGTTGAATTCGCATATAACAACAGTTATCAAGAAAGTCTCGAGATGACCCCCTTCAAAGCACTGTATGGGCGTCACTATAGGACTCCTCTCTATTGGTCATAAGTGGGTGATAAGGTTGTCTTGGGTCCTGAGTTACTTCAGAATATGGAAGAAACCACAAAGAAGACTCGACTCCAACTCAGTCGTGCCATCAAGAGATAGAGAAAGAATGCCAATCAGCGTCGTCGCTCGTTAGAATTTGTTGTGGGTGATCAAGTGTTGTTGAATGTTTCCCCTACTCTTGGGGTGAAACGGTTTGGTCTCCATAATAAGCTCAGTCTGAGGTTCATAGGACCATTTTATATTTCATAGCATATCGGAGGATCTGCATATCGTCTTGAGCTACCTGCTTCTTTTGCCAGTGTTCACAATTTCTTCCATGTTATCCAGCTTCGAAAGTACATTCGTGATCCTACCTGCATCATTGAAGAAGTTCTATTGATTCCTAAAGCCAATCTTTCTTATCCGGTCGAGCCCACTAGGATCGTCGAGTATCAAGAATGCAAGCTTAGCAAGAGAACTATTCCAATGGTGATGGTACTTTGGATGTATGGAAGTTTTGTTTCGATACTTTCATTGTTAGCTTTCATGTCTTAATTTGCAAATCTGTTTGACTGGATGGAATTTGAATCTTCTCCTTAGAAGACCCTTTCGGGGAATCCTCCAAAGATACGGAACAAAACTTCCTAAGTATGAGAGAATGTAACAACTCATAAAAAAATAATTGTAATAACCATGACATTATTGTAAATAAGCTTTAGGGTTCATTTCCATCTATATCAAATCGAGCCCCCCGATCCTCTTTTTTTTTCCATTTCAGCACTAGGGCCTTTCCCAATCCCGCTCTTGTGCGGGCTCCAGCTTCAAGCGATTCTGCACTCGTCGCTCTCTCTTGCTCCTAGTTCTGATGATGCCTCCTCCTCTAGCTCCACCTGACCTATCCCCGACATCTCCTCCTCCTTTCCCCAGTGGCCAACATTTCTTCTCTTTCCACTAGCTGACAGTTTCATGCCTCCCCAAGCCGACAGTACCTCTGGCTGGCAGTTCCCTTAAGGTCGGAAACTATTTTCTCCTACCTCATCCTTCAAGGGTCGGCAATAAGACTCCTCTTATTCCTCAAGATAGCGACCTCCTTCTCCAGAATCCCTAATTTCTCTGATTCTCCTTCGATCTGGCCGGAGCTTTGTGAGAGGGACTTCTAGGGTTTTCTCCCCTCTCCTTCTTGGGCTCAGATTTGTCTTCCTTGGGTAAGATATCCTCTATTTCACCCTTTTTCAGAATTTATTGTATCCCTAAAGTTTTGTTAGCGCTCCAAATTTCATACAACTTGTGATTAAAGAATTTTTTTTCCCTTTTTAATCGACTAATCCCAAACTATTTGTGATCTCTGGCATCATTTGACGACTTTACCAACAAAATCACTCAAGGCCCTACCCAATTTTGGGTTTCCTGAACCCAAGCGCCGCCAAAACTTTGAATTCCTCGTGGTAGTCTCCTTTCCCCTCTCTTAAGGGAGGTAAATTACTAATCCACTCTTGATTTAGTTTTGCAAAATAAATTGTCTATGTTAGCGTGTGGTTTTCTGTCTTGTCAAATATAAAATATCGTCTGTGAATATTCCTGAACAGGTTCAATAGGGCATTTGTCTTTGCTCGCTCCTCTTAGTTGTCACTGGTAGTTTCGACTTCACCTTAAGGCAAGTGGAGAATTCCCTCTCGCTTGCAAGCTAAGAGTTTAAATTCCTTATATATGCATCTAAATTTATTACTGGTATCTGACAACGCAAAAAACACAGCTTATTATCATGTCATATTATGTTAGAAATTGTTGCGTACATTGGAAAATGTGTACAAGATTTGGAGAAGCCTCATCTTAGTCAATGATATGCATCAATTTGTGTTTAATAGATGTTTGAGTTAAATTGTGCAGGTTTAAGCATTTGAAGAAAATTTTCTAAGTACAAGTGTCGACACTTGTGAAGAAGCTGTGTCGACATCCAGAAGCTGTGTCGACACTTGTGAAGAAGCTGTGTCGACAGCCAGAAGCTGTGTCGACACTTATGAAGAACTTGTGTCGACACTCTGAAGTTGTGTCGACACTTATGAAGGTATTGTGTCGACACTCAAGTTGTGTCGACTCTTATGAAGAAGTGGTGTCGACATTCAAGCTAAGTCGACATTTCTGAAGAAGTTGTGTCGACACTCAGAATTGTCTCGACACCTGAGCAAGGAGTTATGTCGACACCAGAAGTAATTGTGTCGACACACACTCAACGCCGTCTAGATACTTTAAACACTGTCGACATTCATTCAACGCCGTCTGTCGACAATAGCTATGTCGAGACCATAAGCAGCTGTGTCGACAAATAGGACTTGTGTCGACACCTACTCAACGTCATCTGCCAGCAACAGCTGTTTCGACACCGGGAGCATTTGTGTCGACACACAGGACTTGTGTTGACACATTCAACAGAAGATGTGTCGAGAAGCAGAAGTATATCTGTGTCGACACTTGGAGTATTGTGTCGACACTATGAAGACTTGTGTCGACACTTAACCAATATGTATCGACACATATGAAGCAGCATGCTGAGTGATTTGTACTGAGATGGAATGACTTTGACAACTCTACTGACATGTCTGGTGACTTGACAGTTATCATATCCAACCGGTCTGACACCTCTTCAGATTTGTCAGTAGTTTGTTAGAAACCGGATCAATTGGTAACCATGAAGCAAACTCTATATTAGAGATAGATTGGAAATTACAAAAAAGATGATAATTGAAAAAAGGGGAATTCTGTGAAGAGAAATAGATTCAGAATTGTTGTGCAAGAAAGATTAAGATTCCAATCTGAATTTAAGGAAGAAGCTGACTGAAGATCAACTTCAACAGCAAGAAGATCCACCTTATTTTGTTCTATCAAGAAGCTTTGAGAAGCTAAGTTGGGTTGGATTAGAAGGATCAGTTCAGTCAAGAACTGATCAAGAAGGCTTCACCAACAGAGGAATCTAGCTGGTGAATTTGTTTATTTCTTATTACGTTCTATTTCTTGTAAGATCTATTATAAGATCTAAGTTGTAATCCTGAAATTATAAAGTCAGAGGTAGGGCTGTTATCCTGAGGTGTAGGACTTGTGGAAAGTCTGAGTTGTAAGCCTAGTTATAAAGGCTGAGGTAGGGCTGAGGCCTGAGGTAGGATTTTGGGGAAGAATCTGAGGTAAGACTTGTTAAGTCTGAGCTGTAGGAACCATTTTGGTTCTGAGTTTGTTAGATCTTGGGATCTGAGCCAGTGGAAGGAAGTTAGGCTGAATCCAGTTATCTACTGGATAGGCAGAGGGGGAAAGTGGATGTACCAATATCTTGGGGAACCATTATAGATCTGGTGTTTGCTGTGATGTGTTTATATTCTGCAATTTAATTAATCTGTGTTGAATGATTATCTAACTGTTTGCCTAAAAAGGACTTTAAAAGATTAGAACCTATTCACCCCCCCCCCCCCTCTAGGTGTTTAGACTCTTGAAACAAAATCTTTCAAGTGATATCAGAGGGAGGTTCCTCAAAGATTGACTTAACAGTCAGAGTTATTCTCCAAGGCAAATAACAGATATAAAGAATGGGTTCAAATGAGAATCAAAAGGAATTTGGATCTATGAAATTACCTATATGCAGGAAAGAATCCTTTTGTATTTGGAAGGAAAAAGTCAGGTTGTTTATGGAAGCATCTGATCCAAGAATTTATATCACAGTACAGGAAGGCCCCTTCATTCTAATGAAGGTATCAGTTCTCTATGCAAACATTCAAACTCCAAAGAGCTATTCTGAAATGACCAAGGATGAAATCATCCTGGCAACACTAGATAAAAGAGCACAGAACATAATTGTAAGTGTTATAGATGATGCCTCTTTTCATAATCTGGTGCATTGTAAAACCTCCAAAGAAATGTGGGACACATTGATTGTCTACATGGAGGGCATAGAAGAAGTCAGAGAGGATAGGAAGTCTATGCTAAACCAGGAGTATGAAAGCTTTAGACAAGCTAAATCTGGCAGCATAGTTGAATGGTATAAGAAGTTCTTTAGAATAGTAAATGAGTTGATGACCTATGGAAGGGTCTTCAGCACTTATGAACTGTATGATAAGTTTCTTAGGTCTCTAACAAAGGATTGGGACACTAAGATATGTGTCATCAGAGAAGTTGTCAGACTGGCTGATACACCTCCACGTAAACTGTTTGGAAAGTTGTTATCATATGAAATTCAGCTTACTGCTAGAAAAGAAGAGGAGAAGGGCAGCAGATCTGAGTTTAAGGAAAAGTCAGTGGCCTTCAAAGCTGAAGGCTCAAGAAAGTGTAAGAGAAAATCTCCTTCTCCACCCAGAAGGAGTGCTGAGGCAGAAGAAGGAATTTCTAACAATAACACATCAGATAGTCATACTTCTAATGAGGACTTTGCTGTCTTTACAAGGCAATTCCAAAGGTCTATAAAGAAAAAGAAGTGGAGAACCAGTCCATCATCTTCATCCTATTCCAAGGATGAGTACTATAGGAAGAAGAAGACACCCAAGGAGGAGAGGTATGCCTCTAAATCTGGTAAACAATTTAATACTAAGAATGTGTGTTATTGCTATAATAGGACTGCACATGTCATAGCTAACTGTCCTGACAAAATAAAGAAGTCAAAGGACAAGAAGAAGCAGCAGGTCAAAGGTAAGAAGGAGAAGTCTCTAGTTGCTCATAAGGAGAAGAGTTTGACAGACTCTTCATCTTCAGAATCTGGAGAAGAAGAAACAGAAGCATATGTTAGGCTATTCTCAACAAAAGAGGACTCTAGGGAACTAGAATTCCTACAGATGCTGGACTCCATAAATGGAGTTGAAGAACATTGTTATAGAGGGCTGATGGCTCAATCTAAAGATGATCAGTGCCAGGATCAGCCTGGATTAAGTAAGATAAACTATTCTCCCTTAGTTTCAGATTACTTTACTATATTAGAATCAGAAGCATCTGCTTCAATAGAAGTGGATTGATCTGAGTCTGAAGGGGATGTACACCAACTCATTGATGAGTATGGTGGGTTGTTTCAAGCTCTGAAGAAGAGCAAGTTTCTTGTTAAAGTGCAGGCCAAAGAGATTGAGTCTCTTAAGATGGCTGCAGTAGATTCAGCTAAGATGTTGGATCTAAAACTATATGAGGTTTCCAAATTGAAGAACATTATAGTTATTCAAATGGGCACAATCTCTTTCAAAGAGAATCATATCAAGAAACTGGAGGCAAAACTTCAGTAAGAGAGAGAGCTATTGGCTAAATTCTCCAAGCCAAAATCTGTCTTACCCCTAATAGACAATTTTATTTCAGAAAAAGGGAAGACTAGTATAGGATTTAAGGGAAGAACTAGGGATGTCAATTCACATAGAAAAGGTAAGGGCCCAGTTCAGCCTCTAGTTGCTGAACCCTCTATTTTCTTTAGGAAGGTGGTGAATCCTACTAACAGGTATGATCATGATACTACACATGGTAACTGTGAGCATGGAATCACATGGGCAAGGGTGCAAATGCTTACAGACCACACTATAGGAATGCCCATCAGGTTCAAGAGGATTTCTTGAAGAGTGATGCTCCAGCACCAACTCTCAACAAGACTTCTGGCAATAAAGTAGTAAAGTCTTTACCTAAGAAAAGGTATAATAGGTTTGAGTGTTGGTGTTGTGGCAAGGTTGGGCACTTTGCCATGGATTGCTGGTTTAACACTAGTGTTAAAACCAAGAGTTGTTTTCCTGTTAGAACAGTTGCAGAATTTCAAACTAACAAGGACCTAGGACCCACTAGCAAGTTATGTTCTAAGGGTAAGTAATTCTTCATGTGTTGCAGGTGAATCCAAGTGACCATACCCCTATATAGTACTTGGATAGTGGCTGTTCCAGACATATGACAGGAATAAGGAGAATGTTGAGGGACTATGTGCCCATAGAGAATGGACCCAAAGTTATCTTTGGTGGATCAGAAAATGGTATCATCAAAGGATTTGGTAACATTACTAGTGATTCAATTACTATCACTAAAGTGGCTTATGTGAAGGGTTTAAAACATAACCTAATTAACATAAGTCAACTTAGTGATCTAGGTTATATCATTTCTTTTCTCAAAGGGGAGTGCCAGAGAAGAAGGTCAAGTGATCAAGAGATCATTTTGACTGACTCTAGGAAAGGAAATGTGTATTGCCTTAACCTAGATTGTGAGTTTAATAACTCACTAATTTGTCTGGTTGCAGGAGAGAAAGCTTCTCTTTGTGTCAAATGTCACAAGAGACTAGCTCATCTGAACTATAAGTCTATAGGGCTGCTGTTCAGCATGGGATTAGTGAGGAATGGTCCTCAAATTAAGTGCATCAAAGAGGATGTGTGTTCAGCTTGCCAAAAAGGCAAGCAGAGTAAGTCCTCTATCCAAGCACTTGACATTAAAGATTCAATGAGATGTTTATATCTCATTCATATGGATTTGTTTGGTCCTATGCCAGTTCACAGTCTTGGTAGGAAAGTATGCACACTTGTTGTTGTTAATGACTATTCTATATATACATGGGTTTTCTTCTTGAGGCAGAAATCTGAAACCCCATCTGTTTTTCAGACTTTTGTTAGACAAATACAGAATGAATACAATAGTTCAGTGGTCAAAATTAGAAGTGACCATGGAACTGAATTTTAGTCTGAATGTATGACAAGATTCTGTGAAGAACTTGGGATTCATCATGAATTCTCTTCACCTAGAACTCCTCAGCAAAATGGTGTTGCTGAAAGAAAGAATAGGACTCTAATTGAGGCTAGTAGAACTCTACTAAATGATACTACTCTCCCTGAATACTTTTGGGTTGAGGCAGTTAGTACTACATGTCATGTGCTCAATAGAACCTCCATCAACAAGAAACACAAGATGACTCCCTACAAGATTTTGAAAGGAAGAAAACCAAACATATCTTACTTCAGAATCTTTGGTAGCAAGTGTTTTGTACTAGTCAATGGTAAGCACTACCAAACTAAGTTTGCCGCCAAAACCCTAGAAGGGATATTTGTTGGGTACAGCAACCACAGTAGAGCATACAGGATCTACAACTTGACTACCCAAGTTGTAGAAGAATTTGTGCATGTTGTATTTGATGAGTCAAAATTTATTAACAATGGATTGTCTAGTTCTTCTGTTAGCTCTACAGGTTTAACAGATAGGCTGGACAAGCTGACCATCAATGAAGATGTTCCTGCTAGGTTGGATGAATATAAAGAGGCCAGCTATTCAGGGGGAGAACAAGTCTCTCTGGATGAAGAAGACAGTGTGGAGAATCAAGTTGAGGAAACTGGAGAAGACCATAATGCTGATAGATTTCCTCCAGCAAGGAGACACCTGAAGGATCATCCAGTTCACCAAATCATTGGTGATGCAAGTCAAGGTATTCTAAAAAGGAGCAGTAGCATGAACACAGTTCTATGTTCTAGCTTCATGTCTCAAATAGAACCCAGGAAGATTGAAGAAGCAATATAAGACACCAACTGGATTGATGTAATGCAAGAAGAGCTCAGTCAGTTCAAAAGGTGTAAAGTCTGGGAGCTGGTGCAAAAACCTAAGGATCACAACATAATAGGAACTAAATGGATCTACAGGAACAAGCTTGATGAGAATGACACCATAGTCAAGAACAAGGCTAGACTGGTAGCAAAAGGCTACAGGTAAGAGGAAGGTATTGATATTGATCAAACCTTTTCTCCAGTGGAAAGGCTGGAGGATATAAGACTGTTCTTGGCCTATACTGCCTATCAAGGGTTCAAGGTATACCAGATGGATGTAAAATCAGCATTTCTGAATGGTGATTTAAAAGAAGAAGTCTATTTTGAACAACCCTCAGGTTTTGTAGACTCTCACTTTCCTGATTATGTATATAGGCTTAGGAAAGCTCTATATGGTTTGAAACAAGCTCCAAGGGCTTGGTATAAAACCTTGTCTGCCTTCCTTATTGAGAATAAATTCTCTAGAGGAAAGATAGACAAAACTCTATTCTATATGGAATAAAAAGACAAGATAATACTAGTCCAGATATATGTGGATGACATTATCTTTGGTTCTACTAAAAACAACTTTTGTAGGAAGTTTGCCAAACTTATGCAAGGGAAGTTTGAGATGAGCAGTATGGGTGAGCTGAAGTTCTTCTTTGGACTTCAAGTTAGATAGACTGAGAATGGATTGTCCATTTCCCAGTCTAAGTTCACCAAGGAGTAAATTAAGAAATATGGTTTAGACTCAGCTTCTACCATAAAAACTCCTATGGGAACAAGTATGCTTATAGACAAAGATGAGGCAGGGAAACCTGTTGATGAGTCTTTGTATAGAGGGATAATTGGCTCTCTACTCTATTTGAATTCAAGTAGACCTGACATCATGTATTCAACATGTATCTGTGCTAGGTATCAAGCTTGCCCTAAGGAATCTCATTATACTGCAGTTAAGAGAATTCTGAGATATCTTATGGGTACACCTAATCTAGGCCTTTGGTATCCTAAGAATAGAGATTTCCTACTAACTGGTTTCTCAGATGCAGACTTTGCTGGATGCAAAGAAGACAGGAAGAGTACCAAAGGAACTTGTCAATTCCTTGTTGGGAGGCTGGTGTCATGGAGCAGCAAGAAGCAAACTAGTGTAGCTATATCAACAGCTGAATCAGAGTATATAGCTGCAGGTAGCTGCTGTGAACAATTGATGTGGATAAGCATCAACTAGAAGATTATGGCATCCAGGTAAGTAGAATTCCTCTATTTTGTGATTCTACAAGTGTTATTTCTATTGCTAAGAATCCTGTATCACATAGTAGGACCAAGCATATAGAAATTAAGTTTCATTTCATCAAAGAACATGTAGAGAAGGAAAATATTAGCCTAGAATTTGTGAAAACTGATAATCAAATAGATGATATTTTTACAAAACCTCTGGATGAAACTAAATTCAATTATTTTAAATTTGAATTAGGAATGTTGAACCTAGAATAGGTTAGCATAAGAATCCCTAAGGTGAATATGTAAGCATCAAATTTCTCTAGAAATTTGTCTAAGTATAATGTTTGTGTCGACACAAACAAGCTGTGTCGACACACTCAATATGTTGTGTCGACTTAGTAAAAGGAAGTGTCGACACAGAAACAGTATCTGTGTCGACAGGAGAATTGATGTCGACACAACTATGTCGAGATCTTATGTTAAGAGGATTCATGTGTCGACACAAGTCTATTAAGACTTAAGTAGTAAGTGTCAACACAGACACAAGTGTGTCGACACAGACACAAGTTTGTCGACACATAAATGTGTCGACTTAAGACAAGTTGTCGACTCTGACATTAGTATGTCGGCACATAGTCGTGTCGACTTAAAACACGTATTGTCGAGACCTAGGTCATTTCTATCGACACATAAGAAAACTTGTCGACACTGACACGTCTTTTGACCTGCCCTTACACTTATACTATAAATAGGTGAAACCGAAATCTGGTCAACTACGCTTTCAGTATTCTTAACTTTCCTCCTTCTATCGACAAAGCTTTTCTTTTCCATTCTCTTCTCTTCCAACGTGTTATTGCCCTAATTTCAGAAAATGGATTGGAGTACCTTGTTTCTGAACCAACAAAGATATGGAAGAAGGAAGTTCTGGAGTTTTATTCAACCGCTACAGTGGATTCTGCAGGCAAGAAAATTAAAGGGACTGTTCAAAATTCTCTAGTGAAACTCAAACTAAAAACTATCAAGAAATCACTTCAGCTTCCATCAGTCAAGGATACAGATGAAATAACCCCTTCCCAGATTACAGAAGCTTTAAGCTGGTGCGGGCTCAGCCCCAATATTAAGATTGGATCGTCTATTACCAGAAAATGGATGAATTCCCAAGGAAAATTCCTATCTGAAGTAGTTGGCAAAGTGATTCTTTGCAAAACTGGTGGACATTGTAGAATCTCTGTCCACATGTTCAATCTTATGGTAAGGATCATATTCAAGATAAACACTGACTAGCCAGCAGTAGTGTTTGATAAAGTTCATGAAGGAACTAAGAAACCAAACATGGGAAGAATTCTGAGTTTATGCTTATCTGCTGTAATACCAGATGTATTGAAACAAGTGGCTGGATCAAAAATAAATCATATGAGGAGGATGGATGTAAAAATTCTATCAAGGTGGGATAGAGTTCTGACCAAGGAAGTCCTTGCTCCTCAGGAGGAAACTAAGAAAGATAATAAAAAGAAGAAAGTGGTTCCACAGGCTGAATCCTCCAGTGATTCTAAGGAGGAAGTGGTCTTCAGTTCTGATGAAGAACAACAACAAAAGGATGCACAAGAACAAGTGAAGGGCAGTGTGCCCCAAGAACAAATAGAACAAGCAACTGAGTTGCCGGCCTAAGGGGGAGGCATTGATGATGCAGTCTTAGAAAGTGACTTGGCTGCAGATACTGTCATGAACATAGTATCTGAAATCAACATTGCAGCTCAAGAAACTGTTGAGACAGATGCACAAAATGAGTCAATACATCACGAATTCACAATGGATGACCTATTCTCTGATCTTCCTCCTGCAAGGACTGAGGGGGAGCAGATTGCACAAGAAAAAGATATTCAAAGGACTGAGGGGGAGTTGTCTAAGGATGCCCCAGCTGAAAAGGATACAGTTGATATTGAAAGTTCAACTGAATCTTCTTAAGATGAAGAAGCCAAAATGGCTAAGAAAAGGAAACTAGTTGCTTTGAAGAAAAAGAGTTCTGGATATAAAAAGTCATTTCGAATAAGCACAACTCCATCTACATCAAGCTTGGACTTCAGTTCTTTACTAGTCCGGATGCAGATTAAATTGGATGAACAAAGACAATCTTTAGAAACATATGTGGATGAAACTCATAAAGAGTTATAGTTTCAATTGGCCAAGGACATCAAATCTATCAGATTTGAAGTGAATCAAAATAAGAAGGAGATGACAGATTGCTTCCATAAAAAAGGTAATGATGTGGTGTTCCTGGCCAAGCAACAAAAAGATATCAAAGTTCAAGTGGATGAACTTGAAGTAAAGCACAGATATGTACTTGAAAATCAGATAAGAATGAATGACAATCTTAAAGATTCACACTATGTTATACTGTCAAAGATAAATGATTTATCAACTGCTGTGAAAGATGAAGTGTCAAAGAAAATCAAGGAAGATATAGCTTCGGTTCAGACCACCTTTCAGGCTTCTCAAAATAATATATCTGATTTCTTGACAAAATTTAGAGATTACTTTAAGGAAGGAACTGACCATGTTGTTAATCAGGTCAGGTTTCAAAAGGATGATTTAAGAAGTCATATTGAAAGAGAAGTCATAAAGGGAGAGAGATTACTAGTCAAAGCTAGCTCTTACCATGCTAAATGGATTTGCAATAGCATCAGAGCCACTCTTGGATATCATCCTCTTTGTGATGATGATAATGTAGCAGAATCTGGGATACAACCTACCTATCTTGAAGGAGATCAGCCTGAAGTTGCTCAAGTGATCTACCCCCCAGCAGACTTTGAAAAGGTTTAAGAAGAAGTGTAGAAAATGTATAGTCCTCTACAAGAGGCACAAAATGTAATTTTGGAAAAAGTAGAGATATCAGAAGCTGTCTTAGAAGCTCAGAAGGAAGCTCAACTATCCAAGAAGAGATTCAGAGAGCAGGCTGAGCTGAAGCCAGACTTTGAGTAGTGGATCCCAACTTCTAGAAACATTATACTTACTGCCTGGAAAGGTGTAAAGGATAAAACCCATGACAGGGGTAAATGGTATTCAGAACAGGAATGGAATAAATGCCAGCAACAGCTGTTTCGACACCGGAAGCATTTGTGTTGACACATAGGACTTGTGTCGACTCATTCAACAGAAGATGTGTCGAGAAGCAAAAGTATGTCTATGTTGACACTTGGAGTATTGTGTCGACACCATGAAGACTTGTGTCGACACTTGGCCAATATGTGTCGACACATATGAAGCAACCTGCTGAGTGATTTGTACTGAGATGGAATGACTCTGATGACTCTATTAACATGTCTAGTGACTTGACAGCCGCCATATCCAACCGGTCTGACACCTCTTCAGATCTGTCAGTAGTTTGTTAGAAACCGGATCAGCTGGTAACCATCAAGCAAACTCTGTATAAGAGACAGATTGGAAACTACAAAAAAGATGATAATTTAAAAAAGGGGAATTCTGTGAAGAGAAACAGATTCAGAATTGTTCTGCAAGAAAGATTAAGATTCCAATCTGAATTTAAGGAAGCTAACTGAAGATCAACTTCAATAGCAAGAAGATCCACCTTATTTTGTTCTATCAAGAAGCTTTGAGAAGCTAAGTCAGGTTGGATCAGAAGGATCAGTTCAGTCAAAAATTGATCAAGAAGGCTTCACCAACAGAGAAATCTAGCTGGTGAATTTGTTTATTTCTTATTACATTCTATTTCTTGTAAGATCTATTATCAGATCTAAGTTGTAAGCCGGAAATTATAAAGGCGGAGGTAGGGCTGTTAGCCTGAGGTGTAGGACTTGTGGAAAGTCTGAGTTGTAAGCCTAGTTATAAAGGCTGAGATAGGGCTGAGGCCTGAGGTAGGATTCTGGGGAAGAATCTGAGGTAGGACTTGTTAAGTCTGAGCTGTATGAACTATTTTGGTTCTGAGTTTGTAAGATCTGGGGATCTGAGCCAGTGGAAGGAAGTTAGGCTGAATCTAGTTATCTACTGGATAGGCGAAGGGGGAAAGTGGATGTACCCATATCTTGGGGAACCACTATAGATCTGGTGTTTGCATTGATGTGTTTATATTCTGCAATTTGATTAATCTATGTTGAATAATTATCTAACTGTTTTCCTAAAAGGACTTTAAAAGATTAGAACTTATTCACCCCCCCCCCTAAGTGTTTAGGCTTTTGAAACAAAGTCATTCAGAAATCTCTAAAAAAATTATGAAATACCTTGGACCAGAGTGTCATAAGCAATCATGGAAGGTATGGTTTAGATGTATCGCCTTGTTTTCATAGTCACGATAAGCATGAAATACTTTTCTTTTCTAATAAGACTTACACTTGAACTTGAGTGTGAACCATGTGCACCCACTATAAGCCCATATGCATTTCATCGATGATAGCTTATGTCGTTGCCAGAACAATTATGCAAAAACTCCAAAGTAGGATAATAAATTTCAGATATTTATGTTGACTCAGTTACTTGCATGTTTACTTACTTGCTACAAGATAAAGTGGTACATTAATATTGCGTGTTTACCTCTGTTTGTACATTAATTCTATAACTTGCCTATCGTTTAAACTTATGTTCAGAGATATTTTCCTTCTTGTTTTGGATTTTTTCTTAGATTCTGTGACTACGCCGCCTGCTTCTTAAGCTGTTCAGCGTCTAGTTCCTTTGTTCCTAGAGGTTTATTTTACTGTTGTGTATTCAGGTTCTATGTATTTTGTTCTTGTACTATTAGATTTTATCATTATGTACTAGTTATGTCAGCCATTTTCCTTTGTGTATTGGACAACTACTAGGCTGTATTATTGTTTTAGAATTCAATATTAATGACATGTTTATCTGCTAATTTTCTTTTCTTTTCCCTTCTTGCATTAATATTTTGTACTAATATAGAGTGGCATGAGATTTTAATAAAGTATATGTGCATCAAGTTTTTTAAAAAAACTTCTACATAATCATAAATTAGTATTCCTTATTAGCTATTTTAAAACTAATAACATTAAAACTGTTTCCATCAAATATACATGGAACTTCTTCCGCCCATGTTTGTGGCATCACGACCCGCTAGAAGCGTATTCTTATCTTTGCTTTTAGATGGGTCATGATAACTTATCAGGAGGATGAGTAGTTCTTGGTGGAGTATCCTTAGCATATTATTTGAATAATATATTTTCTTTGTTTTTTAATCATTCAGGACCAAGCATATGGGGTCGCACATAAGATGATTGGAGAAGTTGGAAAGGTTTGTGTTGGCCTTACTCATATGTAATATGAGTGAAGGATCAAGCTTATGACGTTCTGGATGTGAAGGTTTTCATTCCGGGACCAATATTGTGAATATGGGTCATCGCGTGTGTGATCGAAAGAATCTAAGGGAAATTCGTCGAGTATAGCCGAGAGATTTCGACGAATAGTCTTGAATTTGTCGAGTATAGTCATGACATCTCAACGAATCGATTTTGATTCGTAGTGTATCGTAATGATATCTCGACAAATTAGACTTAATTCGTAGAGTATCTGAAAGTGAGGGATAGATCTACTTTACACTAGAGGGGGGTGAATAGTGTATTTTAAAAACTTTAATTTATTTTTAAAGCAGATTTAAAGTAAGTGATATATATGTATGTATAAAGCAAAAAATCACAGCACATAAATAAGAAAGAATAACAATCACAGACGACACAAGGAAATTTATAGTGGTTCCCCCAATAAACCTGGGTACATCCACTCTTCTACCACCCTAGTAGGAATCCATTACAGGTTTTTGATCAGGTGCTCTGCCACCACAAGATCTATTTTCTAAGGGAGATCTAGCAACCCTTTGAGCTTTTGACTAGGTGCCCAAAAACCAACTTAAGTCTTTTGATTAGGTGACTTAGAAACAAAGAGGTCAACTTCTAAAGGGAGTTATAACCATGTACACAGTTTAGAAAGGTAAATTAAAATAAAATGATGATGTTGTCTTCTCTTTCAATAATCTCTGAGAAGACTAAGTGGATGATGCAAAAGGCTCCCCCTGATTTGTGTAGAGATTGTGATCAGGAGAGGGAGACTTTTCTTCAGGGTGTAGGTCTTCAAGAGCAATATTTTTCTCCAGTAGAAATTTCAGACTAATGTAAAATTTGATTGTCTCTTGGAGAGTAAAAAGCTAGTTACAAAAACTCTGTGTCTGTCTATATTAATATGTCTATCTGTCTGAATCTATAAGTAGTAATTTTTCTTAATATATTCTCTGAGAAGATTTCAAGCATTTGAATTTTTGAAAACATTCCTTGAATAGATCTGGAGATTCTCTGAGAATTTATAACGGTTGTATTCAAATATTTAGAATAAAAAACATTCCAGAACTGCCTTCCTGATTAAGTAAAATATTAACTATGTGATCAATCCATATTTTAATTCTTCCAGGAATGGCTATATTCTTTAAAAATATTTAGCATTAAATATCAGAGCATAATTGACTGAAATTAAGCTGTTAAAAATATTCTGCTTCTGAAAATAAAATCATCTGAATACTGCAGAGAATTAATCGAAATGAACAAAACTTTCATCGATCTGAGCTTAGAGTTCGCCGAACTGAATTTGTTATTCGTCGAACTGAGCTTGGTTATCGTCGAGCTGAATCTGCAAAGCTGAGATCAGAGTTCGTCGAACGGAGCTCAGCTTTCGTCGAGCTAAACCCAGAGGAAGAACTCTGAGTTTGTCAAGCTGATATTGGCGATCGTCAAACTGCACTCATCTTTCGTCGAACTGATTTCTGCATTCGTTGAACTTCTTTTCTCTGAGTTCTTCTAAAGTAGCAACCATGAAAAGAATAACATATGACCCTAGGCTATACATGTTGGGTCAAACTAATCATCTTAACCAAGTGATAGTGATCCTAGCCTAAATCAGTAATAGGGTTCCAACAATCTCCCCCTATTTGAGTGAAGATATTATCTACAAAACAACACAAAGCAGAAAAAATATCTAGCAGAAAAAGAGTTTTCAGCAGACATAAGGTAAAGATCTTTAAGATTTCACAAATAATAAACATAGTTTAAAGAATATAAAATAATCGAAGACTAAGAGTCTTTCTTATAATCTTCAGAGGATGATTTAGTGAAGACCAGCTTCCTATTGGGATATGTAGCTTCCGGTTGACTCATCTTCAGATCTTGGGAGCCAATAATTTTAAAAGATGTAGTCCTAGTCACTACTGCCTCTAGATGTAAGCCCATGTATTTGTCCACATTGAATAAGTTTTTCTTAGCATACCTGTCAAGCTCTTTTTGTTTATAAGAAGACATAGTTGAAAATTGAGAAGTGTCCTTTCCTTCTGCTTTAGCTTTATTAATTTGAGATAGAGCAATAAGCTCATTGAACCTTTCCATTCTGAAGTTTGGGTCCAACTCTGGATCATAAGCTGGGGAAGGAGGCCTATCTGGGCTTGGTTGTTGTTGCTGCTGTCTTCTTTGACTTGGATGTTGTTGGCTGCTGCTCTGAGATTCTAACCTTTAAGGTATATCTTTGCTATCCTGAGAAGCTTTTGGATAATGAGAAGAAGGCTTTTGAGAATGAGAAACACAACCTGTTGCTCCTGCTGCTGGAGGAGGAGGTCCTCTCCTAGACCTTGGAGGTGAATTATAACTCTTCATTTTCTTCCTCCTTTTCTTCTCATTTTTGGGATATCTCATCCAATGTGGATGATCTTGAGTGAGAGTAATCCCATACAGAATATAGTAGGGGATATCAGCAGTATATGAAGGTTTAGGAGCAACCTTTATTGGAGCCTTCTTCTTCAATTTTCTCTTTTTAGAACTTGAGTCCTCTGACTCATCAGATTCTTCATCATCATTAGAATCTTCTACAGGTTAATCATATAGATCATCTATCTGTTTAATCAAATCTGACTGTTCAGGAATTGAAGCTACTGGTAGTGTATTTACAATATCTGTATCTGTTGCTTGAGTATGTACACTGTCATCTTATTCTATATCTTCTGAAAGGATGTCATCAAGATTAGGCATAGGAGTTTCATCCCAAGCATAAGTTGGAGGGGAACAGGCTTGCCCTATAATATCTATTATATTATCAACTACTTCAGTCTCAAGAACTGGATTATTACTAGAGAAAAATCTTTAAGACTGTTCCTTAACTGTTCTAAAACTGAAGAATCAACTGGGGCAGTATAGCATACTATAGTCTTAGAAGAAGAATGCTCAAAAACTGGAGAATAACTATGCAGAGTATCAAAAAATGATATTAAAGAGTGCAAGTTGACTGTGGGATGAATAGACACATAACCAACAGTAGCAACTTCTTGAATTACTGCTGCTTCTTCATCTGAAAGATCTACAATCATTTCTATATCCTGATTATCAAAAACTATTGCTGCTACTGCTGCAACTGGAACTTCTGGAGCTTCTTCATAAAGCATCTCCCCCTACCTAGATCCAGGGAGACCTAAATATAGGCCCCAAGAAGAAGGGAAAAAGGAGGAAGAGGATAGCTGAGAAGATAGAATAGAGATAGAAGCAGCAAGAGAAGCTATAGCTTCAGCTATCATCTTTTTGAGTGTGGGGGTAATAAATTCAAGAATGTTAGTAGAAATAGAAGAAAAATCAACATACAGAAACTCATTAGGATTCTGAGTAGATGTTGAAGGTTGATTGGAAGTAGAAGGAATAGAGGTAGAAGGGATGGAGCTGTTAGTACAGTTGGAGCAGAGCTAGAATGTTTGTGGAATGGATGATGGAGGAATGAAAGTAGGAGTGTCATCAGGAATGATTTCCTAGATTGGTGAGTGTTGTGGAGATATTTGAGATTGAGGTGAATATTGTGGAGATGAATTTAGCAGAGAAAAGTGAGGAGGAGAAGAGAGTAATGGAGATGAAGGTGGTGATAGATGATTGAGTGTATCTGTAGGAAATGAAGTGGATGGAATATCTTTAGATGTAATAGGTGGTAGAGGTGACTGAGGAAGAGGGTCATCAACAGGTGGAGTTGATGATGGAAGTTTTTCAGATATAGAAGGTAGTGGAGAATGTTGTGGAGATGGTTGGTGAGATGGTGGATATAGCTGTCTAGGGGAATGGTGTGGAGATGGAGGAGGAGAAGATATATGAGGAGCAAAAACATCTGTTGGGGTTGGATGAGAGGCTGGAACAGCCCTTGTACTCTCAGAAGCTATCCTAGAGGATTCAGCCCTGGATGTCTTTTGAATCACTCTGTCCCACCTTCCAAACAAGGCAGAAGTAAGCCTCTTGGATGCATTGATGTGTACACTTTGAGAAATCAGAACTTCTGGACATTGAGTTTGGAAGAAAATGCCCAGAATTCTGCCATAACTTGCATCCTTCTTATTGATCTTCTTCTTAATTGAGTCAAATAAAATTGTTCCCCAGTTCATAGATTTCTAATTAACCAAAGCACTCATCAACATAAACGAGTGCCTTGTGACATAGTCATGTGCATAGTATTTTCCTAACAAAATTTTTCCAATAATGTCGGCTAATAATTTGTATTTAATAGAAAAGTTCCTTTTCAGGAGGTGGTTAGGGTTTCCCTTGTTATGACCCATTCTATCTAGCATTTCATAAAATTCACTACTAGATATTTTTATGTCATCTTCACCATTGACAAAACCCAAAATTCCAGATAAGATATCAGGTGTTAGAGAAACCTGATTTCCTGCGACCGATCTAGTAATAGTTGCGGGGTCTTGAATCCTTGCAGTATAGACCCATTCCTTGATTTCCAAGATGGGGAGTTTGATTCTTGTAGACATAAAATTCCGCAGATGTTGTGCCTCAAATAGTTGCAATATATCCTTGAAAATCTGATCTGAATGGCTGAAGGAGTCTATGTCTATGTCAAAACTTGCGTTAAATTTCATTCCACAGAGAATCACCTGTGACACCACCATTTTCCTGCAAAACCGACAAGATCAAGCGCAAGAGATAGGAAATGGAGAAAGCGCGGGATAGAGTAAGATGAAAAACTAATTATAAGTTTTCAGAATTTGAAAAGACAAACTCTGCCCGACAAAAACAACACATCAAACTCTTGTTCGACGAAAATTCTCAAGAAAAATGCATTTCGTCGATCTCCGGGCGACAAAAGTTTTGCGAAAGAAATATATTTCATCGAGCTCTGTTCGATGAAAAGTACTTGAAACTAATTCGTCGAACTTCGTTCGATGAAAGTTTCTAAAAGAAGGTTCATCGATCTCCGTTCGATAAACGATTCACAAAAAGAACACAGTTCGTCGAGCTCCGTTTGACGAAAGGTGTGCAATTCATCGATCTCAGAAACAAAAAATCAAATTAATGATTCTTCATTTATCATGCCTAGCTGATTTAGAAAGAAAAGATGTTTCTTTTCATCTAAGGGTTTAGTGAAAATATCTGCCCTTTGTAAATCAGTAGAAATTAAGACAAGATTAATTTTATTTATGTCTACATTATCTCTAAGAAAATGATGTCTTATTTCTATATACTTAGTCTTACTATGATGGACTGGATTTTGTGCAATTGGTATTACACTAGTATTATCACAAAATATTGTTGAATTATTTAAGTTGTATCCAAAATCCAGTAGCTGATTTTGAATCCACAAAATCTGTGAACAGCAACTGCCAGCTGCAATGTATTCAGCTTCAGTAGTTGAAGTAGAAACATAAGTTTACTTCTTGCAAAACCATGACACAAGCCTATCACCAAGAAACTGACAAGTTCCTGATGTGCTTTTTCTATAAATTCTTCATCCAGCACAGTCAACCTCTGAGAATCCAATTAATTTAAATTCTGACTCTATTGGATACCAGAGTCCTAGATTAGGGCAACCTTTTATATATCTTAAAATCCTTTTTAATAAAATTAAGTGAGATTCTTTGGGATTTACTTGAAACCTAGCACAAATACAGGTAGCAAACATTATGTCTAGTCTACTAGCTGTTAAGTATAATAAGTACCCAATGATAGTCCTATATATTTTCTGATCAACAGGTTTGCTTTATTCATCATTATCAATAATAGCATTAGAGGGCATGGGTGTTTTCATAGCTGAGGAATCTTACATCCCAAATCTTTTAATTAGCTCTTTAACATATTTTGATTGGGATATAAACAATACCATCAGGATTTTGCTTCACTTGTAAACCAAGGAAGTAGGATAGCTCACCCATGCTACTCATTTCAAACTTAGGATGTATTAGGTCAGAAAACCTTTTGCATAGTTTGGAATTAGTAGAACCAAATATTATGTCATCTACATATATTTGAACAAGTAAAATTTCATATTTATGATGTCTAATAAATAATGTTTTATCTACAATGCCCCTACTAAATTTATTTTCTAAAAGAAAACTAGCCAGAGTCTCATACCAAGCTCTTGGAGCTTGTTTAAGTCCATAAAGAGCTTTGTTAATTCTAAAAATATAAGAAGAGTGAGTTGGAGAGATAAAACCTGGGTGTTGTTCAACATAAACTTCTTCTTCGAGCTCTCCATTTAGAAAGGCACTCTTCACATCCATCTAATATACTGTGAATTTCTTGAATGATGCATATGCAAGAAAGATCCTGATAGCCTCCAATCTTGCAACATGAGCAAATGTTTGGTAATAGTCTATGCCTTCCTCCTGTGAATATCCTTGAGCTACCAATCTTATTTTATTTCTTACTATGATTCCTTGAGCATCCAACTTATTCCTAAAGACACACTTGGTTCCAATGACTGGATAGTTGGGATCTTGGAACTAAATCCCAAACTCTACATCTCTCAAACTGATTGAGTTCCTCTTACATTACAATGATCTAGTGGGGATCTTGTTCTGCATCTTTGATGGATTGAGGTTCAATCTGAGAGATAAAACAAGCATGCATCTGATCTTGATTCAATTGATGCATTGTTTGAACACCAGTTGCTATGTCTCCAATCACTTGAGATCTAGGGTGATCTCTAAGTGTGACAAGATCAATAGGTAGAGATGGTTCTTCAACTATTTGTGGTGCTAATTCCTCTGTTGGAATTTCATTTGCCACAATATTTTCAGCATAAATCTCATGATTTTCTTCATCACTATCTTCAGAAATCTGTTGAGAAGGATGTACTGTATCCTCTTGTGTTAGGATTAATTCATCCATTTTCTCACATAGATTTGGTACCTGAAAAGATTCTATGGTAGAGACATTTCTCTCCTTATAAAACATATTAGTCTCATCAAAAGTTACATGTACAGATTCTTCCATTTTAAGAGTAGATTTTTTAAAGACCCTATAATCCTTGCTGACTTGAGAATATACAAAGAAAATTCCTTCTGCAGCTTTGGCTTCAAATTTTCTTAAATGTTTCTTGTTATTGTTATGAATGTAACACTTACAACCAAAAACTTTAAAATAATTTACTTTATGTTTCTTAGATTTAAGTAATTCATAGGGAGTCTTACCCTTAAGTTTATGTATTAAACTTCTATTAAGGACATAGTTTGTTGTGCTTACTTCCCCTGCCCAAAAGAATAGGGGGAAGTGAGCATCTACAAGTAATGTACCAGCAGATTCAATTAGGGTTCTATTTTTCCTTTCAGCTACCTCATTTTGTTGAGGAGTTCTAGGAGCAGAAAAACAATGTCTGATACCTTCCTTCTCACAGAATTCTTGCATCAGAAGAGATTCAAACTCAGTGCCATGATCACTTCTGATCAACGCAATCTGAGTAGAGTACTCAATCTTGATGCTCTTAAGAAAATCTGTAAGAACTTTAAAGTTATCTGACTTATTTCTCAGAAATAATACCCAAGTGAATCTAGAGAAATCATCTATAATAACTAAGGTATATGACTTTCCTCCCAAACTTTGTACAGCAATAGGTCCAAAAAGGTCCATATAAAGTAAATACAAAATTCTAGGTGAATCACTCTTAGAAATGGATTTAAAATTATTTTTGGTTTGTTTGCCTAATTGGCAAGCCCTGTAAAGTCCTTCCTTCTTATAAGAACCAGAAGGAAGTCCTCTAACAAGGTTGTCCTTAAATAGTTTAGCAATAGTCCTAAGGTTTACATGTCCTAATCTTTTATGTCATAAATCATTTGTTTTATTAATTTGATTAAACAAGCAAATTTCTGAATTAGCAGAATTAAAATTAACTAAGTAAATGTTACCTTGTCTAATTCCAGTTAAAACAATTTTGTTTTTATCTGAAGTAATAAAACATGATGACTTATAAAAAGATACTTGATAACCTTCATCACATAACTGACTTATAGAGATGAGGTTATGCTTGAGACCATTCACATAAGATACCTTCCTGAAAGTAACTACTCCAACTTTGACATTGCCATGGCCTTCTGTTTGTCCACAGTTGGAGTCTCCAAAGATTACTTTAGGTCCAAGCTTAGCTTTAAAATCTTCTAGATTTTCTTTGCATCGAGTCATATGTTTTGAGCAACCACTATCCAGATACCATTATTCCTCTATGGTAGGATAGTTCTTTCCCTGCATGAAAAAAATTAGATGTTTTTGACCCAAGTTACCTTGGGTCCTACTTTCTTGATATAATCAGTAGAAATAAAAGAATATTCAGGTTGGTCTTTATAGTCCAATGGATGATATCTTCTAGGAGGAATTATCCACTGAGTAAAAGGATTCTTAAAATTCTATGTTTTATTATATTGTTGAAAAGTAACAAAATTTATGTTATAAAAGTTTGGGTTCGACGAATTAGAATTATTTTGTCGAGCTTCATTCGACGAATAGTACTGATTTCATCGAGCTCGGTTCACAGAATGATAGTATTCATTTTCTGCGTTCCACGTTCGTCGATCTCTATTCGATAAATCATATTTATTTCGTCGAGCACTAGCTGTTAAGTAGTTATACCAAAATTCTTGTTCAGAGTTCGTCGATCGTCGTTCGACGAATAATATTGATCTCGTCGATCTTGGTTCGACGAATTTTGTTGAACATAATTTTTATGAAAATTTTAGTTTCTTTAGGCTTTTTATTTTGTGAAACCTCAGTATCGTTTTCTAAATTTTCTAATTTCTCTTTTCCTTTTTCAGAGATAAATTTAATAGGTTTGGTTAAAATACTTTTTTGCATAAGATGAGGTTGACTTAATGAAGCTCCCAAGCCTAATTTACCATTCTGTTTGGCATTGACTATGCTTGTGATATTCATCAATTTGATGTTTCTCCCATTAAGTGACTCTTTAAACTTCTTTGCCTCAGATAATTTATTTTCTAATAAAACTATTTGTTCCTTAAGAATTTTTAAGTCTTCCTTAAGTTTAGTATTTTCAGATGACAAGTTGTTCATTTCAGTTAGTTTGTCTCTGAGAAGTTTTATTTCCTTCTCAGATTTTGTTAAGTCATTACATAATAATTTAAAATCTATTTTAAATTGATCTGAAGTAAAATCAAATGAGGAGATTACCTGATCTTCTTCAGAATCTGATTCTGACTCAGAATTGCTGCATGATGCATTGATTGCCATCAAGCATACTTCCTTAGCCTTTGCTTCTTCTTCATCTTCACTTGTGCTAGATGAAGATTCAGATTCTATATCACTAAAAGTTTCAGCAACAAATCCTCTCTCCTTCTTCTTGTGTTTACTAGAAGAAGGTTTGTTGAAGTGCTTCTTAGAGTCTTTTTCTTTATTCTTGACTTCATTTGATTATCAGGACACTTTGGAAGAATGTGTCCTGGCTTCCTACAACCATAACATACAATTTCTTTAGTTGGTGACCTATCGTACCTTGGTTTGTCTTCATTTATGGAAGATCTTCTCCTAGAGTCTTTCCTTGCCATTTTATAGAATCTCTTAGCCGAGACCCATAAGATCTTCATTCCCTGGAGATTTTTCTTCTTCCTCAGTAGCTTGGAAATCAATACTTTTCTCTTTCCTTACTTGGGGTGAAGACTTCTGTTCAGCTTCTCTGGTTCTGATGAGCTGCTCATAAGATTTGAACTTGCCCAACAGGGTCTCTGTTGTAATCTCATTTAAACTTCTGGCTTCTTTGATTGGCCAGATCCTTGAATCCCATGTGCTAGGGAAACACATGAGGATCTTATCATTGACTTCTGTCAATGTGATGTCATTCTCGAAGGTTTTCAACTTATTGATAATGGCATTGAGTCTTGTGTACAACTCAGCGACTGATTCAGATTATCCCTTCTTGAAATTCTCATATTGAGAGATCAAGTGGGATCTTTTGTCATTTTTCTCATCAGCAGATCTAGCAACCATTGTGTTGAGGGAGTTCCAAATGTCCCTTGCTGAAGAGCATTTAGCAACCTTCTAGAAAATGTCAGTTGACATTGTTTGAGCTAAGATGTTCATAGCTTTGGCATCAGTAATCTTTGCTTTCTTCTGTGTTTTTGTCCATTCTGGAGGTGGTACAGCACTTGCACTTGTTGTTGCCACTGGTAGAGGTGGACCTGTCAAGATGGAGTTGTAGATGTCTTCATCAATAGAGTCCATATAAAGCCTAATCATTGTATTCCATAGTGCAAACTTATTTATATTGCACACAGGAGGTCTAGTGCTTGAATATTTCTTATTCTGTGCCATGATAAATTTCTAGGTAAAAATAAAATCTATCGGATCTTATGGTTCAGGTGTTAACCTGTAAACCCAAAGAACCTACCCTCTGATACCAATTGAAAGTAAGGGATAGATCTATGTTACACTAGAGGGGGGTGAATAGTGTATTTTAAAAACTTTAATTTATTTTTATAGCGGATTTAAAGTAAGTGATATATATGTATGTATAAAGCAAAAAATCACAGCATACAAATAAGAAAGAATAACAATCACAGATGACACAAGAAAATTTATAGTGGTTCCCCAATAAACTTGGGTACATCCACTCTTCTACCACCCTAGTAGGAATCCACTACAGGTTTTTGATCAGGTGCCCTGCCACCACAAGATCTATTTTCTAAGGGAGATCTAGCAACCCTTTGAGCTTTTGACCAGATGCCCAAAAACCAACTTAAGTCTTTTGATCAGGTGACTTAGAAACCAAGAGGTTAACTTTTGAAGGGATTTATAACCCTGTACGCACTTTAAAAAGGTAAATTAAAGAAAATGATGATGTTGTCTTCTCTCAACAGTCTCTGAGAAGACTAAGTTGATGATGCAAAAGGCTCCCCCTGATTTGTGTAGAGATTGTGATCAGGAGAGGGAGACTTTTCTTCAGGGTGTAGGTCTTCAAGAGCAATATTTCTCTCCAGTAGAAATTTCAGACTGATGTAAAATTTGATTGTCTCTTGGAGAGTAGAAAGCTAGTTACAAAAACTCTGTGTTTGTCTATGTTCATATGTCTATCTGTCTGAATCTGTAAGCAGTAATTTTTATGAATATATTGTTTGAGAAGATTTCAAGCATTTGAAGTTTTGAAAACATTCCTTGAATAGATCTTGAGATCCTCTAAGAATTTGTAACGGTTGTATTCAAATATTTAGAATAAAAACATTCCTTAACTACCTTATTGATTAAGTAAAATATTAACTCTATGATCAATCCATATTTTAATGCTGCTAGGAATGGCTATATTCTTAAAGAATATTTAGCATTAAATACCAAAGAATAATTGACTGAAATTAAGCTGTTAAAAATATTCTGCTTCTGAAAATAAAATCATTTGAATACTGTAGAGAATTAGTCGAACTGAACAAAACTTTCATCGATCTGAGCTTGGAGTTCGTCGAACTGAATCTATTATTCGTCGAACTAAGCTTGGCTATCCTCGAGCTGAATCTACAAAGCTGAGATCAGAGTTCGTCGAACGGAGCTCAGCTTTCGTCGAGCTAAACCCAGAGGAAGAACTCTGAGTTTGTCGAGCTGAGCTCGTCAATCGTCTAACTGCGCTCAGCTTTCGTCGAACTGATTTCTGCATTCGTTGAACTATTTTTCTCTGGAGTTCTTCTAAAGTAGCAACCCTGAAAAGAATAACCTATGACCCTAGTCTATACATGTTGGGTCAAACTAATCATCTTAACCAAGTGATAGTGATCCTAGCCCAAATCATTAATAGGGTTCCAACAGTTTAGTCATGACAGTTTCGATGAATAAGACTCTGATTCGTCATATATCGCCTTGATACTTGCACGGTTTCTCTAGCTTGATTCGTCGAGTATTCACGTGTTATTTTGATGAATTTTTTTGATTCGTCGAGTATCGACGTATATACTCGATGAATATCATTTTCTTCGATTTATTTCCTTTAAGTCTTGTTCGGCTAATCTTCGGTTATCGACTAGTTCGGTAGTCTATATAAATACGATTTATACAGTAAACTGGAAATAGAACTGTTCATTCTTCAAACCTAATCGAGCGACGAGATCTTCTTCTACCTGACGGAACGGTTCCGCCAAGGCCGCGATCGCCGCTCGTTGCCGCCGACCGCCCGACATGCTATTATCATCAGAAATTGTTTCCAAGGCATCGTCTTTGTGACCTCCACCTCTCCTTCATCGCTAGATACAAACTATTTTGGGTTTTCTTGTTCCATTTCCGCTGCACACAAATGTTATGATGTATAGAAAAACCCAACAGTGGTATCAGAGCCAGGTTGATGCGATGATCATTGTTTTAGAAGTTGCTAAATACATTGTGTGTAGATCTGGAAATTTTAGAAGTGTTCTAAATGCTCAAATCTATTCCCGGAACACCGCCAGGGGCACGGCCCCTTAGAACCCCACCAGGAGCGCATATGATTTTGTTGTGATATCTTTGTTACTCCTTACCAGTAATCGTCCCTCTTATTGGTTTATGAAACCAAATGTGTCAGATTTTGAATCTTACATAGAGAGACAAGCTTATCTACTGTATAAGTGGAGTTAGTGTTGTTCATGTCCAGTGCATGTAAATCTGAAGATTTAGAAAGGTTCTAAATATTCAAATTTTGCCCAGTTCATCAAGTGTTGAGTATTTTATTGTGCACATCTGGGATGTATTTTGATTATGATTACTGTAAGTTTTATTTTGTGGATGTGCACATTGGTTAATTATTAACCATGATTAAGTGTTAATCAAGTGTCTTAAATCCCTTATATAATATTAAGTATTCGGATGCCTTCTAATGGATGATACTCTTCCTGCCTCGATCGATGAAGTGTGGGATTGGCAAAGCAAGGTGCATTAATCTATCTGGGTAAGGGTGCGAGCGGATAATTGTGATATCTCACTATCGATGTCGGGTCAAACTTAACTAGGTGACCTCAAAGGTTGAGTGCCCAGAGGAATAGGGTTGGCATGCACCATATGATGGATGCAAATAAGGAATTATTCACCAACCATGCAGGAGTTTCATGATGATGCAATCAACAAGTGTTTCCTACCTAAATAACTATACTGTGATAGAAAATCCAATGAACTCATAGTGTTGGTGAAATATGGATCTTGTACACTAAGAGAGTTGCTCGCTTTAACTCTCAGAATTGATATTAAGGGTTATATGTTTGATTAAAATAGTGGGAGTATATTTTAATTAAAGTCCTAATTGAAATAGAAATGTATTTTGAAATGTAGTACTAAATTTTACTTTGCTAACTTCTTGTAGAATTTTCATGGCAAGTGGATCTCATTCCACCTTATCCCTTAGAGCCATACTTGAGAAGGATAAACTGAGTGGGATGAACTATTTGGACTGGTACAGAAACCTAAGAATTGTTCTCAGGAAAGAGCATAAGCGCTATGTTTTGGAAGAGGAGTCTCCTGAAGAGCCAGCTGGGAATGCATCCCGATCTGACAAAGATGCTTATAAGAAGTATCAAGACGACTCCTTGGACGTCGAATGCCTCATGTTGGCAACCATGAACTCTGAGCTTCAGAAGCAACATGAGAACATGTGTTGCAAAAAAATTGATGAGCATCTCAAGAAAATGTTTCAAGGGCAGGCTCGCCAAGAGAGGTTTGACGTCACTAAGGCGTTGTATTAGTGTAAGATGGGAGCTCGAGACCTAGTAGGGACTCACGTACTCAAGATGATTGGGTATATAAAGAACCTTGAGAGGCTAGGATTATCTCTAGGCTAAGAGTTGGCTAGAGACCTGATCCTGCAATCGTTGTCGGACAGTTATGAGCAGTTCATCTTGAACTATAATATGAATAAAATAGACAAGACACTGCCCGAGCTCCTATACATGTTAAGAACTGCAGAAATCAATATGAAGAAGGTCAAGCATGCTAGTCCCATACTGATGGTGCATAAAGTCATGGACAAGTCCAAGGGTTTCAAGAAGAAGAAGGTAGGACCTGAGTCATCTCTTGAGCCCAAGACTTCAGCACTAAAAAAAGAAAGGCTTGGTGAAAGAAGGGAAATGCCACCACTGTGGCAAGACTGGTCATTGGAGGAGGAATTATACTTCTTACATTGAGGGTCTGAACAAAATGAAGGGAGGTATTATAATACCCCTTTTTTTGCTACGCTACTGGGTCTTACGCCCAGAACTGCATTTTTGCAGTGACACCGACACTTGGGTGGGTCACCACTACAAAATGCCGATTTTGTCAGCATTGACAATCATTCAAGAAGTAGAAGTTTACAGATAAAAGTCTATAAGTCAAGTCCACAAATCACATATAATCTATGAAATAGAAATCATAGCTAGTCCACCTAATAAACATAAGTACTGAAATAGATCAGTATAGAAGGAATATAAATGGGCTTATGCCCGGTACATCAACTCCTCAATACACCACTCTCGCGGAAGCTAAGTAAAAACTAATCACTACGGAGCCGGAGGCTGGTGCTCCCGTACAAGACTTGCCCACCTCCATGTGTACCGTACTTTGATGGTGTTGCATCCGCTATTGCTGCTCCCTATCCCCCATCTAGAGTCCCTGAAATGTTTGGTTCGCTGACCTTTAGTCAAAAGACTAAGCCTAATTTCCCCCACCCCTCCCCAGTGGCTCCTAGGCACCGTGCGGGAGGAATGATAGGAAAGCTATGATGGTGGAGAGTAGGAACAAAGCAGATGATGGTGAACCTATTCTAGTAGGTATATTGTAACAACTATAGAACTATAAAGGAAAAGCAAGCTAGCAGTTCTATAATAAGTAAGCAGTAATATAGATAAGTAGGGTAGAGCAGTAAGCGAATGAAAGGTAAACTAAGAAATAAGTAACCTTAACTTGTATGAATGTCCATAAAAACTTATAAGTTAAGGGGTCTTTTGCAAGGCTCCCATTATATAAAAAGTCTCATACCAATTTATATGATGGGGTGTCAGGTTGTATGCAAGTATGAGTGTTGTGTTATGTTATCCATGATTCATGCAAGTATAACACACGCACACGACTCTATGCGCACAGACCTTTAGTTCTGTTGGAACTCAGTTCGGGCGGTTAGCCAAACTAGCCGCTGCGGTCTGTCGAGCCAGTCTTCAAGCGGGTAGCCTCAGCGGGCTGTTGGGATGATTTAGTATGTTGGAAATCAGTTCGAGCGGTTAGCCAAACTAGCCACAGCGGCTTATCCTGTCGGTCTTCTAGTGGATGTCCTCAGCGGACTGTTTGGTTGAGGTTTTTAGTAGAAGTCACAGTGTTCTGTCCAGTGTGTGCCTCAACGGTTAGGTGACAAGCCGCAACAGTCTTGTGAAGTCGTGAAGCTCTGGTCCAAGGCTATCCACTCAGCGGTCTAGTGGCAACCCGCAGTAGGCGGTCAGATGTCTTGCCGCAGCTTCACCGTAATGGTTAGCCGCACTGCGGATTGTTGGTTATCCATAGGTGCGGCTTAGCGGCTTGTCTGGCGGCCTTTATCTTGTGTATGGAGGTTATAATGTTATGGCTTGTATAGTGAGCGGTTTGTGTATGTCAAACCGCTAAGTCTGCTCGGCTTGTATTTAGTCCCACATCGTGTGTTGTATTCTCTCATCTCTCCCGTTTTCTATAAATAAGTGGGCACACCTATGTATTACTAACTTTTTTGGAGCAATAAAATTTGCGGTTATTTACCTCTTGTTCGCATTTCTTCTCATTTTTTACTTGGTATCAGAGGAAAACTGGTCCTTTTGCTCAAAAATTGTTTCGTAATTTTTGTGGTTTATTTTTTGAAACCGCGCAGGTTGTCATTTTTCTGTCCCTCCCTTCTTCTGGTTTTGTCCGGCTTCTTCCCTCCTGTTCTTGCTTTCTGGTCGCGCGGTTTCCCCTTATTCGCGCGGTCTCGTGCTCTTATTCCTTTTGTGCGGATTCTCTGCCCTTAAGTCGCAGCATTTCCCCTGTTACTGGTGTGTTGACACCGAGATCGGGCGGCTTGTTATTTCTGTTCGTGCGGATTGTTCTCTGGTTGCCTGACCATGCAGTTTTTTCCTTGTCCGCGCGGCTTGCTTGCTTTCTTCATGGATACTCTGTCGTCTTCTGTGACTTTCCCTGCTCCTTTCTCTCATTCTTCTCCCTCTGTTTCTTCTTCAGGTAATTTGGATACTTTGTCCAAGCTTACGGGCCCAAATTATCCTGACTGGAGTGTAGCTTTTATCTTCCTTTTACGTTATCAACGTAAGCGCTCTCACTTGACTGATGACCCTCCTCCTGTTGGCTCTACTGCTTATGATGATTGGGACGCTTCTGATGCCTTTGCCCGTACTTCGTTAGCCAACAATTTGTCTGATGAGTGTCTTTCTGTCATTTGACATGATCAAACGGTCAAAGCCGCGTGGACTTATGTAGCTGCTTTATATTCTAAAGGGGCTCAGACTTCGCATATCTACACTATATATGATGACCTCTTTGATCATCATGTTATGACCTCTGCTGCAGCTTATCAGGAGGTGCAGAGTCTTGGGGTTGAACTTCTTCAACTTCATTCTGCTTATGCTGATTCTGCCAAGAAGTCTACTGCATCTCTTTCCACTTCGGGTGCTGCTCAGTTAGCTACCACGGGTAGGTGACTTATTTACTCTGGTGCTACCACTCATATGACCGTGAATTCTCAACTTTTTTCTTCTCTTACAACGAGTAACCACTTAACTCCTATTCTTATTATTGATGGTTCACCGTCCCTGATTCACGGGTCTGGCACTGTGAATGTTACTTCTTCTCTTTAGCTTCGGGACACTCTCTATGTTCCCAACTTTCCCTGCAATCTTCTTTCTGTTACTACTCTTTGTAAGCAGTTCGACTGTGAAGCAATTTTTAGTGCTTCTACTTGTGCCTTTCATATTCCTCAGTCCAAGGAGATGATAGCTACTTGGACTGAGAGCGGCGGCTTGTTCTATCTTGATACTTCTTTTGCTTTCTCTACCTCCTCTTCTCTCCTTAAGTGGTATCTTCGACTTGGATATCCTCCTCCTCGAATCCTCTATCAGTTACTGCCTGATTTACCTCGGGGAGATCCTTCTCTTCATTGTGACGCTTGTTAGTTTGGGAAACATCATCGTTCTACTTTTCCTGCTTGCCAAGGACGCAGTTCTTCTCGTTTGTTTGATATTGTACATTCTGATATATGAGTTCCTGCTCCTACTCAAACTTTCGGTAGGGGTAGCTTATATTTTGTGAAATTTATTGATGATTTTTCCCGCTCTACATGGTTATATTTGCTGCGTGAATGTTCTAAACTTTATTCTATTTTCACTACTTTTATAATGAGATTCATACACAGTTTGCTACTTTTATTAAAATCCTTCGGTCTGATAATGCTAAGGAGTACTTTAGTCATCAGTTTACATAATTTTGTACTGATCATGGTATTGTTCATCAAACCACTTGCCCTTATACGTCGCAACAAAATGGTGTTGTTGAACGGAAAAATCATCATCTGCTTGATGTGGCTCGAAGTCTTCTTACTCAGATACATGTTCCCAAGTTTTATTGGGGGCATGCGGTTCTTCTCTCATGCTTTCTTATTAATCGTGTTCCCTCCTCTATTATCAGTGGGAAGACTAATTTTTCAATCCTGCATCCTAATGCGAACCCTTTTCCTTTGCCTCCTCGTGTCTTTGGGTGCACTGCCTTTGTTCATTCTCCTTCTTCTACTCGTGATAAATTGTCGCCTCGCTCGATTAAATGTATCTTTCTGGGCTATTGTCCAACTCAGAAAGGATATAGGTGTTATGATCATGTTCTCTGCCGGCAGTATGTATCTGTCGATGTCACTTCCTTTGAGACTGTTCCATTCTTTTCTCTGTCCTCCTCTGTTCTTCCTTCTTCTGATGTTTCAGTTCCTTATCCTCTTATTTCTGCACCTTGTCCTGAGCCTGCTATTTTTCCTTCTTCTTCTTATGACTCTCCTGCTCTTCCTTCTTCCACTGTTGAGCCGCTTCCCATGGTTCCTAGTTTGCCTGCCTCACCTTCGGATGGATCTACGCAAGTAGACAGGGCTGACCTTGATCTTCCTATTGCTCTCAAGAAAGCTGTTCTATCATGCACTCAGCATCCTCTTGCTGGTGTGGTGTCTTACACCAGCTTGTCTCCTCGGGCGCAGAGTTTTGCTTTTTCTCTCTCGGCCAATGTTATTCCAGCATCTTATCATGAGGCTCTGATTATTCCACATTGAAAATCTACTATGGATGAGGAGATGAAAACTCTGACTGAACGGGGTACCGTGTCTCTTGTGCCTACTCCTCAGGATGCTGATGTGGTTGGCTGTCGTTGGGTCTTTGTAATCAAGTACCTTCCTGATGGTACTGTTGATCGTTAAAAAGCACGTCTAGTAGCCAAAGGATTTACGCAGACTTATGGTATGGATTTCTTTGATATGTTCTCTCCTGTTGCCCGGATTACTATGATATGTGTTCTCTTTTCAGTGGCTATGAACAGAGATTGGGAAATGTCTCAGTTAGATTTCAAGAATGCCTTTCTTTATGGAGATTTGAACGAGATAGTTTATATGGAGCAACCTCCTGGGTATGTTGCTCAGGGGGAGTCTCAAGTGTATAAGTTGAAGAAAGCCATCTATGGTCTTAAACAGAGTCCGAGAGCCTGGTTTGAAAAGTGTAATGAGGTTATTTCTATTGTTGGATTTGTTTGGAGCGCTGTAGATCACTATTTGTTTATTCGGAAAACCTCGTTTGGGCTGGTTATTCTTACAGTGTATGTGGATGATATACTTCTTACTGGGGATGATAGGAAAGGTATTGATATGACAAAGAAGTGTCTGCTCCGGCATTTTGTTACGAAGGATATGGGGTCTCCTAAGTACTTTCTGGGGATTGAGATATCTCGAAAACCTGGTTCTATCGTTCTTTCACAGAGGAAGTATGCTCTGGATCTTTTACAAAAGACAAGTCTTCTTGGAACTAAACCTGCCCGGTCTCCTATAGCTTTCTGAGATGACAAAAGCTAGAGTGAGTCTTCTCCTCTTCTTGAAGATATCACGAGGTACAGACGTCTTGTTGGTAAACTCATTTATCTGACAGTTACTAGACCAGACATCTGCTATGCAGTTGGAAAAGTAAGTCAGTTTATGCAAGCCCCTTGGGATTGTCATATGCAGTCAGCTCTGAAGATTCTTGAATACGTGAAAGGTGCACCAAGTAAAGGGCTCTTGTTCCTGAAAAAGGGACATTTAAAAGTAGAGACTTATTCTGACGCGAGCTACGCAGATGATAAGGGCGACAAGAAGTCAACATCAGATTTATGCACTTTTGTTGGAGGAAATCTAGTCAGTTGGAAGGGCAAGAAGTAGGATGTGGTTGCTAGATCGAGTGCAGAAGCCGAGTATAGAAGCATGGCTTTGACTGCTTGTGAACTGAAGTGGCTTCGAACTCTCTTACTGGATCTGGGAGAGTTTTATGATCACCCCTACCAATGCACTGTGATAATAAAGCAGTTATCTACATTTCAAAGAATCTGGTCCTTCATGAGAGAACGAAGCATATCGAGGTTGATTGCAACTTTATTAGAGAAGAGATTCTGAAGAATCAGATATGCACTCCTTTCATTACTTCTAATAAAGAGCTGGCTGATTACTTCACAAAACCGGTTACTTCATTCATAGAGGTTTGTGGAAAGCTGGGCATGGTTGACATATATGCTCAAGCTTGAGGGGGAGTGTTGGAACTCGGTTTGGGCGGTTAGCTGAACTAGCCGCCATGGTCTGTCAAGCCAGTCTTCTAGGGGGTATCCTTAGCGGGCTGCTGGGATGATTCAGTATGTTGGAAATCAGTTCGGGCGGTTAGCCAAACTAGCCGCAGCGTCCTGTCCTGCCGGTCTTCTAGTAGATGTCCTCAGCGGACTGATTGGTTAATGTTTTTAGTAGAAGACGCAGTGTTCTGTCAAGTGTGCGCCTCAGCCGTTAGGTGACAAGCCGCAACGGTCTTGTGAAGTCGTGAAGCTCTGGTCCAAGGCTATCCTCTCAGCGGTCTGGTGGCAACCTGCGGTAGGCGGTCAGATGTCTTACCGCGGCTTCACCGTAATGGTTAGCCACACTGCAGATTGTTGGTTATCCGCAGGTACGGCTTAGCGGCTTGTCTGAAGGCCTTTCTCTTGTGTCTAGAGGTTGTAATGTTATGGCTTATATAGTGAGTGGTTTGTGTATGTCAAACCGCTCAGTCCGCTCGGCTTGTATTTAGTCCCACATCGTGTGTTGTATTCTCTCATCTCCCCCTATTTTCTATAAATAAGGGGGCACACCTATGTATTACTAACTTTTTTGGAGCAATAAAATTTGCGATTATTTACCTTTTGTTCGCATTTCTTCTCATTTTTTCACTAGTTCTCCCATTTTGGAAGCTAGCATCACTCCCAGGAGCCTCCACCATAGACAACGGAGATAGTGGGTTGGGCCACCCCACTTCTAGACGGGTATTCACACTACCAAGCCTATCTCTTATGTATGCCTCTGAAGGCCACACCAGAGTCTCCACGTACTATGCTGACCCACCGCCAGTCTTTTCCTTAGCTAAGTGTAAACCACACCTGCGGATTCATCGTATTGACGTCGGTGTGAATGACCATCAAATTCTGAATACCCACCGCTTTATGCACATGCAACCATGAATTTTCCCGAGCCATCAACTCCTCGGACTAACCTTTCCGTTACAACTACCTTCTAAGCCTTCGACTCGCCGGGCTAACTTGCCCGTTTTCACACTGAGCCTACCGCTCGGATAACCCAAACAAGCTAACCTCCTGAGTCACCGGGGTGAGTGAAAGTGAAGTCTTAGTATATCTAATTGATCTTTAACATTTTAATCTTATGATTTAAGGTTAACCTTGGACTGCTCAGGGCATTCCCTGTGAAGGGATCTCGGGGGAACTAGGAACTACGATGGGATGAAGTCTAAAGCTCCCTTTCGCAAGGTACTTATTATTATTGGTAACTACCCATGTTTCCAAGCTTTCCTGATTTTACACTTGATTTAAACCTAAGTGTATCTAGACATCTTCCAGGGAAAAGACGATCTATCGTCGATCCCGAGCTCAACTCTGCCCTTGCACAACAGGGCTCACACAACCTACCTTATTTTGGTGACCCTACTTATTTTCACCCAGACCAGGTACACCAACCATCTCATCATCTCATACAAAAGCTCACATGTTACCCTACTTCTACAGCTTTATACTTTGTGCAGACCTATTGAGCTACATGGCGTGCATGCATGGTGACCCCTCCAATTATTCATCCAAATGACCTAACATTATTACTAGGAGTCTATCAAGATAATTTAAGCTTAAATCAAGAAGATAATATTTTTCCTAATTTATTTATCATTTATTATATTTTCCTAAAAATTAAGCCAACAATGTTTTTGAACATCAAGTATAGTTTTCTGACCAGGCATGGTCTTAACAAAATTATGATAGGTTAATATTATCAAAATAATAGTAAATACCCAAAAATCCCAATTTTTCAAAATGAATTTGACCATCACTAATTTATTGAATAAACAACTACAATATTTGGATATTTAGGGGGAAAATAGAATTATTCAACCAAAAATTATAGGAAAATTTCCAGATGACAAACATAAGCAGGAGAGACTATTGACCAATATTATTATTTTCCAAGCTTATTTGGTCACATAACTAAATCATTTAAAACAAATCAATATTAGGCACCTTGTGAAGCAACCCATATAGGAAGTCCAATAATTATATAAAAATTCATAGAGCTCATGAATGACTTAAAAGGTCCTCTTACCAAATTGCATAAGTTTTCAATAAGTAAATATCTCTTAATAAATTCTTTAATGATTTGGGAAACTACAAGGGTTGTGAATGAAGTATCTCAAATACTAATCTAAAATTGACACTAAAATTCCAGAGCTTAATAGAAATATTATTTGGTCATTGCCTAAATATCAAGATCATCCAAAGTCCTATGATGTAGTAATAAAATCAAGTGTAAAAGTTCCCTAAACAGTCCTAAGTTGTCACAAGGAGGATGTAAACTCTAAAAGTCCTAGAATTACTTCCTAGGGTTATTCACCATCCTAAGATCGCATGGACTAAACTCCAAGTGCATAAAAGGACATCACCCTATTATCTTCACAAACCCCCAAAGTTCAACCTTAGGGTTTGAACTAGGGTCCTAGGGCAAATCCACCATAATCCACCCAAGACTCCAAGTGAGGGTGTTTTAACTGACCTTGAGGCTCTGGCCAAAGTCTCATCCCCTTTGGGTGAGAATTGGCCCCACCTTGCCCCAAGCACCCTCTTGCCCTAATTTATCCTTAAGAGACCAATCTTTGGTCTTACTAAAACCTATGCAAACCATCCCTAAATGGGTTGATATTTTTACCAAAGACATATATTGACTCTAAGGACCATCCACCAAAATTATTGTTGGTTTTGAGGTCATTAGACCCCTAAAATAATTCTTACCTATTATATTAAATTTTTACAAAAACTTTAGGAAAGTATTTTCCAAAAATTGCCATTTTTGGATATATCAGAGACATAAGTGAGACTAAGCTATGACCCAAATTTCAAAGCATTTGGATGAGTGGTTTAGTGGGGGCACTCAGATTTGTCTCTGGTCAAGCCTATATATAGGCTGCACCATATGGAGTGTTGTGGTCAGACCATAGATCCAAATTGGTTAAAACCAATTTTAAATTAAACTAGACATCAAAGACTATAAATTTCATATAGAACAATGTTCCTTATAAGGCCTTTAAGTATTTTTAATATATCAAAACATCCACTGCATTTTATGCAACAGAATTGAATTAAATGAAATATATTTAATTGATCCTGCAAGAATCTTGGCGCAAGGATGGATGGGATCTGTTCATCGTCCCCGTGAAACCGACGGCTTATAGTAGCCCGTCCTGGGCAGTTTTGGGAGGTGATTTCCCGGTCACCTGAGCGCCTCCCTGGCCGTCCAATGCCACCACCACCTTCGTTGAGGTGGAGGCCGGCGAATGGCAATGGTAGGCCGGCCGGAGGTGGCCGGAATCGGGATTTAGGCATGAATTTAAAGCTCCAAAACAAGAGTTTTCGGCTTAGCCGATTTGGGGTCAATTGATTCCAAACCGTGCGGCCAATGGGTAGAGATCTATCCACTAAGAAAGAGGAGAGGGATAGGACCTTTTAGGAGGCGTGAAGCCTTGCCCATCGACGGGACGCCATTGTCGAATTTTGAAGCTTCGGGTGCTCTGCAACAGTACATCATAAGGGCTCGAATTCTTCAGGGAAAAGGTGGAAATGGATGTTGGGGGTATAGGAAAGCTTTTAAAATGCTCAGTTGGGGAGAGGAATGGCCATGGCTTCAATGCCATTATTGGCCATGAATGGTGGTTCTCGGCCATTGCTTGGGGGGTGAATCTAGGTTTAACTGGCCGGGAAATGGCTGAAAACTCCTCCTCTCCCCCATGGGAGTTGAATGCATCCATTAATTGGGAGCTTGAGGGGCTTCATCTTCCCCACCATTGATGGCATCATTCTCTCTCTCTCCTTCTCTCTCCTCCATTAAAGGACAAATGGAGTTTTCTCTCTCCTAGTCAGCACTTTAAAAAAATGAGTGGCATTTTGGATAATTATAAACCTCATGAGGCTAGTGGACCACCTAAAATGGGCTTAGCCCAAGTGGATTGGGCTAGGTTAGGCCAACTTGAGCTAGTTTGACTTAAACCTAGGTTGACTTGACTTTGGTCAAATTGGCCTTTGGGTTGACACCATCAGATCCTTAGTGACTCATTGGCCTCTCCTAAGGTCTAGGAAGGGTTGGGTAGGGTTGGTTGGGCACCTTGGAGACCACTTGACCCTTAGTTAGGGAACATTGACCATTTTAGGGCTAGGGTTGACTTTGGTCAATTTAGCCTCTTTGGTTGACCCCAATGGGTCCTTGGTGACCCATTCGCCACCCTTAGGGCTTAGGAAGGTCTAGGTGGGTCCCTTTGGCTAAGGGGGGGGGTCAATTGACCATGTGTGAGCTTTGTTTTACATAATTAGGGTTTGGGTTGACTTTGGTCAACTTTACCCTTTTGGTTGACCATAATGGGTCCTTGGTGACCCATTGGCCTCCCCTAGGGTTAGGGGTGCCATTTTAGGGTCATGGAATTAAGGTGAAACCCTATAGCCAAACCCTAGGCCTGGTGACTAGGTTAAGCTATTTACAAACCAAGGTGATATCCACCTCCATACCTTAGCTTACTTTGGGTTTTCTTGGGTTTTCTAGGGTTTGTCATGACCTAGTCATGACAAAACCACTCTTGAGGGTCTAGTTGTTTGAGGGATGTTACAGGTATGACTTCCGCTTCTAGTATTTATATCATAGAGATAAACATTTCTGCTCCTTCATCTTAGGTATTGGATATCAGATGTGGTTCTCATATTTGTATAAATGTGTAGGAACTGGGAAGGAGAAGATTGCTGAGTAAAGGAGAGGTGGACCTGCGTGTTGGCAATGGAGCAAGAGCTGATGTTGTCATCGTAGGAGTTTACCGTCTTTCTTTGTCCAGTGGCTTATAATAGAGTTAGATAATTATTATTATGTTCCTTCCATAACTAGAAACATTATATCTATTTCATGTTTGGACATGATTAGATTTTCTTTTATTATTAAGAATAATTATTGTTCTATATTTAACAATGATATTTGTTATGCTATAGCCCAGATGTTTAATGGTTTATATGTTTTGAACTTAGACCATCAGATCTATAATATAGAAAATACTAAAAGATTAAAAACGAATGAATCGAACCCTACATACCTTTACCATTGTCGTTTGGGCCATATAAATGAGAAATGCATATCCAAACTCCATAAAGATGGACTGCTAGACTCATTTGATTATGAATCATTTGAGAGATGTGAATCATGTTTATTAGGCAAGATGACTAAAGTACCTTTCACTGGTTTTAATGAGAGGGTTGATGATCTCTTGGGTATAGTACATAGTGATATATGCGGAACCCCATGAGTTATATGGATATAATTGGGTACTTCTACTTTGTTACATTTACTGATGATTTCAGTAGGTACGGATACATGTATCTTATGAAGTGTAAATAAAAAAATGTTGAAAAGTTCAAAGAGTTTAAGAACGAAGTAGAGAACTAACTGGGTAAGAGGGTTAAAGCACTCTGATCTGATCGAGGTGGCGAATACCTGAGTCATGAGTTTCGTGATCATCTAAAAGAGTGTGGTATTGTATCACAGTTCACTCCACCCAGAATGTCACAGCATAATAGTGTGTTTGAGTGGAGGAATCGTACTTTGTTAGACATAACACGGTCAATGATGAGTCATGCAGATCTGTCTGTTTCCTTTTGGTGTTTTGTTCTAGAAACTGTTGCTTGTATGCTAAATCGTGCTCCTATGAAAGCGGTTCTAAAGACACCATATAATATATGGACTGAGAAGCGTCCTAGTATGTCTTTCATTAAGATTTGGGGTTGTGAGGCATGCGTGAGATGTTAAATGCCAATAAGCTGGAACCTAAGTCGGATAAATGTTATCTTGTGGGGTATCCTAAGGAAACTAAAGGGTACTATTTCTACCTACCGTCTGAGGATAAAGTATTTGTCACAAGGACTGGTGTCTTTCTTGAGAAAGAGTTCTTAAGTAGAAAGACTATCAGGGTAGAACTTGAAGTTTAAGAACCACAAATCGTGAATGAACCGGATTTGGAACTTGAGCAAGGACTACAAGTTGTTGTGGCTAGAGAGCCTGCTCAAGAAATACAAGTACTATGTAGATCTGGTAGACCAAGATTTGAGCACGAGAGATATGGATTTCTTGTTTCTCAAAAAGGTAATGTGTTGCTTATGGATCATGATGATGAGCCTACAACCTACCAAGAGGCTATGAGTGGACCGGACTCCAAGAAGTGGCTTAAAGACATGAAATCTGAAATGGACTCCATGTATGCAAACCAAGTTTGGACCTTGGTGGAACCACCTAAAGGGGTACGACCCATAGGGTGCAAGTGGGTCTTCAAGAAGAAGACCGATATGGATGGGAATGTACAGACAATCAAAGGGCGACTAGTCGTTAAGGGTTTCAGACAAATTCATGGAGTTGACTATAATGAGACCTTTTCCCCTGTTACTATGGTTTAGTCCATAAGAAATCTCCTTGCTATTGCTGCATATTAAGACTACGAGATCTGGCAGATGGATATCAAAATGGCTTTTTGTTGGGTACATAGGAAAATGTGTACCTGATTTGAAGTAGCCTCACTTAGCTCAATGATATACATCAAGGTGTATTTGATGTTATTTCGAGTTTATATGTGTAGGTTAAGAATTTGTTAAAATGCAGAAAAAGTTTCTTAAGTCCATGTTGCTTGGTATTGTATCCACAATGTACCTGATTTGAAGAAGCCCTTGGATCAGCTAAGGTGAATTGACATTATATTTGATCATTTGTCTTCAAGTTGTGCTTGCAGTTATTTCACTCTAAGTACACACCAATGTCAGGGTACAGTGGGTCATTATACATGGGTCTGCGCAACGTAATCCTTCGTTAAGCAGATCAGTGTGTTGGCCTACGTGTGCTCTCTCTATTGGAGTGTACTTACTTTCAAGCACAGGGTCGAGATAGAGCTAGAGCTTAAGAGGAGAAAGGATGGGTCAAAGACCAGCTCACGGGAAGATAGACGAAAATTCTTCTAAGTATGATTCGACGAGAATCACTAAGTGATTCTCGCCGATTCGATGAGAATCGTGATTCTCGCCGAATCATCGAGAATCACAAGCTGATTCTCGCTGAATGCATCCGGCTGACTCAACGCCTTCAACGCCTTCAAGGATTCTGCCAAGTCAGAATCGGCGAGAATCACCAGGCTGAGTCAACGCCTTCAAGGAATCTGCCAAGTCAGAATCGTCGAGAATGACTCTGCATTCTCGACAATTCGTCGAAAATGGATGATGACTCTTAGCGATTCTTTACGGCTTGCAAGCAATTCAGCTAAGAATTATTCTAAGTAGAATTCGACGGGAATAATTAGTGATTCTCGTCGATTCGTCGAGAATCACCAATGATTCCCACTGAATTTGCCTTAGGCGAATTTCTGCTGCTCGCTGGACCGGACCAAGTATACACGCGTTGTTTTGTACCGGACTTAGGGTTTCTACTGGTGGGGCCCACAACGGTCATAATATATGACCTACTGTATAAATACTGTTGTATTTTTGAACATCACCAAGAATTGATACATACGAAAAGAAAGAGCCGCCGGATTTGACCTAGCGGATCACATCTTCTCTTCCGCCTCCGTCTCCGCGCCTCAAGTTGTCGCCGCCGCCGATCGTGGGTTCTTCCTAATCTACCGGCGACAGAAGCTTACCCAAGCAACGCGTCTCACGTGTCTATCTTGAGATCCTTTGTCTCTTGATTTGTTGAACAGGAATACCTTCCCCTTCCGAATCGATTGAGACGATCGATCCAAGTAAGATCATTGGTAGACCTTGCTAGCTTTTCTACGAAGGTTGGATCTACAAAGCTTGCCGCCGCAAACCTTGCCACCGTCGATCCCGAAAGATCCGCCGCCGCACTTCTTGCCACCGCCGATTTCGGGAAGATCCTCTCTAAGTGAGAGCTAAGGTCGTGGACTCTTCGTCTTCTTCAAGAACGCGTCATCGAACGAAGAGGGACACCAAGCACTCCATAAGTAGTTTGTATTTTATACATTCTAATTTTTCTTTTGTTGTAAAGGAACGTTGGTTCCGCGTTGTAAGGGTTGGGTGCAACCCATGGTGGAGGAGTGGTGACTCCTTCGGGTGGAAGGGTTCCTTCCATTAGTGTGAGGATTGGATTTCAATCCGGTTGGTGAAGTGACCCTGTCGTCCCTTGTTGGGAGATAGGTCGAAGGGGGAAAGTGGACGTACCCAAATCGGGGAACCACTATAACTGCCTGCGTATTTTTGTGCTGTGTTGTTTTGTTTAATTGTGCAGGTATAATATTAATTCCGCTAAAAGACTGTGCAAGACACCTATTCCCCCCCCCCCCACCCATAGGTGAAGGTAGTTGACACTAGTGTGACTTTCGCATGTGTCGACACTTAAGAAAGCCTGTGTCGACACTTGTAAAAGCAGTGTCGACACCAGAAGAAACTGTGTTGACACACAGAAGTTTTAGTCGACATCAACTGTGTCGACACCTGGAGGCAGTGTCGACACACAGAAGTTCTAGTTGACATAAACTGTGTCGACACCTGGAGGCAGTGTCGACACACAGAAGTTTTAGTCGACATCAACTGTGTCGACACCTGGAGGCAGTGTCGACACACAGAAGTTCTAGTCGACATCAACTATGTTGACACCTGGAGGAAGTGTGCAATCTGTGATGTGTTTGTGATTATGTATTTTGTGTTGTGATTGTTGTGTTAGCTGTAGAATAATTAGATTCTACTTAAAGAATTGAATTCTTATTCTGCCTTAAGTGAAAAAGAACAAAAACCTATTCACCCCCCCCCCCTCTAGGTGTTTGGGTTATCTTGAAATCGATTCTATCAAGTGGTATCAAAGGTAGGTTACTCAAAGAAGGACTTAACAGTCTGAGTAAGATCCATATGGAAGATTCAAGATCAAGAAAATGGGTTCAGGAGAAAATCATAAGGAACTAAATTCTATGAAATTACCCATATGAAGGAAAGAGATATTTGGAATATGGAAAGAAAGGGACAGGCTTTTCATGGAGGCTTCTGATCCAAGGATCTACATTACAGTTAAGGAAGGTCCTTATATTCCAATGAAGTTGTCAGTTCTAGATGCAAATCAAAGAACTCCCAAGGATTTTTCAGAGTTGACTAAGGAAGAGATCATCCTGGCAACTATGGATAAAAGAGCCCAGAATATCATAGTAAGTGTCATAGATGATTCAACCTTTCAAAATTTGATTCACTGCAAGACCTCCAAGGAAATGTGGGACACTTTGATAGTCTACATGGAGGGTTCTGAAGAAGTCAGACAAGATAGAAAATCTATACTGAACCAGGAATATGAGAGTTTCAGACAAGGAAAGTCAGATGGTATAACTGAGTGTTATAAAAAGTTCTATAGAATAGTAAATGAGCTGATGTCCTATGGAAGGATCTTCAGTACATGTGAACTGAATGATAAATTCCTAAGATCCTTGACAAAAGATTGGGACACTAAGATTTGTGCCATTAGGGAAGTGGCCAAACTTGCAGATATCTCTCCTCCAACTTTGTTTGGAAAATTGTTGTCATATGAGATGCAGCTGATGGCTAGGAAAGAGGAAGAGAAAAGTGCAAAAGGGGAGCATAGAGAAAAGTCTGTGGCCTTCAAGGTGGAAGCTACTAGGAAGAATAGGAGGATGTTTCCATCACCTCCTGAGATAGTTGCTGAAATTACTTCAGATAATTCAGACAACCAAAGTTCTGACAGTAGTGACTCAGATAAAGACTTTGCTGCCTTCACAATGCAGTTTCAGAGATTCCAAAATAAGAAGTAGTGGAAGTCTAGGCCCTCCACATCTCATCCTGTGGATGACTATTATCAAAAGAGGAAGTCATCTAGGAAGGACAGGAACAGGTCTAAGCCTAGCAAATCTACAACATCAAAGATAGTTTGCTACTGTTGTAATAGGCCTGGACATGTTGTGGCTAAGTGTCCAGAAAAAAGAAAGGAGTCTGCAGATAAAAAGAAGACTCTATAAAAGATAAAGAAGGAGAAATCCTTTGTTGCCAAGAAGGAGAAGAGCTTGACAGACCAATCATCTTCAGAGTGTGAATCTGAAGCTGAGGCAAACATTGGTCTATATGCAGCAGATGAAGAAGATGAGTTTATGCAAGTGCTTAACTCTATCTATGAACAAGAAGGCCATCAGTGCATGGGACTGATGGTTGTGTCAGAAGAAGACAAGTGTCAGGATCAGCCTGGTCCTAGTAAGGTACAATGCTTTTCTAGAAATTCAGATTGTAGTACTAGTACAGAGTCAGCTACATCAGCATCAAGTGATGTGGATGGGTCTGAGTCTGAAGGTGATATTCATCAGCTGATAGATGAATATGGGGACTTATTGCAGGCACTAAAGAAAAGTAAAAAAACTTGGCCAAAACACAGGCTAAGGAAATTACAGATCTTAAGATGGTTGCATCTGATTTAGTGAAAGAGTTGGATCAAAAAATGAATGAGATTGCCAAACTGAAAACTATAACTATTATTCAGATGGGCATAATCATATACAAAAATGATCTAATTAAAATTCTGGAAGCCAGACTTCAAAAAGAAAAAGATTTGGTGGCTAGTTATTCCAAGCCAAAATCAGTTTTACCCTTAATAGATGAGTTTGTGGCTCAAAAGGGTAAGGTTGGAATAGGCTTTAAAGGTAATACCAGGGCTGTCCAATTTAAGAGAAAGGGCAAAGCCTCAGTCCAGCCACTAAACTTTAAAGTCCATGTAGCTTTTAGAAAGATACAAGTGCCTTCTAACAAGTATTACCTTGAGAATACTCATGGTCATAATAAGACTAAATGATAGTTTTAACTTCAAGACAACCTAAACACCTAGAGGGGGGGTGAATAGGTTCTTATCCTTGTTTTAACTTAAGGCAGAATTTAACTTCAGTTCTTTAAAATAAATCAGATATATCTATAGCTAACACAGCACATACAATCACAAAAACTACAATAACTCAAATCACAGATTGTACACTGATTTATAGTGGTTCCCCAAGGTCTGGGTATATCCACTTTCCCCTTTCACCAATCTAGCAGTGTGCTAGATTCGACCTAACTTCTTCCTTTTTCTCAGATCCACAGATCTTACAGCTCTGAACCCTGAAAGGTTCCTACAACTAAGAACCCTATAAGGTTCTTACAACTCAGGCTAACAGCCCTACCTCAGCCTTGCCACAAGGCCTACAACTCAGAGAACCAATTCTCCTACACTCAGGCTCAATCAGCCTTACCTCAGCCTTGCCACAAGGCCTACAACTCAGAGATCAAAATCTCCTACACTCAGCCTTTATAACATAGGCTTACAACTCAGATCTTTGAAAAGATCCAATAGAATTTGATAAGTAATTTGATTGTCTCTTACCCTTGTTGAGAGAGAAAGGATAAGAGGATTCTTGATCAGCTTCTTGATGAGACTGATGATTGAAATCAACCTGTGATTAGCTTTCTTCAAAGCTTCTTGAATCTGAACTTAGTTGGGTTGATCTCCTTTGAAGTTGACTAACTGCCAGCTTCCTTCTTGTATTCAAGATATGGATCTGGATCTTCTTAGTAGATTAGTTCAGGCTCTACTTCTTAAGAGACTTGTGATTGTCTCCTTCTTGACCTCAAAACAGCTGGAGCTCTCTCTCCCCAATTCCTTTGAATTACCTTCTGAATTCTGAATGAATTCACCTTAGAAAAAAACTGAGTGGATAATCACTTCAGTATGTCTTCTTAGATCTTCTCACGAAGATCTTCTTCTGTGTGCCTTGCACTTTTTTGATCAACGATCAATCTCTTTATATTTGTGTTAGTTGTGTGTATGATCAATCTTTCTTCTTCTGAATCCATATATATATAGACTTCATCCATGGTAACCGGCTGATCCGATTAATAACTAACTTTTGATAAGTCTGACACCATCAGTAAACCTTTTGTAACTCATAGCTGTCAAGTCCTCAAATAGTTCTTGAGCCTTTGTCTCTGTCAGCAAAGTGTCGAGACTGACTGTCTTAAAGTGTCGAGACAATCTATCAATATGTGTCGATACAAGTGACTTAAGTGTCGACACAGACTTTGGTGATGTCGACATAGCTGCCTTGATGTCGACACAGCTTCTTGACACTGCATCTTGAGAATGTGTCGATACTGATTATTTGTGTCGACACAATCACTTCTTCACTCTACAGCAATCAACTATGTTGAAACTCTGATGTGTGTCGACATAAGTCCTGTGTGTCGACACATTTGTTGTAGACTAAGAATTCTGTATGTCGACACTGCCTCTAAGTATCGACACATTTGATGTCAACTCTGCTTCTGTGTGTCGACACAGTCTCCTGGTGTCGACACAGTTGATGTCGGCTATCTATTCTGTGTGTCGACACAGTCTCCCGGTGTCGACACAGTTGATGTTCGACTATATATTCTGTGTGTCGACACAGTTTCCCGGTGTCGACACAGTTGATGTTGACTATGCTTCCGTGTGTCGACACAGCCTTTTCCAAGTGTCGACACAAACTTGCTGAAGTGTCGACACAGCTTCCTCTGGTGTCGACACATGGACTTAGAAACTTTTTCCTGCATTTTAGCCAATACTTAACTTGCACATATAAACTCAAAATAACATCAAATACACCTTGATGTATATCATTGAGCTAAGTGAGGCTTCTCCAAATCAGGTACACATTTTCCAATGTACCCAACAATCTCCCCCTAATTGGAGAAGTCATAACCCTTTTGTCAATGATGCACACCACTTATGATAAATAAACATGATGATGTGTATAAGCATTTTTTAACAGGGTAACTTATAAACAAAACAAATATCAAAATCACATCACAGAATAAGGATGCAAACTAAATGAACATGGAACATGGTTTTGTTTATTATATCAAAAAGTCTCTTAACACTGATTACATAGATTTCTTTAAAACTAAGAATTACATAGTTCTAGGAACATCTAGTAAAACTAAACTAAGGCTAGGCTGGCTCCTTGATGACTATTCCTTTTCCTGATTTAATCTGAGCCTGCACAGAAGGTTCTGTATCTTCAATGAGCTTCTTGCCTTTCAAATCAGCCTTCTTTTGAGCTTCAGCCTTAATCCTTTGCCTTTCAAAGTAATGAAAAGGCTTAGGGAAATACTTGTTAGGCTCTTGTGCATCAGGAGGTTGCTTCCCAATCTTGGCCTTCCTTCTGTATTGAACTATGGCTTCTTGCCTAGCCTCATACTTCTGTCACTCCTGCTCATTATACCATTTACCCCTTTCATGAACTTGGTCTTTTACAGCTTTCCAGGCAGTTAATATGATATTTCTAGAAGTGGGGCTCCATTGCTCAAAATTAGGTTTTAACTCTGCCTGCTCTCTGGATCTCTTCTTTGATAATTGAGCATCTTGCTGAGCTTTCACACCAGCTTCTAGCATATCTACCTTTTCAATAATAACATTAGTAACTGGTTGAGGAGGGTTGTACATAGACTGAACTTGTTGATGTATCATCTCAAGATCTGCAGGGGGGTAAATAACTTGGGCAACCTCAGGTTGATCACCTTCAAGTTGAGCTGGTTGCGCACCTGACTCAGCCACATTATCATCATCACATAAGGGTGGATATCCCAGAGTGGCTCTAATGCTGTTGGTTACCCATTTGTCATGATTAGAGCCTGCATATACTAACACCCTCTCCTCCTTTATGACTTCTCTGGCCACATGTTCTCTCAAATCATCTTTCTGAAATCTGATTTGCCCATCCAGGTAACTGATACCATCTTTAAAGAATGGCTTTAACTTTTGAAGCTGATCAGAAATTGTTTGTTGTGAAGTAGTAATATCTGTCTTAAAGGAATCCAATGCTTCCTGTAGCTTCTTATCAAATTCTTCTTTCTCCTTATTTCTTGCTTCAGTTATTTCAATAACTGTTTTTCTTACTTCAGTGACTATCTCATTGTGAGATTCAGTCAGATTGTCATTCATTCTTATTTGATTTTCAAGGACATAGCCTTGTTTGACAGCAATATCATCCACTTGTTTCTTTATTTCTGCTTATTGCTTTGCTAGAAATACCACAGTATTGCCCCCCTTGTGGAAGCAATCTATCATTTCTTTTTTATTCTGGTTTACCTCAAATCTGATGGATTTTATTTCTTGGGCTAGATCAAATTGAAGGGCCTTATGGCTTTCATCCACATATTTTTCAAGAGCCAACCTATGCTCATCAAATTTCACTTGTAAATCAACCAAGTATTTGTTGTAATCAATCTCAGGGGCTGGTTGTGAAGTAGTAGTTTGCAAAGCCTTCTTATAGTTCTGGATACTCCTTTTAAAAACCATCAGTTTTCTTTTCTTTAAACTTGCTATCTCCTCATCCCCTGAATTAGTGGAACTGTCAATATTTACTCTTTCTTTAGGACTAGGAGGCATCTTCTTGTCACTCCTAAGCTCCACCTTCTCAAGGTTAACTTGCTCCCCCTCAACTGCTGCTCCCTCTATGTCAGGAAACAACTCTTCCAGAGTGAACTCTTGTTGATTGTGAACTGGTGATACAGCTGTCTCAGGAGCATCAGCAACTACAGATGTATCCTCTATGATCACATCTAGTGCTGAACTGTTGACATGAGGAGACCGAAGAATAGATTGTGAATCTAGTTCACTTGTCAAGTGAATTCTCTCTTCCCCTTGAACTTGGGCAGTAACTGACTCCCCCTGCACTTGTGCAGTAACTGTCTCTTCCTGAACTTGGGCAGTTTCAGCCAGGTCCTGGACCTGTTCCCTAACTTGCTCCCCCTGCACTTGTGCATTCAATGTGTCTTCCTGCACATGATCAAGATCAGTACTATCATGGACTGGTGAATTAGCTGCAGTCTCTTGGGTATCCAAATCAGGTGTGTCCTTGGAGAGGACCCTATCCCATCTGGATATGATCCTGATGTCCATCCTTCTCATATGATTTATTTTAGATCCTGGAAGTTGATGCATTACCTCTGGAATTGCTCCAGCTAGGTATAAACTCATTAATCTAGCCAAATTGGGCTTATTGATACCTTCTTTTATCTTCTCAAATAAAACTGCAGACCAATCTGTGTTAATCTTGTAGATTATCCTTGTCATCAGACTGAACATATAGGCAGAGAGCCTATCATGTCCTCCTGGTTTACACAAAATAACCTTCCCTACCACTTCAGATAGAAATTTGCCTTGTTGATTCATTCCTTTTCTGTTGATGGCTGCTCCAATCTTCATGGTTGGATCAAGTTCACACCACTGAAGAGCCTCTCTTGTCTTTGAGGCTGGGACCTTTTCTTCATCCTGAATTCTTGGTAGGTGAAGAATCTTTCTTAAACGCTTCAGAGTAAGTTTGACTCTGTTACCATGAACTGTCGATTTAATCTTCAGTCTAGTGGAATCCACTGTTACAGCTGCATAGAATTCAAATACTTCTTTCTTCCAGATCTTTGTAGGTTCAGAAACAATAAACTCTAACCCAGAATCAGTAACTAGGGTAATGACCCCTTTAATCTCTGTCGTCGCATCATCAAAAGCATTACGCACCAGCTCGTAGCCTTCGTTAATGTTATCTTCAATCTTTGGCGCCATTGGAAAGAAGAGAAATCTTGAATTGAGAGAAGAGAGTTTGTCGACACAAGGGTTTAGTCTCGAAAATCTGGAGAGCGTGTCGACAGAATACTTTCTCGACCTATTTATACCTTTTTAAACAAAGAAGGTCAAAAGGCGGGCAAAAACATTCTAAATGTGTCGACACTGTTGGAAAGAGTCGACGCATACTTCTATTGTCTCGACAACGGCGCTAACTACTAAGTGTCGAAACCAATTGATGATATGTCGACACTGGACATACTTAGTAGTCCATCAGAAATTCTGTGTCGACTCTTATTGCAAGTGTCGACATAATTTCTGTAAGTGTCGACACCATTACTCTGGTTGTGTCGACACTACTTTTCTGGATGTGTCGACACTTTGTCCTTTAGGTGTCGACACTACGATACTGTGCCGACACAATTTCCCTGAATTGTCGACACAACTCCTCTGTGTCGACACATTATTACTGAATGAGTCGACACAATTTTACTTAGCCACTTATGTTAATTTAACATATGGTCAACATTCCTAATTCAATTTTAAACCTATTGAATTTAGTTTCATCTAGAGGCTTAGTAAATACATCTGCAATTTGATAATCTGTCTTAACAAATTCTAGTGAGATGTCCTCTTTCTCTACATGTTCTCTAAGAAAATGATATCTTATTTCTATATGCTTAGTCCTACTATGTGAAACAAGATTATTAGTAATAGAAATAGCACTAGTAGAATCACAAAATAAAGGTGTTCTAATTACCTGAATACCATAGTCTTCTAGCTGGTGCTAAATCCACAACAGCTGTGCACAGCAACTTCCTGCTGCCACATATTCAGACTCAGCTGTGAATATTACCACACTAGTCTGCTTCTTACTGCTCCAAGATATCAAACTTCCTCCTAGAAATTGACATGTACTTGTAGTACTTTTTCTATCTTCTTTGCAACCTACAAAGTCTGCATCTGAATATCCTGTTAGTAGAAAATCTCCATTCCTAGGATACCAAAGGCCTAGATTAGGTGTGCCCTTTAGATATCTCAAAATTCTCTTTACAGTAGTGTAATGAGATTCTTTTAGGGATGATTGGTACCTAGCACAGACACATGTTGCATACATAATGTCTGGTCTACTAGCAGTGAGATATAGTAGAGAGCCAATTATTCCTCTATACAAAGACTCATCTACAGGCTTACCTGCATCATCTTTGCATAAAGATATACTTGTTCCCATAGGAGTTCTCATGGTGGAGGATGATTCCATACCATACTTCTTAATTAACTCCTTGGTGAACTTAGACTCGGATATGGATAAGTCATCATCAGTCTGTCTTACTTGGAGTCCCAAGAAGAACTTAAGTTCTCTCATACTGCTCATTTCAAACTTCCCTTGCATAAGTTTAGCAAACTTTTTGTAAAGGTTGCTTTCTGAAGACCCAAATATTATGTCATCTACATAAATCTGGACTAAGATTATCTTTCCTTTGGACTCCCTTAGAAATAGAGTTTTGTCTATTTTCCCTCTTGAGAATTTGTTCTCAATAAGGAAAGTAGACAGGGTTTTATACCAAGCCCTTGGGGCTTGCTTTAACCCATACAAAGCTTTCCTAAGTCTATAAACATAATCAGGTTTGAGAGAATCTACAAAACCTGAAGGCTGCTCTACATAGACTTCTTCTTTTAGATTTCCATTCAGGAATGCTGATTTTACATCCATTTGGAATACTTTGAATCCTTTATATGCTGCATAGGCAAGGAACATCCTAATTGCTTCCAGTCTTGCTACTAGGGCAAAGGTTTGATCAAAGTCAATACCCTCTTCCTGCTTGTATCCTTTTGCAACAAGTCTTGCTTTGTTCTTCACAATGATTCCATTCTCATCCATTTTGTTCCTAAAGATCCACTTTGTTACAATGATGTTGTGGTCTTTTGGTTTAGGAACAAACTCCCAGACCTTGCACCTTCTGAACTGATTCAGCTCCTCTTGCATGGCATCAATCCAATGTGGGTCTAGAATAGCTTCTTAAAATTTCTTTGGCTCCAGTTGAGATAAGAAGCCTGAGCAAAGCACTGTGTTCAAGTTCCTGCTTCTGGTTTGCACTCCATGTATTAGATCACCAATTATCTGATTTGTTGGATGATCCTTTAAGTGTCTAACTGCTGGAGGTAGTCCCTCTTCAGGCTGAATACCTTCTTTTTCTTCAATGTGTTCCACCTCTTGGTTTTCTTAAGCTTCTAGAGAATCCTGTACTCCCCCTGGACAGCATCCACCATTTTTCATTTGTTGATCTGCAGTTGAATCTTCTGCAATGGAAAGCTTGTCCATTCTCTCTTTTATACATGTTGGACTGCATAAACTACAAGACAACTCACTGTTGATCAATCTTGTTTCATCAAATACAATATATACAGATTCTTCTACAACTTGAGTAATCAAGTTATAGACTCTATAAGTCTTACTATTGTTGTTGTACCCAACAAATATCTCATGTTGGGATTTGGCAGCAAACTTAGTTAAATAAGACTTTCCATTGTTAAGGATATAGCACTTGCAACCAAAGATCCTAAAATAGGATAGATTTGATTTTCTACCTTTCATAATCTCATAGGGAGTCTTTTTGTGGCACTTGGTGATAGAAGCCCTATTGATCACATGACATGCAGTGTTTACTACCTCAGCCCAGAAATATTTTGGGAGAGCAATGTCACTCAATAGAGTTCTACCAGCCTCAAACAATGTTCTATTCCTCCTTTCAGCAATACTATTTTGCTGTGGTGTTCTTGGTGGGGAGAATTCTTGGAAAATCCCAAATTCTTCACACAGTCTTGTCATACTTTCATATTGAAATTTAGTTTCATGGTCACTTCTGATTTTTACCACTGTACTATCCAGTTCATTCTGAATTTGTTTGACAAAACTATGTAAAACACTTGGGGTTTCTGATTTATGTCTCAGAAAGAACACCCAGGAATATCTAGAATAGTCATCTACCACCACAAAAGTATAGACCTTCCTACCTAGACTATGAATTTGTATAGGACCAAAAAGATCCATATGTAAGAGGTATAGACACCTCACTGAATCCTTGTTTTCAAGGCTATGAAAGGAGGATTTTGTCTGCTTGCCTTTTTGACAAGCTGAGCATATCCCATCCTTTATACACTTAACTTGAGGACCATTCCTCACTAACTCTTTGCTAAAGAGTTGGCCAATTGTTTTGTAGTTAAGATGGGTCAGCCTCTTGTGCCATTTGACACAATGAGAGGCTCTCTCATCAGCTACAAGACAAATAGGAGAACCTTTGTTCTCACACTAAAAATTGAGACAGTAAACATTCCTCTTTCTATATCCTTTCAAAATGATCTTTTGATCACTTGACCTCTTGATATGACATCCATTCTTAACAAATGAAATGTCATATCCTAAATCACTCAGCTGACTTATGCTTATAAGGTTGTGTTTCAAAGCCTTCATATAGGCCACTTGAGTGATAGTAATCTGGTTACTAGAAATGTTACCAAATCCTTTGATGATTCCTTTTTCAGAGCCACCAAAGATTACTTTAGGCCCATTTAAGATAGGCAAGTACTCCTTCAGCAATCCCTTTGTTCCAGTCATGTGCCTGGAACATCCACTGTCCAAGTACCATATAGGGGTATGGTGACTTGGACTCACCTGCAACAAAGAATTACTTTCCCTTAGAACCCAAGTAAGTCTTGGGTCCTTGGTTCAGGTTAGCTTCATGCTTACCAAATCTATCTGCTGCTCTTCTAACAGGTAAACTGATGTTCTTCCTGACACTAGTGTTGTGCCAGCAATCTATGGCATAATGACCTGTCTTGCCACAACACCAGCATTCATACTTGTTGTATCTATTTTTAGATACATTCTTGATTGTCTGATTGACAGCAAATCTTTTGTATTGTGCTGGTACTTCTGCAGCTACACCCACTGGTTTCTCACAAATATGAGGTTTATGAACATGGGCTGCCTTATTAACATAAGCACTCTTGTCATTCAGAACTTCAGTCTTACTATAACCATGAGTATTCTCAAGGTCATACTTGTTAGAAGACTTTTGTACCTTTCTAAAAACTATAGGGACTTTAAAATTCAGTGGCTGGACTGAGGCTTTGCCCTTTATCTTTAATTGGATAGCCCTGGTGTTACCCTTAAAGCCTATTCTAGCCTTACCCTTTTGAGCCACAAACTCATCTATTAAGGGTAAAACTGATTTTGGCTTGGAATAACTAGCCACCAAATCTTTCTCCTTTTGAAGTCTGACTTCCAGACTTTTAATTGATCATTTTTGTATGTGATTGTGCCCATCTGAATAACAGTTATAGTTTTCAGCTTGGCAATCTCATTCAATTTTTGATCCAACTCTTTCTCTAAGTCAGATGCAGCCATCTTAAGATCTGCAATATCCGTAGCCTGAGTTTTGGCCAGGTTATTGATTTTCTTTAGTGCTTGCAATAAGTCTCCATATTCATCTATCAGCTGATGAATATCACCTTCAGATTCATACCCATCCACATCACTTGATGCAAATGTAGCTGACTCTGTACCAGTGCTACAATCAGAATTTCTAGAAATACATTGTACCTTACTAGGACCAGGCTGATCCTAGCATTTGTCTTCTTTTGATACAGTCATCAGTTAATACATTGATGGTCTTCTTGTTCATAGATGGAGTCCAGCAATTGCATAAACTCATCTTCTTCATACGCTGCATAAAGACCAATATATGCCTCAGCTTCAAATTCATACTCTGAAGTTGATTGGTCTGTCAAGCTTTTCTCCTTCTTAGCAACAAAGGATTTCTCCTTCTTGCTCTTTTATTGAGTCTTCCTTTTATCAGCAGACTCCTTTCTTTTGTCTGGACACTTAGCTACAATATATCCAGGCTTATTACAGCAGTAGCAAACAATCTTTGATGTTGTAGATTTGTTAGGCTTAGACCTGCTCCTGTCCTTCTTTGATGACTTTATCTTTTGATAATAGTCATCAACTGGCTGTGAAGTTGAGGGCCTAGATTTCCACTGCTTCTTCTTCAAAAATCTCTGACACTACCTTTTAAAGGCAGCAAAATCTGCATCTGAATCACTGCTATCTGAATTTTGGTTGTCTGAATTATCTGAGGTAATTTCAGCAACTTCCCTAGGAGGTGATGGAGACATCCTCCTATTCTTTCTAGTGGCTTAAACCTTGAAGGCCACAGACTTTTCTCTATGCTCCCCTTTTGCATTTCTTTCTTCCTCTTTTCTAGTCATTAGTTGCATTTCATAAGACAGCAACTTTCTAAATAAAGTTGGAGGTGAAATATCTGCAAGTTTAGCCACTTCCCTAATGGCACAAATCTTGGTGTCCCAATCCTTTGTCAAGGATCTTAGGAATTTATCATTCAGTTCATATGTACTGAAGACTCTTCCATAAGACATCAGTTCATTTATAATTCTATAGAACTTCTTATAGCACTCAGATATGTTGTCTGACTTCCCTTATCTGAAGCTTTCATATTCCTGATTTAGCATGGACTTTCTATCTTGTCTAACTTCTTCAGAACCCTCCATGTAGACAATCAAAGTGTCCCACATTTACTTGGAGGTCCCTCAGTGAATCAAATTCTGAAAGGTTGAATCATCTATGGCACTTACTATGATATTCTGAGCTCTTTTATCCATAGTTGCCAATATAATCTCATCCTTAGTCATCTCAGAAAAATCCTTGGGAGTTCTCTGGTTTGCATCTAGAACAGATTTCTTCATTGGAACATAAGGACCTTCTTTTACTATAATATAGATCCTTGGGTCAGAAGCCTCCATAAACAACCTAACCCTTTCTTTCCTATTCCAAATATCTCCTTCTTGCAGATGGGTAATTTCATAGAATCTAGTTCCTTGTGATTTTCTCCAGAACCCATTTTCTTGATTCTTGATTCTTCCTTAGGGATCTAACTCAAACTGTTAAGTCCTTCTTTGAGTAACCTCCCTCTGATACCACTTGATAGTTTTAACTTCAAGACAACCTAAATACCTAGAGGGGGGGTGAATAGGTTCTTATCCTTGTTTTAACTTAAGGCAGAATTTAACTTCAGTTCTTTAATATAAATCAGATATCTCTACAGCTAACACATCACATACAATCACAAAAACTACAATAACTCAAATCACAGATTGCACACTGATTTATAGTGATTCCCCAAGGTATGGGTACATCCACTTTCCCCCTTCACCTATCTAGCAGTGTGCTAGATTTGGCCTAACTTCTTCCTTCTTCTCAGATCCACAGATCTTACAACTCAGAACCCTGAAAGGTTCCTACAACTCAGAACCCTATAAGATTCCTACAACTCAGGCTAACAGCCCTACCTCAGCCTTGCCACAAGGCCTACAACTCAGAGAACCAATTCTCCTACACTCAGGCACAATCAGCCTTACCTCAGCCTTGCCACAAGGCATACAACTAAAAGATCAAAATCTCCTACACTCAGCCTTTATAACATAGGCTTACAACTCAGATCTTTGAAAAGATCCTATAGAATTTGATAAGTAATTTGATGGTCACTTACCCTTGTTGAGAGAGAAAGGATAAGAGGATTCTTGATCAGCTTCTTGATGAGACTGATGACTGAAATCAACATGTGCTTAGCTTTCTTCAAAGCTTCTTGAATCTGAACTTAGTTGGGTTTATCTCCTTTAAAGTTGACTTACTGCCAGCTTCCATCTTAGATTCCAGATATGGATCTGGATCTTCTTAGTAGATTAGTTCAGGATCTACTTCTGTGATTGTCTCCTTCTTGACCTCAAAATAGCTGGAGCTCTCTCTCCCTAATTCCTTTAAAGTACCTTCTGAATTCTGAATGAATTCACCTTAGACAAAAACTGAGTGGATAATCACTTCAGTATGTCTTCTTAGATCTTCTTACAAAGATCTTCTTCTGTGTGCCTTGCACTTTCTTGATCAACGATCAATCTCTTTATATTTGTGTTAGTTGTGTGTATGATCAATCTTTCTTCTTCTGAATCCATCTATATATAGACTTCATCCATGGTAACCGGCTGATCCGGTTCATAACTAACTTCTGACAAGTCTGACACCTTCAGTAAACCTGTTGTAACTCACAGCTGTCAAGTCCTCAAACAGTTCTTGAGCCTTTGTCTCTGTCAGCAAAGCGTCGAGACTGACTGTCTTAAAGTGTCGAGACAATCTGTCAATATGTGTTGACACAAGTGACTTAAGTGTCGACACAGATTTTGGTGATGTCGACATTGTTGCCTTATTTCGACACAGCTTCTTGACACTGCATCTTGAGAATGTGTCAACACTGATTATTTGTGTCGACACAATCACTTCTTCACTCTACAGCAATGCACTATGTTGAAACTCTGTTGTGTGTCGACACAAGTCCTGTGTGTCGACACAGTTGTTGTAGACTAAGAATTCTGTGTGTCGATACTGCCTCCAGGTGTCGACACATTTGATGTCGACTCTGCTTCTGTGTGTCGACACAGTCCCATGGTTTCGACACAGTTGATGTCGACTATCTATTTTGTGTGTCGACACAGTCTCCCGGTGTCGACACAGTTGATGTTCGACTATATATTCTATGTGTCGACACAGTCTCCCGGTGTCGACATAGTTGAAGTCGACTATGCTTCTATGTGTCGACACAGCCTTTTCCAAGTGTCGACACAAACTTGCTGAAGTATCGACACAGCTTCCTCTGGTGTCGACACATGGACTGAGAAACTTTTTCCTGCATTTTATCCAATACTTAACCTGCACATATAAACTCAAAATAACATCAAATACACCCTTATGTATATCATTGAGCTAAGTGAGGCTTCTCCAAATCAGGTACACATTTTCCAATGTACCCAACACTAAAGTTCTGAATGACAAGGGTGTTTATGTCAATAAGACAGCCCATGTCCATAAACCCCATGTTCTTGAGAAAACAGTGGGTGAAGCTACAACAGTACCAGCACAAAACAAAAGATTTGCTGTCAACCAGACTACCAAGAATGTATCTAAAAATATATACAACAAGTATGAATTCTAGTGATGTGGCAAGACAGGCCATTATGACTTAGATTGCTGGCACAACATTAGTGTCATGAAGAACAATAGTCTACCTATTAGAAGAGCAGCAGGTAGATTTGTTAAGTATGAAGCTAACTTGAACCAAGGACCCAAGACTTACTTGGGCTCTAAGGGGAGGTAATTCTTTATTGCAGGTGATTCCAAGTTACCATTCCCCTATATGGTACTTGGACAGTGGATTTTCCAGACACATGACTGGAACACGGGGATTGCTGAAGGAGTACTTACCTATCATAAATGGGTCTAAAGTAATCTTTGGTGGTTCTGAAAAAGGAATCATCAAAGGATTTGGTAACATTTCCAATAACCAGATTATTATCACTCAAGTGGCCTATGTGAAGGGTTTGAAACACAACCTTATTAGCATAAGTCAGCTGAGTGACTTAGAATATGATATTTCATTTGTTAAGAATGGATGTCATATCAAAAGGTCAAGTGATCAACAGGTCATTTTGACAGGATATAGAAAAAGAAATGTGTATTGTCTTAACTTTGAGTATGAGAACAATGTTTCTCCTATTTGTCTTGTAGCTGATGAGAGAGCCTCTCATTGTGTCAAATGGCACAAGAGGCTGGCCCATATTAACTACAAAACAATTGGCCAACTCTTTAGCAAAGAGTTAGTAAGGAATGGTTCTAAGGTTAAGTGTATAAAGGATGGGATATGCTCAACTTATCAAAAAGGCAAGCAGACAAAATCCTCCTTTCATAGCCTTGAAAACAAGAATTCAGTGAGGTGTCTATACCTCTTGCATATGGATCTATTTGGTCCTATGCCAGTTCATAGTCTAGGTAGGAATATCTACACTTTTGTGGTGGTAGATGACTATTCTAGATATTCCTGGGTGTTCTTTCTGAGACAAAAATCAGAAATCCCAAGTGTTTTATATAGTTTTGTCAAGCAAATTCAGAATGAACTTGATAGTACAGTGGTCAAAATCAGAAGTGACCATGGCACTAAATTTCAATCTGAGAGTATGACAAGACTGTGTGAAGAATTTGGGATTTTTCAAGAATTCTCCTCACCTAGAACACCACAGCAAAATGGTATTGCTGAAAGGAAGAATAGAACACTGATTGAGGCTGGTAGAACTCTATTGAGTGGCACTTCTCTCCTATAATATTTCTGGGCTGAGGCAGTAAATACTACATGTCATGTGATCAATAGGGCTTCTATCACCAAAATCCATAAAAAGACTCCCTATGAGATTATGAAGGGTAAAAAACCGAACTTATCATATTTTAGGATCTTTGGTTGCAAGTGATATGTGCTTAATAATGGCAAGTCTTATCTAACTAAGTTTGCTGCCAAATCCCAAGATGGGATATTTGTTGGGTACAGCAACAATAGTAAGGCTTATAGGGTCTACAACTTGATTACTCAAGTTGTAGAAGAGTCTGTACATGTTGTCTTTGATGAAACAAGACTGATTAACAGTGAGTTGCCTTGTAGCTCATGCAGTTCTATAGGTATAAATGAGAGTATAGACAAGCTTACCATTATAGAAGAGTCAACTGCAGAGCAGGAAGTGGAAAATGGTGGCTACTGTCCAAGGGGAGTACTGGACTCTCTAGATGCTAATGAAAACTAAGAGGTGCAGTATATCGAAGAGACTGGAGGTGCTCAACCTGAAGATAGTCTACCTCCAGCTGTTAGACACTTAAAGGATCATCCAGCAAATCAGATAATTGGTGATCCAAGACATGGAGTGCAAACCAAAAGCAGGAACATGAACACAGTTCTTTGCTCAAGCTTCCTATCTCAACTGGAACAAAAGAGATTTGAAGAAGCAATTCAAGACCCACATTGGATTGATGTCATGCAAGAGGAACTGAATCAGTTCAGAAGGTGCAAGATCTGGGAGTTAGTTCCTAAACCAAAAGACCACAACATCATTGGAACAAAATGGATCTTTAGGAACAAAATGGATGAGAATGGGATCATTGTGAGGAACAAAGCTAGACTTGTTGCAAAAGGATACAGGCAGGAAGAGGGTATTGACTTTGATCAAACCTTTGCCCCAGTAGAAAGACTGGAAGCAATTAGAATGTTCCTTGCCTATGCAGCATATCAAGGCTTCAAGGTATTCCAAATGGATGTAAAATCAGCATTCCTAAATGGAAATCTAAAAGAAGAAGTTTATGTAGAGCAGCCCTCAGGTTTTGTTGATTCTCTCAAACCTGATTATGTTTATAGACTTAGGAAAGCTTTGTATGGGTTAAAGCAAGCCCCAAGAGCGTGGTATGAAATCCTGTCTACTTTCTTTATTGAGAACAAATTCTCAAGGGGGAAAATAGACAAAACTCTATTCCTAAGGGAGTCCAAAGGAAAGATTATCTTAGTCCAGATTTATGTAGATGACATAATATTTGGATCTACAGAAAACAACCTTTGCAAGAAGTTTGCTAAACTTATGCAAGGGAAGTTTGAGAAGAGCAGCATGGGAGAACTTAAGTTCTTCTTGGGACTTCAAGTAAGACAGACTGATGATGGCTTGTCCATATCCCAGTCTAAGTTCACCAAGGAGTTAATTAAGAAGTATGGTATGGAATCATCCTCCACCATGAGAACTCCTATGGGAGCAAGTATGCCTATATGCAAAGATGATGCAGGTAAGCCTGTAGATGAGTATTTGTATAGAGGAATAATTGGCTCTCTTCTATATCTGAGTGCTAGTAGACCAGACATTATGTATGCAACATGTGTCTGTGTTAGGTACCAATCATGCCCTAAAGAATCTCATTACACTGCAGTAAAAAGGATTTTGAGATATCTAAAGGGTACACCTAATCTAGGCCTTTGGTTCCCTAGTGTTGAAGTTGGTGATCGGGCGGTCTGGCGGTCTGGCTTGGCGGATTGATGACCGCGCGGTCTGGCGATTTCCCTTCAGCGGTCTGGTTATGGTGTGTTGCTGTCTGTGGTCCTAGCGGTCTAGCGATTTGTCACTGGCAACTTGGAGACCGGGCGGTCTAGCGGTCTCACATGGCGATCTCTCTCTCTCTCTCTCTCTCTCTCTCTCTCTCTCTCTGACAGTTGCCGAGCGGTTAGCCCTTCTGTCTAACTGCGCGGCCTGTGCGATTTCTGTCTGTACAATCTGCTAGTGTCATGTAATTTTTTAGTCCCACATCTCTTATTTGTATTCTCTCTTCCCTCCTCCATTCTACATAAGGGAGGTCATACCTTTGTAATAGATACCTTTTTCGGATAATAAAGTTTCAGTTTAAACCGCTTTCGGCTTATTTTAGTTCGTTTCTCACATGGTATCAGTGGACTCGGTCCTTTCCTCCTGATTGTGAGCCCTCCCTGTCCGCGCGGTTTGCTTCGCCTACTTGTGACCTATCCGCGTGGTCTCTTTCTCTCCTTGTCGTTGCCTTCAGTGTGCGCGACCTCTTTGTTCCTGTGCTTAGTCACCGCACTTGTTCGCCTCAACTTGTTGCCTAACCACGCGGCTGGTTGCCTTCTGCGGCTTGGTCGTGGCTTCTCTGGCCACTGGTGTCTGACATCGTGACCGCTGCAGTTCTTATTCTTCCTTACCGCGCAGCTTGTTGCCTAACCGCGCGGCTTCCTGTTGTTCGCTCGTATGGCTCTTTCTGATGGTTCTACTGCCACCACCCCTATCGCCAATCCGGCTCCGCCTCTCCCTCCTACTCCTTCCGGGAACCTTGGCACCGTTTCCAAGCTAGTCGGCTCCAACTACCCGGATTGGAGCGTCTCTTTCACCTTTCTCCTTCGCTCGTAACGCAAACGCCATCATCTCATTGATGACCCTCCTCCTACCACTTCACCTCTCTTTGATGACTGGGATGCGAGTGACGCTCTTGTGCGCACTTGGCTCGCTAACATCCTATCTGATGAGTGCCTTCCCATCATCCGTCATGATGAGACGGTCAAGGCCGCTTGGCTTCATCTGGCTGCCCTTTACTCCAAAGGGGATCAGACGTCCCGCATCTATACATTGTATGCGGACCTCTTTTCTCGACCTTCCTTGTCTCCTGTTGCCGCCTACCAACAGGTTCAGGCCCTTGGGGCTGAGATTCTTCAAAATCGCCCCTTTTCTACGGATTTGGCTCAACAACACAAGCACTTTCAGGAGCTTCTAGTTGTGTGTTATCTGCTCCGGCTTCCTAATACTTATGACATGATCCGCCAGCAAATTCTGGGTGAGGCGGAATCTCCTACCTTAGATGTCACCGCTGCCCGCATTGCCGCTATCACCTCTCTCCTTCAGCGCCCGCTTCTGCCCGCTCCTTCTCCACCAGACCTCTATGCTAATCAAACTCAGCGGAGTGGCTCTGGTAACCGCAGTCACCAGTCTGGCGGACGTACTTCTTCCCGCTACCTCTGCTCTCACTGTGGCCGCACCGGACATACTTCAGATCACTGTTGGACGAAGCATCCCCATCTTCGCCCCTCCGGTGACTCATTCGCCTCCTCTTCCAAGCCGTCTGCTTTTGTGGTCACATCATAAGGTAGTGCCCACGTGGTGACTCAAGGTAAATGGCTTATTGACTCTGGTGCAACTAATCACATGACGGGCAATCCTCAGTGCTTCTCTCTCCTCGAACAGCATGATCGGTTGCCCCCGGTCCTCGTTGCAGACGGTTCTCCCTCCCCGGTTCATGGGTCGGGAGTGGTTCATGTTACTCCGTCCCTTCGTCTAGCGAACACTCTCTATGTGCCCAAGTTTTCGTGCAATCTATTGTCGGTTACCTCTTTATGCAAACAGCTTCAGTGTCCTGTGACGTTTACTCCGACTTCTTGTTCTTTTCAGGATCCGAGCTCCCAGCGGACGATTGCTACTGGGACTGAGAGCGGCGGCCTCTACTTCCTCGACAACGTTTCCTCTTTGTCCGCCTTCTCTTCTTCTTGTACGGATCTTCTCCAATGGCATCTCCGTCTCGGTCATCCTCAACCACGGCTTCTACATCAGCTTCTACCCCACCTCCCACCCTCCAGTACTCCTCTCAACTGTGACGCTTGTCAACTCGGCAAGCATCACCGTTCCTCCTTCCCACCGAAGCAAGGTCGGGGCTCCACTCGTCCTTTCGATCTAGTGCACTTCGATGTCTGGGGACCTGCTCCTACTCTCACCATTGGTCGGGGTAGTTCTTATTTTGTAACTTTCATTGATGATTTTTCTAGATGTACTTGGGTGTATCTCTTACGAGATTGCTCTGAACTTTTTGATGTATGGCTCTCCTTTTATCATTTAATTAAAAATCAGTTTGGTGTTTCTATTAAAACATTTCGCTCTGACAATGCTAAAGAATACTTGAGTCATGCTTTTTCCTCTTTTTGTGTACAACATGGAATTATTCATCAGACGAGCTGTGTTTATACATCCCAACAAAATGGGGTGGCGGAACGCAAAAACCGTCACCTCCTCGATGTCGCTCGCACATTGATAACTCAGATGCATGTCCCTCGCTCATATTGGGGCTATGTTATTCTCCTTGCCTGCTACCTCATCAATCGCATTCCCTCCTCAGTTCTCCACGGGAAAACCCCATTCTCCATACTGTATCCGGGCAAGGAGCCTTTTCCTCTCCCTCTCCGAATCTTTGGGTGCACTACATTTGTGCATGCCCTTTCTACCACCCGTGATAAGCTCTCCCCTCGCTCCACCAAATGTGTCTTTTTTGGGTACTCCACCACTCAGAAAGGCTACTGTTGCTTTGACCCTGTTCTTTGTAAGCGGTTCATCTCCGTTGACGTTACCTTTTTTGAGAATTCCTCTTACTTCTCGGATGACTCCTCTTCTCTTCCCCAAGCTTCCTCTTCTCTTCCCCCAGACTCTGATTCTCCTGTTATTCCCTCCGTTCCCTCGTCTCCTCTTGTGATATCCACCCCTGCTCCATCTTCGTCCACTCCTCTCTCTCCACCTCCATCTCCCTCATCTCTGCTTCCGTCGCTCTCTCCTCCCGGGCCAGCTCTCTCTGCCACGGATGCTCTGGATGCCGAGGAACCTGACGACCTGGATCTTCCTATAGCTCTTCGCAAAGGGGTGCGGACGTGTTCCCTACACCCCCTTGCTGCTGTTGTTTCATATGATCGTCTTACTTCTTCTCGCAGGGCCTTTGCGCTGGCTATCTCTGCCACTGCCACACCTCATTCCTACCAGGAGGCCCTTGCTATTCCTCACTGGAAGATGGCCATGGACGAGGAAATGGCGACCCTGACGGAGCGAGGTACCTGGACTCTTGTTCCTCCTCCCTTCGGTACTGAGGTTGTTGGCTGTCGCTGGATCTTTGTGGTCAAATTTAGCTCGGATGGCGCTGTGGACCGTTATAAGGCTCGTCTTATTGCAAAGGGCTTTACTCAGACCTATGGGGTTGATTACTTTGACACCTTCTCTCCCATGGCTCGCCTCAGCACTATACGGGTCCTTCTCTATGTGGCGGTCAATAAAGATTGGCTGATTTCCCAGCTGGATGTTAAGAATGCCTTCCTTTATGGTGATCTTCAGGAGGCCGTCTACATGGAGCAACCTCCTAGGTATGTTGCTCAGGGGGAGACACGAGTATGTCGACTGAAGAAGCCAATCTATGGTCTCAAGCAGAGCCCTCGAGCTTGGTTTGACAACTCCAGCAGCATTATGGCGGCCGTTGGTTTTGCGCGCAGCTCTGCCGATCACTCTCTATTTATTCGCAAAACCTCATCGGGGCTGGTGGTTCTTGCTGTGTATGTTGATGATATTCTTCTCACTGGCGATGACCAGGAAGGGGTAGCCTTGACAAAGTGGCATCTTCGTCAACATCTGGTCACAAAAGATATGGGCTCTCTGAAGTACTTTTTGGGGATCGAAATCTCTCGAAAGCCCAACTCCTTAGTTCTCTCCCAGCATAAGTATGCCCTTGACCTTCTAAAAGAAGCAGGATTGACTAGAGCCAAACCTTCCCGATACCCTATGGCCATTGGAGAAGACAAAACCTTGGCAGATGATTCGCCTCTTCTTTCAGATACTACGCAGTACAGGCGTCTAGTTGGCAAGCTAATATATCTCACAGTGACCAGGCCCGACATTTCCTATGTTGTGGGCAAGGTGAGTCAATTCATGCAAGCACCCAGGGAGTGTCATCTCCAGTCCGCCTTACGGATCTTGGAGTATGTCAAAGCAGCCCCTGGGAAAGGATTACTCTTTCAGAAGAATAGTCATTTGAGGGTTGAAGCATACTCAGATGCGAGTTACGCTGATGACAAAGGGGATCGCAAGTCTACCTCCAGTTTCTGTACCTTTGTTGGGGGAAATCTGGTAAGTTGGAAGAGCAAGAAGCAGTCTGTTGTTTCCAGGTCTAGTGCTAAAGCAGAGTATCGGAGTATGGCATCGACCACTTGTGAGTTAAAATGTCTACGGGCTCTCATGCTGGATTTAGGAGAGGTCTACAACCAACCTCTACCTATGTTCTGTGACAACAAGGCTGTCATATACATCTCCAAAAATCCAGTCTTCCATGAAAGAACCAAGCACATTGAGGTCGACTGTCATTTCATTCGTGAAGAGATTTTGAAGGACCAAATTTGCACTCCCTTCGTCACTTCTGATAAAGAGCTGGCTGACATCTTCACCAAGCCAGTATCCGCCTCATTTTTCCATATTTGTGACAATCTGGGCATGATCGATATATATGCTCCAGCTTGAGGGGGAGTGTTGAAGTTGGTCACCGGGCGGTCTGGCGGTCTGGCTTGGCAGATTGATGACCGCGCGGTCTGGCGGTTTCCCTTCAGCGGTCTGGTTGTTGTATGTTGTTGTTTGTGGTCCAAGCGGTCTAGCGGTTTTTCACTGGCAACTTAGAGACCGGGCGGTCTAGCGGTCTTACATGGCGATCTCTCTCTCTCTCTCTCTCTGACATTTGCCGAGCAGTTAGCCCTTCTGTCTAACCGCGCGGCATGTGCGGTTTGTGTCTGTACAGTCCGCTTGTGTCATGTAATTTTTTAGTCCCACATCTCTTATTTGTATTCTCTCTTCCCTCCTCAATACTATATAAGGAAGGCCATAAATTTGTAATAGATACCTTTTTCGGATAATAAAGTTTCAGTTTAAACCGCTTTCGGCTTGTTTTAGATGCAGACTTTGCAGGTTGCAAAGAATGGATAATAGAATGGAGATTTTCTACTGACAGGCTATTCAGATGCAGACTTTGCAGGTTGCAAAGAAGATAGAAAAAGCACAACATGCACCTATCAATTTTTAGGAGGAAGATTGGTGTCTTGGAGCAGTAAGAAGTAGACTAGTGTGACAATTTCCACAGCTGAGTCTGAATATGTGGCAGCAGGAAGTTATTGTGCACAGCTGTTGTGGATTCAGCACCAGCTAGAAGACTATGGTATTCAGGTGAGTAGAACACCTTTGTTTTATGATTCTACAAGTATTATTTCTATTGCTAATAATCCTGTTTCACATAGTAGGACTAAACATATAGAAATTAGATACCATTTTCTTAAAGAACATGTAGAGAAAAAAGGACATTTTACTAGAATTTGTCAAAACAGATTATCAAATTACAGATGTGTTTACTAAGCCTCTAGATGAAACTAAATTCAATAAATTTAAAATTGAATTAGGTATGTTGAACATAGATTAGTTTAACAATATTGGCTAAGTAAAGCAGTGTCGACACATCCAGAGAAGTGTTGCCGGCACTTCAGTAAATCTGTGTCGACACATCCAGAGTAGTGGTGTCGACACATCCAGAAATTGTGTCGACACTTACAATAAGAGTCGACTCAGAATTTCTGTTGGTCTACTAAGTATGTCTAGTGTCGACACATCATCAATTGGTGTCGACACATAGGATTCAACACCGTTGTCGAGACATTAGAAATATGTGTCGACACATTTCAACAGTGTCAACACTTTTAGACAGTTTTTGCCCGTCTTTTGACCTTTTTTGTTTAGAAGGGTATAAATAGGTCAAGAACAAACTCTGTCGACACACTCTCCAGGTTTTCGAGACCAAAACCTTGTGTCGACAATCTCTCTTATCTCAATCCAAGCTTTCTCACCATCCCAATGGCGCCAAAGATAGAAGATAACATCAACAAAGGATATGAGTTGGTTCGTCACGCCTTTAATGATGCTGAATCTGAGATTAAAGGGGTAATTACCCTAATATCTGAAAATGGTTTGGAGTTTCTGGTATCCGAACCAACCAAGAAATGGAAGAAAGAGATACTTGAGTTTTATGGTGCAGCTACAGTAGATTCAACTGGCCTTAAGATTAAATCAACGGTTCATGACACTAGAATCAAATTGACCTTGAAGAGTTTGAGGAAAATTTTTAATCTTCCAAGGACTTAGGATGGAGAAAAAGTACCCATATCTAAGACAAGGGAAGCACTACAATGGTGTGGATTGGATCCCACCTTAAAGATTGGATTAGCTATAAACAGGAAAGAGATGAATCAGCAAGGGAAATTCCTCTCAGAAGTGGTTGGAAAGGTAATTCTCTGTAAGCAAGGGGGACATGATAGGATTTCAGCCTATATGTTCAGCCTAATGACAAGGATAATTTTTAGACTAAACACAGATTGGTCTATAGTAATTTTTGAGAAGATTAAGGAAGGCATAAAGAAGCCTAATTTGGCTAGACTGATGAGCTTATACTTGGCTGAAGCAATTCCAGAAGTAATGAACCAGATTCCTGATTCTAAAATTAACCATATGAGAATAATGGACATCAGGATTATCTCCAGATGGGATAGGGTCCTAACAAAGGACATACCTGATATAAAAAGACAAGAAGCTGTTGAGAAATCACATGCACAGGACTTTACTGATAATGCACAGGTGCAGGGGGAGACAGATAATGCACAGGAACAGGACTTTACTGATAATGCACAGGTGCAAGGGGAAGAGAGAAATCACTTGGCAAGTGAAATGGCTTCACAAACTATTCTTGAGAGACCTCATGTCAACAGTCCAGCACAACATGTTATCATGGAGGATACATCTGTAGTTGTTGATGCTCTTGAGAAAGAAGTACCACCAGTCCACACTCAACAGGAGTTTACTCTTGAAGAGTTGTTTCCTAGATATTGAGGGAGAAACAAATAAGGGGGAGCAAATAAGGATTGAGGGGGAGCAGGCTGACTTTGAGGGGGAGCAGATAAGAACTGAAAAGGAGCTCCCTCCTAGTCCTAAGGAAAGAGTAGACATTCCCAATACATCTGCTTCAGAAGGTGAAGAATTAGTAAATGCCAAAAAGAGAAAACTAATGGTTTTCAAGAGAAGGAGCCAATGCTACAAGAAAGCATTGCAAACTGCTGCACCACAACCTGCCCTAGAGGCTGATTACAGCTCATTATTGGTGGCCTTGCAACTGAAATTAGTTAAGCAGAGAATGGCTCTAGAGAAGTATGTGGATGAAAGCCATAAGTCACTTCAATTTGATTTGGCTCAGGATATCAAATCCATCAGGTTTGAAGTGAATTTACATAAGAAAGAGATGATAGATTGTTTCCACAAAGGGGGCAATGCTGTAGTATTTCTGACTAAGCAGCAAGCAGAAGTAAAGGCTAAAGTGGATGACATTGCTATTAAACAAGGCTATGTCCTTGAGAATCAGATTAGGATGAATGACAATCTGACTGAATCTCACAATGAGATAGTTACTACAATAAAGAATACAGTCACTGCAATGACTGAAACAAGGGCTAAAGAGAAAGAGGAGTTTGATAAGAAGCTACAGGCTGCCTTAGACTCATTTCAGACAGCTATTACTACTTCTCAGAATGAAATCTCTGATAAGCTTGTCAAGTTAAAATCATTTTATAAAGATGGTGTTAATTTTCTTGATGGACAAGTGAGATTTCAGAAAGATGACTTAAGAGATCATATTGACAGAGAAGTCATAAAGGGGGAGAGGGTGTTAGTCAAAGAAGGCTCAGATCATGCCAAATGGATATCCAATAGCATCAGAGCCACTCTGGGATATCCACCCCTTTGTGATGATGATAATGTTGCTGAGTCAGGTGTGCAACCTGCTTATCTTGAAGGAGATCAACCTGAAGTTGCTCAGGTCATCTACCCTCCAGTAGATTTTGATATGATTCAGCAACAAGTTCAGTCTATGTACAGTCCTCCACAGGAAGTTGATAATGTTATTATTGAGAAAGTAGAAATGCTAGAAGCTGCCTTGAAAGCTCGGTAGGAAGCTCAACTGTCAAAGAAAAGGTTCAGAGAACAGGCTGAGTTAAAGCCTGATTTTGAGCAGTGGAGCCCCACTTCCAGGAATATAATTTTGACTGCCTGGAAAGCTGTGAAAGAACAGGTCCATGAAAGGGGCAAATGGTATAATGAACAAGAATGACAGAAATATGAAATAAGGTAAGAAGCCATTCTGCAATATAGAAGAAAGGCTAAAATTGGGAAGCTACCTCTTAATGCTCACGAGCCTAGCAAATACTTCCCTAAGCCTTTTCATTATTTTGAAAGGCAGAGGATTAAGGCATCAACTGTGTCGACACACAGATGTTCTAGTCGACATCAACTGTGTCGACACTTGGAGGCAGTGTCGACACACAGATGTTCTAGTCGACATCAACTGTGTCGACACTTGGAGGCAGTGTCGACATACAGAAGTTTTAGTCGACATCAACTGTGTCAACACCTGGAGGCAATGTCGACATACAGAAGTTCTAGTCGACATCAACTGTGTCGACACCTAGAGGCAGTGTCGACACACAGAAGTTTTAGTCGATATTAACTGTGTCGACACCTGGAGGCAGTGTCGACACACAAAATTCTGAGGCTATATAAACTGTGTCGACACACAGGACTTATGTCGACACATAGCAGAGTTTCAACAAAGTTGATTGCTGTGAAGTGAAGAAGTGTCTGTGTCAACACAAAGAAGTTGTGTCGATACATTCTACAGATGCAGTGTCAAGAAGCAGTGTCGACACCAAAGGAGCTATGTCGACATCACCAAAGCTTGTGTCAACACTTAATCTACTTGTGTCGACACATAATGAAGATCAGTCTCGACGCTTTGCTGACAAAGACAAGGTTCAAGAAATGACTGAAGATTTGACAGTTGTGAATTCCAACATGTTTGCTGAAGCTATCAAAACTGTCAGAAGTTGGTTATAAACCAGATCAGCCGGTTACCATGGATGAAGTCTATATAAAGACGGATTCTGTCAAATCAAAGATAGAGAGAACACACAAACGAACAACTATTGAAGTATTGATCATTGATCAAGAAAGAGCACGTCACACAGAAGAAGATTTTCATGAGAAGATCTAAGAAGACAATCTGAAGTGGTAATCTACTCAGAATTTTTCTAAGGAGAATTCAACCAAGAATTCATAAGGAACTTCAGAATATTTGGAGAGTGAGAGAGAGCTCCAACTGTTTGAAGTGAAGAAGAAGACATTTACAAGTCTCTTAAGAAGCATATCTTGAAGTAATCTGCTAAGAAGATTTCAGATCTATTTCTGAAATCTAAGAAGGAAGTTGTCAGCCAGTCAACTTTAAAAAATATCAACCCTACTGAGTTCAGATTCAAGAAGCTTTGAAGAAAGCTAAGAACAGGTTGATCTCAGCAATCAGTTTTATCAAGAGCTGATCAAGAAACCTTTTATCCCTTCTCTCTCAACAAGGGTAAGAGTCAATCAATAAGATTTTTCATTCTGTAGGATCTTTCAAGATCTGAGTTGTAAGCCTATTATATAAAGGCTGAGTGTATGAGATATAGATCTCTGAGTTGTAAGACTTTTGAGTCTGAGTGTAGGAGAAATCATTCTCTGAGTTGTAGTCCTTGTGACAAGGCTGAGGTAGGGCTGTTAGCCTGAGCTATAGGAGTGTGGATATATTCTGAGTTGTAGGAACCTTTCAGGGTTCTGAGCTGTAAGATCTGAGGATCTGAGAAGAAGGAAGAAGTTAGGACGAATCTAGCACACTGCTGGATAGGCGAAGGGGGAAAGTGGATGTACCCAGACCTTGGGGAACCACTATAAACCAGTGTGCAATCTGTGATGTGTTTGTGATTGTGTATTCTGTGCTATGATTGTTTTGTTAGCTGTAGAATAATTAGATTCTACTTAAAGAATTGAATTATTATTCTGCCTTAAGTGAAAAAGAACAAAAACCGATTCACCCCCCCCCCCCTCTAGGTGTTTGGGTTATCTTGAAATCGATTCTATCACTTTCCTAAATGGAAACCTCCTTGAGGAAGTGTATATGACACAACTCGAGGGTTTTGTATCTCCAGGTGAAGCCACTAAAATATGCAAGCTACAGAGATCCACTTATGGATTAAAACAGGCTTCTCGAAGGTTGAATATTCGTTTTGATGAAAAGATCAAAGAGTTTGGTTTTATCAAGATTGGGGATGAATCGTGTGTTTACAAAAGAATTAGTGGGAGCATCATTGTCTTTCTGATATTGTATGTAGATGACATACTGTTGATTGGGAATGACAAACTGACCCTACAAGTTGTTAAGAACAACATACGGAACTGCTTTTCTATGAAAGACTTTGGTGAAGCAACTTATATACTTGGTATTAAGTTCTATAGAGATAGATCGAAAAAGTTGTTGGGTTTGAACCAAAGTAAGTATATTGAGAAGGTATTGAAACGGTTCAACATGATTGAGTACAAGAAAGGATTCTTACCCATATCTCATGGTGTGAGTCTCTCTAAGAGCCAGTATGTTAAATCTTGTGAAGATAAGGACCGCATGAAGTTGATTTCATATGCTTCAGTGATTAGATCAATCATGTATGCAATGATATGTACTCGACCCGATGTCTCGTATGCTTTGAGCATGACTAGCAGGTATCAGTCTGATCCCGATGAAAAGTCACTAGATTGTTGTCAAGAATATCCTAAAGTACTTGAGAAGTACTAAGGATTTGTTCTTGGTATTTGGTGGAGAGGAAGAGATCGTTGTAAGGTGTTACACTGATGCGATCTTCCAAACTGATAGGGATGACTCAAAGTCTCAGTCAGGGTTCATATTTTGCCTAAATGGAGGAGTTGTTAGCTGGAAGAGTTCTAAGTAGGAGACAGTTGCTGATTCTACAACTGAGGCCGAGTATATCGCTGCAGCAAATGCGGCGAAGGAGCCTGTATGGATTAGGAAATTCATCGGTGAGTTAGATGTAGTTCATAACATTGTTGATCCCGTAGTTCTCTACTGTGACAACAATGGTGCAATTGCACTTACTTCGGAACCTAGATCTCATCAGTGCTCCAAGCACATACTTCGGCGGTTCCATATTATTCGAGAGATTGTCGATCGAGGATATGTGAGCATTTGCAGGGTGCCGACTGAAGAAAATATAGCAGATCCACTTACAAAGCCTCTAGTATTGAAACCGAGAATTCGGTCTCGAGGAGTTCACCCTTGGGGAAGGGGTGACCGCACACTTACTTCTCTTCCGCGAGCCCGAAAAACCAAGGAAGAAGGACTAGGGACAGACCCAAGGCTCCAGCACGGAGGTCCCTCCACACACCCGAAAGATCTTAGAGCGCTTCCCCTCCTTAGCCAAGTGCTGAAACTAAGGTACCTCAGAAAGCGCTAGAAGACTGGGCACAAGTAAGCATGCCTTTCTGAGGTACCCCTTGGGTCCTATTTATAGGATTCTGAAAATGGCCTGCAAATAGCCAACCTCCGCTATTTGGAACTGCTATGTACAGGCCACCCGGGACTGCCAACAACAAGACTCCGCTGTTCTAACTAGCTATGGGCCACCCCGCAGGGGAAAAATGGAAAAAAAAAACTCCCCACACAACACAGGGCGACTAGCTCCCACTTCCTCTACTCGGCAAGGGCGGCGAGTGCTCGATGGAGCTGGCACACGCCGCCTCAACTTGGCATTTTGGCGAGCTCAGACCCGGCATGCTCTACTCGCCCGCCGCGGCCTCAACGAACAGCTCGAAGTTCGTCGAACTAGACTCGACGAACTCGGCCCTCTGGTCACCTAGGCGAGCTGGACTGGGCACCGAGGCGGGCTATGTTCACGGAGGCGCGAGGGAGAGTTGGGCTCATGACGCCAAGGAAGGGGCGTCGATTGAACTCGTCGCTCGGGCTGGGGGCGTCGGGTGAACTCGCCGCTTGGGCTGGGGGCGTCGGGTGAACTCGCCGCTTGGGCTAGGGGCGTCGGGTGAACTCGTCGCCAAGGACCTAGCCACCCCTCCCCCCAGGGCTTGAGCTGGGTCCGGCTGACCTCACTCGCCAGATACGGGGTTGTACATCTAGCGCAAAGAAAGCATGATGGTCATGTTAGATCAATCGGTATACGATACCTTAATGATTATGCCTAGTAGGAGTCTTGTGAATTGTGTATTTGTCAGTTGTTGTAATAATATATTTGATGAATAAAGTATTATATATTTCATTTTATATTTTGGCAAGTTTTTTTATTGTGTGAATTTACTTCTATTGTGATAGATTAATTTAACGTAATAAATGTCCTTAGAATGTTTACTTCCATAGGATTCAAGTGGAGACTTGAATGTGAGAGCCTATGTTTTAGACGCTTCATTCTTAAATGGTACCTGGTTGACTATCATCTAGAAACTAAGGGTGATGATGATACATTAAGACTAGCATGCGTGTTGAATGATGATCGGTTCTCAAGGGTCATGATATTGTGATATCAAGTCATCACATGGGTACTTGTTAGTGAACAAGTTGTACTGGACAGACCCACTATGAGAATACTTTGTGGATAGTTATATGAACGTGTCAAAAGTATGACTTAAGTGGTAATGGTGTTTGTTGTTCTTTGACCTGAAGTCACAACACTCATCGAGTGAGGAAGAACGTGCTTTTATGCTATCAAAAGTCCAGTCTTGAGAAAGTTGGATGATAAAGATGGTTATTGGATACGTTACGAATCATTTGGGTGTTTGGCGTGTGGACAGAAATGAGATTTGTCCTCCTATATGACAGGAGTTGCATCCATGGGCCCCTTGACTGAATGGGACTGAGAAATGCATGGTCATGCTTGGTTGAGTCAATATATGATATTGGACTCACCAATTTTCTGGAAGTCTATTCTAGATTAGGAAACTAGGATTGAACATTTATGAGGGTGACACGGTCTATACCTCTAGTTCTATCCGGATGTAAGGGACGAAGGGATATGACAACACTAATACATTGGTCACAATAGCTTTCAATTTTTAACTCTTATTGTTTGGGGAGTAATGATGCATTGCTAGATGTTGTTCATTATTTGTGATGATTTTGTTTGATACTTTTAAGATCAAGTGAGAGACTATTGATATTACCATGGTGATCTGGAAGTGATCAAATATGTAGTCTCACTGTCAACGCAATATGAGCCTATGAGGTCGCAAATAAGAGCATTGGAGAAGTTGGAAAGGATTGTGTTGGTCTTGCTCATATGTGATATGAGTGAAGGACCAAGCCTATGACATTCTGGATGTGAAGGTTTTCATTTCGGGACCTATATTGTGAATATGGATCATCAGGTATGTGATCAGAAGAATCTAAGGGAAATTCGTCGAGTATTGTCTAGAGGTTTCGACGAATAGTCTTGAATTTGTCGAGTATAGTCGTGACATCTCAACGAATCGATTTGAATTCGTCGAGTATCGTAATGATATCTCGACAAATTAGACTTAATTCATAGAGTATCGTCATGACAGTTTCGAAGAATCAGACTCTGATTCGCCGTATATCGCCTTGATACTTGCACGGTTTCTCTGACTCGATTCGTCGAGTATTGACGTGTTATTTCGACAAATGGTTTTGATTCGTCGAGTATCGACGAATATCGTTTCCTCCGATTTATTTTCTTAAAGTCCGGTTCGGCTGGTCTGCGGTTATCGACTGGTTCGGCAGTCTGTATAAATACGATTTGTACAGTAAACCGAAAATAGAACTGTTCATTCTTCTAACCTAATCGAGCGACGACGTCTTCTTTTACCCGACGAAACGGTTCACCCAAGTCCACGATCGCCGCTCGTTGCCGCTAACCAGCCAACCTGCTATTGTCGCCGGAAAGTGTTTCCAAGGCGTTTTCTTCGTCTCCGCCGCCACTCCTTTAACGGATCTAGTAGTTCGTGGAGACGTTGAGGGAGAACCTTCTTCCAACCTAGATCATGTGCGACAAGAGTCTAAGGGTTTTTCGTGCTCGTGTGCACATCCGTAGATGCGTGGACATTATTCTACGCTCGAAACTCTAACTGTTGTCATTCGTTGGACTTCATCGGAGCACCTTGGTTGAGTATTGACTCAATCGCTCAAAGGAATAATTTTATTAATTGCATTTTATTCCTTGATCAATGTTCATCGCTAGATCCGAACTATTTTGGGTTTTTTTGTTCCATTTCCGCTGCGCACAAGTGTTGTGACGTATTGCAAAGCCCAACAACCTTCACTCTAAATTTATTTCCAAATTCTGCATATTTTATTACACTACGTTTTCGCTCCACTTAAACAATATTTCAGGTGCTTATCTACCAACATCTTTTTTTGCTAATACCAAAAGGGGGAGTATACCGAAAGAAATTTATAATCTATTGTATAAATTATGAAATCTATAATCTATTGCATAAACTTTTTAAAGCAAGTTCAAATTACAGTTCAAATTAACACGAAGTTAACATAAAGTAAAGGCCATCCATTTAGGGGGGTGTGCACTTTCATGTTCGTATGGTGCTCATCATATCTTATAAACATTACTACAGATCCAACATGATTTCTTCTAAGTAGATTTGTTATTATCAAAAGGAGGAGATTGTTAGAGCATGTGTTCCGCACTCCTTGGTTTGAAAAAAACAAATCCTGATTGTATTTGATCATAGTGTATTTATAGTGTGTAGATATCACATGTACAACACTGATATTTTTGGATTGTTGACGTACAAAAAACATTATTAAGCAGAGATATCGTTGGCGATATCCACCTATCACCAAGTGATAGCCTGATGATGTCAGCCACATTCTCGACGGTGTCGGTACGTAGCGCATAACACAACTATATTGTCGAGCGATATCCAACTATCGCGGCGCGATAGCCTCACGTTCCATACACGATCTCCTTCTCGACGGCGCGGTTATTACAAAGTGGGATACGTGACATCAAACGGAGATATTACATGTGATACCTACCTATCGTCGGGCGATAATGCAAAAACTATATAAGGCCTGGATTTCGGGATATTGATGTTACACACCTCCAGGAGCCTTCATCCCGTGAATCCCTAGCCTGATAACTCCGTAAAATCAGAAAAACTCCTAAGTGCCCAAGCAAGTTCAAGAGCAAAGGGACCGTTTGTGCTTTTTTCAACTCCGGCGATCTTTGCAAGGATTTATCGACTTCTTCAGCGCTCAAGACCAGAGAGAGATTTCATTTCAATTTTCTTATTCTTTTCATTCATCTTGTAAACGGTAGAGAAATCGCCGTTTTGTGAGTGACGACTAGACCCTTGTGTGGTTTAGGGAAAAATTGCCGCCTTGTTTGCATCGACTAGGTCGTGGAGAGATTTAGGGGAATGCTAGTTGCTGTATCTAGGGAGAGATAAGTTATAGCTGACTGGCTCTTGGGAGAAGGACCGATGAATTCTAAAAAGAAGATTTTTCATCATAGACTTTGATTTCAAGTTTATTGGAATCTATTGTTCATGTTTTTTTGTCTCTTATGAAATAAAAGTTCATTACAATTCTCTTACAGATTTCTAAGTGATTGTTTATGTGTTTTTGATTGTGTAGAAAGTTTGTCTGATTTTCATTCATATTTTGCCAAGTAAAAAATTAAGTAAAAAATTTATTGTTTGTTTTTATTCCCCCCCCCCCCCCCCCCCCCCCCCCCTCCTCCTCTCTCTAAAGGCACCTCAAGACCTAACATGCCCGTCCCCGACAACAAGGAGGCCGCCCAATTTGGGCGGCCTGGGGGCTAGAGGGCCGCTCAATTTGGGCCGCTAGAGGGTCGGGGGGGGGGGGGGGGGGGGGGTTACGTCTCGGCAAGCCCCCACTAGTGGGCAGTTACGCATTACTGGGGAGTTTCTCCAATATTTGCACCCCCTATTTCTGGGGGGACTCCTTCAAGTTTCATTGTTATGCCTAACATCTGAATCATAGTTCTCGTTCATTGTTAGAGAAGTACTTGTATGTTGCACTAAAGAGAATGACATTCTTTAGAATCACAAATAGAAGACAAATTTGTTAAGAGTTTCTCATGCCAGTTAAGAAAACACAAGTTCCTCCTTCCAGCAAACAACAAGGGAGGAGATAAGGGAAAACATGCGGCTTTCCTCCTTTAGAGGATGAGAAAAATAGAGAGGGAATGAGACAATAATTCAAGGGAGAGAGTGGGGGTGGAGGCATCTCCGGCCGTCGGTAGCAAAAGCAATGAGAAGTGTTGCATGAGGGAGAAGGGCACAATAGTTGTGTTAGAGTGTGGTAAAAGGAGGGGGAGTTTTGGAGGTTGAGTTTTTGAGGTTAATTGGTGTATTATTAGTGATAAAACATAGTACACCAGCACGACCACGACAGCGGTTAAAAACCTGTGTTGCGGGATAAACACTCGGATCGCACAATAGATTTTTGCCGAGCAAATGACCGGTCTGCAATTGCCAGTAATCGGTGATCCCGCAACACAGGTTTTTAACCGCTCCGAGTGTTGATGAATGATCACTTACCACAAAGGCGGAGTGGGGCACGTGGATGATTACATAGGACACCGAGCACATTGTTCAATCAAGATGGAGCTTATTATATAGTATAGATCAGTAGTACTATAAAATGATCAAAAAAAATTCAATCGCATTTAGGTTTACATTAAAGATCAGCATCAGTGTGCTTCCACTACACACCAGCAAGCACATTTTGCAAACAACAATATATGCGCCCACAAGAGTCATGTCGTCAAAAAGGAAAAAAGCGAACCACCTTGTTAATTTAAATAATAATGTCATCCCTCGCATTTGAAAATATGTAAACTTGATCGTAGCCCTTCCTATTAATAGCGAAAACAAATATCAGCAAAATTCAAAAAAAATATAAGCAGCATTTTATATGAGAAACCAATCTGAAACATTACCCATCTTTTCCACCATACGTTGGGCTGTAGTTGTAAATGATATTATCTCGAACCGTTTGCGCTGGAGCTAGTTTGGCCGATTTCCGAGCCTCACTGTTCGCAATAAATCATTAGTATTGCAAGAATAATTTCATCGGGCTGGGAGTGGATTAGATTTAGGAGTGTGTTTCGCGGGATGGGTTTTCTCCAACAGGACAGTCTTTATCAGAAATGCCGCCGTAATCAGGCGGAGGTGTATGGCGGGAGAGCCGATCCAGCATCTACAATAATCAATGTTTGGCATTTTGCGCGCTCATGGGGTTGCACAAACTCCGTGCCAAACACAACCTTGGTAGTTCATGGAAGAAGTAACGTCTATGCGGAAATCTTAATTTGAAATGCGAAGGAGAATGTACATGCCCTTTGTATCCCCTAATATTGTCTCAACTATTAACCTCTTAGTCTTTGTTTGACACGGCTTATTTGCACAGGTGAGTTTGGTCAAAAACACTATTATTATGGAATGTATGTTTGGCGAGACAAAAGTTAAGACCGCTACAAAGAAAATAAATTACTTATGAGCATAAAATGCATTTGTTTTGATGTATTTGGGTGGCCCCACCTCCGACCAATAATAGCCGTTGATAGTGAGATGTCCTATCCTCCTTTTATTATAAATAGATAGGTAGTGGGCAGATTATTGAGATTGCAGAATTTGGAGAAAGTTATTCTCGGATTCCCGCAATCCCACTACGGTGCCGACTCCTAGGCTTGTATCTCTCTCCCCAAGGTATCCCCTAATCCTAACCCTCATTCTCACCCTCCAAAACCCCGTGTCGCAGCCTCTGATACCCCCAAAACCCCAGCTGGCTGGCCTGCTAGCCTGAATTCCTCCTTTTCTTGAATGTCACTGTTTAATGAAATTCTCTATTCATTGCCTATAGTTTCAAACCCCTTAAAATTGGCGGTCTGAAATCCCCTGCTATCCGTCGCCTTCAGCCCCTCTTTTTCCTCCCGTGGAGCCTCCAACAGCACCCCCGACCCATCCCAAACAACCACAACTTCCCTCCCTGCGCTGCTGCAAAACCCCTACCGTCGGCCCCTTCCCGCTGAAGATCCGGACACCCCCTAGCCTCCTCCTTGCCGCCAACTCTTCCCACTCCGTGAAACCACTTCCAACAGCCCTCCCCTATTGGATTTGTCCAGATCCGGACAAACCAACCCCTATCCGCCAATTTCCTTACCCGTTCCTCATTCCCTAGCCCGGATCCGCTATCAACTCGTCAGATCCATCCTCCCTCGCCCGAATCCACCCATACGTCGCCAGATCTACGCATTTCGGCCCGTTTCCACCTTCCATCGCCGAGGACAATCACCCGCTATTACCATGTCATTGGTTCCACATTAGATCGCCGTCAAAACACAAGCGGCCCCGGATTCCTCAGTGCCTTGGTCAGCCCACACAACAAGAAAAACTTAAAATAGCAAGGAGCTAAATCCATTGTTAATTAATTAAATTCCTTGCTAATTTTATTTAGCAAGGAATTTAGAAACAAAAAAAAATCGTAGCTAATATGCTCTCATTCTAATTTTAGCAAGTCAATAATTCCTTTCTATTTTGCAAGGATTTTTAGGAAGAAAATTATTCCTTTTTAAATTATCAAGGGATTCTATTTTTTGTTGCTAATATTAAATATTTTGTTAAAATAAAAATAGCATTTATATAATAAAAAATATATGTATTTATTGGAGGTCTGAAAATGGCAGTCTGAAAACCCCTTAAAATTGGCGGTCTGAAATCCCCTGCTAATCGCCGTCTTCAGCACCTCTTCTCCCTCTAGTGGACCCTCCAACAAATGTTTTGGCTCAAACCGCAACCGCACCATAAGGGCTCGGTTTAGGCCCTGCACGGTAATTATACGGTGCGGTTTCGGTTTGGTACGGTTTTTTACGGTACGGTTGCGGTTTCGATGCGGTTTTTAGCATGCACTTTGCATAGAGTACAGGTAAGCATCAGAACTATGATTGATAGTCTGATACTTGATAATTTATGAGTCATTTTATGTTTTGCTATTTTCCCCTCTTTATTGTATTAAATTACATCATTTTCCTACAACATTTGCTTTCATTTTCATAAATTTTGATGTAATTATTTGTCTTTTTTTAGATGAAATACCAACATATGAACTATAAAAATGAGGGGCTGCTAGTTCAGGACTCACGAGTGAAAGATCTCAAAGAACTCTATTATTTCTCCAAACTTGGATTTTAACTTGGATTTCTGATTGATTACAAAGGAGGGGGTTTTCCCCTTTTATAGGCCTTAAGGGGTTTCCCTCCAACCAAGGAAGTCTCTAGAAACTCTCTATTCTAGACTCTTCTAAACTATTCTACACTTCTCTCATTGCCACCACACTATTATACAACATTAAAGAGTATTCTAGGCTCTTCTAGATTTCCCCCAACTTCTACAAAACTGCATACCATTCTAGAAATCTCTACACACATCTAGAGTTACCTAAAAGATTCCACACTCTTCTAGAACATTCTAGATTATTCAATTCATTTCTACAATATTCTAGAAATCTCTACACTATTCTATAATATTTTAGAGTCTTCTACAAGACTCTAGAAACTTCTAGAAGATTGCACATCATTCTAGACTCTTCTCTCATCTTCAAGTCCTCTTTCTAATCTTTTGGAGACTTCAGCATCCTCTTGAGCCATATGATGTCATGTCTTTGTTTGGGCATGCTCCGCTTAAGCATGAACAACTCAAGTATGAAATCATGCTTATACCAAGGGCTCTCACACCCAAGTCCTTGACCTCCTTGAAATTTTGTCGCGTCAATATGCCACCTATTGTAACATTTGTGCATGCACCCATGGTCACGGTTGCGCCCTGAACTAGCAGCCCGTGTTCATGATGCTCTAGAGTCAAAGTTCTTTTCGTAAGCTAGCATTCTTGGTCAAGGTGGAGTTGTAGTGTTTTTGGTGAAAGTGAAGTTGTCATAAGGATGGCAAATACATGTAATGACTACATGATGAAGAATACATGTGTGAATACATGCATGAAAAATACATATGATGAATGCACTTGTATGAAGAGTAGTTACTCCACAGTTATTATAAATAGGTTCGTTTCATCAAAACCCTTAAATGGATACTCCGAAGAATTCCTTCTCTATAATGAAGTATGTTGTGCTCCGATTGACATTTGTTTTTTGCTGCAAAGGTCGGATGCATCTTATGCATGTCCCAATCTGAAGGCATGATGATGCTCAAAACCCAATAAGCAATGCACTACAATTTGCATCGATGGTATGGTCAAATACGAAGCTATTCGACAGCATCTACGACCCTGTTGCTACAAGGATCTACCTTATTAATAAATGTAGAATGTGAATTGGGCAGTGTCTTTTCCATTAGGTAAGGTGATATCATGTACTAGAATCCTACCAATTTCTAGGAGGTGATATGTCCTTGGTGATTTTCTATGAAGTGGCGGAAACTGTTTGACTGGGTAGATCCATTTTTTCCTTAAGAGTTCTCTATGTGAAAATCATTATCAAAAAGTTAACTTGTGGCTTAGTAGTTCTAAGCTACGGGAAAAATGTAAAAAAACTATACGTGAGATTCTGGAACACAACTAGATTCTGGAACACAACTATTAAAGCCGGGAAAATCCCTACTCCAAAATTCGAATCAAGACAGCCTAAGGTTACTGATTCTGCAGTCCGATGCCACAATTTAAATGGCTATCGCGGAAGAGAGAAAACTATCTATAAGCACATCCCAAGTGCTCCAGCAGGGAGGTCCCACCATGTATCCGGAAGTTTGGGAGAAACTGCCCCTCCGCAACCAAAAGGCTGGGCGAGTTACTAGGCAGGCGTGGACTTAGCGAGAATCCACTTGGGGAGACCTCAACCTCTTCCAAAAGTATCATTTTTAGTACCCCTGGGGGTCTATTTATAGAGAAATCATGGGGGGAATAGGCGAGTATCCAGCCTCTGTCAGCGAGTTCCAAGGGTTTACTTACTCATACTCGCGAGGTACTAGCCTCTGCTCGCCCAAGCTCGTCTCTACTAGCTCAAGCTCGCCTCTGCTCGTCCAAGCTCGCCTCTGCTCGCCCAAACTCGTCTCTGCTCGCCCAAACTCGCCTCTGCTCGCCCAAACTCGCCTCTGCTCGCACAAGCTCGCCTCTGCTCGCACAAGCTCGCCTCTACTCGCCTAATGGTCTGCAAATAGCCGTTTGCTTGGGTACTTCTGATCTCGACAAATTACAGGTTATACAACAACACTTGTTAAAAAGGAATACGAAATTGCAAGCTAAGGTGCTTCACAAAATGCTCAAAAAGTTAACTTGTAGCATAGTAGTTCTAAACTACGACAAAAAAAAATATTTGTTAGTAACGAAACTCTTGAACACAGCACTTATTAAAAAGGAAATCGAAATTGCAAACCAAAGTGCTTCACAAAATGCTCAATATTCAAGTCGAAGGACAAAACCAGTCACCCTATTTCAAATTTTACCAGCATCTCCCCCTTCACTTATCTTGTTGATTGAAAATACTAGGCTTAATAGAGGTTAGCAAACTGAGTAACTGGAAAATCCAATAGAGCAGACAAACAGAGCTCATCTTCTGAGAAATGTACACAATGAATTAAAAAAGAAGAATGAATGAAACAAAACCATGCATATGACCGAGAAGTTAAAAATGGTCCAAACCTTATGAAGTAGTTCGCTATCATCTGAGTAACTCGAATCGCATCATCAGAATGGGGAATCAACAATGAGCCCCACTCAAAGGCATTTTTCTGCATTAACCAATAAGCTTTTCTGAAACAAAACACTTCATATAACACCATAATCATCCCCTTTTAAAATGCAGAATGATTAATAGCGGAAAGACACTGTATACATTGGGAATAAGATTTAAGTTCAGGTTAAGAAAAGATGACATCATCTAGTGTTACAGAGCTGCACGACACCGAGTCTTCATGGCGAGTTTACACGCGCCGGGCGCTTATATCGGACGGCCCCACCGAGCCCGCAGAGGAGATCGCGGGCTAGTCGTTATCGTATCATTTATTTCAGAAATTATGTTTTAATTTCAGCAATTATGTATTATTTCAGCACGTTTATTTTGGGCGGATTATTCACTCCGTTGTTTGCACCCCGCTACTATAAGGGGTAGCGTTTGTACTCGTTTTGGGCATCTTGGATGAATGCGTCATTTTCCCTCCTCTTCCTTCTAACCCTAATCCTCTTCCTCTCTTTCTCTTCTCTCTCCCCCTTCGTCTTTCTCGTAGCCGACCGAACACCTCACCGTCGGGGTCCTTACCAACTAGTCCGACCAGCTGTCCCACCCGCCGCAAGTTGTCGGTGTTTCTCCCCGATATGGCGCCAGGCCTCCAGCAGTCGCAGCCCCCGCCCGCCCGTTCCAGCACCGTCGTCCGCCCGTTCCAGCGCAGCCCAACCGCATCACGTGCACCTCTCTACGTTGCGAGTTCCCGTACGCCCGCTCCAGCACCGCACTGCCACATCAGGCACGGCCTCCCGACCACCTCATGTGCGGCTCCCCGTGCCGCCCAGCCGCTGCATTCAGGCCGCCTCGGCCGCTCCGCACTGCAGTCCTTGTTTCCCCTCTGTTATGGCACCAAACACCTGATCCACTGCAAAAACCCCGCAGGAGGACTCCAACGAGGCCATCTTCCGCTGTGTCGACGCCCAGGAGTCCCTCGTGGCCTCCATGCATGCCTCCCTTGTCTCCCTTCATGCCAAGTTTGATGCCCTCCAAACCCCCAACGCCTCCTCCGCCAACGGATCTGCTTGACCGTCCACCGGCGCATACATCCTTGGAGCGGCACCTTTTCAACACAACGGAGACTCCGCGGCCCTAGACCGCCCCACCTTCTCCGGTGTGGACCCGATTGGGTGGATTGCCAAGGCAGAGCAGTACTTCGACCACCACCATACTCCCGAGCAGAAAAAGTCTCTACCGCCGTCGTGGGACTCGACGACTCTGCCCTTCATTGGGCCCAGTAGCTCTGATAGTTTAACTCAACTATCTCTTGGTCGGAAATTAAACAAGAGATGATCTGCCGCTATGACAGTCATTATTCCGGATCCGTCATCGAACGACTGTGTGGGGTACATCAAATCGGCGCATTGGATGATTACATCGATGAGTCGTGGCCCTCTTCATCCATGTTTCAGGCCTACCACCGGATCATTATCTCGGCTTCTTCATGCAGGGCCTTCTGCGCAACATCCGGCCCTAGCTCCGCACCCATCACCCCCGGACGGTTTCAGAGGCCCTCGACATGGCCCGCCTCGTGGAGGCGGACTTGTCTCCTCGACCCTCACCAACTCCAGGAGGGCCCCCGTCGGGAGGCCGACCGTGGCGGACCGTTACTCCGGAACCACAAGCCCCCCGCCCCCTCCAGACGCCCGTACAGGCCGTACAACCCCTCCTCAGCGATTCTCCAACTGCGAGTTCGACAACCTCCGTCGCAAAGGGCTATGTTTCTGTTGCCGTCAGCCCTATTCCCCTACCCATGTCTGGGCGGTCAAGGAGTTCCACGCCATCATCGACGACTTCGAACCAGAGATTACCTTGGCGGATTTCGAGAGCCTCGAGATCACTGCGGAGGACACTACCGAGGTCGTCGCTGACACCTGCCTTCACCGTTTGGAGCTTTCATGTTTCTCCGTGAGCGGCATTTCAGGGCCCCAAACCATGAAGTTGGCGGGCAAGTTGGGCGACCGCCAAATTGTCATCATGGTGGACAGCGGGGCGAGCCATAATTTTCCCCTCTCTCAACTGGCACAGTAGCTCCGCCTTCCGATGGAGCCCTCTTCGGATTTCACTGTTAGTTTGGGTGATGGTCGTCGACGCTCAATCCAGGGCCGTTGTTCGGCCGTCTCGCTATCAGTGGGTCCTTAATCAGTGACGACAGACTTCTACGTCTTTGGCCTTGGCGAGATCGACGCCATCCTGGGAGTTGCATGGCTCTGCACGTTGGGCGACGTGCGGGTCAACTAGGGGACTATGACAATGCGGTTACTCCAGGATGGTCGAGAGTGCTGCCTTGTGAGGGATGTCGCACTACTTCGCTCCCCCGTCTCCTTCCGAACGATTCAAAGAACTCCGGGCGTCGATTTTTCGACATGGCTCCGGTCCATCTCGGACGTCGCACCGCCGGTCCCATCACCACCTCCAGCCCTTCAGGCCCTCCTCTCCGAGTTTTCGGACCTCTTTACTGCACAATCCGGGTTTTCGCCGGCCCGACCGCACGATCATGCTATTCCTCTTCAGTCCGGTGTGTCAGCAGTCTCGGTCCGACCGTACCTCTATGGGCATGCGCAAAAGGACAAGATCGAGAGGCTTATACACGACATACTGATGGGGGACCTCATCCGCCCCAGTGCGAGCCCCTTCACCAGCCTGGTCCTCTTGGTCAGGAAGAAGGACGGCAACTGTTGCTTCAACATGGACTATCGGGAGCTCAACAAAGCCACCGTCCCAGACAAGTACCCGATCTCAGTGATTTGGGAACTTCTGGATGAGCTCCACAGAGCAACCGTTTTCACCAAGCTGGACCTCTGTGCTGCCTACCACCAGATTAAGGTTCGGCCGACCAACGTCGCCAAGACGGTCTTCCGGGCCCATGACGGCTACTACGAGTTCCTGGTTATGTCATTCGGCCTAACTGACGCACCAGCCACCTTTCAAGCCACGATGAACGACATTTTTCGTCTGTTACTTCGTTAACACATACTTGCTTTTTTGTATGGCATCTTGGTCTACAGTTCTTCTTGGCAGGAGCACCTCCAGCACGTCAGACGTTGGCCACTCTATGGCGTCACCACCTTAAGCTTCACCCAACAAAGTGTTCCCTTGGGGTTCTGAAGGTGTGCTACCTGGGACACACCATGTTCGCTGCGGGGGTCACGATGGACAGCGACAAGATCGAGGCGGTCCTCTAATGGCCAACACCATCATCTCTCTGTGATGTCCGCTGGTTCCTGGTACTGACAGGGTACAACCGTCGGTTCATTCAGGGTACGACATGTTGGCCTGACCCCTCACCCAGCTCCTGAAGAAGTTTGTCGAGGGACCCTTCGAGTGGTCGGCGGCGGACTCCGCCATTTTTGTCGCCCTTCAGCAGACCTTGGTTCGTGCCATAGTGTTATCCATACCGAATTTCTCTTAACCCTTTCTCGTGGAGTGCGATGCATCGGGAGTCAGCGTGGGAGCCGTACTTATGCAAGCCGGCCGCTCTGTGGCCTATTTTAGTCGCGTCTTTTCGACACTATCCACAACCGCTCTGTTTACGAGAACAAACTCATGGGCCTCGTCCTCGCCGTTCAGCACAGGCGTCCCTACTTCCCGAGCCGACGGTTCGTGATCCGCACCGATCACACAGCATCCGCTACCTCCTACAACAAAAGATTGCAACGGCCTCTCAGCAGGTGTGAGTGACCAAGCTACTGGGCTACGACTTCCGCATCAAGTTCTGTCTAGGGAAGGCAAATCGCGCGACCAACGCCCTCTCTCGCAGCCCCATACTTGCATCCATCTCCCGCACGGTCTGGGAAGATGTGGATGCCCTCTAACGGGAAGTAGAAGCCGACCCGGCGCTCAACAGGATTCAGAGAGCATTCCTCGCGGACGCCACAACCCGCCCACCATACTCCATGGTTGATGGCCTCCTACTCTTCAAGGGCCTCCACGTACTCTCCCCCTCCCCGAGCATTCCTCTGTTGCTGGCCGAATTCCATGCTTTCTAGATGGGAGGGCACGTTGGTGCTTACCGGACGTACCGACGACTGGCAAGCTCACTCTATTGGCCTCACATGTTCCGACAGGTCAAGGCATTTGTGGCCGCCCACCTCATTTGTCATAAGTCCAAGTACGAAAGCCGTGTTTCCGGGTGGTCTACTTCACCCCCTCCCGATTCCCGATCACGTTTGGGAGACATCGCCATGGATTTCATCATACAACTGCCCTGATCACAGGGACAAGACTGCATCCTAGTCGTGGTGGACTGACTCTCGAAGTATGCTCATTTCATTCCCCTCTGCCATCCATACACTGCAGCTGCAGTCGCCGAGAGCTTCATCCAGGGGGTCATGCGCCTCCATGGGTTTCCCCGGTCGATCGTGAGCGACCGCGACCTGCTCTTCCTGAGTACTTTTGGACCACACTGTTTTGCTTACAGGGCACCCATCTTCGCATGAGAATTGCGTACCACCCACAGATCGACGACCAATCGGAAGTTCTCAACCGGTGTCTGGAGACGTACCTCCGCTGCTTCGTGTGGGAGCAGCCTCGTAGTTGGGCCAAGTGGCTCGTGTGGGCCGAGTACTCTTACAACACCGCCCACCACCAAGCGGCCGACACTACCCCATTTGAGGTCGTTCTCCACCGTCTATTGTCCGCCACCTTCCAGGGGAATGCCAGGTGGAGAGTCTGGCCACTGCTCTCCGCGACAGGGACACCATTCTGGATCATTTGAAGCACCACCTATGACGGACCCAACAGAAGATGATTTCATTCGCCAACAGGAAAAGTCGGGACCTCTTCTTCGAGGAGGGAGAGAAGGTTTTCATCAAACTCCACCCATACCGCCAGCTTTCGGTGGCCTGCCGACCAAGCCCGAAATTGGAGCCTCGATTCTTCGGGCCTTTCGAGAACCTCGCCCGCATAGGGGCGGTTGCTTACCGCCTTCGCCTCCCAACCAACTAGGAGCCGCATTCATCCGGTCGTCCATGTCTCGCAACTAAGACGCGTGGTAGGCGAGCACGCCACTACGGATCACATCCCGGCCGACCTCGACCTCGCAGGGGAAGCACCCTACTACCCTGCTTCGATCCTCGACCATAGATGTCGCACCCTGGGGGACCATACAACAAAGAAGGTTCTTGTGGATTGGACCGGACGGCCCGACTCGGAAGCGACGTGGCTACCCCGGGATGACTTCCGCTGCCAGTTCGCCGACTACTACCTTGAGGACAAGGCACATTTTCCAGACTGTGGCATTGTTACGGAGCTGCACAACGCTGAGCCTCCATGACGAGTTTACACGTGTCGGGCGCGTGTACCGGACGGCCCCACCGAGCCCACGGAGGAGATCGCGGCCTAGCCGTTATCGTATCATTTATTTCAGCAATTATGTTTTAATTTCAGCAATTATGTTTTATTTCAGCACTTTTATTTTGGGCGGTTTATTCGCGCCATTGTTCGCACCCCACTACTATAAGGGGTAGCGTGTAATCGTTTTGGACATCTTGGATAAATGTGTGATTTTCCCTCCTCTTCCTTCTAACCCTAATCCTCTTCCTCTCTTCCTCTTCCTCTTCTCTCTCCCCCTTTTTCTTTCCCGTAGCCGACCAAACCCCTCACTGCCCGGTCTGTACCATCTAGCATGGGCATAATGGACACCTTGAAGAAGATATTCATTGGTATATTACAGTCAGATCCACTTATCTTAATCTTTCTACGTTGATCCAATCCTCATTTTGGTCCTTTTTATCACAGTTGGGTGTGATTTTAGCAATAATCGAGTAACATGCTGATTATTTAGAGTTATAGGATTTAAGAACCTATAGTTTGTGTTAGTGAAATTTGATCCATCTGATCTCTAACTTGCATCTTTCGTCACACCAAACATCCACCTCCACCTTCTCCTACAATTCCTCTATTTAGTGGCTTCTTCCCAATATATGGCTATTTGCGCTATGGCTTCCTATTTGCCCACAGCCAAGGACATTTGTGATCCACCAGCATTATGTTAGATTCTCAACAGCTTCCATATCGGTTGCGACACTAGAATAATTTATCCATACTTGAATAATTTATCCAACACTACCAAGATGACTGTCTTCTCTTGGTACTTCGGCAGCCCGTCGATGAATTCCAAAGAGACTGTGTCCCAAATCTACCGCGGTATCTCCAGGGTAGTGAGTAGGCCCGCCGGGGATGTGGTATCGTACTTCTGTCATTGAAAAATTTCACATTGTTACACAAACCGCTAGACATCCCTTCGTTGGCCCTTCCAGAACAAATTAGCTTTAACTCATTGTAGGGTACGTAGAACTCCTGCATGTCTCCCCACTGGTGAAGAGTGGAACTCGTGTAACATAGTGTCCTTCCACGCCGACGTCGAGGGTATGACCACGTGAAAGTATAAGTGCTCGTTCTGCATCTGAAATCTGGGAGAAGTGGCATATCCTTATCAAAGTGACTCCACGATAGGACAAAGCTAAGGGTCCGATAGAATCAATTTGGACTTATGTCGGGGTGTTCGACTATGAAAGCTATACATATCTTGAGGAGACTCATTGACAACTATCGGAGAAAAACAAGATTTGAATTTGTTGTTTATAAATCATGAGAAGACTTATTATATAATTCTAATAGAGGTCTTATGGGGATTCTTCGGAAAGGAAGACGAAAATGTACCTTACATTGACGTAATCAAATATATGTATACAAATTTAGTGACGGGGCTGCGGACATCTGGAGGATTAACACAAGAATTACCCGTCCCTATTCTTTTACATCAAGGCTCAACATTAAGCCCTTATGTCTTTACCCATGTCTTAGATGTGCTCATCGGACATATCCAACAAGTAATACTTAGGTGATTATTGTTTGCATATGATATTGTTTTCGTTGATGAGACGCACAAGGGTGTAAATGTGAAACTTGAATCTTGGTAAGACACTTTAGAAAAGAGGGGTTTTAGGTTGAGAGGGACAAAAACGGTGTATATGAAGCTTAAATATAATAGTGCATGAAAGATAGATGATCTGTCATCAAGCTGGGCGACCAAGATATTTTCCACAGTGAGTGCTTTAAATATTTGGGATCGATAGTTCGGAAAAATGGAGGTGTAGATAAAGACGTGATGCAAAGAACCCAAGCAGATTGGTTGAAATGGAGAGGCATGTGTGGGATCTTATTTGATCACAAAGTACTATTAAAACTCAGGCAAGTTGTACCGTACTGCAATTAGAATAGCGATGCACTACGATTTTGAGTGTTGGGCAGTGAATTATGCACGTGAGCAAAAAAAGGGAGCTGCGGAGATGAGAATGGTTAGGTGGATGTGTGGATACACAATATTGGATAAAATAAGGCATGAATATATCAAGAATAAGACCGGAGTGTCACCAAATGTAAAGAAGATGTCAGAATCTCAATTACGATGGTTCGGACATATACAAAGTTGACCATTAGAGGAACCTGTTAGGCGTTGTGAAATTTTAGCTACTCGGCAAGTTAAACGGGGGAGGGGTAGACCAAAAGATACTTGTAATGAAACAATAAGGAAAGACGGGATGTGCTTAGGCATTAGTGAGATTATGACTAAAGATAGGGTGCAATGGAAATAAATAATCCATAGAGCTGACCCAACTATGGTGGGATAAAGGCTTGAGTGTTGTCGTTGTTCTTAGTCGTGATGTCCATCCCAAAAGGTTTCAGGTTTTGAATTTTATAGTAGGGTAGGGTCATTTACCGGGACCTCCCCTGCAAAATTAAATGTTGCATCCCCTCTATCTGAAATTACAAAATCCTCCTCTGCGAGCCTTCATTACATAAACTCTCTTGAGGAAAGCGGCGGCGGCGGCGGCGGCGGGGGGGTGGGGGGGGGGGGGGGGGGTGGGGGGTGGGGGGGTGGGGGGTGGGGAGGAGGGGTGCATGCATGTTATGAAAAGTTGTCGTGCGACCTTGAGATCATGGGTTTGAGTCCTGGAAGCAGCATCTTGCAAAAAATGCAGGGTAAGGTTTGCCTACATTTCACCCTTGGTTGTGGGTCCCTTCCCCAGGCCCTTGTTGTGCGGGGATGCCTTCTGCACCAGGCTGCCCTGATGTTATGAAATGTAACTTATAAGGGAGGTTTTTGCAACTTCAAGAGATAGAGGGTGCAACCTGAAATTATGCTAACTCCTAAAGGAGGATTGGGTAATGAATAGTTTATAATAATACGAAGAGAGGTTTCATCTAATAAAGAAAATTTCTAACATTCAGATGATATTTTATTAAACAAAATAAGAGGTTTAATTTTCTCTATTAGTCATAGCCTAACTTTTTTTTGAGGTTTTTTACAACACCAGAGGAATGTCTTATAAGTACCTTAAGCCCATAGGAATTTTGTTATTTTTGGGCGTCCAATGCAGATCCGAGGGGTATTAAGTACAATAAAATATCCTAAGCTACCTCGATGCGTAGGGTGGAACAAAAGCAAAGAAAAGTACAATAAAGAAGGGGGAAGAAGAACACTTCATCAGGCATTGGCTTTTCAACTAGCTAGCGTGCACCCGCTAACTAGCGTGCACCCGCTAGCTAGCTAGATAAATTGTAAAATATGTTTAATATTATACAATAATTTCATTTAAATAACACTAGGTTTATAGCAAATAAAAAGATTTAAAAGCTAAAAAAAATTTAATTGATTATAAATCTTGTTCATGTTTAACAAATCTATGTTAAAATATAAAACTAATCAAAGTTTTAATATTTTCTGTAATACAAAATAAGAAAGATACAGCGAAAAATAATTAAAAATAATTGTTTATACCAATAACAAATACTAAAAAAGGAACAATAAGTCCAATCAATTTAAACATATATAATCTAATGCATATATGTGATTTAAACATAATTGCTAACATAATATAAAATAAAATAGCACGCGATATGTTTGAATGTAGTGTCGGCCAATATATTAGAAAAAATGTCTACATATATTTTACAAAAGAACATAATCTATTTTTTTTAGAAAACAATATCATTTTGCAATAAAAATTGTCATGTTGGACATGCCCAAAGACCTTGTCGAAGCATAATGCATAATTAAAAAGCTTAAAGATGTACAAGAATGCAAAAAAATGGGATTTGTTACAAATCTAGTGTAAACATTACCAAGAGGTTGTTTGACCAAGGATTTTACTATTTTACTCTATGTTTTATTCAAGTTTTCCATAACATTTTGAGAAGAAAAGACCCTTTGGCTTAGAAAGGGAGTAAAATTAATCAGACAGAAGCAAAAACATGCAGATTAAAACATACCGCAAGATACTGATATATCATACATAATTACCTCTGGATGCCACTGGAAACAAGTTATCGGGTATCGATAAGCCTGTGCGGTTGAAATATAAACCTAGAAGAAAGAGAAATATCATGAAAATTGTAGAAGAGTGAAATAAAGTATTATAATTTTATCACTTTACATTAACTTGAAATAATACAAACATTTGTACACATATATATATGAGAAAGGAGTGAGATCTTAACTCCAAACTAAGGTGTGAGACTAATTTATACACGAGTAAGATCTCCTAATGGGATAAGAAAATGAGAGTTTACATGAGCTTATACAATTTTCTATACTCTCTTGCAAGCTGTAGCATAAAAATTGTAAGTGTTAAGCTTGGAAATGAATTGTCAGGATAGGGGGCAAGGTAAGGCCTTGGTTAGGATATTAGAGATTTGCTCAGCAATGTGTATATATCGCAAATTAAGTTTGTGAAGTTGAACTTTTTCTTGGATGAAATTACAATTGACTTCAATATGCATGGAACATCATGAAAAACTAGATTCTTGACTATCGCAGTAAAGGACAGCTAGAGAGGGGAGTTTGACATCAAGATCAGTAAGAAGATTTTCCTGCCACGTGAGTTCGGAAACAATAAAAGTCGTCAAACAATACTCAGCCTCCGCAGAGGAGTGTGCCACAATTGTTTGCTTCTTCTCAGCCAAGTGACCAACCAGGTTGTCTTCTAAAATATGTGCAATAGTCATTCGTAGACTAATAATTATCGAAGGAGACTACATAATCTGCATCAGAATAGGTAATTAATGATAGGGAAGACGAGGTCTTATACACAATCCCTTATCCCAGGGCATTCTTCGGACACCGGAGGATTCACTCGACAACTTGTAGGTAGGATGCCCGAGGTGTATGCGTGAATCGGCTGACAACAGCAACAAATGATATCGGGTCGTATGACAATCAGATAGATAAGCTTTCCAACAAGGCGACAATAGTACTCTGATTAGGAAGAAGTAGGTCAAAATCGAACATGTGAACACAATGTTTGTGGTTGGCATCCATTGACAGCGGACTTGTAACCTAAGTAGCCTGCATCTTGAAGAAGATTGAGGCCGCACTTCCATTGAGACAAAAAATTCTATCAGATGGATGAGCTACCTCAATAACTAGGAAGTATTAGGGGCGGACCAAATATTTTGTCTGAAAGTGTGAGGCTAAGTGCTTCTTGATCATAGATATATCATTTAGATCAACTCCCGTGATGAGAATATCATCAACATACATAAGAAGTATCACTGTGTTTTTTGGTCAATGATGAGTAAATGAGGAGAAGCTTGCCAAGCTCCAAGTGAATTCAAAATCCCAAACGACCTGAATGAACTTAGTCAAACCAAGCTCAAGGGGACTTCTTGAGATCATAGATAGATTTCCTGAGGGGGAAGACAAGAGACCCCCCCCCCCCCCCCCGTAGTTTCATAACCAGGAGGTTGTTGCATATAAACTATCTTTGTTAAATCGTCATTAAGGAATACAATCTTGATATCAACTTGATACAACTGCCAATGGCAATGGACGACCAAGGAGATCAATACCCGTATCGTATTCAGCTTAGCGGTTGGATAAAACGTCTCTTCATATTCAAGGGTATATTGTTGAGTGAAAATACGAGCCACAAGCCAGGATTTGAGGCGCTCAAGCGCCACATCAGGGCGGTGTTTAATGGTGAAGTGTCATTTACACCCCACATGGGATTGATCCGGAGGAAAGGAGAGAGGGCAATCATTTCATCATCCATCATTGTCTGTTATCCCGGATATTGGAGAGCTTCTGGCACAGAAGATGGGGGATAGAAGACAAGGGAGTCGCAAACCTATGAAATTTTGGAGATATATGGTGAAAGGAGACATAATGAGAGAGAGAGGGTGATTGTAGAGCTGATGATATCTTGGTTAAGAGACATCGTTGAATCAGCTGGTCATGGAGGGTCATTAGTCGGGGAAATTGTCCAAGGGCATTAAAATGGAAACGACGACAGTTTACACGCTTAGAGGAGGAGGTTGTGAAGGAGGTGGCGGAGGAGAGAGTGGCAATAGCACATATGATGGTAAGTGGGTATTGGGGATGTTGGATGTGGGATAGCAGGTCGTACGGTATCAGGAGGAGAGGGGTAGAAAGGTTGATCCACAAGGAAGGAGACATCCGTGGATGTTACCATTTTTCAATCGGTGGGAGAGAAGCACGCATAACCCTTATGTGTACGAGAGAACTCAACAAAGATATACTTAATAGCGCATGGGGTCAGGTCGTTCACAGGAGGACCAAGATGATGGACAAAACAAACACTACTGAAACAAGATGAGTTTGGGGGGTGTTCAAGGAAATAGGATGGAGAATGACATTGCAAAGTTTAGGATTGACGAGGGTGTGCACTTAATTAAAAATCAGATTGTGAAGTGTCAATAAATCTTGTTACCTATATTTGAAGCACAAAGGAGCGGGCAACCTCAAGAAGGTGGCGATTCTTCCACTTGGTCACACCATTTTGTTGTGGTGTATAATCATAGGATGTTTGATGGAAAATACCCAACGTATTACAAGTTTCCGGAATATGTAACTATTATATCCATGCGCATTATTGATCCAAAAGAAATTTAATTGACCTCGAAACTTGGATAATACATGACGGCACAAGGAGGTGGCGATTCTTCCACTTGGCCACACCAAGTGGAGCCACTCAACATTTTTTTCTTCCCAAAGAGAGAAATAGTGGTAATACAAAGTTTATCACGGACTTCATAGATGGGAGTTTCATCGAGCGTGGTCGGAACAGTTGACGAGGCAAACACAACATTTGTTCCCATGTTATGTGAGTGCAAGTTGCAAGAAGTAGTCTGGGCGAGCTTTAGCAACACGGGAAGGCTTAAGCCACACAAGCAAACTCTGGATGGAGGAGGTTGCGAGTGTTGCAGTCAGAGGAATTGGCGAGAGCTCAAGCTACACAGGGTGAGCTTAGGATACAAGGGTGGCGAGTTATGGAAGAAAGGTACTCAGCAGAGTGCAAGAACTGAATCTGTTGAGGGCCGGTGTCGGCGAGCCTTGAAGACCGAGCTTAGCGAGCTCGGTATGCAGCGAACTCTATAATGTGGAAGAAGCGGCGAGTTCAGCGAAGGAACGATGAGTCTTGCGAGCCCTGCAGCTGGAAGGATCGGCGAGTCTTGTGGGAGGAGGAAGCAGCGAGCCTAGGCACGATAGGAGTCGGTAAGTTCAGTGGTAGGAGGAAGCGGAGAGACCTGCGCTGGATAAGTTGACGAGCACACCAGCGGGAGGAGTCCGCGAGTTCGGTTTTAGATGTTGGCGAGTACAGTAGCAGTTGGGAAGCCTATAAAAGATGGAGCGGGGATTATTTTTGAACAACATGTGGAGAGGAATTTGGCGAGCTCCAAACTAGGTAACTGCGAGTTTCAATCTCAGCCTAGCGAGTTTCAATCTCAGCCTAGCGAGCTTCATGGGCTCAAGCCAGAAAGGTCACGTGGCGGGCAGATTGCGCAAAGGAAGGTAGCTTGATCGGAAAGAATAGGAGCTCAATCATCAAGAGTTTCACTTCAGGAATCATACAACTCTGATACCATGTAGAAAAGTGAAATACAAAGCACAATAATTTTATTACTTCACATTAACATGAAAAAATACAAGTATTTGTCCACACATATAGGAGGGATGAGTGAGATCTTTAACTTTAAATCAAGGTGTGAGACTAATCTATATATGAGAGGGATCTCCTAATGGGCCAAGAAGGTGAGTTTTTACATTGGGCTTATACATAGTTCTTCTATAAAAACAAATAGTCCAAATAGGAAAATATAAGTGTAGAAAAAGAAGCTAACAAAAAAGAATGACTCTAACTACCATCATACCTCTTTATTTTCATCTGTGCTCGTTGTTAATATCTTAAAGAAACTTGAGAGTGCATCGCTGGATTGCAACCTTCTTGGTGAAATCCCTTCCTTTTAATCCAATTTTGTTAACAGAACAATGAAGCAATTTACTAGTGGTGAGAAGAACTGATATTTTTATACTAACCACAATGTTGATGATAATAACACGCATTAAGTCAAGTTTCACATATCAAAATTCACAAAGAATGTCAGAAGAAAAATGAATTGACAAGATGCATGAAACATAACATGGAGAAAACATTTTTGAACAGAAAACTCGTGATTGTAATAATATATTTCTACAGTGAGCATAGTAATGTACTCCTGAAGAACTCACTCTATGGTTTTGCATGGCAAGGCACTCAATGCTCAACTTGCTGAGTAACTCTAATGGAAACCTGCAGCACAATAGCAGATGTGATATGAGTAATGCTAACTATTACACATCATGATCTTTTTGGGTTTGAGTGTCCAACAAAGAAGACAATTTGCTAACAAAGAAGTAGAGAATTCTTATTCAAATTGGACTGCACACATGTAGATAATCTGCAATCTCTCCTCAAAGACCACCAGGTCAAAATTGAATTACGAAAGAGTAGATTGAGCAGACATACAGAATTTAGAGAGGGACTGAGAAAAAATCCAGATGCTTTTTTAGTCACAGACTTGAGCAAAATTCCTTTTGGAACCTAGTTGAGTTGGAAGGTGACATAAAAGCAATCATGTGAGCTCACATAGCAAATGTCATGTTAGCCGCATGAGCCTACAAGATCGTCCTGTGGAGTATTCCTACCAGGATCCACTCAAATACTTGTACAGACTGCCTTTTTGTACGTGCTTCATAAGATCCTGAGACATGGATAATAGTTTGAGAACCAGTGCTTATTGTTTTGATTTATTATTTGCGGTTTTTTGGGGGCCAATAATGTAATATAAATAGAAATTTGTACATGAAGCAAAAAAAGCTAAGGTTATTTGGAGTTCCGCAACCCTCCTCTGTCATAGGCTCCAACACCATGACATTTACGAAGTTTCCAAAGCAAGCTAAAGCTCAAGGCTCTCGCAAGGACGCGCGCGACACCTCAAAGCCCAACTTTTTTCGAGAAATACGTCTCTCGCTAACACATCATCATGTTTGCATATGTATGCTTCTCTCGCAGACACTCCTCTATCTCCGACACGGCGGCAACCCACCTTATTCAATGGCATCCTAAGGCTCATATGTGACATACTTGTATTTACTTAATTTTTTTCCTTTATTTGACCGCTCGGGCAGCCCTCTCTCCATATAACTGCCCGCGGATAGGAACTCCACTAGTATAAACATAGATGAACAATACCTTGAGGGGGCACTGACACCTAACCCCAAGCACTCGCACCTCAAGAGTAGTGTTCGCAAGCTCGATCCGTAATCAAATTTTTGATCAATAAAATCATGCACAGCTACAAGCTCGTGTTGTGTGGAAGCTTGTCTCGTCGCCTCTAAAGCTCTCATACTCAACCATTCGTGACCCAAAGTAACATGTGACCGGTAGTTTCCCCATTTTCTCATTTTCAATGTAAAGAGTAGGACCGGGGGCACTTTTTTCCCCAACAGAACAAACAAGCGACCTTTAAATTCCGGTTGCAATTGAACAATTTATCACAATGGTTGAACGCAATGTGTCTAGGAACTCACCTGAGAGCTCTGACGAAAAACTGGAAGCTCCCATTAGTAGGACTGAATTCAATACCTTACTATCGTGGTTACTCGACTTTCTGACCAAGTTGAATCCTTAGCACACGGTGCAGCAACACGTGGCATTTACCTATATCAGGCGCGAGTACTATAAGGTCGCCGCAACCCCTGGACCTCTGCGAGCCCTGAACATCAATAAAGTCATTGAGCCAATGAAAGAGGAGGATGAGTCCTCTCCATTCACAGATGCGATCCGCTAGGAACTTGTCCAAGATGGACTCAAAGATCCACATCTCTCCAGATTCACAGGGAGAGGATTATGTGCACCACTTGCATGCTTTCGAGTGTTATTTCATTGTGGAACCTTTCTGATGGTATCTGCTGTAAATTAATCACTATGTTATTCAACGAGAATGCAAAATATTGATTTTATAAGCTAACCTCCTCATTGATCGACTCCTTTGGAGAACTCCGGAGGGAATTACTCCTGAGGTTTGGAACAATTCCTCTCAAAAGCAGAAGAGTCAACCTCAAGAACTCTTCCAAATTAGGCAGGGGATATCTAAGATTATCATCCACTACATCAATAGATTCCATGAAGAGATTAATGGAATTTATGACGTAGATCCGGGGAAGCACCAAGATCCATTTGTTTGCAATCTTCAGGAAGGGCTCTTCAAATTTGAAGTTAGCCAAAGGCCACCCAACTCCTATGGAGAGCTCATCAATATGTTGAACCACCTTATTGAGGGTGAAACGACAAACTCTGGGTTCATCTCTTCCCTCACTTAACTCATGCAGTGGTAGCACATGGGGAGTTCTACCACCATCACACAACTCGTTGGGCATCTCCATTGGGTTCCTGAACATCGTCACGATTTCATTCCTCCAGAACCTTAGTGAAGAAAAAATTTCAGTCATCATCAACGACAACATTCAGTCTGTCACTTCCAGCAGATGAAACCACCTCAGCCTCGTTGTCCTCCACAAACTAGAATGGAGAGACCTCTATCCAAGCCATGCAACCTACGCATCTTCCAACCCAACCCATCCAATCATATACTCCTTCCCATGCTCCAAGATTTAATGATAATCAAGAGTATACGGATTGTATGCTACCATGGAGGAGGTTGTTCATATCATTCAAAAACAACCTAGATTCAAGAGGCATCCTCCACTTAAATCAAAATACGGGAATACAATAAGGAGCTCTTCAGCAAGTTCCATAAAGATCATGGAAACGACATAAAGAGTTGTCGAGCTCTATGCGATCTAATTGAAAGTATGCTCAAGGCGGACAAATTGCGAGAATGCATTGCTCACAAGTCTGGACATAAACCAACATCCACTAAGGGCAAATAAATGGTTGAAATACATTTCTCACAACAATGGGAGTACTGAGGAAGAATATGTTGGCCTCCTCGGCAAAATAAGTTGTGCTTGTGAGTGCATAAAATAGGAAAACATCGTCCTCTGGGCCAGATCAACTGCATTCATGGAGTCAGCTTGGAATCTTCAAAGAAGGTCAGTGTGGGGCATGCCTATTAGCGGGAGGTTGCTTCCACTTCTCAGATCGCTCCACCACAGGGATATGTCATCTTCAACAAGAAAGATCTCCCTAAAACCATCAACCCCTTCAACGGCGTTGTAGTAATAAAAGTGGTTCTTAAAAATTATTTGGTGTCTAGAATCCTTATCAACACTAGTAGTTCTGTTAAGGTACACTTTAAGCCTTCTTTTGATGAAGCGAATATTGGGAATAAATTCCAAGCAAGTGAAAGGTCTCTCTAAGGGTTCGTCGAAGAGAAAGGAGATCGAAGGGAGCATCACTCTTTAAGTTTTCATGTGTAGAGTGACCCATCAGGAAACATTCATTATAGTGAACGCTCTTTGCAGCTATAACACTATCTTTGGTTGACCTCTCCTGAATAAATATTAAGCAATTGTCACCACCTATCATAAAGTTCTGAAATTCAGTATGGAAGGCAAACAACTTAGAGTATGAAGTGAACCCCGGATCATTAGTGAATGATACATGAGCTATGTCAACACGGTAGGAAAGTAACTTTTTTACAAAGGACGGACTACTATGACCAATTAAGCCCCATTCGGGATCAATCAAGAAGCTAAGGATATAGATAAAGAAGCGAGATAAAGGTCAGATGAGATGGGAAAAACTAAGAAGATATCTCCTATGATACTGTTACGGGTCAGCAAATGTTATCGAGGCGGGAGGGGTGGATGATGATGATGGAGGTGATGGATACCGTGGAGCCGGAACCGTGGCTTCCTAAGCGCGGTTGCTCGTTAGAGGAGAGAGACACCAATGATCTCACATTCAAAAGGGATGAGAACTAGAAATATTTCTCAATTGATTCATACACACATCTCATGCCTTTATATAGGCTACAACTCATAAGAAGACAAAACGCTCATGATGACACCTAATACTAGACCCGGGGCTCGAGGCTCCTACATAATAATAACATCTAGACACCTAGATAATAGATATAATAATACGCGACACGTAACATCTTATCCGTCCTTGAAATCGAGTTTGCCCTCAAGCTCGAACTCCACATGGTGACTGGATCATCTGGCAGCTTGATCTCCCGCCAGAACAATGCATGATATCGTGTAACAACGACGGCGGTGAGTTGCGGCGGCGCTGTTGGAAAGACGAGCGGCGTAACTATTGGCTTTGACAAGGTAGATGGAGCGGTAAGGAGCAGCAGTAGCAAGTAGGTCGGGGAAGCAACGGTCGGCAGAAGGAACGGATCTGTAAGCGGTGAGGTGACCGTCGGGGTCGGCAAGGCAATAACTAGCATCAGTGGCGGAGCGACGACTGCATGGTCTTGTGGCGGCGGCGGTGTGGTGAGCAACTGTTTATTTTTAGCAAGTATGTCTTCGAAGAGGACCCGTATGGCGGCGCCGAGACGATGTATCTCATGAGCGAGTCGAGTAGCCTCTGAATCATAAAATGGGTTTAACGTTGATATCATTGTAATGAGAAAATAAAGTTAATTAATTACTGAAACAGTAATCAATTAAATGGTTGGTGGTTTGACGGGCTTGGTGTGAATAGACAGCAAGAATAATCAAAAAAAAAGATGAGAAGGGCTGGATAGAGGAATAATTAAATTCCTCTTGAAATAGGCTAACAGGTTGGTGGGGAAAGGGGAAATAAAGCTGTCATTTAATAGATTAGAAAGTTAAATAAAATAGGAGCTGCAGGAAGGGAATGAGACATTGAATGGAAGGAGGTGTGGGCTCCACGGGAGCTTTGAATGAGGTGTGGGTTGCTGAACCGGCAGACAGGCGGTGGGCTACACAAGGAAATGAAAGGAGGTGGGGTCCAATGGATCAGTTGGGTAAAGTAATGAGCATTATTTAAAAAAAGAAAAATTAAAGGCTTTTGCGGGTGGACTGTGGAGGGATGTGGTTAAGGGGTTTAAATATAGAAATAAATCGGATGGAAGAGGGAAGGATTGTGGGGTCCACGGAGTAAGAGAAATTAAATAGGTGTGTTGTGTGTTTTTTTTGCGGGGGTGGGCTCGATGAAATGCAGGAGTGCGGGCGGCTCGAGGGAACTTCCAGTAAAGAAGATGTCGGTGACGCCGACGGCTTGGACGAGGGAAGAAGGGGCAGACGGTCGCTGATCCAGGCGGAGAGGATGTGTCGACCGATTTGCTGGATGCTGTAGACGACGGCGTCTGGTCGGCGGGACTGCGACCGGAAACCACGGCGGCTGCGGGTTCTGCGGCTGAGGTTGGAACAGCGCATGCAGCGACGAGGGCTTTCTGGAGGCGATGGCGCTGGAGCAGTCGATGGAAATGAGCTGGCACAGAACGTCGTTGTTGGCGCCGTAGAGGCAGAAGCGGCGTGGAGGGGACCTTAGCCTGTTGAAATTGTGAGGGCAAAGGAAGATTCGAGTGATTGAAGACTCGAACGGAGGAAAGAGTAGCAGTGGAAGAAGACTGGCTGTGAGGGTGGCTTGTTGTGGTCGAATGGAGAGAGTGGAGGCAATGTGTGCAGCGGGAGATGAACGACAGCGGTCACAGTGGTGTTGGCTTGCGTTGACGGAAGAGGACCGATTCCTCTGATACCAAGTTGTTACGGGTCAGCAAATATTGTCGAGGTGGGAGGGGTGGATGATGATGATGGAGGTGATGGATACCGTGGAGCCGGAACCGCGGCTGCCTAAGCGGGGTTGCTCGTTAGAGTAGAGAGCCACCAATGATCTCACATTCAAAAGGGATGAGAACTAGAAATATTTCTTGCTTGATTCATACACACATCTCATGCCTTTATATAGGCTACAACTCATAAGAAGACAAAACGCTCATGATGACACCTAATACTAGACCTGGGGCTCGAGGCTCCTACATAATAATAACATCTAGACACCTAGATAATAGATATAATTATAATAATACGTAACACGTAACAGATACCAAACTCAAAGATAAAGAAGGACTGGTTTAGCTCCTCCTCAAGTGCATCGACATCTCTATTTGACCATGGAATCAACTATCGTGGTAGAATCTATTAGAGGGAAAGTTGTACAAATTCTTGAGGGCAAACTTTATTCGTAAATTTTTTGTTGTAAAGGTGAAGTTTATATCAAAAAATGAGAAATAAATAATTTTCACCAAGTGATTAATAAAACTTGCCTAATGGATTCTTTGTTTTTCGTCTCAAATTGATCCTACATTCAATTCAGGAAAGATAGTCCGCAATTAGGGATGCGGCAATAAAAGGAAAAAAAGGCGTCGATGTCGTCAAATCAACGGAGCTCAATCTCGAAACTCAATCCCAATTGGGACAAAATTACCAATTATCATGGTAGCATCAAAAAGCAAACATCATTGTTTGTGAACCCCAAACAAAGATGGTTTCAGAACTTACAACATCAGCATGTGCGACCAACACACTGTCTAAAATGTAAAACACTTTTTTGAGGCATCTAATATAGAATTCGTGAGTTCTTCTAAAGAACACATAGGTTTTGCCCGCATACGATCAGAATGGATTGGTCGCAGGAACCTCTTTAGTCATGCGAATTATCCATCCCCGATTTCATCAAACTGGCATGATATAGGATAAACCTTTGGCATATAGCTTTTAAACTCTCGTTGTTATCCGTTTGCGTCTCTGTGTATTGAGGACGTCTAATCATAACTCCCACCAATTTCATCTCGCTAGAACTGTTCGCGTGTGTGTAGTGGCCGACCTGATCCAATATTATACGATGATCTTTAGATATGTGGTTTTATCTCTCGTCGACATTTGTCGCGCCTCATCACCAAATCGATTGTCGTAAAACCCACTACCATTACCCTCGCTGAAATTGTTCGTGACTTGTATGTGGTACTAATCTAATAGACATGATCGTTCGGTACTATCGTGCATCAACAAATAACTCGATGACACTAGAAACCCCTTTTTGAGGACATGCTCTGTGTTAACAGATGTCTTAAATCGCAAATATCCTTCAAACTAATTCACGAACTTTAAAGTTCAAAGTAAAAGCGAGCGAACATTCAACCAAAAATTGCAAATATATTCAAACCAATAAGATGAAAAAAGAAGAATTAAGCAACAAGTATGTGAATTTCCTTTTGCATTATCAAAAAACTTATTACATTCACAAAGACGACCGAATATTACGACATCCACAAAATCGTAAAAAGTGACAATACAATTGTGTATTGCTACTAAGGTATCATGGAACTCGTTGAAGTCGCCAAGAACCCCAGGAACTTGTGCATGATGGCCCGCCTATGATGGACCAAGCCTTCACCATTTGGTGCTCCTCATGTTCCACCTCCTACTCCTCCTTCGACTTGTGCTCCTACTCCTACGCTCAAAGAAAGCTCAAAATATAAAATTGCAGAAGCCATTGGGAGTTTTCACGAAAGGGGCTCAAAACACAAAATTGCAAGGCACTCGTGAGCCTCTACTTTTGCATGTCTTGGGTCTAAGGAGTCAACATACAACACTGAGAAAGGCATGCAGGTGCTCTTGTATTAATGAGAAACGAAAGCTCAAGATATAGCGTATTTCAGGAATATTCGCAAACTCTTGCTCCTTTATTTCGGGGCATTTTAATTTTTTGAACAATCACTTCAATAGTTTTGCAGTTGATGTTCAACATCTTCAAAGTGTTTTCCTTAAATCATCGGCTAGTTCTCATGTGCATCTTGCAAATTTTTGAATCTGTACAGATGAAATATGAATGAAGCACGCCCTATTTATATAATCTTAAAGGAAAGTTGAAACGTAGGTACGAAACAGAGTTCACTGAAACTAAAGTCATAAGCAAGAATTTACGGAATTTTCCATGAACAGTGAAATCGTATTCAATTATATTATGATATCTCACAAAATTCAAAATTCAATTTATTAAACAATGTTCGGTGACATAATACAGTCATCATTGTTCATCTTGTAAATTTGAACTATAGAAAAGAATCCAATAACTCCAATGATGTACCAAAAGAAATACCTTCCAAGAATATAATGCATCAATAGCAGACAATGCTTTAGCCTCTGGCATTCAATTATCTTATACGACTAACACAAAATGATTCACAAAAAGAGTTTTGTAATCCTCATCATACTGAGTTCTATCGCCGCGACATCATTTGCATTTATGCAAGATGAAGTTACAACAGTCATAATACTTCATTCTAGCAGAACAATTTACTCAATAATTACCTTGACAATTTGCAACAGCAATTATAAATCCTCTTTCTTTAGATTGCCTACTTCACACTTATGAGGGTCGAGAACTAGTGAGTATTCAATATTTCTAAGATCTCTGGCACGATTTAGAAAAATGTTGGATACTCTTTACCTAGAGTCCCGTGCCCTCCCCCCTCTATTATAGGTATGAAGAAGTATTCGCTAACATCATGACATTTATGACGTTTCTAAAGCAAACCAAAGTTTAAGGCTCTCACAAGTACTCTCACAACACCTCGAAGCCCCGCCTATCTCAAGAAATATGGCTCCCACTGACACCTCATCATGTTCGCATATGTTCTGTTTCTCTAGCAGACACTCCTATTGATCTCGCCCGCAACCCACCTTACTTGGCATTCTCAGGATCCTGTGCGATATAATTGTATTTACTTAGTTTATTGTCCCTTATCAGAGCGCTCAAGAGGCCCTCTCTGAATGTAACTTCCCTGAAGTAGGCCTCCCATCAGTATAAATATTAAATAGTTATGAACAATACCTTGATTGAGCACTGGCACCTGACCCAAGCACTCGCACCTCAAAAGTAGTGTTTAACAACTCAATTTGTAAGCAAAGTTTCAATCAATAAAATCACGCACAGCTAAAGATTTGTGGTGTGCGAAGCCTTGTCTCATCTCCTCCGAACCCCACACCTAACCATTCGTGACGCAAAGTAACATGCGATCAGCAATACCCCTATTTTTCTCTTTTCAACGTAAAAAGTGGGAACCAGTGGCATTATTTGCTCCAAAACACAACCCTTTATGCAGTAAGGTGTGGCAGTTAAGGAAGAAATCCTACTGTGTGGTTGAGTGCATGGTTGGTTCTCAGAGACATTTATGAGTTTGTGATAGGTGGTGTTAGAACTTCGACTTGAAGAATGATGAGAACCAAAAACAGTGAAAATAACTAACTTCTTCACAAAGATCAAGATGTTGTAGGACTGTGTGGTTGTCCTTCATATTGATGACTTTGGGATTTGAATCGCCGTGCCCAATGATTGAAGCAAACAGAAGATTCTTAGGAACCTTTGAGGCAACCAGTTCTAGATCCAAAAATGGATTCACACACAAATCTAACTCCCAAACCTAAATAAAAGTTGAGAATTAGGGTAAGAACATTATCCACGAAGGTCTCGACTACATTATTCTAGTTCGAGCAAAGAGAAAAATGATGTTATTACAAGGGGTCGATTTGGAGATTATAATGACGACGGGATGACATACCAACATAAGAATGATGGTTGACGCAGGTTCGATAGAGGTGATTTCCATGGAGAACATGGGATGAAGATTTCCATAGCAGTGAATGTTTGTTTGATGACAATTTCAAAAATCAATGTGGCTGTTGTAGCTAAGTGTTGTATCAATGTTGAGATGGCTTCAAACTGATGGTGGCTATTTAATATTCTAAGGTAAACATGTTATTCAAAAGCTCATGGTCTAGCTCTCGGAGATAACTTGTTCTTTGATTACAGGAATATTCCTACTAACATCAGAGTAAAGTTAATTTTCTATCAATTAAAATTTGGAGCAACATCATGGTGGTATAGACTGCAGGAAGAGAGGTGACGGGAAGCAAAGAGAAACAGTTCCACCTTGAAAAATGTAAAAGAAAATGAAAGCCTATTTCTTACCTGACGACTACGAGGAGCATTTTTTCATCAATACTAATGATGCGCTCAAGATACTCACAACGTTATAAAGTACAATGTAGAATTTATGGGTGTTAGAAAAGCCCATGTACAGGGCTCATTATTGAGCCCATGTTTTATTGTTTTTTTCCTTCTTCTCCTCTTAGTCCCTCATCTTGTATAGGATTTCTTCTCTCCTTCTCTCTCCTATATATATGTATTCTCTCTTTGTATTTACATACACAATCAATACATACAAGTTTTGAGCTCACTCAACATGGTATCAGAGGGAGCAGTTCGGTCACAGCGGTTTCAACTTTTCTAACCGCCCCGACCATCCGCCTTCCCTACGCGCCGGCTCTTCCGCGGCTTCTCTCCTCTACTCGCTTCTTGTCGCGAGTTCCCCTTCACCGGCTCTTCTCGCAGGCCTCCCTGCGGTCTCTCTTTTTCTAACCGCATCCTCTCCCTCTTTCCCGTTGCTCCACCCTTCCCCCCCCCCCACCCTTCTTATAGTCACTCTCTCTCAAGACTCGTGGGACCCATTCCCGGGTCATCCTTTCTCTATTCGATGCGGGTTCGGTATTATCCGCGCGGTTTCTTTTTCGCGCCAGTCCGCGTCTCCTACTCACACGCAGGTCGCCCTTCTCTTCCCGCCGCGAGCTCTCCTCTTCGCTCGTGATCTTCTCCCTTCTCTTCTCCCGCGCGGCTTCCTTGCTTACCGCGCGGCTTCCTCTATTCCTGCGGTCTCTCTTTCCGTGGCGATTTCCGCACTTGGTCGCGGCTTCTTCCCCTGCCGCTCGTGTTCTCACTCTGATCGTGCGGCCTTTTTCTTCTTCCCTTTCTCTCTCTTCCCGCACGGTTCCCTCTCAAATCGTGCGGTCTGCTTCCTTTTTCGCCTCCCCACGCGGTCTTTTCTCTAACCGCTGCGGCCTCTCTCCTTGTGTTTGAGCTGACCTCTCTAGTCACTCCCTCTCTCTCTGGCCGCTAGTGTTTACACTGTGACCGTGCGAATTGTTCTTCCGCACTCGGGTCGCGGCCTCCCTCTCCTTCTCGCCTGCTGTTGTCGATGTGACTACCCGCCGCGGCCTCTTCTGTAACCGTGCGGGCTTGTCGTGCAAGAGTATTCTTCCCGCAGCGATCTCTCCTCCAGCGGTTTACTTGTCTAACTGCAGCGACCTTTTCGGCCTCCATGGGTTCTTCTGTGGATTCTACCGGTCAGACGGCTAACACCTCTGCTGACCGCTCGGCCCCTCCTCCAGAGCTCCGCGATGAGCTGCGGATCAGTACAATTTCCCTCTCCGGAAAGAAGAACTTCATCTCATGGGTGCACTCGGTTCGCCGAGTTCTACAGGCCAAAGGCCTTGGTCTTCATCTAACTCAGGGACCTCCGTCCTCTCTTACCGACGACTGGCTGCGCAACGACGGTCGCGTTCAGACTTGGCTACTCAATTCCCTGGAGGGTGAGCCATACCAGATGGTCATGTACCATGAGACGGCCAACGTTATGTGGGAGGAAGTTCACTCCTTATACTCCGGCAAGGATAGCCTCCAGCACCTCTATGATATTATTACCGACCTTCAGGCTCTCGATGCTGGCGGGGCTGCGAACATGACGTCGTTTGTCGCTCAAGTCAAAACTCTTGCGGAGGCCTGGATCCAGCATCAGCCTGCTACTCCTGATCTTGCTGCACAACGGGCCCAAAAGGAATCCGTCTGTGTTGCTATGATGATGGCTCGTGTTCCGCCACATCTTCAGAGTATCCGGGCTCATGTCCTTGCTTCGGCCACTACTCTCTCTGATGTGTGCTTTATGCTCCTTCGCGTGCCACCGCCCCTGGATACTCCTGGCCCATCCTCTCCGGCCATTCTTCAGCAGGCCCTCCCCCCTTGCTTTCCTCACCACCTTGTGCTCGCGGTGGACGTTCAGGCTCCCGCGGACGGGGACGTAGGGGTCGGGGCCACCCAAAGTGTTCCTATTACGGCCGGGACGGCCACACTGAGGCCGTATGCTACAAGAAAAATGGCTACCCTCCTCGACCGACTGCGGTTGTTGCCACTGACGACTCCTCCACCACTGGTGCCGACCTTGAGGTCGTTCGCCTCCAGCTACAGCGACTCCAGGGTCTTCTTAGCCCTCCTTCGGCTTCTGTTGCATCCACCTCCACTGCAGGTAGTACTTGTTTTTCCTCCAGTCCGCGTTGGATCTTGGACTCGGGTGCCACTCATCACATCACTTCGCTGAGGCCCCGCCAGTACTCGGATGCTCCTCATCCAAAGTCTATCACTGTAGCTAATGGGGAGATTGTTCCGGTCTCTGGTTGCGCCATCTCCCTCGACCCCTCCATCTCTCTTTGATCGGCTCTTTATGTTCTGGGCTCTCCGTTTAATTTGCTTTCTATTGGTCGTCTTACTAATGATATGGATTGCTCTGTCATATTCAATCCATCTACTTTTTTGATACAGGATCGGCGGACGCGGATTACCATTGGTAGGGGTCGACTGCAAAACGGGCTCTACCTTCTAGACACCTCTCCTACCGTCCTCTCCTCTGTCTCCTCCGTTGATTGGCATCGCCGTCTTGGGCATGCCCCTCTGCCAGTCCTCCAGAAGGCGCTTCCTGATGTATCTCTCCCTGTTTTTCAGTGTGATTCGTGTATTTATGGCAAGCAGCCGCGTTCTTCCTTTCTCGCTCATTGTACTAGGAGCTCCGCTCCTTTTGATTTACTGCACTCCGATGTTTGGGGTCCTTTCAAAATTACTAGTATCTCTGGCTATCGATATTTTATCACCTTCATTGATGATTATTCTCGCACAACATGACTTTACTTACTTCGGGATCGCTCTGAGCTTCCTCGTGTGTTTCGCAACTTTATACTAGAGACTCGGCGCAATTCTCCACAGCCATTAAAACGTTGTGCACCGATAATGCTCGAGAGTACACAAGCCACGAATTTGTCCATCTATGCACAGAGTTCGGTATTATTCATCAAACCTCCTGTGCCTACACCCCCAACAAAATGGCATTGTCGAACGAAAGAACCGCCACCTCCTTGACGTCGCCCGTTCCCTCATGCTTCAAATGCATGTTCCGAAAAACTACTGAAACTTTGCGGTCTCCACCACCTGTTTCCTCATCAACCGTCTCCCTTCCTCGGTGCTTAACCATGCCACTCCGTTCAACCTCCTATTTCCCTCAGCTCCAACCTTCCCTCTCACACCCAGGGTCTTTGGCTGCACCTGCTTTGTCTACCTTCTCGGACCGTCCTCGGATAAGCTGGATCCCCGGGAGGCCAAACATATTTTCGTCGGCTATTCTCGTACTCAGAAGGGCTACGTTTGTTACTCTCCAGTTACCCGGAAGGTCACCGTCTCCGCTGATGTTACCTTTCGGGAGGATCAACCTTTCATCTCTTCCGCTCTAGCCACTCCTTCCCCACTAACATCTCCACCACCACCCATACCTCGCCCTGTCATTCCCGTTACTACGCCTTTTTCCCCGGTTCTTTCCGACCCTGCTCCTGCTCCCTCCAAGCCACCAGTTATCTGTGTCTACACTCGCCGCCAACCTCCTCGTTCTGTCGCCCCTCTGCAGTCGGCCTCGACCTCGGCTACTCCGCGCCCTACTGATCAGGTATCTGCCTCCACTGCTCATCCTCTGGTGAACTGTGTCTCCTTACATCGCCTATCTCCCAAACTACACACTTTTACTACTTCTCTTTCCTCCATTTCGGTTCCTAACTCTGTGCAGGAGGCGCTACAACATCCTGGCTGGCGGGCCACCATAGAAGAGGAAATGGCTGCTCTCTGGGCCAATCAGATCTGGACTCTCGTACCACTTCCTCTGTGTCAGAAACCGGTTGGGTGTAAGTGGGTCTTTGTCGTCAAGCATGCCGTTGATGGATCGATTGATCGGTTTAAAGCTCGACTGGTAGCCTGGGGCTTCACCCAACAACAAGGGTTGGACTATGAAGAAACTTTCTCACCAGTGGCTAAACTCAACACTGTTCGGGTCCTCATCTCCGTCGCTGTCCATCGTCGGTGGCCCCTTACTGTAACTGGATATTAAGAATGCTTTTTTGAATGCGACCTACAGGAAACAGTGTATATGCAGCAACCTCCCGGGTTTGAGACCACGGGGGAGTCTCAGGTGTGTCGCCTTATGAAGGCTCTATATGGCCTCAAACAATCCCCACGGGCATGGTTTGACAGTTTTAGTAAGGCCCTTCGGGAAGTTGGTTTCACTCGCAGCTCGGCAGACTTCTCACTGTTCACTCGTCACCGGACAACGGGACAGTTTTTCTATTAGTCTATGTTGACAATATCATCATTACGGGAGATGACTCGAAAGGAATACAGGAGGTCAAACAACATCTAGGCACTGTTTTTCAAACAAAGGATCTGGGGCCCCTTCAGTATTTTTTGGGTCTTGAGATTGCTAGACGGCCAGATGGGCTCGTCCTCTCCCAGCGGAAGTATTGCCTCGACCTCCTTCACGATGCGGGTTATTCAGGTTGTAAGCCGATTAATAACCCGATGAATGTTAATCACAAGTTATGTGCTAAGGCATCAGACTCAAATCTCTTACTCGAGAACCCAGAATACTATTGTCGCCTAGTGGGGAAATTGATCTATCTCATGGTAACCAGACCAGATATCTCTTTCGTTGTTGGTATCGTCAGCCGGAATATGCATTCCCCTCGAAGATCTCATCTTCAGGCCGTTGAACGCATTCTCAGATACCTTAAAACGGCTCATGGTCAAGGATTGGTATACAAAACCTCATCTTCAGCTCTAACATTGATGGCTTATTCTGATGCTGATTATGCTGATTCACTTGATGATCGGCGATCAACCAGTGGGTTTTACACATACTTTGGAGGTCATTTGATTACCTGGCGAAGCAAGAAACAAGCGGTTGTTGCTCGATCATCAGCTGATGCAGAATACCGGGCAATGGCTTCGGTAGTTTCAGAACTAACTTGGCTTGAAAGTCTTCTTACCGATCTGGGTGTAAGACTCCCTTCCCCAGCTCTTCTCCTCTGTGACAGCCAAGCTGCTATACACATAGCCAAGAACCCGGTCTTCCACGAGAGAACAAAACATATTGAAGTTGATTGTCACTTCATCAGAGAAAAGGTTCAAATGAGGAAGATCGACCTGAAGCATGTTCCAGGGACAGAACAAGTTGCGGATGTCCTCACAAAGGCTCTTTCCAGTACCCTCTTCTATCAGTGCTTGTCCAATCTTGGCGCATACGATTTGTTTGCTCCAGCTTGCGGGGGAGTGTTAGAAAAGCCCATGTAAATGGCCCATTATTGAGCCCATGTTTTATTGTTTTTTCCTTCTTCTCCTCTTAGTCCCTCATCTTGTATAGGATTTCTTCTCTCCTTCTCTCTCCTATATATATGTATTCTCTCTTTGTATTTACATACACAAGCAATACATACAAGTTTTGAGCTCTCTCAACAATGGGCAACAAGTCTCTCATTTCATGGATAGCCTAGAGCCAACGAATTGAAACCTTGAAAGATGACTCTTTAGCGTGGATGATACGGAAAGGTCAATGGATAAAATGGTAGGCGATTGGCATGAAGAAACCTAAAGAAGCAACTACACTCCCTAAAAATCATACCCAAATTTTAGTTTACATGTGTTTCAAATGCAACAAACATGGGCATCACTCAATTGATTGTCCACGCCAATAAGATGTGATGTGATCGCGAGGTGTCGAGCAAGGACAATTGTAACCGTCTTCAAATTGAACACTTGGTGGATGCCCGTATCCTCAGGATATCCAACTCACATGCATTTGGCAAGTCTATATTAGAACAGTATAAGGGCACATTCGCCTGACATTCAATTTTTTAGTCGTTTCTGACGAGAACCTCTTTAGTCAAATATGAAAAACCTGGCCGCCTTCAACAAAATAATGTGCTCTATTATGTATATCTATGTAATATGTATATATTTCATTGTTTAATGTGCTCTTACATTGAATAGTACCATTTGACTTATGCAAATGCCAAGCAAAAGATTCAACTAATTAATTAGGGCTAGACTTTACATGAATGTGAGTCAGATTGATGGGCTTCTTAGGTTCATAACTTGTGACCACTTGAAATGAACCCAACCTTGCAGTCCAATGACAAAATTATTATACGCAAACTCCGATATAAGCAACATAGAATCTCAACTAGACACGTATTCACCAACAAAACAACGCACAAGGATCCCCAAACTCCTATTGATGACTTCAGTTTGCAAGTCTATGGATGTGTTGTGAAAAAATGGCGAGTAGTACCCAATTCTTCCATAGCAACTTCCAATATAACTAGTAAATCAAACAACAAAATCATACACTATCGTCTTGGTTAACTCAAGTAACCTAAAGACCTCTCTAAAGAATAGAGCCACAACATACTGGGCATTAACAGTCTTGTTGCATGCAATGAAGTGAGGCAACTTCGAGAACTTATCAACAACTACAAAGATTGAGTCATGTTTCCTAAGTGTGGAAGAAACATCAAATACGAAGTCTACCCTAATGTCTATCCAAAATTGACGAAGAACTGACAAAGGTTTATATAATTCAATGTTCTGCCTAAACCCTATGGTGGCCTGGAAGATGAGACAACAACGAATTACCTTAGCTATATCTTTCTTCAGGCAAGGACAATATAAGTGATTCTTAACTAGGGAAATGACCTTCTCTCTACCAAAATGATTAGTAGCGCGCTCCTCCAGCATGCATTTCTCAAAACAAGTGATTATGAAGAGAAGTATGGGGAATGCATAGGTAAGATCACTGAAACAAAGAATCGTCGGCAATCAAAAGCCCACTAAATGACTGGGGGGATCTCTAATCAAGGATACATGTCTCACTAAAATCTGGACACATGGGATAATTTCCAATCACTTGCTTGAATCTGACAACTCAAGCACTAATAATGTGAAGGAGGTCGGAATGACGATCAAAGCGTTAGTAGGTATGTTTACAAAACCTACTTAGTGTTTAATAATATAATGGTTACAAATACTTGACCCACTTGGCATGAAGAAGTCTCAGTTTCTTCTGTGGGTCGAGATAACACAAAGCCAAGTGATCAAAAATAGAAAATTTATTGACACAATGGTAATGCCTCCAATAGCGGAGAGCTTGAATGATACCATAAAATACATGATCATAGTTAAAATACTTTTTCTTAGAGTCATTTAGTTTATCATTGAAGTAGGAGATCATATGACCATCTTGGCTCAATACACCTAGTCTAGGATTAACACATCACAAGGAACCTCAAATACCTTGTTAAAGTTCGGGACTCTCCGGACCGAATTAGAGGACAGCTTCTCCTTAATCTCCTCGAATGTATTCACAATTTCTTTGGTCGAGATAAACTTCCCTTTATGAAAACAATACGTAAAAGAAGTCATGATGACTCCAACCTTGACAAATATTCTATAGAAGGCTACAAGTCCATGCAAATTGCGGGGCTCATGAATAGCCAATAGGATGGGAACCTAGGAATGTACTTAACCTTGTTAATGTCAATAAAAATACCAAAGGCTGAAAAGATATATGCTATAAAATGCACAGAAGACAACACGAACGTACACTTCTTCAAATTGACATCAAGTACTCATTTCAGAAAATGTCAAAGAGAAGTCAAAGATGAAGAAGGTGATCGGGGCATGCTTGTCTAAAAATGAGGATGTTGTAAAGTAGATGACAATAACTTGCATATGTAAGGGCGCAATATCTAGGTCATGATTCTAATCAACGCTTTGGGGGATTTCGATAACCTGAATGATATAACTAGCAACTAATAGAGACCGTCATTGGCCTTGAACATCGTCTTCCACTCATCTCTCACTCTCACTCTAATCTAGTACTACCCACTACGTGATCAATCTTCGAAAACTCGAAGTGCCAACCAGGGCTTCTAAAAGATCATTGAGACAAGTGATATGAAAACGGTATTTGAATGTGATATTGTTTATAGCTTTGATATTAATACACATGTCATCTCCCATCCTTCTTAGTTGTAAGAAATGAGTGAATGATAAAAGGGCTCAACTCTCGCAAGAATCTCTGTGCAACAACATATTTACTTGACATTTTAGCTTTACAGGATCGGACGGGTTCACTTAAAAATGAGGGAGGTTCATAAATGATGCACTCGATATGAGGTCGATAGTGTGATGAATGTATCTCATGGATGGTAATTTGTCTGGAAACTCATCAGACATGATTTTAGATAAATCTTCAAATTTGCTACAAACATCAATAATGTCTTTATCAGTAGGTAAGGAAACAACTACGTAACCAACACCAAGCTTCGGGCTCTCCATAAACTAACATTGTGAAATAGTATAGAGAGACTTTGAGCATCTTGCACTCGAAGTCTTTCAAAACAATCTTGTTGTTCGATAGATCCTTGGGTTAGGTGCGAGACAACGTGATTACAACCCATGACAAAATATATGTGTTTGATTGTCTGCACCATGTGATGCCATGATTGTACAACTAGGGTCCACCTGACAAAACGTGAGTAATGTTCATAGGGAGGGCATCTCTCTAAGCACTACACTCAAAAGTCGCAAAACGAAACGGTAAATACAATACCTCTAGATGTGATGCCAAATCACAGGTTAAAATTACCCCCCCCCCCTTTCCACCCCTGCCCCACCCAAAGAAACAAACAATCCCCAGCCTTAGAAGGGGCTCGTATGGTAACGGCAGTCACATGTCGCTAGAATAAAGGTAGCAGTAGGTTGAAAATAGTGTACCTGGATGCAATGCAAAATCCTTGCATTATTGAACGTAATGTCAAAATTGTCGGTTGATGGTCTACGCAGGACGAAGTCGCATAAGGCATCGAGAATCGTTGGATGGGAAAGTGGAGACATTATCGTCATTGTATGTCTCCGCTAAATTAAATCAACGTCTGAATGAAAAGGAAGAGTTATTGGTGTGTCAATATGTTCAAGGTCAAAGACGTTGTCGGTATTAAATGGAGATGAACCTGTCGAAAGATGAATTGAACATAGTTATTTAGGCACAGAGGTATGTCACAATGACCTTCTCTGATACTATTTCAAGAACAATACCTTGGGGTGGGATGTTATGAAGACAATCTGCTCATGGTTCCTCTCATAGTAGAACCGGGTAGGTTACAACTAAGAGAAGTTATTTACATGTCATGATCTCTTCCACCTAGGGATAAGAGAACTATTTATATTGTTGGGGGATTGTCTCAGCGGACACACATGTGCATTGTATCCTCGTGGTTCTGTGTAGGCCTACTTTTGTGTGTTCCCATGTTGTTCATGCCTTATTGGACTCTACCCGATGTATGGCTTTTTTAGTCACACATCAGGAATCCCGGATAGCCTCGTCTACTTTATATGTCATGGAGCATCTCCACACACTGCTAATTGATTTTGTGTTTGATACTCGAGTTTTATGTTATCATGGTTAGTTCTCGGGGTCCATATCTCTAGGTCCACATGACACCCACTTGAAAAGGTGTGTTGGAAGCGTTTTCCTAGAGGACCCACGGGTATGTTGTATCCACATGGCTTTCAGTGTGTGAGCCATGCTTGAGTATTTCTCATGTGCATCATTCCTTGTTGGAGCTCCACCTAATGAGTAGTTGCTTTAGTCCGACATTGGGTATCTTGGATTACATCCTCTGCTTTATAAGTCGTAAGGCCTTCAACACATTAGTTTTTTGTTGGATGCTCAAGTTCTAATAGCTCTGCAACCCGGTCCAACATGAGACCATTGTGTCTTCCCATGCATCCATATCCATACCACCATCCTGGTAGAGTGCCCTGGAGATTCCCGTGTAGAGAGGAGATGTTTGAAGAAATGGCTGCGTTTGAAAAGAACAACACATGGGATTTAGTGTCTCTTCCCACCTGGGAAGAAACCAGTTGGGTGCAAATGGGTGTTCACAGTCAAAAAAATTCTCAGGGTGTGGTTGAAAGGTGCAAAGCAAGGTTGGTGGCAAGGGGGTACACTCAAACTCTTGAAATTGACTATCAGGAAATGTTTGCTCCTGCAGCAAAGATGAACATCATCAGAGTCCTTCTATCCTGTGTTGCTTGTAAAGGGTGGGACCTATTGGCAACTTGATGTAAAAAAGTCTTCCTCCATGAAAATCTGGATGAGGAAATTTATATGTCTTTCCCACCAGGTCATACTCCCAAAAGCTCAGTAGAACACGTCTGCAAGTTAAAGAAAGCCCTATATGGACTGAAACAGTCTCGAATAGCTTGGTTTGGGAGATTTCACAAAGCCATGTTGTCTTTTAGGTATCACCAGGGCAATGCTGATCATACTATGTTCATCAAGTATAGGACCGGTAAACTTACAGCTCTCATTGTTTATGTTGATGACATCGTTATCACAGGCGATGATGTGGAAGAAATCAAACTTCTAAAACAAAAATTGACTTCTGAGTTCGAGGTCAAGGACCTGGGTGCTCTCAAATATTTCTTGGGTATTGAAGTGGCAAGGTCCAAACATGGGATCTTTATCTCTCAGAGGAAGTATACTCTGCATCTTCTTGAGAAGACTGGCATGAGTGGCTGCTGACCAGCGGACACTCCAATTGAAGCAAACCACAGAATGAGTCGGGATGATGGGAAGGAGATTGAAAATATTCATGTATTCCAGAGGCTTGTAGGGAGACTGATCTACTTAGCTCATACCCGTCCAGATATAGCTTATGTTGTGAGCGTTATCAGTCAATTTATGCACGCTCCGAAGACTCGTCATGCTGATGCTGCCAACAGAATCCTCGGATATCTTAAGTCCTCACCTGGGAGTGGAATATTGTTTTCCCCCAATTCGGCTCTAAAAATTGAGGTCTACACCGATGTTGATTGGGTCGGTCATGTCGACGATCGGAGATCTACCTCAGGGTATTGTTATCTTGTTGGTGGAAATCCTGCTTACCTGGAGAAGTAAAAAAAAAAACAGGTCGTGGCGAGATCAAGTGCTAAAGCAGAGTTTCGGGCTATGGCTCATGGTGTTTGTGAAGGTCTATGGTTGCGTTTGTTGCTAAGTGACCTGGGTATCTCTGAAGATGAATCTATTTGGTTATACTTTGATAACAAGGTTGTCATCAGCATCGCTCACAACCCGGTCCAACATGATCGTACAAAGCATATTGAGGTGGATCGTCATTTAATTAAGGAGAATATTGAAAAGGGACTTATGTGTACTCCCTTTGTTCCCTCAGACAGACAACTTGTTGATATTCTTACGAAAGCCCTGAGTGGAATTACCTTTGGAAGAATTGTTGTCAAGTTAGGCATGATCAACATCTCACGTCCAACTTGAGGGGAGTGTTACAATATGTCATATGTATTATTTTGTTATGCCTTGTGTCCACCTCCATATTTAGAGGGGCAAACTCAGTAGAATTAACATTTTGATTCTTCTCGTATTTTGATACTCATGTCTCATACTGTGAGTCTCTCTAAAAACCAGTGTCATAAATATTTAGAAGATAATGACCGCATTAAGTTGATTTCATATGTTTCGGCAATTAGATCAATCGTGTATGCGATGTTATGTACTCGACCCGATGTCTCATATGCTTTGAGCATGACTAGCAAGTATCAGTCTGATCCCGGTGATAGTCACTGGACAGCTGTCAAGAATATCCTAAAGTACTAGAGAAGGACTAAGGATATGTTTTTGGTAATTAGTGGAGAGGTAGAGCTCGTTATAAAGGTTTATACAGATGCTAGCTTCCAGACTGATAGGGACGACTCAAAATCCCAATCAAGTTTTGTCTTTTGTCTGAATGGAGGAGTTGTGAGCTGGAAGAGTTCCAAACAGGAGACAGTTATTGATTCTACAATAGAGGCCAAGTATATCGTTGCTGCAAATGCGGCGAAGGAGGCTGTGTGGATTAGGAAATTCATCGACGAGCTTGATGTAGTTCCTAGTATTGTTGATCTCGTAGTTCTCTACTGTGAAAACAATGGTGTTATTGCACAAGCTAAGGAACCTAGATCTCATCAGTGCTCCAAGCACATATTTCGGTGGTTCCATCTTATTCGAGAGATTGTCAATCGAGGAGATGTGAGCATATGCCTCTTGCATAGAGAAAGCATGATGGTCATACTATATCAATGGGTATTAGATACCTGAATAATCGTCTCTAGTGGGAGACTTGTGAATTATATGTGTCGGTTGTTATTCCTGTGATGAATAAAGTACTTTATATTTCTTTTTTACATTTATGTCAAGTTCTTTTGTTATATCAACTGTTTCTATATGATAGATTAATTAGCATAATAAATGTCCCTAAAATGTTTGCTTCCATAGAAATTCAAATGCTTGACTTGAATGTGAGATTCTATGTTTATAAGAAGCTTCATTCTTAAATGGTCCCTAGTCGGAGTATCATCTTAGAAGCTAAGGGTGATGATGGTACTTAAGACTAGCATGTGTATTGACTAATGGCCGGTTCTCATAGGTCATGATATTATGATATCAAGTCATCACATGGGTACTTGTTAGTGAACAAGTTGTACTGGACAGACCCACCATGAGACTACTTTGTGGATTATTATATGAGCGTCTCACAAGTAGGTCTCAAGTGGTAATGGTATTTGCGGTTCTTTGACTCGAAGTCACGGCATTCATCAAGTTTGAGAAGGCTGATGATAACGGTAATTATTGGGTATGTTACGAGTCATTTGGGTGTTTGTGTGTGGACAGAAATGAGATTTGTCCTCCTATATGATAAAAGTTAAATTCATGGGCCCCTTGATGGAATGGATTGAGAAATGCATGGTCATGATTGATTGAGTCAATATATGATATTGGGCACACCAATTTCTGGAAGTTCATTCTAGATCAAGAAACTAGGATTGAACAATTATGATGGTGACATGATTCATGCCTCTAATTCTATTCGGATGTAAAGGACAAAGAGACATGATAACACTGATACATTGGTCATAAAAGGCTTGTTAAGTTATGAACTCATATTACTTGGGTAGCAATGATGTATTGCTAGATGTCGCTCATTGTTTGTGAGACTTTTGTTGAACTTTGTGATCAAGTGGGAAATTGTTGGTGTTTCCAAGGTGATTGCAAAACAATCAAGCAGTTAGTTTCACTGTCAAAGCGATATGAGCATATAGGGTCGCATATAAGAGTGTTTAGAGAAATTGGAGGAAAGATTGTGTTGACCCCACTCATATGGGATATGATAAAGGGACCAAATCTATGACATAAAGATTTCTGACGAGTTGCGTCGAGTGCGTATCGACGCACATCGACTTGATGTCGATGCATCCAAGCTCAATGTCGAATCCAGTTCGTTATCGACGCTACGTCGAGTAGAAATCGATGCAGGTGTGTCAACTGCGTGTCGACGCAGTTGCATCGAATGTCGTCGAGTGCTTCTCGACGTTGTCATTGTACTTTTGAAGCCGTCACTAACCCTAAATTCCGCTGTAACTTCACCTTATCGTCGCCTCTCCTGAAGCAAACCTAGAAGTTTGTGGAAACGCAGAGGGCATTCTTTTCTCCATACCAAATCTTGTTGGACAAGATCTTGGTGTTCTCCTACACTCGTGTGGATACCTGTAGAGCCGCAGATCTGTTTCTGCATAGACTCAGCCTTCTGGAGCATCTTGGTTGAGTATTGACTCAATCCATCTAAGGTATATTGCAATCTCTTTTCTGTTTTACTTCTTGATAAATGTTTCATCGCAAAATCTAGTTTTTGTTTAGGGTTTTCTTTAACCCTATTTTGATGCACACATATGATGTGTTGTTTCACTCTAGTATAGAAAACCCAACACTGGTGCCTCTGGAATATTTGTTCTCCACGGTCGGCCCCCCGACGGAGGTCCTCCTGACGGCGTCGATGGTCGAGAAGACAAATCCGCCTCCACGAGGTGGTCGATGTCGAGGGCATCAGAAACCGTTCGGGGGTGGTGAGTGCGGAGCCGGAAGATGTGGGGCAAGAGGCACTTTATGAAGAAGTCGAGGTAATGATCCAGCGATAAGCACGGAACGTGGGTAATGAGGGTCACAAACTAATCGATGTAATCATCCAATGTTCCGATTTGGCGGACCCCACACAGTCGTTTGACGGTGGATCTGGAGTATCAGATGTCATAGCGACGGATCATCTCCTATTTGATCTCCGACTAAGAGATAGTCGGGTTGGTCTGTCGTAGACACCGGGCCCAATGAAGGGCGGAGCAGTCGAGCCCCACGACGGAAGTAGAAACCTTATCCTGCTCGGGAGTGTGGTGGAGGTCGAAGTACTGCTCTGCTTTGGCAATCCACTCAATCGGATCCACACCGGCAAAAGTGGAAAGGTCCAAAGCAAGGGTGGAGCGGCCAGGAAGAGGCGGGGTCACGGAGTCCCCAATATAAGGGAGAGGTGTTGCCCCGAGGATGGACGCGCCGACAGCCGGGAACGCAGAGCCATTCGCGGAAGAGGCGGCGGAGGGATGGAGTGTGTCAAACTTCGCGTGAAGGGCAAGAATGGAGATGTGCATTGAGGCCACCATGGAACCTTGGGCATGACGCGGCGGAGGAGGGCCTCGGTGGAGTCCTCCGGCAGTGGTTTTGCAATGGACCTGGTCGAAGGAGCCATGACGGTGACTAGAGGTGTCGGACGCCAGCCGGGAGAAGCGGATCTGGCTGAGAGCGGTAAAACCTGCGGCTGGCGGTCTGCGCACATCAAACCCGACGGCTTGCGGTTTGTGTGCGTCAAAATGGGGTTGATCTAGCGGATCGATGGCCGGCCAGGCTTGGAAAGACACCGGAAGGGTCCTGGCATCGACATTAAAGCAAATCGGCAACGGTAGGGGGCGAAAATAGGGGGCACAGCGCGTATGCGGCTGTTCGGCACTGATCGGCGAGGCAGTGCGGAAAATGACATTTGGCGTGGATCGGAGGTCTGCAGCGGAAATCACACAGACGGGAAAGCACCGGCGGCGATGTGCGGGCGGTGCGGTAGGTCGAACCAAATTGATACGTTCTAGGTAAATCCAAAAGCCGACGGTAGGGAGAGAGGAGGAGGAGATAAGAAGAGAAGAGATTAGAGTTATGAGAGAATAGAAAACATAATATTCATCCAAGATAACCTCACAAGTCCAAACCAACCCCTCTTATAGAGGATGGGTGTCAATAACAAAAAATTATAAAGTAACATAACATAAAACAAAACTTAAACTGAATATTAATTATCCTCCGCGCCGACCCCGCCTAGGTCGTCCTCATCGGTTCGAGCCGCTCCCGACGCGCCTTATTCATCTTCATTGGTTCGCTCCACGTTCGTCGTGAATATCCGTAACAGGTACCAATTAGCTTGTGCATATAATCTCTAACATACAATACACATTGAAAAGGTGTGATTATCCTTCCACACAAGTACTTCATAATAAACCATGGTAATGTTTATATCTTCACTGCCAAGGAGAAATCCGTGCCTAAGAGAGTAGGGTCTTCTTAGCGGAAATAAAGACTATGATGACATTATATAGCAAATTATCAGCCATGGTAAGTTTCAGAATTTAATTAGATTTGCTGAATTATGCAATTTATTTGTGACATTATATAGCATACCACACCCATTATCATACTGGACCTCTTTATTCAAAAGTCATGATGGTCGGTCGAGCCAACACGCTTTACATAAAGTGTAAAAAGTACATAAATAAAAATGACAGAATAAAAATAAAACGATAACATGATCATCAGGATGCGTCATCGGTCGCATCATAGCCCCATAAGACTTGGAACTTTTGGAAAACATTGAATATAAGCCATAGTCGATGGTAAGATTTCATGGAGATGCACAAAAGCAGATGTCACAAAGACATCCCCATACATCAGATGAATGAGGTGCACAGCCGAAAGAATTGTGCCCAACAAAGAGACAAGAAGAACTATACTTGGGAGAGAACTTTGTGCTTGGTAAAGACAAGAATACTGGAAAAAGGAGAGGTAGATCCTGAAAAAATGTGTATGGGCGGAGTAGTTAAAGCTAACCTCGACAGAACAGACAGCTCAAAATCCTGAGCCAGACTCTCCTAAAAGGAGGGCTTAAATAGCTAGAAAGGAAACTTCAAAGAAAGATCCCTCTAAATCTGTTATGGGTCTACTCGGAGTTTGTCGGAGTGGCCGGAGGTGGAGATGACGGTGGCGGAGATACCAAGGAGCCTTTGCCGCGGCTGCCAAAGTGGAGCGTGCTTAAGAGGGAGAGCTTCCAAGATCTCGATTAGGGTTTGGGAAATAGACTTTTTTCATTCATACCAATACAAGACACACTGGGTCATTTAAATAGGACTTACAATCGACACAAAAAGGAAATAACGCCAAAGGAAATAATGACAGACTTGAAAATACAACTAAAAAGGACACCTCATAAAGACACGACATAAATAACGACGCCCTATAAGGGTACGACTCTAAGATAAAATAAAAACATATTAAGAAATAATTAATACTAAATAATGTCATAAAAGGACACGTAACATCTCTCCCGCCTTGCAAAACGAGCTTGTCCTCAAGCTTGAGGGAGATAAATGGTGTTCGCGTCAGCCGACACCCTCATCATCAGAGTCATTGGCGTGCAGATACAAAAGTCGTTTGCATTTGTGGCCACGAGTATATTGTTCGTCGCAGTTGAAACACAAGTCATTGGCTCGTCGTTCCATCATCTTGTCCCGAGATATTTTACGGACTAGAGGGGTTGGATGTTCCTTGGAATGAACTAGCTAAAAGCTCATGTCGGTGGGTAAATAGACCTCCTGTGCTAGTTGAAGGCGGCGGTCACATAAACCGGCCAGACTCATAGCAGTCACTAAATCCGAAGGGGCCTCAAATTCTACATCAAGTCGCAAACATTCGCGAAGTATGGCGGTGAAGATGGATACATATATCACTGGCGACAGTGTGACATGTGTCAGAAGAAGTTGAAACTGGTCCAAATAATAGTCCATGGAGCTCGTCTGGCGGAGTCTTGTGAGGGCACTGAGGGGGTTGTTGCGGATTGGAGGGCCGAAACGTGGTTTCAAAATTGCTTGAACTTGTCCCACATCAGACCCGGCTAATTAGTGAGGAGAAAAGTGGCTCAAAGCAAGGACGAGTCGAAAAGGTGAAAGGAGGCTAGAGGAAGTCGTTCAGTTGCCAGAGTTTGTTAATGTCCAAAGAATTGTTTACACCTGGTGAGGCAGACCAAGGGATCTGCTTTCCCATTGTAGGTGGGGAATTCCAATCGGGTATAGCGCGGCGGAATGGCAGCTTCAGGACGTAAGAGAGTATGCGGTGGCGGCCCATGGAGGATGATCGGCGATAGCGGAACATGACTATTGCTAACGTGATCCGTGGGTGGAGTAGTAATAATGGGAAGGGAGGTTGTCAACTCATTAAGGCTCCGTTTGGGAGGACTTATTTTCACCGGTCAAGCGGTTACGACCGCATGAACCAGACCGCGCTTGACCGGTGAAAATAAGTTCCACCAAACGGAGCCTAAGTCCGGCAGTGATAGTGGTCATGTCATTTCGATGCCGGGTTTCGCGTCCTGAAAGCATGTTTCCATGGTGGTCATGAAAGTCTGCAGCACCTCCTGGAGAGCAGTCGTAAAATCTTGTGAGCCCCATATCTGTTGACTTGCTTGCCGGGAGACAGAGTGGGTGATTGGGCTCCTGGAATCGTCGGAGGCGACTGAATTTGCGTTGTCGCGAGTATCGTGTCGTCTCCTAATGGGGGTGTCACAAATTTGATTTCTTTCTTTAATATGGTGCCAGCGGGGCTTTAATACGGATGGTAGACGTGCTTTAATAAAGAAGGCAGCACGTAATTGAGAGTAAATTGCGCAAGGAATCTTTGTGCATGTGATACGAGCGATACGGAATCCCAATTGTACGCAGGTAGGCGCTCAGGCACAAAGACGAAGGCCAGCGGCACCTGCTTGGACGCCATACGTGCTGGGAAATTGTGAATGAACCGTGCGAGGAGCGTCGATCAGAGCGAAAGGAGAAGAGGACCCCGTCGGCGTCATTCGACTGTATTGCTGGAGTCAAACAGCGATCGAAGTGCGTCGTTGATTTCTTAGGGTCAGTACGATGCGTCGCCGGAGTGTGGAGAACTCAGCGGAGTTGGTACAAGCATCGCGGGGTTGAGAATCGCATCGACCGTGCGAGAGATGTTACAGGGCTCGCGGGATTGAGGATGTCGTAAATCACAAGGGGCGAGATGTTGGCGTGCGTCGGCGGAATAGGGACAAGTGCCCGCTGAGGTTGTCATAGGAGTGGCCGGAGGTGGAGATGACGGTGACGGAGATACTAGGAAACCTTGACCGCGGCTGGCTAAGCGGAGCGTGTCCGAGAGAGAGAGCTTCCAAGATCTTGTTTACGGTTTGGGAAATAGACTTTCTTCATTCATACCAATACAAGATTCACTGAGTCCTTTAAATAGGACTTACAATCGACACAAAAAGGAAAGAACGCCAAAAGAAATAATGACAGACTTGGACATGCGACTAAAAACAACACCTCATAAAGACACGACATAAATAACGACGCCCTATAAGGATGTGACTCTAAGACAAAATAAAAGCATATTAAAAATAATTAATACTAAATAACGCTATAAAATGACTCGTAACAAAATCACCCATGTTGCAAGAGCATGGAGAAGAAACTTTTGCAGAAGAGAAGGAATCTCTGTGGCACAGAGTAGTAATTGGAACTCAAGAGGAAAGAAGATTGGAAGAATAATAGCAGTAGAGTGTAGAAGTTGCAGTTGGATTTTGGGAGGTAATTAGCTTCACAGCTGCAGGAAATAGGGAAAGCTGAACTTGCAGTGGATGGCGCTATGAAAGAAGGGCGAAAATGAGCCAAGGAAAGAAACCATGCCGCTACTCAGAGGCAATGTTACAGAAAGAAATAGATATCAAGGTAGTAAATGTACATATATAAACAAGATTTTAAATCAAAGACACCCATTCATTCAACCTGAGCTCCTGGTATATATATTCATGCATGCATTGCTACACTACTGTGCATGTCAATTAAAATCCTGATTATAGTCTGCAATCTAATTCATAACCTCAAGGAAGCTAATTTGCATAATTTTTTGTGTCCATAAATTCAATAAAGCAAAACAATATAATTTTGGTTCTTTATTTCTTGACCATTATGAAAACTAGTGTTTGGCCCCATAGAATAGTATGACCTGGTGCTTGCATTTGAATTCATGCTACTTGAGGATGATGGGGATCAGTCAAGCCTCATTTGGTTGATTTATGATTGATAATTTTTGAAGTATCGGATGAAGATTGGAGACTGACAACGCATTCAATGCGGTTTTTTATTTTTTATATCTTTTTTGTTATTTTTAAGGTGAATTTTGAGAATTAAGGTTAAATGGTCTAATTAAACGATCCGAGATGTAGGACACATTTCAAGTGCTCCTGCCATAGTGCCATACTGCCATAACAAGAAACAGGAATGAGTAACAAAAGTAAAGGGGAAAAGAAGAGCACTGTGCAGATACCTTTCGAAAACTGATCCTTGAATATCCGAGATATTTGCAAATTGAAGAGAAGACGCTTGATTTTGTGCCTTAAAATGATCGCATATAGAATGATCCTATTCATTTAAACAAAGCAGATCATTACATAGAAAATAAAAGTTGCAGTGTTGATAAACTTAGTCGATGTTGAAAATAGGTCTTAAACCATTTGACTGTATAAAGGATATCCCTAGTTCCCAGGCTTAAATTGACTGAGAAATTTGAAGATTCTCTTACCAGGAGATTTAATAGAATGTTTACAATTTCACTTTATTCTCTCCTTGACCATCCACATCATGAGATAAAATAAAGATAAACCAAAACAAACCTTCGTGGTAAATTAAATATTCATAATTGAAGTTCTGAAAATAATGAATGTTCAACTATGGAAAAGAGAGTTCTCTAGAGAGAACAAGGGAGAGCTTTTAAAAGCTATAAAAGAAATTATATGAAGTAGGGAATTAATGCAAGGTAGGGAGGTGAGGGCAACTCTAGGCTATGCAACCCTAAAGAGGTGATATCAGGGAAAACCTGATTAATGCCCTAGAATGATGCAACACGCAATGATTCTTCCGCTAGTAATTTGCAATTAATAATTAAAAGAGCTAAAAGCTAAAATGACCAGCATGCTTAATCGTAGACGAGCAAGATGAGATTCACACTTGTGGCAAGTGATTTTAAGCAAAATGCACAATTAGAATAAGCTATACAAGTCAGTACAAAATCATAGAGACAAATAGACTGATAAACACATTCATAATCATATAGAAATCAGTCCGTATAATGGAAAAAGGAAAGAAAATCCAAATAAGGAAACCCACACAAGCATAAGGGTTTGTAGGTCGGGCAGGGGTGGAGATCTGGTGGTCGTAGGGAGGTGGTGGTGGATGTCAAGGTTGCAGGGAGGAAGGGGGCTTTTATGGAAAGGGGAAGGAAGGGGGCAACAACTTTTGGATGGTTGGATTCAATCTGTTAGGAGATTAGTACTGCAAGGAGGGTTGGCTGGCTTGGGAGGGTGGTTGGGTGGAAATAGGGGTTGGTGTGGCCTGGGAGAGGTCATCGGCTGCTGTAGGAGGATTGGATGGAGGGTGGTTGGGGTGGAATGGTCAAGGAAGTAGATGCCTAGGTGATGGGGCAGATGTTGGTTGTGGATGGTTGTTGTGTGGAAGATGGAAGGTGGGCGGCTACAGTCGGGGAAATCAGTAAAGTGGGTGTCTTCTACTGGGAAGTGTTTAGTGGCCGCATGGAGATGGGATGGGCACAAAAGTAGAAAGGATAAGGGGAAGGAGGAAAAGTACAAACCTAGGAGCCAGCACCTAGGATTCATGAAGTCGGCATCATAGGATGACATCTATATCTTGAGAAGACTACAGAGTATGTGAGGAACCTCAACCAGCCCCTTATGCGTGTTTAAATACATACATAGTCAAGGGAACTATTATGATTGGTACAGATTGCACGGTCTTAATGGTTCTCAAATTTCTCAAGATAAAATTTGAAAAAAAAAGTAATATATATAAAAATATCTCGTCGGCGCCTTGGAAACAACAATGGGGCCAGACTATCCAAAAGACGATTGGTGCTGTACCGGGTGAGAGGGGGGAGGTGCGGTGGAGTTAAGAACGGGAAATAGAGAGGGAGAGATAGAGAGAGAGGAGAGTTAGGGTTGGAGAGAGGAAACATAAACATTCCTCCAAGATGAAAATAATACAGAGCATACGCGTCCTCTTATAGCAATGATGAGCGAATACAAAGGAATTAACTCAAATTAGGGAATACGGAAATAATTAAAACGGCTCAAGCAAATAAAGCAACAAATAAACGTCTTCAGCAAATAAGGTACCCAATACATTTTTAATTATCTTACGCGGCAATAGTGGGACCATCTGATATACGCGTCTGGCGCGTGTAAACTTTCCAAGGAGGCTCATCGTCGTGTAGCTCCGTAACAATGCCTCCGTCTAGAAAATGCGTCTTGTCCTCAAGGCAGTACTCGGGAAACTGGCGGTGGAAATCATCCCTGGGAAGCCACGTCGCGTCTGATTCGGGGTGCCCGGTCCAAGCAACAAGAACATCATATGTCGTATGGTCCCCCGAAGTGCGGCATCATCGATTGAGGATCGAGGCGGGGTAGTAAGGTGCCTCTCCGGAAAGTCAAGGTTGGCCGGAAGGTGATCCGCGATGGCGTGCTCGCCCACAGCGCGTCGAAGCTGCAAAACATGGAAGACCGGGTGGATGTGACTCCCGTCTGGAAGGCGAATGCGGTATGCTACCGCCCCGATGGGTGCAAGGACCTCAAATGGCCCGAAGAAGCGGACGGCCAATTTTGGACATGGTCGTTGGGCCACCGAAAGATGGCGGTACGGGTGAAATTTGATGAAGACCTTGTCCCCTACTTCAAAAGAGAAATCTCGTCGTTTCCTGTTAGCGAAGGAGACCATCCTCTGTTGGGCCCGTCAGAGGTGGTGCTTTAAGTGATCCAAAATAGTATCCTTGTCACGAAGAGCTGAAGCTAGGCTCTGCACTTGACATTCCCCTAGAAGGTGGCGAACGATGGACGGAGGGGGTCAGCCGTAAACCACCTCAAACGGGGTGATGTCGGCCGCCTCGTGGTGGGCGGTGTTGTACGAGTACTCGGCCCACCCGAGCCACTTGTCCCAGCTACGCAGCTGCTCTCCCACGAAGCAGCAGAGATACATCTCCAAGCACCGGTTGAGCACCTCTGACTGGCCGTCAGTCTGGGGATGGTACACCGTACTAATGCGGAGACGGGTGCCCTGCAGGAGTAATAGTGTAGTCCAGAAGGAGCTCAAGAAGAGTGGATCTCGGTCGCTGACGATAGATCGGAGAAACCCATGGAGGCGCACAACCCCCTGAATGAAGCTGTCGACGACTGTGGCTGCAGTGTAAGGATGGCGGAGGGAAATGAAGTGCGCATACTTTGATAACCGGTCTACCACGACTAAGATGCAGTCGAATCCCTGAGAGAGGGGCAGCCGAGTGATGAATTCCATGGCGACGTCATCCCAAATGCGGTCAGGAATCGGAAGTGTCTGAAGTAGACCCCCCGGAAAGACGGCTTCGTACTTAGCCTTCTGGCAGATGAGGCAGGAGGCCGCGAAGGCTTTAACCTGTCGGAACATGTGAAGCCATTAAAGTAAGGCTGCCAACCGTCGATATGTCAAGTACACCCCGGCATGTCCTCCTGTCGGAGATGCATAGAACTCAGCCAATAATCGAGGAATGCTCGGGGAGGAGGGGGCGAGCACGAGGCGACCCTTGAAGAGTAGGTGGTCGTCTACCAAGGAGAACGGTGGGTGGGTGGTTTCATCTGCGATGAGGGCCGTCTGAATCCTGTTCAGCGCCTAGTCTGCCTCCACTTCCCGTTGGAGGGTGTCCGCGTCCTCCCAGACCGGCTGAGAGATAGCTGCAAGTATGGGGTTGTGCGAAAGAGCATCGGCTGCGTGGTTTGCCTTCTCTGGCCGGAACTCGATGTTGAAGTCATAGCCCAGTAGCTTGGCCACCCATACCTATTGAGCGGGTGTGGCAATCTTCTGCTGCAGGAGGTAGTGAAGGCTATGGTGGTCAGTGCGAACCACGAATTGTCGGCCTAATAGGTAGGGTTGTCAGTGTTGTACTGCAAGGACGAAGCCCATGAGCTCGTTCTCGTACGCTGATCAGTTGCGAATGGTGTCCGAGAAAGCGCGGCTGAAATAGGCCACAGGGCGTCCAGCTTGCATGAGAACGGCCCCTACGTCGACGCCTGATTTCGTTGCACTCCACAGGTAAGGGTTGGGAGAAATCCGATATAGCTAACACCGGGGGGCGAACCAAGGCCTGGTGGAGAGCAGTGAAAGCGACAGAGGCCGCCGCCGACCATTCGAAGGGGCCCTTGGCTGACTTCTTGAGGAGCTGGGTGAGGAGTTGGGCTATCGTGCTATATCCCTGAATGAACCGCCGATAGTACCCTGTCAACCCAAGGAATCCACGCACATCGCGGAGAGACGACGGGATTGGCCGTTGGATGACCGCCTCGATCTTGTCGATATCCATTGTGACTCCTGCTGCGGAGATGGTATGGCCCAAGTAACACACCTCTGGAACCCCGAAAGAGCACTTCGTCGGGTGGAGTTTGAGGTCGTGGTGTCGGAGAGTCGCCAACGTCCGTTGGACGTGCTGTAGTAGCTCCTGCCACAAAAAACTGTAGACCAAGATGTCATCAAAAAAACAAGTACATGATGGCGAAGTACCGGGAGAAATATGTCGTTATTCTTGGCCTGGAAGGTTGTCGGTGCGTTGGTCAGGCCGAAAGGCATAACCAGGAAATCGTAGTGGCCATCATAGGTCCGAAAGGCCGTTTTAGCGACGTCGGTCGGCCGAACACAAATCTGGTGGTAGCCGGCACGGAGGTCCAACTTGGTTAAAACGGTGGCGCCGTATAGCTCATCCAGTAGCTCCTGGATCAATGGTATCGGGTATTCGTCTGGAACAGTGGCTTTGTTGAACTCTCGATAGTCCACACAGAAGCGTCGGCTGTCATCCTTCTTTCTGACCAAGAGGACCAGGCTGGAGAAGGGACTCACACTGGGGCGGATGAGGGCCCCCATCATCATGTCGTGGACGAGCCTCTCAATATCGTCCTTCTGCACGTGCCCATAGCGATACGGCAGACCGATATTGCCGACACGCCAGGCTGAAGAGGAATGGCATGGTCATGTGGTCGGGCTGGCGGCAAGCTTGATGGTGTCGTGAAGAGGTCCGCAAACTCGGACAGGAGGTCCTTCATATCTGGAGGTGGTACCGGGGTCAATGGAGCCACGCCCGAGATGGTCCAGAGCCATACTGAAAAATCGACGTCTGTCGTCCTCTGAATCGTCCAGGAGGAGACGGGAGAACAGAGTAGGGCAGCATCCCCCACCAAGCAGCACTCCCGACCATCCTGGAGAAACCGCATCGCATAGTTCTCCAATTGAATCGCACGTCACCCAGTGTGTAGAGCTAAGCCATGCCCAAGATGGGGTCGATTCTACCAAGGCCGAAGATGTAGAAATCTGTCGTCACCGAGTAAGGGCCTACTGAAAGGGGAACGGATGGGCAGCATCCCTGGACCGCGCGTCGGCGGCCATCGCCCAAACTGACCATAAAGTCTGGTGCGGGTTCCATCGGAAGGCAGAGTTGGTGCGCCAGATGAGCGGAGAGGAAATAATGGCTCGCCCCGCTATCCACCATGACAGCAATGTGGCGGTCGCCCAGTTTGCCGACCAATTTAATGGTTTGCGGCCCGGAAATGCCACCCACGAAAAAACAAGGAAGCTCCAACTGGTGAAAGGTCGCGTCAACCGCGCCTTCGGTGGCGTCCTCCTCTGTGATTTCTAGGTCCTCGAAATCGGCCAAGGTGATCTCTGGTTCGACATCGGCGATGATGGAACGAAACTCCTTGACCGTGCAGACGTGGTACGGGGAGTAGGGCTGCCGGCAGAGGAAACACAACTCTTTGCTACGGAGCTCATCAAACTCACGGTTGGAGAACCGCTGAGGGGCGTTCGGTTGAGCTGGTCGAGCGGCTGGGGGGACCCAAGGGGCTTGTGGCTCTGGGGTGGCGATATGCCATAGTCAGCCCCCCGACGGGGGTCTGCCCGGAGGTGGCGTTTGTCGAGGAGCCAAATCCTCCTCCACGAGGCGGGCCATGTCTAGGGCCTCGGACACCGCCCGAGGGTGATGCGTGCGAAGCCGGGAGCAGACGTGGGGCTGGAGGCCCTGCATGAAGAAGTTGAGGTGGTGATCCGGTAATCAGCCTGGAACATGGGTGACGAGGGCCACGAACTCATCGATGTAATCATCCAGTGCACCGAGTTAACGTACCCCCACACAGCCGTTCGATAGAGGAGCCCGAGTAGCGGGTGTCGTAGCGGCCTATCATCTCCAGCTTGAGTTCCGACCATGAGATGGTCGGGTTGGTCTGGCGGAGCCATCGAGTCCCACGACAGCGGTAGAAACCTTGTCTTGGTCGGGTGCGTGGTGGAGGTCGAAATACTGTTCTGCCTTGGCGATCTACCCCATTGAATCCACGTCGGTGAAGGTGGGGAGGTCCAAGGCAAGGGTAGGACGGCCCGGGGGAAGCGGGGTTGCGGTGTCCCCGTTGAGCGGAAACGGTGGTGCCCCGAGGATGGACGCGTCGGGGCCCGAACAAGCGGATCCGCTGGTAGACGAAGCGGCGGGAGGTTGGAGCGCATCGAATTTGGCGTGAAGGGCGAGGATGGAGGCATGCATGGAGGCGACGAGGGCTTCCTGGGCTTCGACACGGTAGAGGGCTTCAGCGGCAGTGTCTTCCTGTTGAAGATCCACGGTTGAACGGGTGTTGGGGGCCATTACTTCGAGCGAAAAGCAGCTTCACCACGGGGAAGGCTTCAGCGGAAGGCGGATGGAATGAGCGTTCGGCCTTCGGCGTGCACATCCGCGGGGAAGGCTTCTGTGGAAAGCGGCGGCGGACGGGCTGCTGGCGGCTTGCGGCGTGCAGGAGGACGGGCTGCTGGCGGCTGGCAGCGTGCAAGCGGACAGACGGAGCGGCTGGGGAGGGGGCTGGTTCTCCGGCGGCTGGAGGCAGGAGGATCCGGCAAGTCAGATCACTTAGTGCGGTACCGTGTGAGAGGGGGGAGGTGCGGTGGAGTTAAGAACGGGAAATAGAGAATGAGAGATAGAGAGAGAGGAGAGTTAGGATTGGAGAGAGGAAACATAAACATTCATCCAAGATGAAAATAATACAGAGCTTACACGTCCTCTTATAGCGATGAAGAACGAATACAAAAGGAATTAACTCAAATTAGGGAATGCGGAAATACTTAAAATGGCTCAAGCAATTAAAGCAAAAAATAAACGTCTTCAGCAAATAAGGCACCCAATAAATTATTAATTATCTTTCGCGGTAATGGTGGGGTCATCCGATATACGCGCTCGGCGCGTGTAAACTTTCCAAGGAGGTCCGTCGTCGTGTAGCTCCGTAACAACGACCCAATCAACATCTTTTACGAACGTAGATGCGTGCAGGCCCAAGTGGGTGATGACATGCTCTCGAACTGCTATCTCTAAAATACTTGAAGAAGTCCTCAATGCTCAAAACTCATCTCTCACGGCTATACTGTTCGCACAGACACATTACTTAATACACAGCTTCTACAATAAACTTGGCCACCACAACTTGTTTTTTTTATTCTCCATATCACTAGGTTTCCTTCGACAATGATACAAAATCTAGATGTTGAATATTTGTGATCATGCGAGCTTATCCCTCTCTTTTTTTCTTTTGTGCTTTTCACACTTATCTCTTGCATTTTTTGTTTTATGTTTGTCATTTACTCCCTTATGGTATCGCATTTATGATTTCAACGTCTCTTCTATGTTATGTCATGTTTATTCTTTCCTCAAGGTTTTTCCTCTAAGGTTGTGATAACTCGCTTTTGCTAATAACAAAGGGGGAGAGAATACTGCGATTGAGAAATACCACACTTAAGGGGAGTTCATTAATTTAGGGGGAGCAATCATTTAAAGGGAGTAGACATATCCTAGTATCAATCATTCACGCATACTGCTTATTATAGATTTGCAACTCACGATTAGGCTAATATCAACACTAATTTTCTATGCATTATTTATTTCTCAATCATCGGGATTTGTAACTATCAAAATGTAGAGTTTATTGGAATGTGGTTGGTATGAGAATAATAAATCCGGATAAGTCTTTAATCTATATTTGCAAGTATTTCATAGTGTGAGATACAAGTATAATTGTTGATACAAATAATAGGTGATGAGAAACGAATCAGACTGAAAGGAAATAACTAAGTCCAAAACTGAACACTATCGCCAGCAATAGCTGGTACTGCATAGTGGTAGCACTCAATGCACGTCGACTTGTAAACGGCAATCAACTGTGGACATAGAGAATTATGGGGGTGTTTGGAGGACTTTCAAGAAAGATGCTACTCTCGGCGGTAGAGGCTATCGCTTAGTGGCAATAGCTCAGTTAAGCGACCTAAAGTAGTCCCTGAACAGATTCTAGTCAACCTAGACGGACACCAAGAAATCCCGATACCGCCCCATGATAAGTACCAACGTCAGCACTAATAACACGGAGTTTTGACGATGTATTCCAAAGGACACTATCGCTCAGCGGCAGTGGCTACCATTCGAAGTTAGTGTTAATCATCATAAGGAAACCAAGGGAGCAGAGGAGGAACGGAGCGCTGGCCATTTAAATTTTACTACTGCACCGTGGTAATAGCCGACCCCATTATAGTGAGATAAAGGCTCGAGTGTTGTTGTATCGTAGTAATAGCTAGCGCCCAGTGGAAGCACAAACTTCTTATGGGAAACTTACGCGATGCAGAAGAGTAAATAGAGCACGGGATGTTCGAATTTAAATGTTGCTGCCTGACGGTCGGAGTTGTCGCATGCGGTAGCTCCCATAGAACTTAAATATCAATTTATTCATGCGGAATTTTATTCCAACAAGAGAAATTGTGAATGGGTTCACCATAGAAGTCTCAGAGTCATGAAGCCCAACCTCTCACTCCAATGGATTCAATGTTTGAAAATCATTCTAGAGAAGGATTTGTGAAGAACGACACATAGCCTTGGCCTTCTTCCTTAGGAATCAAATTTTGAGGAGTTCTCTACTGCATCTATTTTTATTTCTCTACTGTGTTCTCTCTTTTTGCTTTAGGATTGATTGATAATTTTTTGTAATCGTTGAAAATCGCCTCATGTGTGGAGAATAGATTGTCGTAGATCTAGGGTGCAAAATTTGCCTCAAGTGTGGTGACTACGTCTTAGATTAGATCTAGGGAGGTCTCTGAGGAGGAGAGGCTTAATGCTAATCCGGGAGTGGATTAGCTAGAGCCAACCAGTTCGTGGAGCGAGTCCGTAAATAAAAGACACGATTATAATTTATATCGCCTCTTGCTCTTTGTTTCAAATGATCAAAACTTGTGTATGTCTTGACATTAATGTTTAAATGATAAAAAAAATTGTCCTTCATGGTGTCTTGACATTAATGTTTAAATGATAAAAATTTCTTTTTTTCCTTCATGGTGATATAAAACTCCAATTTCATAGTGATATTACTTTTTTATAATCCTTATCCCCCCCCCCCCCCCCCGTGATGTACATGCCAACATACCTTCCTACCCAACCATGATGCAAGGGAATGTCTGTGTTCTGTGGCGACACCTTGACATTAAGGCATCACTACAAGGACCTCATTTGGTGAGAAACTATAGAACCAAAATATGAAGACATAAATTTAGCTTGTAGCCCAGCTAATCAAAAAATCAGATTCCCTTTTCAAGCTTGAGGGCAAGATCATTATGAAAAGGTTGAACATTATGATATAATATAACGGGTCATATTAGTGATATAATGCACAACTAGGATAGTTATGTGTTAATTAGATTTTTTTAATGCGAGTTCTCTTTTAATTTCATGTCAGGTAGTTCTGCATAAGGTTGTGGATGTTGAATGTAGGTTTCAGTTTGAAATGATGTAAGTCGAATTACGAGAAAAATATTGGAGATATTTTACGATGTCAAATTTCAATACTTAAATAGTATATATATATATAATGTAAATATGAACACACTATATATCTATTATAAATTATATAAATAAGTTAAACAATAAATATGACATAATATGATTGTAATAATCATAGTAAACACAATTTTATATAAATATAGAGTTAAGCAACTTGTACGTACTTGTATGATCGTTTAAAGATAGATGATATCCAGCTAATATTTCCATGACATAAAGGCTCCAATAAGTCTCCTCTTCTCCCCATCATAAAAGTAAAGAAATTGTGAGAAAATCTAAATAACAAGACTTTTCATTTCAAAAAACTTAAAATTACATGGGTATCGCCCCCTATTTATAGGGGAGAGGAGATAGAGAATACAACAAACGGTGTCGGACTAGATTACAACAGGCAAACTAAGCGAACAGATATTTACAGACTGCAGCGAGTTGTGCTGTTAGACAAGCTATCCGCCAATGATAAGTATTTGCCGTTCTCCGCTCCACAGACCGCAGCTGACCACCAGAAGCACTAGATGCAGTTAGACAACTCTAACCGCCAGACCATGGAGGCTTCAGTCTCCTGATCGCCAATTTGTTGTGGCTTCCGCCTTCTGACTCACATACCGCAACAGCGGTTAGATCACCAAGCTTCCCTTTCTCTATCAGAAGATGTTATCTCAGGATTTTCAGGACAGCTAGACTGCTAAAACAGTCTGCCAGAGCTATCTACCAAACCGCCAGAGCCAAATCGCCAAACCGCCAAACCGCCGGAGTCAGACCGCCAAGGCAGTCTGCCAAACCTCCAGAACCAGTCTGCCAAAATTTTGTAAAAACGCCAATGACCATAACGTCAAGCCAGACCGCCAAGGTATATCGCCAGACCGCCAAAACCCGAATGTCAGTCCTCCAAGACCACAAGCTACAGCACTCTCCCTCAAACTGGAGCATATATGTCAATCATGCCCAGCTTGTCACAGACATCTGAAAGAGAAGCGAAAACTGGTTTGACAAAGATATCTGCATGTTCTTTGTCGGAAGTGACAAACGGAGTGTAGATTTGGTTCTTCAAAAAAAATTTCTGATAAAGTGGCAGTCAACTTCAATGTGTTATGTTGTTTCATGAAAAGCTAGATTTTTCAATATATCTATACTATTCTATAAAGGAAAAACATCCTTTGGTGCAACATTCTTAATACCCATTTTACCCCTCATTTTTTAATTCAATGATTATTGTTTCTTTTGTTCATTTCAAAAAAATTCAAAATTGATTGCTCACACATGTAATTTACTAAATCCCGCCAAAATAATTGATCTCCCGCCTACTTCCTCCAGCCAAGGCTTTCCGATTTTGTTGTTTGGCACAGCTTCCCAGCAAAATAATTAATTATTTTGGGGCAAGCTATGAGTGGACAAAAGCATCATACAAGTATGGGCTTTCATTTCTCCTCATTTACATCCCGCCATATATCCAGGCAATCCCACGGCGGGGAAGGCTGACAGGCAAAGCCACCTCCATGCTCGACTGACGAAATCTCTTCCTCTCGCTCAACTTGACGGTGAATCCCAGCGCAAATCCGAGATTCAGGAAATCTCTGCCTTTCTCTGCCCCTCGAGCTGAACTTCACTGCTCCTCAGCGCAAATTTGATCGACGAACCCCGGGCCGGCGTTCGACTTTTAGGTATCTCCTTTTTGAGTCTTTGGGGGCTTTGATCTCAAACTTTCGGGTGCTTTGATGTCAAGTTTCAGGTGTTTTGATCTCAACCTCAAGATTTTGATTTTCAGCTCTCGCTGCTCGAGATTTCGACTGCTTTGGCGTTCACCTCAAGCGCTCAGTAGCTTCGACTTTCAGGTAACTGTGCATGCCTTCAATCTTGATTCAATGGACTACCCCTTAAATGTTCGTTTAATCTAGGTCATCAACATGTACATAAAAATGACATCTGCTGCATCTGAGATTTTCATTTTCATTGATTAAGTTTGCCCCTGTTTCAGGAATTTGGATCTTATTTCGTCGTCATCGATTAAGTCAGGCAAATTTGATTTTCTTTCAGGTAATTTCAGCTCAGCCAACATTCTTCGGTAAACATATTTTATTTCATTGCGTTTCATATCGTCCACCTCGGGCATTCGTCGCTTGCTTCAGTTTACATAAAAATCCCATCGCAACGCCTAAAGCTTCATCTTACCGGCCGTCCAACTTCGAACCCCTGTGTTTAACCTCGCCGGTCATCTCCCTTGTAAGCATTTTTGATTATGTTTGTTTAGGGTATTGAACATCCGCTCATTTATTTTGTTTGTTTTTTTTATATCTACAGTTTGATTTGAGTTGAAGCTATTCGTGCGCTCCTTCTCTCAAACATTATGATGCTTTTGTCCACTCATAGCTAGCAAAATAATTGATCATATTTTGATACTTTTGAAGATTATGATGCTTTTGTCCACTCATAGCTACCAGATTATGGAACATGCTATTTTTCTTAATGTTCTGTTTTTGATTTGTTAATGAATTTGTTCTTAATGTTATTGCTATGGATTTTTGGTAAGTGTTCTGAATGCTGGGATATACCGCCATAAACAGAGATTTATTTGAAGGATTTTTGGTACAGGTCAAATGAAATCAACCTATGACAGCCTAGATGAATTTGAATGTTTTTTGTGTCCATTTTATTTGCATAATTATTGGATCTATGTCCGTTTTTGAGTTGTTAATAAATTTGTTCTTAGGCTCCGTTTGGGGGGGGAGGGTTTATTTTCACCGGTCAAGCGGTTATGACTGTATGAACCAAGACTTAATATAAATAAGGTCTGATTCATGCGGTCATAACCGCTTAACCGGTGAAAATAAAACCCCTCAAACAGAGCTTTAGTGCTAAACGCCGGCCAGAGGGAGGCGTCCAGCCCTCATTTCTAAAATTTATTAAAACGTCTCGCCCACGACCGCACTCCTGCCCACGACCACTGTCCCGCCCACGTCCCCACGACAAATGTCTCTCCCAAGAAAAATGAAGTCACGCACCACAAATGTCGCCCCCACGACAAATGCCTCTCCCACGACAAATGTCGCACCCACGACAAATGTCGCACCTACGACAAATGACGCCCCCTCCCCCACGACAAATGTCGCCCCCACGACAAATGTCGCCCCCACGACAAATGTCGTCCCCACGACAAATGTCGCCGCCCATGACAAATGCCGCCGCCCACGACAATTGTCGCAGCCCACTACAATTGTCGTCCCCACGACAAATGTCGCACCATCGGCGAATGTCGCACCACCGACGAATGTCGCACCACCGACGAATGTCGCACCACCGACGAATGTCGCACCCCGGCGAATGTCGTACCCCGCCGATTGGCGCACCCCCGCCGAATGTCCCCAGGGCCGAAGGCCCGTGCCTGTCACTTGTATATATATATAGCAGCTTTGTTGTCACAGAACATAGGCAAGGGATGATCATAGACCTCTCATAAGTCAAACATAAGAGCACGTAACTAATTCAACTCGCAAATTGTCGAAGTCATGCTTCTGTACTCAGCTTCAGCACTTGATCGAGACACAACAGATTGTTTTTTGCTTTTCCAGCTAACCAGATTTCCTCTCACAAAGGTGCAAAAATAAGATGTATATTTGCTATCTTCTTTATTGTCAGCATAGCTGGCATCAGAGTAGACTTCAATTCTCAAATAGTTTTTCTTCTGAAATAATAACCCCTTTCCTGGATACCCTTTTATATATTCCAGGATTTTCAAGGCTGAACGAAAATGACTGTCCCCGGGGGCTTGCATAAACTGACTGACATTGCTTACTGCGTAGTAAATATCTGGTCTGGTGATAGTCAGATAGAAGAATTTTCTCACCAGTCGTCTATACTTAGTACTATCTGGAAGAAGAGATGAATCATCAGTCAAACACTTGTCATCACCAACGGCCATCGAAAACCGAACAGGTCTTGCCCCAAGAAGACCAATCTCTTTCAAAAGGTCCAATACAAATTTTTGTTGTGAGAGCACTACAGACTTGTGTTTGCGTGAGATTTTTGTTCCCAGAAAGTATTTAGGAGATCAAATATCTTTTGTAACAAAATATTGTAGAAAATGTCTCTTTGCTAAATCAATTCTCTCTTTATCATCACCGGTAAGGAGGATGTCAATCACATAAACAGCAAGAACAACTAGCCATTTAGAAGTCTTGCGTATGCAAAGAGAATGATCTGCAGAACTTTGAACAAAGCCAACAACTGAGATAACTTTGCTGAACTTGCCAAATCAGGCCCGTGGACTTTGTTTTAGGTGATATATTGCCTTCCGCAACTTGCACACCCGGGACTCCCCCTGAACAACATACCAAGGAGACTTAGTTATTAAAGGCGCAAGGCGCACCAAGACGCAAAGAGATCTTGGAGCCTAAGAGCAAGGCTCAAGGCATAGGCGCGCGCCCGAAAAAGGCAAGGCGCAACCACATTCATTTTAAATAATCAACATTAAACATCAATTCATCTTCTTAAACATATTCTTCATATATTTTACTCATCAAACATTCATTACTATCATTTATATTTTTTAAAAAATAAAATCAATATGATCGCTTGAATTATATCTAAGTTTCAACAATCGATTATATTTCAAAAACACTAAATCATATAAACATTATTGAGTTCTTGTATTATTTTTTTCATTATTTTGAAAAAAAAGGTTTGCAACAAAAATCACACTCAGACGAGCCTTTAATGTCCAAAGGCGCAAAAAAGACGCACAAAGACACAAACCTCTGAGTTTGGAGCCTTAGGAGCGCCTTTAACAACATAGCCAGGAGGTTGCTCCATGTATACCACCTCTTGCAAAACACCATAAAGGAAGACATTCTTTATATCTAACTGAGACATCTTTCAATCCTTGTTAACAGCCACAGAGAAAAGAATACTGATTGTGCTAATGCGGGTAATCAGGGAGAAGGTGTCAAAGAAGTCCACACCATATGTCTGAGTAAAATCTTTGGCAACCAGCCTAGCCTTATAGTGATCAATAATTCCATCAGGATGAAACTTGATAACAAAGACTCATCGACAACCAACCACATTCACCCCTGGAGGGGTAGGAACAAGAGTCCAAGTACCCCGCTCAGTCAAGGTCTTCATTTCCTCATCTATAACAGCTTTCCAATGAGGAATAGCAAGAGCTACTTGATAGGTGGTCGGGGTAACAGTAGCAAAGAGAGCGAGAGCAAAATTCCTTCCAGCTGAGGAAAGACGAGCATATGAGACATCATGAATGGAATGCTTAGTGCATGTCCGAACTCCTTTCCATAGAGAAATGGGTAGATCTAAATCTGACATGTCTTCTGTAGCAGATCCATCCATTGGAGAGAGTGCTGGACCGGGAACTGTCAATAACGGCTCTGAAGGTAAAGTAGGATCAGGAGACAGAGGTGGAGAAACAGAAACTGGCACAGGAAGAGGAGGAAGAGGCGTAGAAGAAAGTGTAGGCTCAGGTAGAGGTGCATAGACAATAGGTATAGATGGAGAAGCATCAGGTGGTGAGAGAGTAGAAGCTCGAGAAAAATAAGGTGTATCTTCAAAGAACGTGACATCAGCAGAAACATACTATTTCCGGAGAAGAGGATCAAAACACGGATACCCTTTTTGAGACGGACAGTATCCAAGAAAGATGCACTTAACAGAATGAGGAGAAATTTTGTCACGACCAGGAGAATGACAGTGGACAAACGTCGTACATTCAAAGACACGTAGAGGTAAAGAAAATAGTGTGGCTCCTGGATACAAGATTGAGAATAGGGTTTTCAAGTGAAGAACTGAAGAGGGAATACAGTTGATGAGATAACAAGAGAGAAGGACAGCATGACCCCAATATGATCGGGGAACATTCATTTGTGTCAGAAGGGTGCGAGTAACATCCAGGAGATGGCGGTTTTTGCGTTCAGCAACGTCATTTTGTTAAGAAGTGTATGGACAACTGGTTTGATGAATAACACCACGATGCATGCAAAAACTTAAAAATTGATGACTAAGGTAATTTTTGGCATTATCAGTACGAAAAACTTTAATAGACACACCAAACTAAGTACGTATCTCATTATAAAATGTAGTGAACACAGAAAAGAGTTCAAAATGTTCTTTTAAGAGATACAGTCAAGTACATCGTGAAAAATCATCAATAAAAGTAACAAAATACAGACTATCTATACCCACAGACCGAGTAGAAGAGAGACCCCAAAAATTTGAGTGGACAAGATCAAAAGGACGAGAAGAAGTACATCTTTGTCTTGCTGGATAGGAAGAACGATAGTGTTTGTCAAGCTGGCAAGCTTCACAGTTCGGAGAGAAATCCCCCTGAGGTAGATCTGGTAGGAGTTGATAGATGAGGAGAGCAGGAAGATGACAAAGGCGAAGATGTCATTGCATAAGATAAGCGGAGAAAGCAGTGACATTGTTTAGAAAGAAGAGATCGTTGCTTTCAATCCCAGTAATAATCTTCTACTTTTGAGTGAGGATCCTGAAAAGAACAAGTATTGGATGTAAAGGTAACCTTACAGTTTAGCTGTTTACAGAGAGCAGGAACAGATACTAAATTGCACGGAAAAGTGGGGACGTAGAAAGTGCCCTCAAACCGTAGAGACAGAGTGATATGAACTGTGTCAGTCCCGCACACAGGAGACAGAGTACCATCCGCAACAAAAACCGCAGGTGATCGATTATGCTTGTCCAAACAAGAGAACAAACGAGGATTGTCAGTCATGTGATTAGTAGCTCCAGAGTCAATAAGTCATTTATCCAGAGTGACCATATTAGCATTTCCTGAAGATGAGGCAAGAGATGTGGATTTCCTTGTGGTATCACCCGCTGAAGGTCGAAGATGAGGATACTTGACCCAGCAACGATCCGCAAGTTGTCAAGTCTTGCCACAATGAGAGCAGAGATGGCGAGACAGACCACGTCTACTAGAGTGACCTCCACAGCCACTAAGATTTCCAGAACGAACTGGATGAGCAATGGTGTCGGGATGGGGTGGGGAGGCAAGCATAGGACGCTAAAGAAGAGTAGTGACAGCGGCGATACGAACAGCAGTAGCATCAAGAGTGTGAGAGTCAGTCACTCCTAGAATTTGTTGTCTAATCATATCATAAGACTCTGGAAGGCAAAGAAGATAGCACAGAACCAGAAGTTTTTGGATGTGTTTGTATTGTTAAGCAAGATCAGCGAAGAAGGGGCGATGCTGAAGAAACTCAGCGCTAAGAGCTTGCACCTCCCGGTAAGCAATAGTAGTAGTCAAAGTGAGGCGAGCAAACAGATCAGCATATAATGTGCATATGTGCAAAGTTTGAGCGCCCTTAAAGTACAGAGCAGCAAGATGATCTCAAGCAGTCTTAACCATCTCATCATAGCGAATGACGGGTAGGCACTCATCCAAAAGACTATTAGCAAGTCACGTTCTGACCAAAGCACCATTGGAGTCCTAGTCATCAAAGTCAGCAGACCCTCGAGCAGGAGGATCATCAATAGGATGATGACGCTTACGCTAAGACCGTAACAAGAAGACGAAGGAAACAATCCAATCCGGATAATTTGGGTCAGTTAGCTTGGAAGCAGTTCCAAGATTACCGGAAGAAGTGGAACCAGAGGTAGCGGTCTGAAGAGCGGGTGCGGACGGGGTAGAAGAAGAGAGAGTCAGAGTCTCCATAGAAAAAGTAGACAGAAAGACTAAACGTGCAATTTGAGGAAAGAAGACCGCGTGAATAGCACAAAGTAAAACGCTAACCAAGTGGTTAGAAAGAAACCGCACCACAAGGGTGAAGACTGCGGAGTTCACAAGAAGAGAATAGAAAGAGCCCACAAGAATCAGCGGGCAAAATATACCGAAGGGCTCAGCGGGCGGTTAGAAAATCGGAGTCCGCAGAGACTACAGAAGAGCTCAGTAGACGGTTAGAAAAACGAGTTCGCATAGATTGAGTTTGTCCTCTGATACCATGTGAGAAAATCTAAATAACAAGATCTTTCATTTCCAAAAACATAAAATTGCATGGGTATGACCCCCTATTTATAGGGGAGAGGAGATAGAGAGAGAATAAAACAGCCGGTGTGGGACTAAATTACAACAGGCAAACTAAGCGAACAGATATTTCAGACCGCAACGAGTTGTGCAGTTAGACAAGTTATCCGCCCAATAATAAGTATCCGCCAGTCTCTACTCCACAGACCGCAGCTGACCACCAGAAGCACCAGATGTAGTTAGATAACTCTAACCGTCAGACCGCTGCGGCTTCAGACTCCTGACCGTCAATCCACTGTGGCTTCTGCCTTTTGACTCCCATACCGCAACAACGGTTAGATCACCAAACTTCTTTTGCTTAATCAGAAGACGCGGTCTCAGGATCCTCAGGACAACTAGACTGCTGGAACAGTCCGCCAGAGCTGTCTACCAAACCGCTAGACCGCCAAACAGCCGGACTCACACCGTCGAGGCAGTCTGACAAACCCATGGTTATCAGGATCACAATCCGCACATAGGATCTTACAATCCTACGATCCAGATTTTGTAAATCGATCAGGATCTTTCCTAGGATCTAAATCGACACATCTACGACTGGGATCGCGATCCGAATCTTGGATCTTTAGAATCGTGATCCCGACCCGAATCTACCGGGCCGGCCAAAGGTACCTAGAAACGTGTCCAACCCTATCCCGACCTCATTCAACCGGTCCAACACCTATAATCTATGGCTCAACCTTATCTCAATCCCGACCCATACCTCATCACAAAATCATATCCTTATACTTTATCGCATCCCAAGTGACGATTACCGGCTGCAAACGGTGACCAAGAGCGACGTCTTCAGTCACTTCTAGTTCAGACAATATCTTCTTTTTCCTTCCTTATCACTTATCAGGTTCCACATCAAGTGGTGTCTGTATCTTATCTTATATTTCTACATATGAGCAATCTAGTGATTGGTAATCCAATGATTTCTGCTTCCTATTTTCAGGCTGACATCTTCTCTTCCATTCTATAGTACGAGCAATCTAGCAATTAGAAATCCAGTATACGAGCAACACAAGCTTCCTGCTTCCAACATACGGGAAATCCAGCAATATGGATTCGTCTTCCTGCTTCTAGGCTTCTATCAATCCATATGTCTAGATTTGATTTTATTGTTAGTAGACATTGGATGTGTGTTATGTGGCGTGTTCGCGCCGTTTATCTTTAATTTTTGCGTATTTACTTTTAGCGTATTTAACCCATTTTCGTAAGCCTAAATGGGGGCACATTTTGGAACCTATTTATGTGTGGGTTTTGGACACTGTTTTAGACAAGAAATTAGTAGAAAAGGCTCTCTCTCTCTCGTATTCCCCTCTTCCCACTCTCTCTCTCTAAACTCCACGGTTCTTTCCCGTGTTGCCCTAACCGACCCCAGCACGGCTTCCGCCGACCGCAGGCTTCGCCCGATCGACGGGGCGCTTCCCTTTCGCCACCATCGCTCCTCCGCCGGTGACACGATCCAATGGCAAGGGGCATAACAACTTGGTATCAGAGGGAAACGCCGACATCTCCGACCTCTCCTCCGCTCGCCCGCACCCGCACTAGCGCGCCTCTTCTGCACCGCGCGCCGATTCTGCCGGCCCTTCCTCCTGCACACGGGACCACACGTCCACTTCGTCGGTAACGCACGACCAGCCCAACCCCCTCACCGACCCGTCGTCCAGCTCCGACGACCTCTCTCCGGCCGATTTGGCGGCTGCCGCCCGGTCTTCCAGCCCCGTTCCTACAGCTCCACGTCTTTTTTCTTCCGCCGGCCTCCTTCCAACACCACCGGCCAACCGTTCTGCCCTATCCACGATGGCAGATGCTCCTCCCTCCCTCACCGAGCTCATAGCTCTTTTCCACTCTATGTTCGCGACTCAAGACGCCAAGATGGACGCCCTCAACGCACGTTTGGATGTCTTACAAGGCATGTCGTCTCCTCCTCCTCTGAATACGGCCGACAACCCTTCGGCAAGCCGGGTGGACTCCGTCGCTCCTCCAGGCGCGGACTATCCCACTTACGCACGTACTATTCGGATGGACTTTCCCATCTATGAGGGTCGCGAAGACCCTCTTCCATGGCTTAAGCGTTCCGATATTTTATTTGCAAACCACCGCACACCAGATGAAGAATGCGTCGGCATCGCTTCCTTCCATTTACTCGGCCCAGCGCAATTATGGTTCACTTAACTTCTGCGGGAATATCCCAACATTTCCTGGGCAGATTTCAGCACGGCCTGCACCCTTCGGTTCGGCCCGGCTCTACAGGGAAACCCACTCGGCGACCTTGCGAACCTCAAACAGGACGGTTCCATCGACACCTACCTGGAAAAATTTCAGATTCGTCTGTCTCGGGCGACGTCCGTCATACCGGAGCAATAAGTTCTGCTCTTCACTGTCGCCTCTACGAGCGCCTACATTGGGATGTGGAATTCCTCCTGCTACCTAATCTCAACACGGTTATGAGCCTCGTCAGGGCGTGTGAACAATGCCCTCTTTTAGACCGTCCGTCCTTGGGACGTCGAGGCTATCCAGGAGCTTACTCTTCCACCAGCTTGCCTGACACGGCCCCATTCCAGGACGCTCCCCCGCGGCCTACTGTTCGTCGTTGTTTGTCCCGCACCGAGATGGTCGAGCGTCGCGAGAAGGGCCTATTCTACAATTGCGATGATCCTTTCACGTTGGGACAGAAGCAAACGCCTATTTTGGTTGGAAGTCAATGACCCACCCCAGGATGACACGACAGGTGAAGCCAATGCCCTAATGTCTTTTGATCCAGCTTGAGGACAAGCTATCTTCGAACGGGGGCAGTGATGTTATGTGGCATGTTCGCGTCGTTTATCTTTAATTTCTGCGTATTTACTTTTAGCGTATTTGACCCATTGTCGCATGCCTAAATGGGGGGCATATTTTGGAACCTATTTATGTGTAAGTTTTGGACACTTTGTTTTGGACAAGAAATTAGTAGAAAAGGCTCTCTCTCTCTCTTATTCCCCTCTTCCCTCTCTCTCTCTCTAAACCCCACGGTTCTTTCCTGTGTTGCCCTAGCCGACCCCCGCACGGCTTCCGCCGACCGCAGGCTTCGTCTGATCGACGGGGCGCTTCCCTTCCGCCACCATCGCTCCTCCGCCGGTGACACGATCCAAGGGCAAGGGGCATAACAATGTGCTACCTGAAACTAAAAATGAACTTAATATGGTATTATCCTTTTGATTTAGTTATTCAAAAAATTTTAATATAATTTTTCACATATTGCTCATTTTTTTTTAATTGAGTATGTAATTGGATGATACAAACTTCAATTTTATATTTTGTCTTAATTTATGAATGTTGTAGGATCTTGCAATACTCGATCCAATCCTACAATCCGATCCGATCCAATCTCAAAACGATCTCACATAGGATCTCGATCCTGACAACCTTGGCCAAACCTTCAGAATTAGTCTGTCAGAAGTCTTTCAAACCGTCAATGACCATACCGCCAAGCTTCATTAAATATTATATGCATGGACATCTCTATTTTATGAGTCCTTTTTATTTTACCGTATGTAGGTCTTGCTAGAAGATGAAAACCCCAGAAAGATACCATCAGCCTTCTTGGCAATTGGGCAAGATGATTTTTCCATTGTTTAGTATATAACAAGTACAACCAAATATCCTAAGTATAAAACTATAGGTGTTCTTCCCTTCAAGAGCTCATAGGGAGACTTTAGCTTTATCTTATAAATGAGACTTCTATTTAGAGCATAGTTGACACTGTTAACTACTTCAGTCCACAAGGGCTTAGGTAAGTTTGACTTAGCTAATAATGTCCTTCCTGATTCAATAAAGGTTCTATTTTTCCTTTTAGCTACCTTATTTTATTGAGGAGTTCTATGAGCTAAAAAATTTTTTCTTATCCCTCCATTCACACAGAGTCTACAGATTAAGGACATCTTGAACCAAGACTGAGTCTTTTGATAAAAAAACTCTCAGAACCAACAACTGAATCCTTTGAATAGAGATTCTTAAAACTCTTTACTCATTTTACAGAGAGAGAGAGAGTAAGAAAAAGATGATGAAGAATAGTCTTCTTGATTGAGCCCTCTGTCAGCAAAATATCTCTGAGGATTCTAGGTACTAAGTGTTCTGGATCCTTTCAAAATAATTGTTGGAAAAGCTCATGTAAATAGGCTCATTTATTTGTATTTCTTCTTTTTTGCTCTTTAGTCTCACATCTTGTATAGGACTCTCTTCTCTCTTTCTCCCTCCTATAAATGTGTATTCATATATTGTATTTCATTATTAAGAAAGTATATACAAGGTTGAGTTTTTCTCTACATGGTATCAGAGAGAAACGGTCTGGCCTGTCTGTTTGGAAACCGCCTGTTCTCCCGACAGACCGCGCGGCTTCCACTTCTCCAGCTTAGCCGCAGTGTCGTGCGGCATGTCTCTCTTCTATCTGTAAGTTACGCCTCTTGCTCGTTGCGGTTTTCTAGTCTATCCGCCGAGTTCTTTTTCCCTTCTCGCTGCGCTTTACCTCGCTTGTCGCTGCGGTTTCTTCTATTCTCGGCAAACTCCGCATCTAGGTCGTGGCATCTCTCCTTGCCGCTTGTGGACTCCCCTTGACCGTGCGGATTTCTCTTCTAACCTTTTCACCGACTAGTCGCTGCGACTTGTCTTGTCGCTAGCGGACTCTCCTCTCCTCTACGGGCTCCGCATACTGATCGTGGCATCCTCATTGCCGCTGGTGTGTTATCACCGTGACCGTGCGGCTTCTACCAGCTATCCGCTCTTCTTTCTGGTCGCGGCGGCCACTTTGTCTTGCCGCTGGTCACTCAGACCGTGCGGTCTCCTGTCTGATCCCAGTTCACCCTATCCGCCGGCCTAGCTTCCTACTCGCCTAACCATGGCGACCTCTCCAGAGTCAACCGGACAGACGGCCTCTTCCTCAACAGACCGTCCGGCCTCTGCCCCTGAACTCTGTGATGAGTTGCGGATCACTACCATTTCACTAGCGGGGAAGAAGAACTTCATGGAGTGGGTACATTCCGTTCGCCGCATACTACAATCCAAAGGTTTTCTCCATCACTTAACCCAAGCGCCTCCTACTCCTCCAACTGACGATTGGTTGTGCAACGATGGTCGGGTTCAGACATGGATCCTGAACTCTCTTGATACGGAACCCTACCGCATGGCCATGTATCACGAAACGGCCAAGACAATGTGGGATGAGCTCCAGTCCCTATATTCTAGTAAAGATAGTCTCCAGCACCTTTATGACATTATCACTGATCTCCAGTCCCTTGATGCTGGCGGGGCCACCGACCTCACCTCTTTTGTTGCTCGGGCCAAGACTTTAGTCGAAGCTTGGATCCAACATCAACCTCCTACGTTGGATCTTTGCTGCACAACGGGTTCAGAAAGAAGCCGTCGGTGTGGCCATGATGATGGCTCGTGTTCCACCTCATTTTCACAGTGTTCGGGCTCAGATCCTCTCCTCAGTGGCTACTCCCTCACTATCAGACGTGTGTTCTATGCTGCTCAAGGTCTCACCGCCCCCTGATAGTTCTGCTCCTCCGTCCCCAGCTCTCTTGCAGCATACTTCTGCACCCCTGCTGCCTTCCCCTCCTCCTTCCCGCGGGGGGCGTTCTAGCTCTCCGGGCCACGGACGGGGAGGCCGGCCTCGCCCAAAGTGTTCCTTTTGCGGGAAGGACGACCACCTTGAAGCCACCTGCTATCGCAAGCATGGGCTTCCACCTCGTCCACAGGCTACTGTTGCTGCTACCGACTCCTCTGCTCGTACTGACCTTGAAGAGGTCCGCCTTCAGCTCCAACAGCTCCAGGTTTTGCTCAGTCGCCCACCTTCCTCCGTTGCCTCTGCTGCCTCCATCTCCCAAGAAGGTATCACTTGTCTCTCCACTAGCCCGCGCTGGATAGTGGACTTGGGTGTCACCCATCACATCACCTCCCTGCGGCCACATCAATACCTGAATTCTCCTCATATTAAGTGCATCACAGTGGCCAATGGGGACACTGTTCCTGTCTCTGGATCGGCTAACATCCCTCTCACTTCTTCTCTCTTTCTACGCTCGGCTCTTCATGTTCCGTGGTCCCCGTTCAATTTGCTTTCTGTTGGTCGCTTGACTAATGATTTGAACTGCTCTGTAACATTTACCTCTTCTTCTTTTCCGATACAGGATCACAAGACGCGGACTATCATTGGTAAGGGACGACTGCAGAACGGACTCTACCTCCTTGATGAATCTCCCGCTATCCTCTCTTCAGTCTCCTCCGTCGATTGGAATCGGCGTCTTGTCCATGCCCCTTTACCAGTCCTCCAGAAGGCTCTACCTGATGTATCTTTACCTTCTTTTCAGTGTGAATCATGTGTATTAGGAAAGCAGCCTCGTTCATCTTTTTTATCTAAATGTACTCGGAGCAGTGCTCCCTTTATTTTGGTACACTCTGATATTTGGGGTCCGTACGAATTTACTAGCATTTCTGGTTATCGATATTTTCTTACGTTTATTGATGATTATTCGCGAATGACATGGCTATATCTACTTCGTGATCACTCTGAGCTTCCTCGTGTTTTTTGGGCGTTCCATCTTGAGACCCAAACGCAATTCTCCACCAACATCAAAACTCTTCGCACGGACAATGCTCGTGAATACACTAGCCACGAATTTGCAACTCTTTGCTCTGACTTTGGAGTTATTCACCAAACTATACGTGTCTATACCCCCCAAAAAAATGGAGTCGCTGAGCGGAAGAATCGACACCTTCTCAATGTGGCCCGCTCCATCATGCTCCAAATGCACGTTCCCAAAACTTATTGGAACTTTGCTCTTTCGACGGCTTGCTATCTGATTAACTGTCTTCCTTCCCCTATCCTCCACAATGCCACTCCATTCAGCCTCATGTTCCCATCAACTCTGGCATTCTCTCTCACACTTCGCGTCTTTAGGTGCACTTGCTACGTTCACAACCTTGGTCCAACTTTGGACAAATTGGACCCTCGGGCTGCCAAACAAGTCTTTGTTGGTTACTCACGGACAAAGAAAGGCTACGTCTGCTACTCACCGACTACCCGAAAGGTGACAGTTTCTGCAGATATTACCTTTCAGGAGGATCTCCTTTTCTTCTCTGCTTCAGATCCCACACCTCCACCACCAACTGTCTTATGTCCTGTTATTCCCGTTACCACTCCACCACCAAGACCTACAGCCCAGGCCCCATGTTGTCAAACCTCCTGCTATTCGGGTATACACTCGTCGTCATCCTGCGTCCAGTGCCCCACTGCAGTCTACCTCGCCCTCTGATGCTCAGAGTCCCGCTGATCCGGCACCGGAATCTACAGCTCATCCCATGGCGAATTATGTATCCTTCATCGCCTTTCTCCACAACTTCAGACTTTTGCCACTTCATTATCCTCGATTTATGTACCTAACTCTATGCAGGAGGCTCTCTAACATCCTGGCTGGCGGGCGACTATGGAAGAAGAGATGACGGCTCTCTAGACTAACCAGGCCTGGACCTTGGTACCATTACCTGCCGGTCAGACACCTGTTGGGTGTAAATGGGTCTTTGTGATCAAGCATGCTCCTGATGGAACGATTGACCATCTGAAGGCCCTTCTGGTGGCTCGTGGCTTCACACAGCAGCAAGGCCTCGATTATGAGGAGACATTCTCACCGGTGGCCAAGCTGAACACCGTTCGGGTTCTTCTCTCGGTAGTTGTGCATCGACAATGGCCATTACACCAACTGGACATCAAAAATGTCTTCCTCAACGGCGAACTCCAGGAAACGGTTTTCATGCAGCAACCTCCCGGGTTTGAGATCACGGGGGAGTCCCGAGTTTGTCATCTCAAGAAGTCCATCTATGGTCTCAAACAATCCCATCGGGCATGGTTTGACAAGTTCAGTAAGGCCGTCCGGCAAGTCGGTTTCACTCGGAGTTCAGCTGACTTCTCACTATTCACACGTCATCAGGCAACGGGAACTGTTCTTCTGTTGGTTTATGTTGATGATATCTTGATCACTGGAGACGATTCAAAGGGCATCCAAGCAGTCAAACAGCATCTCAGCTCCGTCTTTCAAACCAAGGATCTGGGACATCTTCGTTATTTCCTTAGTATTGAGGTTGCAAGACGACCAGATGGACTCGTCATCTCTCAAAGGAAATACTGTCTGGATCTCCTTCAGGATGTTGGTTACTCGGGATGCAAGCCTACTACTACTCCGATGGACCCGAATCATAAGTTGTGTGCACATTCTTCTGATACAGACATTCCTCTTCAAAATCCGGAATACTATCGACGACTGGTTGGAAAATTGATCTATCTGACGGTCACAAGACCGGATATTTCTTTCGTTATTGGGGTGGTCAGCAGATTTATGCATGCTCCGCAAACATCTCGCCTTCAAGCTGTTGAACGTATTCTTAGATATCTTAAAATAGCCTCGGGTCAAGGTTTGGTATACAAAACCCCATCCTCTACTCCAACATTGGTTGCGTACTCTGATGCAGACTATGCCGATTCCTTGGATGATCGTCGGTCAACCAGTGGTTTTTGTACCTATTTTGGAGGACATCTCGTTATCTAGCGGAGTAAGAAACAAGCAGTGGTTGCGCAATCATCAGCTGAAGCAGAATACCGATCAATGGCGTCTGTTGTCTCTGAGCTTACCTTGCTTGAAAGTCTCCTGCCCGATCTAGGGGTAAAACTTCCCTCACCTGCCATCCTGTTATGTGATAGCCAAGCGGTTATACATATTGCGAAGAATCTAGTCTTTCATGAAAGAACGAAACATATTGAAGTAGACTATCACTTTATCCGAGAGAAAGTCCAAATGAAGAAGATAGAATTGAAGCATGTTCCTGGTACTGAACAAGTGGCCGATATCCTCACAAAGGCTCTACCTAGCACCCTATTCTACTAGTGTCTGTCCAAGCTTGGTGCATACGACTTGTACGCTCCAGCTTGCGGGGGAGTGTTGAAAAAGCCCGTGTAAATAGGCTCATTTATTTGTATTTCTTCTTTTCTCCTCTTTAGTCTCACATCTTATATAAGACTCACTTCTCTCTTTCTCCCTCCTATAAATGTGTATTCATACATTGTATTTCATTATTAAGAAAGTACATACAAGGTTGAGTTTTTCTCTACAATAATGAATCCTTGCTTAGAAGAAAGAGCAGGAATTATATGTTTTGATCCTGTCTATCAGAATATTATATGTATTCTTGTTGCAACAGCAACAGCAGCAGTGGAGAAGAGGACTATTCTCGGATGTGTCTAAGTTCTGTGTATTGTTTTGGTTGTTGTATTTGTTATTGTTGTTGCTCACTGACTTGAAAACTAAGAAAATGAATCCTTGAAAAATTTTGAATTCTTCTTTATCAGGAAAACTATTTTCAGATGATATGAGATAAGTTTCTTTTATATTTGTATTCACGAATTTCGACATCCTCTTCATATTTCTTTCATATAAATCCTTCTGAAATTTGACGGAAAGTTCTTCCCTTAACTTTTCTTCCAACAGCTCTAAAATTTCAAAAGAATTCCATAATAATCTTCTTCAAATAATTCTGGAAAGATCTTCTGAATTTTTAATTCTTGATTTTTATTGACGCTACGTCGACTTAGAAGATGCGTCGAGATCTCCCTAAGAACTGAAGCTCTGTCGGCTTGATCAAATAATCGACGTTGTGTCGATGTCTTATCGACACATGCGTTATCTTCTCCTTTAAAGGAGCGTCGACTTGACTTCTAAAGTAACGTTGACATCCACTCAGCGTTACATCAACTTATAGTTGATGTTGAGTCGACTTCTAGTTGACTTTAGTTGACGTTGCTCATTGATCTTGATTGCTCATCCTTCACAATCACCCTAGTTCAATGATATTTCGTCGTCATCTCAGGTAGTCATCATCGTCTTGTTTATTGTCGTCGTACGTTATATCGTTCCAACAATGTTGTTCGTGTTTATGATGACTCGTGGCATAGCATGAATTTAGGGCCAATATTCCTACCTCTGGTTGTTACTTTGTCATGCAATCGACGTCGATGGATGACCCTCCAAAACTATTCTAAGTAAGCTTTGATGTTACAAAGACGGAAGAGGGCAAGGGATGAGGAGATGTGTACATGACGCATATGCCAACATCGGGACCAAGGTAACGTGGACACGAATTCCAATTCGGCAACGGAAGTTTGCTAGTGGTGCGCACGGGAGTAACACACTCGTCAGCCTTATTTTTTTATTATCGCACATGTAATTCGGGTCATGGGTTATTTGCCATTTTTCCTTGCTTATTTTGGAATTAGGCACTATATAAGCCTGTGTGTATTTCTCATTAGGATTATCTCGGAAGTATGATGAAAATGGAACCCTATGGGTTTTTCTCTTCTCCTCCTCTCGCCCTTTCCTTCTCCTCTTCTCTCCTTTTTCCTCCTCTATCTCGGAATCTACGTGTACATGACAATTGGTCCAACCTGCCATCTTCAGACCACGGTTTCCAACACGCGAACAAATCAAGCACCCGCTACTGTATCTCCAGTCAATCCCGCAACCGAGCCCACATGCTCCATCCAATTCTCCTTTGATCTCTCCTGATCAATCTATGTGCACTTTGCACCAATCATTTGGCGTCCTTACATTTTGTCTCGTGTCGATCCCTCAACCGAGCAGCACCGTCGATTCCGCAACTGAGCTCGCACCTCCTACAGTCTCTACTCGCCGCTCGCGAAGTCTTCCAAATTTGCCAATCTACGTGATCCCTCCCTCTGTCTTATTTTGATTCTGCCTGCCGAGCTTCTTGTGGCCTTCCAATCCACCAATACATTGTTTCTTCGCTCTGTCCGCCGCATACAGCATTTGTATGCCCTGCATACACTTAATGGAACCTTCGGACGCTCCCGCAGTGCAGCGCCCCATGGATCCTTCCATCTTACACCGCATCGATGCTCACAAGGCCTCAATTGCTTCCCTCCAAGACCTGATGCAACGGCTAGACGTGAAGTTTGATGCCCTCCTCGCTGGTCGGGCGAGTTCCTCCTCAACCTCCAAGGCGTCGTCCCCTTCGCTTCTCATGATGCATCCAAACCTTCCAAGAAATCTCATTCCACCACCAGTAGGATTCCCTCCAGCTAACCGTCTGCTCGACGTTCCCTCCTTCAACGACACTGACCCCGTGGGGTTGATTTCTCGTGCGGAACAATTCTTCGGCATTCATCTAACTCTTGGGCCTCAAAAGGTTGTTATGGCTCTCATCTGAATGTAGGATCGACTCTCCATTGGGTTTGTTGGCTGCGACAAAACAACCCTTCGCTCTTTTGGGCAGAATTCAAACGGGACATCATCCTTCGCTACGATGTTCTCCATTCTAGGACGGTCGTGGGACATTTATATGGTGTCCGCCAATCGGGCCTCCTTAACTTGGGCTTCTTCATGCAGGGGCACCTTTCCCACATTTAGTCTCTCCTTCGCACCCATCACCCCCGGACTATTACTGATGTAATGGATCTCTCCCTCCGGGTGGAACCGGACTTCAGTGTCACCCACGTCGATACCGGCCAACCACTAGGGAGTTCTGCGCTCAACAGATGGCTACCCTTCAACAACCTTTTGACCATCACCCCAGGTGCAGACCGCGGCTCCCCCGCATCTCGGACCACATCCCCGACCGCCTAGGCAGCCTAACGGCCCGCAAATGACCAACCAATAGTACCACGATCTTCGTACTAAGGACCTATATTTCCTTCATAAACAACCCTACTCCTCGACTCACAACTATCCATTAAAGGGGCTCTGTATCACCATTGGAGAGAAAGACTCGGATATCACCCTTGGGGATTTCGAATTCCTACAGGGCGATGACTCACCAGCTGCCATGGGTCCCCCCAACATGTCTGCATCGTCTAGAACTTCGATGTTTTGCGGATGGCAACACCTCAGGCCCCTCACTATGACGTCCACGGGTTTTCTAATTGGCACTCCCCTGATGGTGTTGATTGATGGTGGGGCCAACCACAATTTTATCTCCCCGCGCCTGGCGGCACAGCTCGGCATTCTCCCGTCTCCTTCCCCTACTCTCATTGTTTGCTTGGGCGACGACCGTCGTATTACCACTGGAGACCTCTAAACGAACCTGCATATGAATGTGGGCCCCTGCCCACTCCACGCAGATTTTTACTCTTTTGAGTTTGGTGGCCTTGAGGTCATACTCGGCGTCGTGTGGCTTCGTACCCACAGGGAAGCGTATATCAACTGGACTCGCATAACAATGCGCTTTTCTCAAGCGGAAGTCTCTTCCCTTTTGGGAGGGGAGGCATCCTTTTCCCATCTACCAGCGGCACCCCATCCTCCTCAAAAATAAGAAACAGAAGATTTTGTCACATATCTATGGCACGACGTCTAGCCGACCAACCGGGCCACACCTCCACCATCCTAGTTCCAATGTATCCAGGAAGTTGCTTCTTCCTTGAGAACAATGCAAATTTTAGGGAGGTTAGAATTATTACGAACACGAAAGAGGGAAAAGGACGAGGAGTCGTGTACACGGCACATATGTTGAAGTCGAGACCAAGGCGACATGGAGACGGATCCCAATTGACGGAGGTTCGCTAGTGGTGCGTACGGGAGTAGTGCACCTGTCAGCCTTATCTTTTAATTATCGCATATGTAATTAAGTCCATGGGTTATTTACCGTCTTCCCTTGCATATTTTGAAAATCTATATGTTCCTCACATTAGGATTATCTTGGAAGTCCGATGAAAATGTAACTTTAGATTTTTCACTCCTCTCTCCCTTTCCTTTTCCTCTTCTCTCATTTTCCTTTTCTCTATCTCGAAATCCCCGACTACGTAACATTTGACATGATGCTTTTTGAGATCGACATTCTCTAGTCAGAGTTGGTGTGCTTAACATAAGTGTCATGGTATTCGCACCTCTCAGGAGTGTCAAGATCTTGCTTAGCACAACCCCTTGATGCTGCATTTAGCAAATTTTATGTGTGCCCACAACTTATACGAGATTTGATAACATCCCGCTGCTGGCAACCGCTGTGAAAAAACTTCATTATATTTGTTAAGATATGTTATAGTCAAGCTTGTAGATTGCGGCCGACATGTCTGACATGTGGGCCGATATGTCCTTTTTGGGGGGGAATCGCATCGTTACTGCTGCAATTGCCAAAGTTTGCATTTTCAAGAATTGCGGCCGACATGTCGGACATGTCGACCCAATATTGCGTCTTATTGCTGCTTTGTGGAATTTTTGAATACTTTTATATTATTATTTATTTAATTAACTTATTTCTTATATATTATTACTTATATAATTATTTTATCTCTTATATCACTTTTTCTCAACGCCCGACTCCTCACTTTCTGTCTGGCTTGCTCTAATCTCCCTCTCTCGCGATTTCTTACACTCTCGGCAGAAGCCTCTAGTCATCTTCCTGGCTCTCTGATTCAGTGATTATCTGGTGATTCTCGCACCTGGGTTGTGTTCTTCTGATTGTTTGGACTTTGTCGTTGGTCGTCTTCTATCTGTCGTCTTTTTATCGACACTGGTTCTCGACATTTCCTCATCTCCTCTCCCTTACTCTTCTGTGGCACATCCCCTCGGCACTGTGAGTTTTATCTTTATTGTTTATGTTATATTTGTTAATTTGTTATGGCTATTTCTTCCTCCTTCTCGCCTAGATATTTCCTAATCAGCCCTAGCCCCTAGTCTGCCACATCTTCTTCGCTGGTTTTTTCCTTATGTTATTTCCTCTATTTCCCTCCTCCCTCTATTTCTCTGATCTCTATTCCTTTATTTCCCTCTTCTTCTCGGATGGCATTGTGGCACCATCTCGATTGGATATTTCTCTCTTCCTTCTTCCTCTACTTCTCTGATCTCTCTTCCTCTATTTCTCTCTTCCTTCTTCTCGATTGGCATTGTTGGTGTGGGTCGTGTGACATTGTTGGTGTGGCAAAGCCTTATGACATGGGTTAGCATTGTGGAATTGCGGTTGTGGCCAGTCCAGCAGTCCCTATGGCAGACAGCTGGAAATCTGGCATTGTGGGCCTTGTGGTTGTGGCAAATTCTTATGGGATTTGGTTGGCAATGTGGTATTGTGGCTGTGAAAAAATCCTTATGGCAGTTGATTAGCATTGTGGCATTGTGGTTGTAGTCAATTATTATGGCAGTCGGCTGGCATTGTGGTTGTATTAAGTTAACTCTTTTTTTGTCATGTTCTAATCTTTAATATAGTTCTTACTCAAATGTTCGTTCATTGATTGCAGAAAAACAATATTACAGATTTATATTAGAATAGCAGATTTTATGGAGCAGTGCACTCACATTTTGGAAATAAGTTAAGGTACAACAATTTTTAGTTTAATATGATTTTGTGATGTTGTATTACATAATTGAAAGCATGTAACATTTCTTTTTTATTATAAATTGGTTAGATACTTGTTAGTAGTTTAATTTTCTCATATGAATTTTAGTTTACACTAATAGATAAAATAATTACCATTTAATTAATAAATGAAAAATATTATGATATATATATATATAATTATAATATTAAAATCCGACATTTTGAAATGTCTCTGATATATTTCCCGCAATCTGACATCCGACATAAAAAACTCAAACCAACATGAGTCTAACATCTGACATCTGCAACCTTGGTTATAGCACAATATTATGGGCCTTTTATTCACAAATGTTATACTGCAATTAAGATATTTTTGTGTTACTTAGGATTTTTGATTATGCAAGTTCTCTTTTAATTTCATGTTAGGCAGCATTGCAGCATGTTCTGTTGTGCCGACTAAATTGAAATGTGCTACTGATGATAACAAATAATATTTACACCTTACTACAAACCTCCAATAAAAGACTACAAACCATAGAAAAGGACAGGTACAATTATCTCTACAGATTAATAAAAATTTATGAATCCAGAACGAGAAAATAGTAAATTATTTATCAATGCTCATGAATATACTTAATAACGTTCCAACAATGTTTTTCTCTAATAGGGTGTTTTCACAATAATAAGTCAATTATGTTAGCATAAGCCAAACAAATATAACAACTCAGAACAAACCATTTGGATAGATATAAAAAATTTTAAAAGAAATATATTAGCAAACATATGATAGATGAGAAGTAAAAAAGGATAGACTACACATAAATCCAATACTACATACAAATTTTGTTATTCTCATGGGGAAATATATCCTTTTACCTGACTGACAATCATGCTGATAAGCTCAAATCCCAAACAGATGGCAAATAAAGGAAAATGATCCCCAGCATCATTTCTTGCTAAGGTAACCTGGAAAACCCAAGAGGATATTCTAAACTGTAAAGGGAAATGCATCATGAAATTTATTGGTGCAAATAAAGTATGCAGATATGCATGCATTCTAGTCATAGACTTTCAATAACTTGTGTTTTTTAGATTTTAGTGCATTTGTACCAAACACTAATGGCTTCCAAAAATGAAAGCACCAGTTGGTACAAATAGGATATTAGTAAAAGTTCGCAGGTATGCACTTATAAATATATATATACCATATATAAAGATATAATTTCATTGAAGCAAATTAGGATCGTCGGATCAATCTCCATATTTCATCCACCGTCGGATTCTAGATTGCTGGACAAAAAAATGATAGGCCTCCTATGACTACAGAGGGTGAGCAACCGGAGAGAGAGAGAAAGAAAGAGAGAGGAGAGAGGGGGATAGAGGGCGGCGGAGAGGCGGGCGTATATATTTTTTTATGTAAAGGTGAAAGAGAAAGAGAGTGGGAGGGAGAGGGGCGGTGACTTCTAGTCGAAGTGACTAACTTGTATTCTGCCTTAAAGTAGCGTCGACTTAACTTTTGTGGTTGCTCTGACTTCTAGTCGAAGTGACGTCGACTTTCAGTCAGCGTTGCGTCGACTTCTAGTGGACTCATGTTGACTTATCTTTATTTTTTCTCAATTTCAGTGTGTCTACCTCATGCCCTTGACTCAACTAACTTCCTAGGACATCTATGACCATATTACCCTCTCTATACAAAATGGGTAATAATCCTAGAATATAAAATCACTTATAAATTAATTTGTTAAATTAAATCATAAGGGGTTTTCCTAACAATCTCTCACAATTTACCTTAATAAATTTTAAGAGTTTTTAATGTGATTTTACAGAATAAAATAAGAAAGATAGAGAATGTTTTACAGAATTGACAAATAATTTAAAATAACAGACACAAGCATGAACAGGCATGTTGAAGCCAGGAAAATCTCAACCGCAAAATTCGGATCAAGGTAGCCTAAGGTTACCGGCTCCGCGGTTGGGCTCGACGGCTAACGGGCTAAGACACGAAAACTGCAGAACAACAAACAGGACCCCAGACGTTGTGCAAGAAGGTCAAACCACGTACCTGAAAGCTTAGAAGAAGCAACCCCTCCACAACCAAAGATGGTCGAGTAGGGTACGAGGAAAACAAACTGGTAACTAAGTCGCGGCGACTAAAGCAGATAGTCGCAAAATCGCGGTCTGGTCTCTCTGAAAAAGGAATCCAAAGACTCAGCTGATGTACAAGAAAAGAGGTCTCGAGATCTTTGCGAGATTCAGAAGTCTGTCTCCTCGCACCTCTGGGGTCCTATTTATAGGCAAATCCAAAGGGAGGGAGGTGGGTCTTATTTATAGCTCACCTCTCGGCGACTCGGCGACTTCCTAAGGGAGCTCGCACGGCTGGGCGAGTAGCTGACATGGTCGCCTACCTGGTGAGTATACGAGGGGAGCTCGTCATACTCGCCCAGGCCTTCTGTTGCCTTGCGCGTTGACTCTAACTTCTGTCTTGACCTGCTGACTTTGACTCTTGCTGACGTGGCTCTGGAGGGGTCCACCCTCGACGAATATGGGTTGTACACAATACCCGCTCTTTCCGACCGACGTGGGAACTCGGGAAGAATCATCCAACGCTTATTCGCCGAGCTGCTTGGCAGAGTATCTGAGTTACGCGCTCTTGATGGATTTCTGTTGAACTCTATAAATAGGGGGTGACTAGTCTTTGAGGCACGCTTTTGGAACTCGTACGCGATGTCAAAGTCTGTCGAGGAAGCCTACCAAGAGAGTTTGGCCGCACTATCTGGATTCCTTGAGCCTTCAAGGCCTAAAAGGTCGCGAGAAGGCGATGTCGTTGTCGATCTGCCGCCTTCCAAGAAGAAGAAACTGAAGAAGAGGCTCGCCTCCAAAGTCGACAACCCGCCTCTGGCGGCTGAGAATGTCGCCTCCACGACCAACCATCCCGAGCCTTCCACCAGCACTCAGCAACTCCTCGATGACCTCGGGCTGAGCAACATCCCCGAGCTATCCTCTTCTGATTTCTCTCTGCTCTCCCCGTCGTCTTCTCCTCCTACCCCGGAACTCGCCAGGTCCCAAGCACAGCTACAGGCAGATATCGCTGCCTCGCAAGGTCGCCACCTTGTCGAAAATATCGCGGATCGATCTGTAGTTCTATTTACTGACTTATTCCATGTGGTTGCAGCTCCTCCGCCGACTACTACAGGCGAGATTCTTGACGTCGCCCCTCTGCGAGCAACTCCACTGGTCGCCCTCGAAGCTCGGCAGCAGCCTCGAACCGCGCACACCGTTCGAATCAACCTCAGCTCCAAGAAAGAGTCTGAAAAACAAGTCTCTCCGGCGAGGAAGAAGGATCCTCCGACGACTAAGACTCCGCAACCCGGGACGAGCAAAGTTCCTCCTCTCCCTGCGACTACCACAACGTTGCCGGCGGCGAGCACTCCTTTGCCGTCGCCACCTCCTCCTCTGGCTAAACCGCAAAAACCGAGGAGCGCATCATTGTCGCCGCCACCTCCTCCGGCGAGCTCGTAACAACCGGCGAGCACTACACTGTCGTCGCCCCCTCCTTTGTCACCGAGCAATGAAACTCGCCCTCAACTCTGCCCGGAAATCACGGTCCCTCGGATCCCGCCGGAGAGCTCGGCACGAGCTCCAGAAAGATGGCAACCAAGCTACTTCCCGCCGAGGACCGGAAGTCGCGACCCTGGAGGTCGCGGACAGGGGAAGCCTGTCGAGCGCCCTGGAGGCTCGTCATCAAGCCCGCGAGAATCAACCCGCCGCAACCCTTCCCCTCGACGATCTCGGTCCCCTCAGCAAGGTAACTCGCACTGATGCTGATCTGACTGTTGTTGACTTCTTATTGTCTTGGCGACTTCTCTCTGCTCTGACAGGTCGCCCTTCCACTCCTGGAGGTGCTTTCATCGAGGCCCTTGGACTTTCTGGAAACGAATACCGCCAAGTTGTTGCTCGTACCTACATCGAGTTGGAGGCCAAGTTCAGCCAACTCGTCATTTGCGAGTCTCATCGCCGGATCTCGGTACTGGAGGTGAGGATGGCAAAGATGGAAGAACTGCGGGAAAGCCTGGTGGCCTACGAGGCCCGCTTCCACATGATCCAAGAGATGGAGAGGCGATGACTGACCATCGCCTCCAGCTCTATGGTGAGGAATTGGCCCGCATGCGCGCGAGCATGGGGTCTGCTAGGCAACTGGCGAGGATGGAAGAACAGCTGCGGTGAGGCGACGACGTGATGGCGGTGGCTAGCGAGCACTTCCAACGAGCTCGCGAGATGGGCTGGGTTGGGCAATATCCACATCTTCCTGATCGGGGGCCTCCTAGGACTTAGATTTTTTTTTCTTCTTTCTATTATCTCAACTCGCCTCTAGCGACTATGTAATGAACAAAATTCCTTTATTATAATAAGTGAGTTTAAATCTCGCGTTGATTTTGTTGATTGTTGATGTTCTTTTTATTGTATGCTCGTTTTCTTTCTACGACTTTGCGAGTTTATCTTGTGCAGGTTCTGGCGAGAGAGCGAGATCCTGGAAAGCATTGCACGAGATAGGCCTAGTAGTTAGGGTTATCTCTTGGCTAGCACGCGACTTAGGAAGATTCTCGCGTGAGGTTGATATACCCCCCACCCTTGCCTCTGTCTATAAATATAAGGGGTAGGTGAGCCTTTAGTACGTTGTTGCGAATTCTAACCCTCTACTCGCGAGTATTAATCTTTACTCGCGTCTTCTTTCTCGTCCTCGCTCTACTTGCTCTCCCTTTCTCGCACTCGCTACTCGCTCAAAATAGTCAGTGATGATGTCAATGCTCGCCGACAAGCCCACGCGGTTAACTTCACTGAGGTGGTCTTCAAGAAATCTGCCAACACTGAGTGAGATCTGGAGGATTATTGTCAAAGGCACCTTCCGGAGGGATACTCGGCTAGGCTCCCTGCCCGGACCGAGCGACTAAACACCTATCTCGAAGGTGAAATAGTCCTGTCACTCCGCCACTTCGAAGTCGGCCTGCGACTTCCGTTGTGGTCCGAATATCGTCAAATCCTGCGATATTTTGGGATTGTACCCGCCCAGATCAATCCCAACGGCGTGGCGATGATCATAGGCTTCCTTTGCTTCCTTCGGGAAGAGAAGATGGTATTCGACCATTCTGTCTTCCAGAAGGTCTTCGCTTTCGCCGCGACTTCGGAGGGAGTCATCTTCTTCAGCAGCCATGTCTGCAGGTTGGTCGGCACTGCTAATAACATTCATCGGTGGGGCGAGCTTCTGGTCGTCGTCGCCGACGACTTTGAAGGCATACCGAGGAGGTCGCACCAGCCTACTGAAGTCGCCTTCCTGACGTCAATCTTGGAAGGCGCGCGCGAGAGGCTCTTTGAAGCATTCCGCGGGCGGCGGTTTGACGTCATCCACTGGCGTCTGAATGTCAACATGCTGGAAGAAGTCTTCCCCGGCGAAGGTACATCTTGGCGAGATTCTAACTTGCTCGTCGAACTGAACTTGGTATGTTGAAAATCCACTAATTGTTCTCTGATACCTGAAGCTACTCGCGAACTCCCGCGAGAACCGCTTCCTCCTGCGAAGGAGGTCGCGTCCTCGCGCCAAGACTCCTCGAACTTACCATCTGAGGTTGAGGAGATCCCTCCTGCTGGGAGCGGCAAGAGTCAGTCACGCGCCGGCGACAAGGGCTTGCCGCCAAAGAAGCTCTCCAAGGGGAAAGTGAAAGCTAGGTCCCCGGACCACGCGAGCAAGCGAGCCAAGCTCTCTCGCGAGCTCTTCGACGAAAGGGAATCTCCAGTCGACGTCGGGGCACCTTACTACCACCCGAACTACACGCTCGGGCGAGGTGGCAAGGATGCCTTTGGTCGCCCACTGGTTTCCTGGTCAGAAGGCGAGCACAAGGTGACGTTGAGCACAAACCTACCTGTCTGGTCGGAAGATTGGGAGGACAAGGGGGAGGCCTTCGACGTCGCCTTTGAGCTATATGGGCGAGAAGGTACTGAGTCGATGCAGGAACTCAGACTGGAGGTGCTCGTCCACCAGACTTCTCGCTCGATCATTCGGACTGCCGAGCTAGGGCACTTTACGGCGAGGAAGCTCCTCGAGACGCAGGAGGCGTTGAGGATCGTTTCGCAGAAGGTGATTGACCTGGGGATACAATATGTTTGCTGGAAAGAGTATGAGGTAGGTCTCTTCCTCGGCGCAACTTAATTGACTCTGTACTTGGATCATTTTGCTAACTGATTGTTGTGGATACTCGCAGGCCGCCAAGATCGTGACGGCGAAGAAGTTTTCTGAGCTCGAGCAAGAACTTGACAACACCAAAGCCGAGCTGGAAGCTTCACAAATCCGGTCGCGGAGTTAGAAACTCGCTCGGTCGCCGTCGAAGATCGCTCGGCTAGGAAGCACCGGTGCGGGTACGGGTACCGGGTACGCTACGTATCTGGTAAGGCGGTACGGCAAAATTTTAAAATTAAAGATACGGGTACGGCGTGATATGTTGCATTAAATTTAATAAATATATATGCATATATCACAAATACAATTATAAATTCTCAAAACAATAAAACATGAAGCACAAATAATCAATTGAAGTACAAGTCCATAACTAATGCAATATAACATGAAGTACTTAGACATATATTTTCTTTACTAAATGGTTGTGAGTTCACGTTTTCATCATCATTAGTAAAATCAAGTCCACCCCGTAGACATTCATAAACCGCTCTACCGTAGTTTTTTGCAGATAATCCCAATGTTGGTTTAATAGTACATCCCAATATAGTAAAGAAAATATTTTCATAAAGAAAAGGAAATAATAGAGGAACCCCCTTCTTGACAGTAATATATGTTGTATACGTAAATCCTAGATGTTAAAAAAGGCATAATTCATCTAGAAAGGGGGACATATGTGGTATATCAAAGAAGAATAGGTGCACAATACAAATAAAAAAAGACAAGAGAAAGAATTGAAAATTGACTTATTCACTGAGTAAAGGATTGAATTGGATGGGGTGGTATTAACTCAATCGAATGCTTCTTCCTCCATATTGTTGGATACCAAGGCATCTTCAATTTCTGGCTCATCTAAAGACAAGTTGACAACCGTAAGCATGCCAACTCCATCAAAAGGATTTGCTCATGCATCTCCTCCTATATCCCACATTCTACTCTTTCCTTGACTGTAGATTTCGTTTCTCCTCGATAATAAGCGTAGATTACTATGCACGTACACCAAATCATCAGCTCGTTGTGGTAGAATTTTGTTTTTCCTCAATGAGTGAAAGAATGAGTATGTGCTCCAATTTCTCTCGCAGCAGGACGATGAAGAAGGTGACCTAACAACTTCAAAGCAATTTTTTGTAATTTAGGTGCCGATGTTCCATAGTAACTTCACCAATCCTTGGGAAATAATGAAGCTCTACTCTCCAAACTATCTGGCTCACTAAAAGCTTGACCAAATCCCGTGAACCTAGAGAACTCATTGATTACTATATTCCTCTCCACTACATCAGGAAAATATCTTCTTAAGCATTTATTCCTCTCCAAAGAAATCTCCTCATCCGTATTTGGAGCAACTCTATTTGGCCCTCCTTCAAGCCATTCTCGACTATAATACCTACAAATAAAAATATATAGTAAATAAATAAATCATAGTAAATGTTTAATATCAAATAAGAAAAAAAATTACCTTGGATTAAGAGAATGAGTCATGCAATATAGTGGTGTGCAACTCTTGGTCCATCGATCAACGAGGACATCATAAATTGTCTCATAAAGAGAGCAATGTGCTTCCAAGTTCGTCAACTTCTCGTGTTTATATATTTCAAGCTTCACATTTTTTATCATTGAATCTCACATGTCATATACCAGATGAAAATTAGGTTTGTCTGTATCACAAACCCTAAGCATATCATATATGGGTCTTATTATATCAAGGATCTTATCCACATCATCCCACCATTTGCCATTATAGATGATGTTTTTAACCTCTAGAGCTTTCTCAACATCATCTGCTCTATACATAGTTCATTCAGGACATCCAACCATATTAAGCAAGTTCATCTTCACAAGTTTAAACCTCTTCAACATCACTATAGTGTAAGCAAATCATGTCTCAGCAACTGCAAGTAACATTAGTGAAACAAAAGAGTTATACATGTTCAACCTGTATTGATGATTCATTATGAAAGTCCTGATTGATTGAGCATCATTAGCCACTTGAGTTATCCATCCACATTGTTCCCTAACTATTGCACAAAGATCAGTATTATTGGTTGCGCAAATATTTTTTAATGCTAGATTTAAAGTGTGTACAACACAAGGTGTCCAAAAAATATGTTGGAATCGTGCCTCCACAATTGCTCCTGCTGCCTTACACACCGGTGCATTATCAGTAATAACTTGTATAACATTTTCGGCACCAACTTCATTAATAACTTCAATCATCAAATTTGCAATATAATGTTTATCCTTATACTCACCTGATGCATCAACTGCCTTTAAAAAAATAGGGTCATCCTCGGAGGCCGCCATAAAATTAATCAAAGGTCTTCTTTGAGCATCTGTCTAACCATCACTGACTAAGCTGATTCCCTTTAGGGGTCATGTATCTTTAATTGGCTGAAGCATTCTAGTGATATTTGATTTCTTTTTCTGCAAAAGTATTGTTTTGAGAGCATTATATCCAGGAGGAACAAATCCATCAAGATTGTGGTTAGCAGCAAATTTATATGAACTAACATAATATGGATTTTTAGCTAGATGAAATGGCAAACCACCAGAATAGAACATCCTGTCTATGTGACTCTTTAACTCATCGCTAGCTTTATTTTGAAAAGTCATATCAATAGGTCCTCCTCTTTTTTTTTCGTTTCCGCAACTAATTGAGAAGCTTGACTTGCATTATGAAACGATAATACCTTGGGAGTTGGTTTGCATTTTTCTTCTGATGTAGCAACCACTTTTTGAAACTCTTTTAAATACTCTTGAGTTACTTTTGAACATACTCTAATACCATTCTCGGATATTTTCAACAAGTGACTCTTTACTCTAAAATACGAGCCACTAAAATCTATCTCACAAAAATTGCATTTCCATTTTTTGTTTCCACCACCAACTTCTCTACTATGGATAAGAGATACATAATCCCAAAGTGGCGCATTATCATCCCTACTTGCATCATCAGAAATAAATCTACTTGTTGTTGAAGTATAAGTTAAACCAGTGACATTAATAGGAGATTGTGATTGAAACATAATTGTTGTAATAAGAAAAAGTTGAAAAAATTGATATAAATACTATTTAGTATTCACAAATTACTGAATAGGAATGAACTATCATACAGGAATGAACTAACACTCTAACAGACATGAATAATACTAAAAAGGGAATCATTAACATATCCAACATATCCAACTACACATTCATTTAATAATACTAAAGCAGCAGGGATGATTAATTCCTTGAAAAGAAGAAATATGTCAAAGATAACTTGAATCAAGTTGTAGAAAATGCTTGTGCAAAATAATCTGCAGGCCATATAACAATCAAACAGAGTGAATAAAGGAGGATTTGCTAGGTCGATCCCGAATAGTTATAAAAGGCTAATAATAAAATGACTGTATGAGAAATCAAAGCTAGCTTTCTCCAAATCAAATTGAAATTGTAAGACAATCTAGTCATTTTTGATACAAATATCAGCAGGCTAGTAAAAGCACCAGTACGCTTAACATGGGTATTTTCCTACAGTAATAAATCAAATGTGTTTTTTATTTATTTTGACAATTTATTTATGTATTTACAGATATTTCATCGACAGAGATTTGAACTAAAAGATAAAGGCAGTTACAAAAGGGGGGACATTTACAACCATGTGCAGAAGAAGAAGAAAAAGAAGAAATCCACAGAGATTTGGAGTAAGAGATAAAGGCAGTTTACAACCATGTGCAGAAGCAGAAGAAGAAGAAGAAGAACTTACAGGGATCGGGAGCGGGACGGCAGCAGGGATCGTCGTCGTCGTCGGCAGCAGGGATCGGGACGGGATCAGGAGCGGCACGGGATCGGGAGGAAATAACCTAATATCGCGATTATAACGAACTGGGGCGTGCGGTACGCGTATCCGTACCGGAAACGTACCTGGTACGGGTACGGCCCTATTTTTGACGTATCCGTGCTTCGTAGTCGATCGGGTCCCTCCGATACTCGTCCGGTTGGGTCGCAACAGGAGGAGAGTCCGCATGGGATGGACAAAAGGATCTGCATGCATGGGGACGAGATGTCGGCTATCCGCCACGGGATAGCGCGAGCGACGGGGGAAGCCGTACTCGTCAAGCTGAGGATTGACGGCTTCCTCGGCCCAGAAGCCGATCACGTGACAGTTGCGAACCTCATCCCAGACCTACTCGCCGAGGAGCCCAACTCGCCAGACCGCGTCCTCTCCTCCCCTTCTGGCTCTAGCGACAACGACAGAAGCAGTGGAGCGAGTGATAGCAGCGATGATGAGGATGACGAGGAAGAAGCCGAGGATGAGGAAGACGTCAACATTGGAGACGAGGAGTACAAGCCGGATACTGGCGACGATGAATCATAGTCGATCGGCGACCTCCTGCATCCAAACTTGTAAAGAGTTGTATAACTTAGAAATTTTTGTAACAACCTTGTAATACTCCCTACATTAATACAAGATTTCTTCAACCTTGTCCTCTTTTACTTATATACTTGCATGCTCGCTTGCTGACAATGTTCGTTAGGCTCATAGGCGCGGAGAGGTTGAGAGCTTGCTATGTGCTTACTCGCGCGTTGATGCCGCTCGTAATCGCGCATCCAATAATCGCACTGATTAAATCGCTCCGTCTACTCGCAAGTTGTCGCTCGCACCTGCATGGTCGCAGTCGCATGCTCGCCCATCGCTGTTTGTACCTGCATAGTCACATACCTCATAGGAGCATGGTCCATTTGCGTCGAAGAATATAGTCGACACCTAGCAGGAGTAAACTCGACTGGAGGTGGAAAATACAGGTCAACACCTAGCAGGAGCCAAACTCTACTGGAGGTGGAAGCTACATCTTACAGGAGTCGAGCTCAACTGGAGATGGGTCGAAAGCTCTCAGGAGCCGCGCTCAAATAGCGGTGGAGGAAACATCGTACAGAAGTCGAGCTCAACTGGAAATGGGTCGATAGCTCTCAGGAGTCGCGCTCAACTGGAGGTGGAGGCAACATCTTACAGGAGTCGGGCTCAACTGAAGATGGGTCGACAGCTCTCAGGAGTCGCGCTCAACTGGAGGTGGAGGAAACATCTTACAGGAGCCGAGCTTAATTGGAGATGGGTCGACTCGAGTTGAGCTCGTAGTCGGCCTGCAGGAGGGAAACTCGTACAGGGGACTCGGACTACGTCAGCAACACACACGAGGAATCTATCTCACCTGAGGGGGTTGGTAGCCGATATGCAGGAGAGGAGCTCGTGCAGGGACTCGGACTACGATAACTCCACGACTCGAGGACTTCTATTGGTGCTGAAGCGATTCGCCCTGCTACTCAGTAGATAGTCAAAGAATTAAATGCACCAATATCTTTGAGGACGAAGAAAAATCTGAAGAGACGACGATCTTCTCTCCATCAAGTTGGGAGGTGGCGTTTAGGCATGTTCCTGATAGTTCCTCCAATCGGACGAGAGATGCAATCGGGGGTAGCTAGGCCGAAATACAAGGGGGGAGTTGATCTCGGTCGTCAATGCAGGGGCTCGGTCTTACAAGAACGCTTAAATCCCAATGCATCGTCTCATCGTCCGATCTGGGTTATTTAGGAGAAACAAGTCGAAGGCTCGTTTCTCAATCTGATCGTGGAGATCGCTTCCAGCTCTGACTCCTGGCTACCAAGGCCAGCGTACAAGCGAAGGGAAATGATCCTCGGGGGGTCCTACAGGACACACAATCGAGCCCACCATCCTTCCACGAGCTTGTATCCTCCAGAGCTTAGTTTCCCGACTGCTTCTAAAAGCATGACGGGTTATCCCACCTGGCAACAACAGAGACGTGTCCTATCTTACAGGACGAACAGTCGCTAAGAGCGGGCCTTTAGTTTTCTCAAAGATCGATGACGCCTTTACACAAGGTATCACTTTGTGAGGTTGATCATTTATCGAGTTTATGAGGTTAGCGTCCAGACCTGTTCTTGATAGTTCCTTCAGTCGGAGGAGAGATGCAATCGGGGGTAGCTAGGCCGACATACAAGGGGGGAGCTAATCTCGACCGTCAATGCAGGGGCTCGGTCTTACAAGGACGCTTAAATCCCGAAGCATCGTCCCATCGTCCGCCCTGGGTTATTTAGGAGAAACAGGACAAAGGCTCGTTTCCTAAATCGATCGTGGAGTTGGACTTCGCTTCTTCTAGCTTACCTTGAGATGAATCAACACAAAAAAGACAACTAGCAACCACCCGTGGCTCCGGGAGCGAGGAAATGTTTATATTGAAATGTGATTACAGGTAAGCAATTTACAGGTTACCGCTAAGGGTAAAACCTTTTCAGGTCATCCCCGCTCCAAGTACTCCCCAATTGTTCTCTTTCCTGGTTTTGCAGACAATAGCCTCTGGTGGCTAGGTCTTCCTGGACAATGAAGGGTCCTTCCCAATTGGAATGCAGCTTGTCAACTACAGCTCCTCTTCCTGTCGCATCCACCTTCTTCAAGACCAAGTATCCTGCGAGGAAATGTTTGAGGAGAACATTTTTGTCGATGTGCTTTGACATTCGTCTCTCGATTTCCTCCTGGAGGATGGAGGCTAAGTCACGAAATTTCTCGACGTAGTCCAGTGAGAGCCTCTGAGCATCTTCGTTCTCCAAGCGCCACTCTTCGCTACCTTCTCCTGCTGCTACGACCCTCGGACTCCGAACCTCGAACTCGACAGGGATGAGCGCCTTAGACCCGTGGGATAACTTGAAGAGTGTTTCCCACGTGGCCGAGTTAGGAGTTGTTCTCAGAGCCCATAAGACCGAGGGGAGTTGCTCTGCCCAGTTGCCCTTCAGATTGGTGACTTTCTTCTTCAGAAGGTTGATGATCAGCTTGTTGGCAGTTTCCACCTATCCGTTGCTCTAAGGATGATGCACAGAGGCGAATAAAAGATCCGTCCCTAGCTGCTTGCAGAAGTCTTCCAGCTCCAAGCTGGCAAACTGCGGGCCGTTGTCGGTGACGATGGCGAGAGGAATCCCGAACCTGCAGGTAATCTCTCCCCAAATGAAATTCTTCACGATCTAAGAAGTGGTCTTGGCAAGGTCCTTTGCCTCGATCCACTTGGAGAAGTAATCGATCATGACGAGAACGAACTTCCTCTGCCGCTGGCTTGGGGAAAAGGGTTAATCAAATTCAATCCCTAGATGGCGAAGGGCCAAGGAGCGGTGATTGAACGAAGCTGCTGGGCTGACTTCAACTGAAGAGGGGCGAAAAGTTGACACTTCGAACACTTCTTCGAGAAGGCTTCTGCATCTTTACGAACGACCGTCCAGAAGTAACCGTGCCTTAGAATCCTCTGCTCCAGAGTACGAGTCCCCGAGTGGCTGTCGCACTCTCCTGAATCGATCTCCTCTAGAACTCGGGGGATTTCAGCCTCTGACAGGCACCTGGCTAGAGGGCCTGAAATGGTCTTGCGATAAAGCTCTCCTTCATGCAGCAGATAGTAAGCAGCCTTGTACCAGAACTTTCTCTGATCGCCCTCGCTGGCAGGAAGTCGAGCTATCGTTAAGAACGTAACAAACGGGTCCCTCCACGAAGCCCTCTGCTCGATCTTCATCATCTCCCCTTCCTCGATGGACGGTCGAAACAACTCGATCACAGTCCCTCCAGCTCTAGGACCGTACTTGGCGAGATAATCTGCCTTTGAGTTCTCCCCTCGAGGTATGTGCTCAACGAAGAAGGATTGGAAACCTCTGATCAAGCCTTTGACCTTTGCCAAACACTTCTACAAAACGGGCTCGCACACCTCGAACTCTCCTCTGATCTGCGACGCGACTACCACCAAGTCGGTGAAGGCCCTGAGATCCTGAATCCCCAACTCCTTGGAGAGACGCAAGCCTGCCACCATGGTTTCGTACTCCGCCTGATTGTTCGTGACGAGGAAGAGGATCTCGACCGCTTGCTCGATCCTAGTTCCATGTGGGCTCACTAGTACAACTCCGGCTCCCACGGAATTCTTTCCTGAAGCCCCGTACACGAACATCTTCCAAGAGGCTGGGCTGGAAGAGCCTTCGTCTCCTCCTACCTCGACCGAGAAGTCCGCCAGAAAGTCTGCCACTGTCTGGGCCTTGATCGCTACTCTTGGAGAATAGGAAATGTCGAACTCGTTGAGCTCCACCGCCCACTTTGCCAAGCTGCATGAATGTTCCACTCCATCCAAGATACTGCACAACGGATGATCTGAGACTACCTTGATGGAGTGAGCCTTAAAATATGGGCGAAGCCTACTGAAAGTCTTGATTTCAAGAACAACTAAACACCAAGAGGGGGGGTGAATATGTCCAATTTAAAAATTCTTGGCAGCTTATTGATTATCTGAACATAACAATCACAGCACACACAGCACACACAGCACAGTACACAGTGATTTATAGTGGTTACCCAATTGATGGGTACATCCACTTTCCCCCTTCGCCTATCCAGTCATAAGCTAGATTCGGCCAAACTTCCTTCCACTTTCTCAGATCCTCAGATCTTACAGCTCAGAGCCCAACTGGCTCCTACAACTCAGGCGCAAGCCCTACCACTCAAATCTCCAAGATCCTACAGCTCAAGTTCTTCCCAAGAACTCTACCTCAGAGTGAATCCACACTCCTACAGCCCAGGCAATCCTGCCCTACCTCAGCTTTTATAACCAGACTTACAACTCAGGCAATACATGCCCTACCTCAGCCTTTATAACAGCAGGCTTACACTTCAGGCCTTAGCCTTACCACTCAGATTCAAAATGAATCTTACACAGAATTAATCAATAAAATTGAATTTCAGACAACAGAGGAAAGTCTCTGTGTCTGTCTACCTGGACTGAGCAGATTTCAGCCCTAACTTTATCTTCACAGCAACAAGATGATTCAGCGATCTTGAATTGAAGCCCGTCTTGTTCTGGAAGCAACTAGCAGATCAATCTGCTTCTTCTTCAGGAATTTCTTCCGATCTGGAATGAGCAGATTTCAGTCCTTCCTTCTTCTTCTTTGATCCAGCAAAATGATCTTCAGATCTGGCTCGGCTTGGATTGAGAAGATAACTTCAGCTAGGGCACACCTAGGCTGATTCGTCTTCCTCAGAGAATTACTCTGAACTTGTTGTAGAAGATGATGATCGCAACAGCTTACTCAGAAGCCCTTCTGATTTGAACTTGAAGTTCTTGGCTTCTGCAACAATGGTGGATGAAGACGACAACTCCGCTTCTCGTTTTCTCAGAAAATTAATCAGAAAACTTAATCAGATCTCGATCACTTCTTCTATTTATAATCCCGTCAAAATAACAAGATGATCGACACGTGTCTCAATTTTAACGGTGGTTAAAACCTCAGCTTTATTAACTTGAGATCCACTGTAGACTGACGGCGACGTTAATGTCGATTTGCATCAAATCTTAACTCTGTTGACTTGTTGACTTTGCTGAGTCAACATCCTTCTGGACTTAGCCAAAATCAACTAACATTTCTGAAATTCTGCGTTCGAAGAATTCTGAACTTAGTTCGACGAAACCTGAGCTCAGCTCGACGAAACAGTGAAGCTGAGATCGACGAATTCTCTCAACTGAGTTCTTCCTTCAGGTGAAAGCTGGGTTCGACGAAATCTGAACTCCGCTCGACGAAATTCTGATAGCTGATTTCTTCTTACAGGAGAAAGTTGTGTTCGACAAAATTTGAAAGCTGAGTTCGACGAAATTTTCTCCTTACAGCTAAAAAGCTGTGTTCGACAAAATCTTCTTCTTACAGCTAAAAAATTGGGTTCGACGATTCTGAACTCTGTTCCACGAAATCTGAATTGCGTTCGATGAAAGCTAAGCTTAGCTCGACGAATGGTAGTCTCAGCGGTTCTGGACTTAGAAATTTCTTCAGCTCTTGCTAGATGACGTTGAGAGCGTTGAGTGTGTTGACCTCACTCAACGTTATTTTCCCTTTAGCCCATTCTTCAGCTATCTGCCTGATGGCGTTGAGTGATCTGACCTCACTCAACGATTCTGGACTTAGCCGATTTTCTGGATTCTTCACAGTAAGGCTAGACTCAGAGTCATTTCACTTGGCGTTGAGTGAGTGGGCTTCACTCAACACTACTTCACTTAGTTGAACTTTTTGTCTCCTTAAGCTTTGGCGTTGACAGGCTTAGCATGGCGTTGAGTAACGAAGCTTCACTCAACGCTTCTGGACTTAGTACAAATTCTGACTTCTACTGCTTATGCTTTGACAGGATAACATTGTCTCAACGGTTCTGTCATATGGCGTTGAGTGAGTTGAGTTCACTCAACGCTTTTGGACTTAGCCAGATTTCTGCCTTTGCAATTCTGTCAGCTTTGACTGTCAGCCTTCTCTCAGCGCTATTAGTTGAATGGCGTTGAGTGAGCTTGCTTCACTCAACGTTTTTGGACTTAGGCATTTTTCTGACTTTCCAGTCTATCACCTTGAGTCCACATGTCATTGTCACTTGAACAAGCTGTCCAATCATTATGACAAAGACTAACCTGTATGCATGAACTTAAACACACATCAAATACAACTATGTCTATCTCATTGACATATTCGACATCATCAAATCAGGATCATTGGGATCAATGGACCCAACACCTACGAGCTGAAACTAACAAGGAAAAAACCAACTTCTACAGGATGGGATACCCCGTTTCCGCCTACCGCGGCACTCTACTTACATAGTAGATGGGGAGCTGCTTCTTTCCTTCTTCCCTGGCCAACACCAAGCTGACTGCTTCTGCACCCACTCCCAGATAGAGGAGGAGGTCTTCGCTTCTTTGTGGGCCTTGGAGTAGAGAAGCTTGAGTTAGCTACTGCTTGAGCTTTCCAAAAGCCTCTTCACACTCCGCGGTCCACTCGAACTTTTGACTGCCTCGGAGAGTTTTGAAGAAAGGAGAGCACTTCTCTCTTGCCTTAGAGAGAAAGCGGCTAAGGTCTGTCAGCCTTCCAGTCAGCCTCTGGACTTCCTTGGGATTCTTCGAGGATGTAATCTCCAGAATGGTCTTGAGCTTGTCGGGGTTGGGCTCCACCCCTCTCGGAGTGAGGAGGTGACCTAAGAATTTCCCCCTCCCGGCTCCAAAAACACACTTAGCCGGGTTGAGTCGCATCTTGTACTTTCTTAGGGTAGCCAAGGTCTCCACCAGATCCTCTATATGTTCTGTGATGCCTTTGCTCTTGACGAGGAGGTCATCCACATATACTTCTAGATTCCTCCCCTTCTACTCCTTTAAGACTTGATTCATCATCCTTTGATAGGTCGCGCTCGCGTTCTTTATCCCAAAGGGCATCATCTTGTAATTGTAGCAGTCATCGCTAGTGATGAAAGAGACGCTGCAGCAGTCGAGGGGATGCATCCGGATCTGATGATACCCAGAAAAGAATAAGGGAAAGTCATCACAGGAAATCCAACGGCTGAATCAACCAGCGCGTCGATTTGAGGCAAGGGGTAGCAATCCTTCGGGCAAGCTTTATTTAACATGGAAAAATCAATACATAGACTCAAGCCCCCTCCGGACTTCTTCAACATTACAACATTGGAGACCCAGTCAGGATACTGGATCTCGGAAACAAACCCTGCCTCCAGCAGTTTCTCCACCTCCTCTCGAATCGGCCCGGCCAGCACGGTGGCATTCTTCCTCTGCTTGTGACGGACGGGGGCAACTTTGGGATCCAGGTTAAGGCGATGGCAGACAACATCGGCATCAATCTCTGGCATCTTCGCGGCACTCCAAACGAAGATGTTCACATTCTCCTGCAGGTATGCGGCCATCTCCAACTTCCCCTCCAGCGTCAGAGATCCTCCGATCTTCAATAGCCCTGGCTCTCCTCTCCGGGAGATCACCTCCAGCTCCTCCGCGGCTCTCAGCCCTTCCTCCTTCTCCAGCAGCTTCTCCAGCCTCTCTGCATCCTCCATCCAGCTAATGGTACTGACGGCGTTCAGGTAGCACTCCCTGAAAGTCTTCAGATCTCCCCTGATCCGGACTTGGACATCTCCCCGGCAGTACTTCAGGCACTGATGATACGACGATGGGACCGCATTGAAGGAGTTGATGAGGGGTCGGCCAAAGATGGCGCTATAGCAGCTCGGGGCATCGACGAAGACAACGACAACGGATAGAGGTACCACCAAGGGTGACCAGAAGATTCACTCTCGCTCCACCTCTTTCTTCTTTCCCGAGAAGCCAAAGAAAGATCCGTCCGACGCTTGGATCCTGTTTGCTTCCACTTGCAGCCCGACGAAGGTCCTCTTGAAAATGACATTCACCGAACTCCCGTTATCCACAAGGATTCGGTCGATGGTGAAGTCCTCGATGGCAGCTAGAATGACAAGGGCATCATGAAAGGGGTTCTCATTCCCCAACATGTTTTCCTCCGAAAAGGTGATCTCCTCTAACGACGACGGAACTTGAGAGGTTGAGGCTACACTCTGAGAGGTAGAGGCGACGCTCTTCCGATAGATCTGATGGAGACTACCCTTGCGGGAAGCTCCAGGTCCGACCCCTCCGTTGATCGCTCCAACCTGCACACCTCCTAGGTCATGGATCACTTCTCCGCGACCTCCCTGGTCGACCCGGTCCTCGTTCCTCCTCCGCCCTGGAGCTTGGAACACTACCGGTCCTGTTGGCGCTTCCTGCCTGGGCTGTTCCCTCTCTGTTGCTCCCTCTCTGTTGCTCCCTCTCTGTTGCTCCCTCTCCACTGCTACAGTTTCCAACCTCCTCCTCTCCTCCCAAAAATCTGGGCAAGCCATCGTCTCGTGCCCCTCTACTCGATGCAGGTCGTAGTAGAAGGGAACCTCTGCCTCCTGGCGCCTTGCCTGCTACTCTCTTCTGCGACGCTTATTGCCCTGCCTGACAATGGTCATCGCCTCCCTTCTTCCTCCTCTTCGGCCTCCACCCTGTTGATGGTCGTTCCTCCTCTCCTGTTGCTGGAACTGAGGCCTAATAGGTGGCCTCCACTGGGGCCGATTCTCGGGATACTGTAATCGCCGAGCTTCTCCCCTTTTCTCTGGAGCCTCCACGCGTCTCCTCTCCTCCTGCCTCCGAGGCCTATCCTGTCTCCTCCGCTCCTCCACACTCTGGGGCTCTTCTCTCTTCCTCTGCTCTTCCTTTCTCATCGGCTCTTCCCTTCTCCTCTCAACCTGCCTCTCCGGCAGCCTTCTGGCCCTCACCTCTGACCTCTCTCCCTTCCTCCTAGCTCCTCTCCATCCAGCCTCGCCAAGAATTCTTGGTTCTTCTCCTCTCCCTGGACGAACGTATTCGCCCTCTCGACCATCTCTTCAAAAGATCTCGGGGGCTTGGATCTGATCTCTAGGCTGAAGAGACCTTGATTCAGGCTAAACTTCAAGGTCAGCATCAGAGTCAAGTTGTTCACCTCCTCGACCTCCAGGATCTCCTCTTGGAAACGGTCGATGTAGTGGCCGAGACTTTCGCATTGCCCCTGCGCGATCATGAAGAGAGCAGTTGCCTCCTTCCTCTTCTTGGACGTCGCGAACCTCGCCATCAGGCCCCGACGTAGATCCTCGAAGTAGTAGATGGAGCCGACAGACAACTGATGAAACCAATCCCTCGCATTACCCTTGAAGGTAATGGAGAAGAACCTGCACTTGAAGGCGTCTGACATATTGCGGATGGACACCACATCCTCAAACCACTGGAGATGCCTGACCGGGTCATCTCTGTCGGAATAGTAGGTAAGGACGGGCTCTCTGAAGCCCTCGGGAACTGGGGCTGCGAGGATCTCATCACAGAAGGGGCGCATCCCTCCCTGGCGATGACGAGTTTCATCCTCGCTTGTATCCTCATCATACTAGCTACAGTGGAGAGTATCACGGTATCTTGCTTACGGCTCCACATCTCGGAACTTGATCCCTTGGCTGCTCGTTGGATAATGTCGCGACTGCTTCGGTCGCTCCTCTCTTTCTCTAGCTCGCTCCTTCCCAGGTCGCCTTGGCGAAGCTTCCTCATCCGACGGTGTCACGCGACGAGGCGAGGTCGTCGTGACACCGGGACGATGAGCAAACCCTGCGAGAATGTTGCTCTCTATCCTCCTCGTGAAATCTTCGAACGCCACCATAGTTACAAACTCGCCTCCTCGCGCAAAGTTACTAGCTCCTGCCGAGTTGCCGACTATCTCCCCTTACTCGCCTGCATGCACCATCTCTCCTACCAGCGAAACTTTCCTCCTTGGCTACGATCCACACTAACTGCACCTAAGTGTTGAAGCCGGGAAAATCTCAACCACAAAATTCGGATCAAGGTAGCCTAAGGTTACCGGCTCCGCGGTTGGGCTTGACGGCTAACGGGCAAAGATACGGAAACTGTCGAACAACAAACAAGACCTCAGGCGCCGCGGCAAGAAGGTCTCACCACGTACTCGAAAGCTTAGAAGAAACAACCCCTCCACAACCAATGATGGTCGAGCAGGGTACGAGGAAAACTAGCTGGTAACTATGTCGCGGCGACTAAAGCAGATAGTCGCAAGGTCGCGATCTGGTCTCTCTGAAAAAGGAATCCAAAGGCTCAGCTGATGTCCAAGAATGGTTATTTCTGGGGGGGGGGACTTTGAATGGTTATTTCTCTTTCATCTATATATAGAACTGCTTCAAAATAATTTCAAGGTTAATTTCTATATAAATCTAATTGTTGGTAATATTATTTGAGCATCGTCTACTTCCTGAGACCTTTCAGTAGCTAAATCTTTTGGGAAGCACAGTGGTCCGAATAAAATGGTGCCTCAAGATATTCAATCCTACTCTATTTCATTTCCAGAATGCTTAATTGAGCTTGGTAATATTACTTATGGTTAGTCGTGTTCAAAAGGGTCGGGCCCAGTGGGCCGGCCCGAGCCCGGCCCGGCGAAAGCCCGAATCGCCCGGCCCGGAAAAAGCCCGGTCCGGGCCGAGGCCGGATTCAAGGCCCTTACAGGGCCCTGATTTTGGGGGCTAGCCCGGCCCGATACCCGGCCCGGGCCGGGCAAAGCCCAAAAATCGGGTTGGCCCTGGCCCGGGCCCAGACGAAGCCCGACCCAGACCCACAGGCCGGCCCGGCCCCTTCCCCTTTCAACGGCTCTTAGAGCCATTGGAAAATCCAACGGCTCTTAGAGCCGTTGGAAGCAGCGCTGCTGCTGACAACCCTGTCGGTTGTCAGCAACACCAGCTGCTGGCCTAGGGCCTAGGCCAATTAAAAAAAATAAAAAAAAAATTTATTTTTTTTATTATTTTTAAAAAAATAATTTATTTTTTTTATTATTTTAAAAAAAAAATTTATAACCCCCCCCCCCCACACACACCCCTACCCGACCCCCTCTCACTTACTCTCTCTCACTTACTCTCTCCCTCTCACTTACTCTCTCTCACTTACTCTCTCCCTCTCACTTACTCTCTCTCTCTCTCACTTACTCTCTCTCTCACTTACTCTCTCCCTCTCTTACTCTCTCTCTCGCTGCATGGCATCGTCCTCAACGCCGGCGTCGTCGACTCAAAGCACGACCGAAGTGGTGGATCATAATCGGAGGGCGCTCGTCTGGGAGCATTTCAACAAGTTTAAAGTCGGCGACGAATTCAAGGCGCGGTGCAAACTATGCTCAAAGTTGCTTACTCTTACCGGCAACTCAACACTAGCGCGACACTTAAAGTCGTGTTATGCGAAGCAAGTTCCCGAGTCCAGTTAGGGACAAATATCAGCATCAGGAAAAATTTGGACGTACGATCAAGCAAGACAGCGAGACCTACAAGTGAAAAACGTCATCAGACGTGGGTTGTCATTCAATCATTGCGTCAACGATGAGACGACGGAGTACATACACGAAGGGCTTCAGCCCAAATATCAACAGGTAAATAGATCTACTATTAGACGCGATGCACTTAAATTATATTTTGATACAAAACAAGATTTATTAAAAAAATTTGAAACTTTCGAGGGACGTGTGAGTTTAACGAGCGACGTTTGGAGTAGTAGCGTAAAAGTAGGATTATCTTATATTTGTATCACGGCTCATTGGATCGATCTCGTTTCATGGGAATTAAATAAGCGTGTAATATGTTTTGAAGGTTTTGAATTTCCGCACACCGGTAAGGCTATATATTCGGTAATTATTAAATGTTTGCGTGAATTTAAAATAAAAGATAAAGTAATGAGTATTTCTTTTGATAATGCTAGTAATAACAACACCGCGGTAGAGTGGTTAAAACGGGAATTAAAACCAATGCTCAACGGTGCGTTTTTTCACACTCGATGTGTATGTCACGTTTTTAATTTAATGGTATAAGATAGTTTAGAAGCTATGGAACTATATGTTGAAAAAATTCGGACTATGCTTAGATTTATTTATTGTACCAATAACGAATTCAAGATTTTCGAAAATTTGTGATCGCACAAGGTCAAAAATATTTGAAACCTCAATTTGATATGCATGTAAGATGGAACTCAACATATAAAATGTTAAAAAGAGCGTTTCAACAAAAAACACTTCTTATGGAATATTACACTGTAACAAATAATCATGACTTAACTGATAACGATTGGGACGTATTATTACATTATATGTATTTATTAAAATGTTTTTATAGGGCGACCGTTTTTTTATCTGGTGTGTATTATCCAACCAGCTCGTTAGTAGTTGAAAACTTTGTAAATATCGCACAAAAACTTAACTATTTTAAGCAACACTCCGGATGGCTTCCTTTAATTGAAGTAATAGAAGAAAAATTTTAAAAATATTATAGAGAAATGTCTCATGCATTTTCATGTGTCGCCGCTTTAAACCTGTTATTCTTTGTAGACGGCGTAGAAAATTTGATCGATGAAATTAATGTTAACTTGGACATAAATTTAAGTTTCGATAACGTTGACGACGTTGGTACTACTAAATTTAATTCTGTTTTTACCGAATGTTTTAATTATTACGACAACTTATATGTCTCACGACCCCGAGAAAAAATAACGCAACTTAGGACAAAAGATTTTTTTACAAATAAAATTTTAGAATTAGCTTCAAGGAAAAAAAAGCACGCACGTCAAGTAGTTTAAACGAATTAGGATTGTATACGAAAACACAATTTTGTGATTTTATGACTGCAGAAGAGATCAAAAATTTTGATATCTTAAAATGGTGGAAAGGTAAAGCTAATACCTATCCTATTTTGGCATGTATGGTCCGTGATTTACTAACAATTCAAGCTAGTACAGTAGCTTCGGAGTCCGCTTTTTCTCTTAGTGGCAGGATTTTGAACAAGCGAAGGAGCCGACTAAATGAAGAATAATTGGAACTATGCATCTGCTACAAGGACTATTTGGATGTTACGAGAAGGAAATAACACATTTCAGCGTTGGAGGAGAGCTCGGAGGAAATTAAAGAGGAGATGGACAACCTTAATTTGTAAAACTATAATTTTTTTTGTTATTATTATTAAAAATAATAAATTCCAGTTTTTTCATAAAATTTTTTGTAAAAGTATAATTTAAATTTTATAAATTTCAATAATAATAAAAAAATTTTATTTCATGTTTAATTTTTTGTTTTTTTTTAAATAATAAAGGAGCGGGCCGGCCCGGCCCGGGGGCCGGCTCGGGCCCCTTCCCGGGGTCAAAGCCCGAGCCCGGCCCGAGCCCGATAAATGCAGGGCCCGGGCTCGGCCCGGTTTGCAAAAGCCCCCAATCAGGCCCGGTTCGGGCCGGCCCGATCGGGCCTTTTGTGCATGCCTACTTATGGTTCCATTTCCTAGTTGAGCTTGAATATCGGAAAGGTGATCTGTTAATTTGCTTCCTTTTCCATCATATTGCTTCGTGAGCAATTGAAGGAGATTGCTTTAATTTGGCTAGAAAGCCTTGAATTAGAGAATCTCTCGAAAAGCTTGCATAAAACAAGAATTACTGTTTAAATAGTTCTTACACTTAGGCTCTGTTTATTTCGGCGATGGCATTTTGGAGCGTTGGGAATGGGAGCGGCGGGAATGGGAGCGGCGGGAATGGAGCGGTGGGAATGTAGGGAGGGCGGCTTTGACGTTGAAGATCAAAATTGGCATTTTGAAGCGTTGGGAATAGAGAAAGAAGTTTTACCAAACTTGTTTTTTTTGTGTTGGCGTTTTCCTCCCACCGCCAATGGAGAAAAAATGCCAAAACAATTGTTTTGGAATCTGATAAAAAGAAATTGATTAAATGATAAGGGTCCACCATGACCTGGATCTCATTTCAATTTCAATACATTAGAAATGGATCATCTACTTAATTGCATTTCATATTGTTTTATATTAGTTCCAAGGTTGTGCCTATTGGATCTCAGATATATGTAAAACTGATTTATATATCAATACTATATAAAAAGTGAAAAACACTCTTTGGTTAAACATTCAATTTTCCGACTTTACCCTTTTTTATTACAAAAATTTCAATCTCATTAATTTATGTGTTTTTTTAATTTAAAAATATGTGCTCTCATATAGGCAAAATATTTTACCTATAATAAAAAATGTGCTCTCACCGCCGCTCGCAAACCCTCATTGTTGAAGCAGGGAAAATCCCTACTCCAAATATTCGGGCCTAGCAGTAGCCTAAGGTTACTGATTCCGCGATCGAACTCCACAATTCTGATGGCTAGAGTAGGAGAGAGAAATGTCTACTAGCACACCCAAGTGCCGTAGCAGGAAGGTCCCACCACGTACTCGGAAGTTTGGGAAAAACTTCCTCTCCGCAACCAAAAGGCTGGGTGAAGTACGCGGAAGGCACGGACTCAGCGAGTATCAAACTTGGGGGGTTTCAGCCTCTTCCAACGTGTCATTCTTGGTACCCCTGGAGGTTTATTTATAGACAAATCCTAAGGGGGGATATTTGTGAGAATACCTCTGAGGGATTTGGATACTCGCCCATATTGGAAAGTTACAAGGGTTGCTCGCCCATACTCGCGAGTTACTCGCCCAAGTTCGTCTCTACTCGCCCAAGCCCATCGCTGCTCGCCTTTGCTCGTCTCTGCTCGCTTCTTCTCGACTCTGCTTTGCCCCAGCTTGCCTCTACTCACCCCTGCTCGCCCAAGCTCTCCCCGGCTCGCACATGCTCGTCTCTGCTCGCCCCTGCTCGCCTATGCTTTCCCATGCACGCCTCTACTCGTCCATGCTCGTCTCTGCTCACCCATGCTCTCTTTTTCTCTCCCAAGCCCACCCTGCTTGTCTCTGCTCCCCTCTGCTCGTCCCTGCACGCTCAAGCTCACTGTGAGAAACGAATAAAAACAAACCGGAAGTGGTTTAACTGAAACTTTATTATCTGAAAAAAGTATCTATTACAAAGGTATGGCCTCCCTTATATAGAATGGAGGAGAAAAGAGATAATACAAATAAAAGATGTGGGACTAAAAAATTACATGACACAAGCGGACTGTACAGACACAAACCGCACAAGCCGCGCGGTTAGACAGAGGGGTTAACCGCTCGGCAACTGCCAGAGGAGAGAGAGAGATCGTCATGTGAGACCGCTAGACCGCCCGGTCTCCAAGTCGCCAGTGACAAACCGCTAGACCGCTTGGACCACAGACAGCAACACACAGCAACCAACCTGCTGAAGGGAAACCGCCAGACCGCCCGGTCATCAACCCGCCAAGCCAGACCGCCAGACCGCCCGGTCATCAACCCGCCAAGCCAGACCGCCCGGTCACCAACTTCAACACTCCCCCTCAAGCTGGAGCATATATATCGATCATGCCCAGCTTGTCACAAATATGAAAAAACGAGGCGGATACTGGCTTGGTGAATATGTCAGTCAGCTCTTTATCAGAAGTGACGAAGGGAGTGCAAATTTGTTCCTTCAAAATCTCTTCACGAATGAAATGGCAGTCGACCTCAATGTGCTTAGTTCTTTCATGGAAGACTGGATTTTTGGAGATGTATATGGCAGCCTTGTTGTCATAGAACATAGGTAGAGGATGGTTGTAGGCATCTCCTAAATCCAGCATGAGAGCCCGTAGCCATTTTAACTCACAAGTGGTCGATGTCATGCTCCGATACTCTGCTTCAGCACTGGACCTGGAAACAACAGACTGCTTCTTGCTTTTCCAGCTTACCAGATTTCCCCCAACAAAAGTGCAGAAACCGGAGGTAGACTTGCGATCCCCTTTGTCATCAGCGTAACTCGCATCTGAGTATGCTTCAACCCTCAGATGACCATTCTTCTGAAATAGTCGCAAGGCGGACTGTAGATGGCACTCCCTGGGTGTTTGCATGAATTGACTTACCATGCTCACAGCATAGGAAATGTCGGGTCTGGTCACTGTGAGATATACAAGCTTACCAACTAGACGTCTGTACCGCGTAGTATCTGAAAGAAGAGGCGAATCATCTGTCCAGGTTTTGTCTTCTCCAATAGCCATAGGGCATCTGGCAGGTTTGGCTCCAGTCAATCCTGCTTCTTTTAGAAGATCAAGGGCATACTTACGCTGGGAGAGGACTAAGGAGTTGGGCTTCCGAGAGATTTCGATCCCCAAAAAGTACTTCGGAGAGCTCATATCTTTCGTGACCAGATGTTGACGAAGATGTCGCTTTGTCAAGGCTACACCTTCCTGGTCATCTCCAGTGAGAAGAATATCATCAACATACACAGCAAGAACCACCAGTCCCGAGGAGGTTTTGCGAATAAATAGAGAGTGATCGGCAGAGCTGCGCGCAAAACCAACGGCCGTCACGATGCCGCTGAACTTGTCAAACCAAGCTCGAGGGCTCTGCTTGAGGCCATAGATTGCCTTCTTCAGCTGGCATACTCGTGTCTCCCCCTGAGCAACATACCCAGGAGGTTGCTTCATGTAGACGGCCTCCTAAAGATCACCATAAAGGAAGGCATTCTTTACATCCAGCTGAGAAATTGGCCAATCTTTATTGACCGCCACAGGAGGACCCGTATAGTGCTGAGACGAGCCACGGGAGAGAAGGTGTCAAAGTAATCAACCACATAAGTCTGAGTAAAGCCCTTAGCACCAAGACGAGCCTTATAACGGTCCACAGTGCCATCCGGGCCAAATTTGACCACAAAGACCCAGCGACAGCCAACAACATCAGTACCGAAGGGAGGAGGAACAAGAGTCCAGGTACCCCGCTCCGTTAGGGTCGTCATTTCCTCATTCATGGCCATCTTCCAGTGAGGAATAGCAAGGGCCTCCTGGTAAGAACGAGGTGTGGCAGTGGCAGAGATAGCCAGCACAAAGGCCCTGCGAGAAGAGGTAAGACGATCATATGAAACAACAGCAGCAAGGGGGTGTAGGGTACACGTCTGCACCCCTTTGCGAAGAGCAACAGGAAGATCCAGGTCGGCGGGTTCCTCGTCATCCGGAGCATCCGTGGCAGAGAGAGCTGGCCCGGGAGGAGAGAGCGACGGCAGCGGAGATGAGGGAGATAGAGGCGGAGAGAGAGGAGTGGACGGAGATGGAGTAGGGGTGGATATCGCAGTAGGAGGCGAGGGAACGAAGGGAATAACAGGAGAATCAGAGGCTGGGGGAAGAGAAGAGGAAGCTTGGGGAAGAGAAGAGGAGTCATTCGAGAAGTAGGAGGCATTCTCGAAGAAGGTAACGTCAGCGGAGACGAACTACTTACGAAGAACAGGGTCAAAGCAACAGTAGCCTTTCTGAGTGGTGGAGTACCCCAGAAAGACACATTTGGTGGAGCGAGGGGAGAGCTTATCACGGGTGGCAGATGGGGCATGCACAAATGCAGTGCACCCAAAGATTCGGAGAGGGAGAGAAAAAGGCTCCTTGTCCGGATACAGTATAGAGAATGGGGTTTTCCCGTGGAGAACTGAGGAGGGAATGCGATTGATGAGCTAGCAGGCAAGGAGAACAGCATAGCCCCAATATGAGCGAGGGACCTGCATCTGTGTCATCAGAGTGCGAGCGACATCAAGGAGGTGACGGTTTTTGCGCTCCGCCACACCATTTTGTTGTGAAGTATAGACACAGCTAGTTTGATGAATAATCCAATGTTGTATACAGAAGGACGAAAAAGCATGGCTGAGATATTCTTAGGCGTTATCAGATCGAAAAACTTTAATAGAAACATCAAACTGAGTTTTGATCATGAGATAGAAAGATGTCCATACAGAGAATAATTCGGAGCGATCTTTTAAAAGATACACCCACGTACAACGAGAGAAATCATCAATAAACGTGACAAAATATGAACTTTCCCGACCAATGGTAGGGGTAGGAGAAGGACCCCAAACATCAGAGTGGATGAGATCAAACGGTCGGGAAGATCCACGAACTTGCTTTGGTGGGAAGAAGGAGCGGTGATGCTTGCCAAGCTGACAGGCCTCACAATTGAGGGGAGGACTATGTGGAGGAAGTTGGGGCAGAAGCTGACGAAGAAGACGCGGAGGAGCATGACCAAGACTAAGATGGCATTGGAGAAGATCTGTGGAGGTGGAGGAGAAGGCGGATAGAGCGGAAATGTTGTCGAGGAAGAATAAGCCGCCACTCTCAGTCCCAGTAGCAATCGTCCGTTGGGAGTCCGGATCCTGAAAAGAACAAGAAGTAGAAGTAAATGTGACGGAACACTGTAATTGCTTGCATAGAGAGGTAACAGATATTAAGTTACACGGGAATTTGGGCACGTAGAGAGTATTCGCTAATTGAAGAGACGGAGTGACTTGAACCACTCCCGTCCTATGGACCGGGGATGGAGAGCCATCAGCGAGAATAACTGGGGGCAACCGATCATGTGTTTCCAGGAGAGAAAAACACTGGGGAGAGCCGGTCATATAATTGGTAGCACCTGAGTCGATCAGTCATTTTCCTTGAGTAACGAAGTGGGCACTACCAGAAGACGTGACCACCGAGGCAGAAGGCTTCGAAGAAGAGGAGAAGGTAGAGATATCGAAGAGAGCCATAGGAGCAGAAACAGGTCGCGCGAACAGAGAGACGGGTCGCGCGAACTAAAAAAGAAGTGCGAGAGGACCGAGAAACAGGCCGCGCGAACAGAGAAACAGGTCGCGCGAACAGACAAGCAGCGAACACAGTACGAGCACAAGGAAGTTCGTGAGAACCAGAAGACCGCAGCGGACAAAAAGAAAACCGCAAAGGACACAACCAAGAAGCAGACCAAAGCTGGGAGAAGGCCGTGCGGTTAGAGAGAAGGCCGCACGAACAAAGGAGGAGCCGCGCGAGTCAAAGGAGATCGCGGGAAAAACAGAGGCAGAGAAACCGCGAAAACAGGTCGCGGATAAAACTAGAGAGAGAAGAGAGGCCGCGCGGTTAGGAAACAAGCCGCGCGGAAGGAAGAAGAAGATCTGCAACGGTCACGATGTCAGACACCAGCGGCCAGAGAAGTCACGACCAAGCCGCAGAATCAAGCAGAGGGATAGAAGTCGAGAGGCTAGAAGACAGTCCGCTCGAATAGAAGCAACAGGCAAAACAAGCACAGGGCAACAGGTCGCGGCGAACAGGGCAACAGCAAGAAGAGAAAGAGACCGCGCGGATAGGGCGCAAGCAGGCGAAGCAAGCCGCGCGGACAGGGAGGGCGCACATAATCAGGAGGAAAAGATCGAGTCCTCTGATACCATGTGAGAAACGAATAAAAACAAACCAGAAATGGTTTAACTAAAACTTTATTATCTGAAAAAGGTATCTATTACAAAGGTATGGTCTCCCTTATATAGAATGGAGGAGAGAAGAGAGAATACAAATAAGAGATGTGGGACTAAAAAATTACATGACACAAGCGGACTGTACAGACACAACCCGCACAAGCCGCGCGGTTAGACAGAGGAGCTAACCGCTCGGCAACTGCCAGAGGAGAGAGAGAGATCGCCATGTGAGACCGCTAGACCGCCCGGTCTCCAAGTCTCCAGTGACAAACCGCTAGACCGCTTGGACCACAGACAGCAACACACAGCAACCAACCTGCTGAAGGGAAACTGCCAGACCGTCCGGTCATCAACCCGCCAAGCCAGACCGCCAGGTCATCAACCCGCCAAGCCAGACCGCCCGGTCACCAACTTAAACACTCACCTCTGCTGGCTTGGTGTGGTCTGCGAATAACATCTCCTTAGGCATTTCTGATCTCGACGAATTACGGGTTATACACCTATGCACAAGGAAAAACAAGCGACGGCCGGAATATAGCGGGGGGGTTGTCACACCAGGGCAATGTCGTGGATGAAGTACTGTCATACAGGGCATCGGGAGCCCGCCCCATGCACCGTTTGCGATCGGGGTGCAGTCGCGGTTGGCCGCAGGGGCGGAGCCCCGTGCCTGTCACTTGTGTGTGTGTCTGTGTCTTTGTGTGTCTGTGTGTTTATGTATCTGTTTTTGTGTGTGTTTATGTTTGTGTGTGTCTGTTTCTGTGTCTGTTTTTGTGTCTATTTCTATGTGTGTTTGTGTGAGTCTGTGTGTAGACTTGCAAGGGATTGCTCCTGTGCATGACTATTCTTGGTTGGAAACGTGCACTACCTGCCCATTGAAGCTTTGGATGCACACCGCCTTGACCCGAGAACACCCAAAGAAGCGACCCAAGGGAAGAATAAAAAAAATCATAAAATGAAGAATAAAAAACCCAAGAAATGAAGAATAAAAAACACAAAAAAAGAAAATAAAAACATCCTCTCCCCCAGTCCCCCTCTCCTCTAGGTTTTAGCTTCTTTGAATGGGATAAAGAAGCCTAAGGCTCCGTTTGAGAGGACTTATTTATACCGGTCAAGCGGTTGCGACCGCATGAACCGGGTCTTAATTAAGGCCGGATTCATGCGATTGTAACCGCTTGACCGGTGAAAATAAGTCCCCCCAAACGGAGCCTAAGAAAAACTTTTCCCCTCCCACTTTCTCCCTCTTTCTTCTACTTCTTTCTCATGTAAAAATCGGACAGCTACTTTTGCTGGTCTTATATAAGAACATGAACTCCTTTAAATATACACAAACTTGTTGATGGGGATCCATTAGATCATGCACCTGGAGAGGTTCGCCGCAAGGCGGGACCCACGTTAATATATTCGCGCAGGAAGATTTGATCGAATCGTCGATCCGACTCCGCGGTTGTGTCCGGCACGTCGCCGCGAATCAAAATCATATATTAGTTTATATTTTTGGGTTTATTATTTATGTATTTTAGTGACTGACCCCACCGGGCAATCATAGTCGTTGATGAGAAAGCCCTACCTTTGTTTTTTTTCTTATAAATAGGAGTGGTAGGGGCTGAAAAGAGGCATTGCAGAATTTTGGAGAAGCATTCCCGGATTCCAGCGATCACCCCTCGGTGCCTACGCCGTGGAGCCCTAGGTGACGACTCCTAGGTTGGTTTCTCCTTCCCTAACCTGTGTCATCGTTTTCCACTCCTCAAACCTCAAAACCACTCGTTGCAACCCTTCATTCCATCCCCGAAGCCACCAGCCTGCTTCCCTCCTGCAGCCGCCGAACCCTCCACCTCCCTTCCAATCTGCCGCCCCTCCATCTCCGCTACAGGGCCTCCGACCTCCTTTTCCTCTCCCCACTGCTCAACCGACCAGCCCTTCACCATTCCCTACCGTCGGCCACCCCCTAAGGCTGCCCTAACAGCCCGCCGGCCTCCACCTCCCCCTCCTCTAACCACCCCTCACGTGGATCCACTTTCCCACACCCCTATTCTCAAGATCAATCTAAATCTGAGAATTCCAGCCCCCAATCCGTCACCCCCACCATTCATATTGTCATTTTTGCCCAGATCCAACCCTAAATAGCGAATTCACCCCTCCCGGCCTCCCCGGCACAGATTTACTTGTACGTGGTCGGATCTACTTATTTCTCACCCGATCTCACCATTTACCGTCGAGGACAGCCACCGCCTTCATTTTCACGCCGCCGGTTCCACCTCTGATCGCTGATTTACACATCCAGACCCAAATTCTTCAGTGTCTCGATTCAGCCCGCTACTTTGCGAGTTTCTTGTGGTATTTGCTTATTTGATTTGACATTTTCATTGGTGGATTAATATGTGTTATGATTCTTGCTAGTAGAAGATTGTGCTCGATACGCTATTAATTTGCAGAAGGATTCATTCGCCGCGCACTTTGCTTTGGCCCTCCGAGCGGAGGAAAGCCGTTATAAAATTGTCGAATTAAATAATTGTTTTCAATTTTGAGCATTTGCGTGGTGTTAGAAAATTTCATTACTCAAATTTATTTGTCACTGTAACTGACGGCCGCATTGCACTTAGGATCATACTAAAGAGTCACCTTTGCATTTATATCTAGAGTCCAGGGTTTTGTGCACCCCTTAGCCTACCCTACATCACGTGCGCATAAAAAAAATTGTATAATGTTGCCTATTTAAATGTTGGTCATGATTTGGATGGTTTTCGCTATTTTTGTGTCCTGCGGCTCACTGGGAGCCATGTGATATCAGCGAAATCTAATCTTATGGGGTATTTTTCTGTGCACTAACCTCATCGTTGGTTGGTCATTTACCTCGTTCCCTTTTATGTTACCTACGCTGGAGTTCTGGCGGTTGGATGTTAAGTCAAAACTGTGAGTTGGGAGTCTTTTAGGCATCCGGTCATGTCGTTGGTTTTAAGAATGTGAGGCATAAGCTAAATTAAATCAGAGGATGGTTACGGTTTTGATAATTTTAGCCCAATACCCTTTTGCTTCTTCTTCCTCCTACTTCCAGGAAACAATAGGTGTCTCAAGGTGATAGTACAATATTTATTTATATTTTATTATAAAATTTATGTATTAAATAATCTTTATTCTTTATATATTTTATTAATAATGTTCGAATTTGATTAATTTTTCCATTTTCAGGCATTTATGGGATGCAAATAGCAATTTGGAGCACATAACCATGATCAGGATATGATTTGGAGCATTATTGCAAAAACTTCTAAGTACACGCCCTAAGTACACGCCCTAGGTCACGGTCATGACCTAGGGGTGACTTGGGTCACGGCCATGACGATTCCAGCATGCCAGAAATGCTTTCCAGTGCAAATTTGAAGTACACGGCCTAGGTCACAGCCATGACCAGAGGGAGTGACACAGGTCACGACCATGACCTAGGGGGTGACTTGGGTCACGACCATGACCTAGGGGGTGACTTGGGTCACGACCATGACAATTCCAGCATGCCAGAAATGCTTTCCAGTGCAAATTTGAAGTGCACGGCCTAGCGGCCATGACCAGAGGGCGTGACCAAGGTCACGACCATGACCTAGGGGGTGACTTGGGCCACGACAATGACAATTCCAGCGCAACTTCTAAGTACACGTCCTAGGTCACGGCCATGACATAGGGGGTGACTTGAGTCACGGGTGTGACCTCCATGGCACGCCCGTGTACTTCCCAAAAACTGACGAATTGACTCCAGATCGAGTCTTTCCGCTGTTGTTTTCAAATCCAGCATGACACACCCTAGGTCATGGGCATGACCAAGGGTGTGACCAAAAAATTATGTCGATTTTTGGCGGTTTTTCTCTCAACGTTCTCGGACTTTCAAGTTGGTGGTTTTCTCCCAGACACGTCCTTGGTCACGGGCATGAACAAGGGCGTGACTCCTAAATTTTGCACCTATAAAAAGTCAGCTGATCAAGAGTTCATGATTCAGTCCCTGCTTTAAATTGGATCATTTTCATTTCTTTTTTTTTGTACTTTTCTTTCAAACACGTTTACTTTAAGTCTAGAATTTTCAATTCCTAATATAGATTTACTTTTTAGCATTTGTACTCTTCATTTCTTAGTTATAAAATTGCTTTTCATTATATGTACTTTTCATTTTCATTTTAGTCGACCCCACTATAATGGGATAAAGGCTTGAATGTTGTTGTTCATTTTCATTTTATGTACATTTCCTTCTCATTTTGTCTTGCAAATTTCAATTCCTAGAATAATATTTAATTCCTTGCACTCGTGTTTTCTTTTCCTATTTATGAATTTTTCTCTACTTTTGAATCATATTTAGCTAATTTATTTTAGCATTTGATAGAATGATATCTTTTGAAAAATAATTATGTAATTTCTCTCATTAGCTTTGAACGTGGAAACTACAATTTATCTTTGATTTATCTTTCTTTGATTTCATATTGTCAACATATGTTAATTGTATAATCCGTAATTCGTCGAGATCAGAAACGCCGAAGGAGATAGATATTCGCAGACCTCGCCACGAGCAGAAGCGAGCTTGGGCGAGCAGAAGCGAGCTTGGGCGAGCAGAGGCGAACAGACGCGAGCTTGGGCGAGCAGAGGCGAACTAGGGAGAGTAGCCCTTGATAATCGCTAGTAAAGGTTGGATACTCGCCACCACCACCGCCCCCCCCCCCCCGGATTTCTCTATAAATAGTCCCTCCGGGGGTACTAGAAAATAGCACTTTTGGAAAAGGCTGAGGTTCCCCCAAGCTGGATACTCGTCAAGACAATGCCTGCCTAGTACCTCGCCCAGGTTTTGGTTGCGGAGGGGAAGTTTTTCCCAAACTTCCGGGTATGTGGTGGTACCTCCCCGTTGGAGCACTTGGGGTGTGCTTATAGACAGTTTTTTTTCTCTCCCGCGCAAGCCATTTGAATTGTGACGTTGGACCGCAGAATCAGTAACCTTAGGTTGCATTGATCCGAATATTTTGGAATAGAGATTTCCCCGACTTCGACACTTTGGTGCGGTGAGCGTGGATCGTAGCCAAGAAAGAATTTTTTACGAGAAGACTTCATAGCTTAAGATGGTGAGCTGGAGACCAAAGACTACAACTCGCGAGCATTCGGCAAGGTGGACAAGTTCTCGGCAAGGTGGACGAGTTCTCGGCAAGGTGGGTGAGTTTCCTGGTTACTCGCTCATAGGAGACTTTAAGTTGGCGACTTTCAAGCTCGGCGGCCTCCTTAGACAAGCTTCCCTATTACTCGCTCATAAGCAAGTTCCAGACCGCAACCTCCTTAGGCGGGTTCCAGATGACGACTTCAGTTGGCGAGTATATGCAGGCATTTTTCTCGCAGATTGGCGAGCTTCCTTCATACTCGCCCATAGCCGAGTATAGGCGGGATTGACGACTATATTTACCCCGGCTTAATATTTTCCTTCTTCAATAGTGGTGTTTTTCATACATGTTTATACTTACAGGTGCTCTGGTAAAGCCCGTGAGTGCTTTTTGTATGACTAACAAACAGGGCAATTCACGACAAGTTCACCACCAGGGAAAAACATATGTGGTGTTCTGCGAGCTCCCAATCGCGATGATCTTCACCAAGAGCTTACATTCCATGAGACGGCTTACTCATGACGTCATCAAGCCGGTATCCTGCGAGCTCCTACCTGCGATGATCTCCTTCGACAACCTACATTCCATGAGACAGCTTACTCATGACATCCTCAAGCTAATATTTTGCGAGCTCCTACTCATGATGATCTTCATGCTTATAGGTGCTTTCTTCAATTCCGCGAGTTCCATACTCGCAAGGTCATCGCTTCGACAGATAGGGTGTTCTCTTCAATTCCGTAAGGTTCATACTCGCGAGATTATCACTTCACTGTCTATGATGCTCTCATTTAATTACGCGAGTTCCATACTAGCGAGGTCATCGGTTTAACAACTATGGTGCTCTTCTTTAATTTCGTGAGTCCATACTCGCGAGATCACTGCTTCAGCAATTATGGTGTTCGCTTCAATTCTGTGAGTTTATACTCGTGAGGCGATCACTTCAGCAACCAGGCCGTTATGTTATTCATTGCATCTCCTCAAACACCTGGAGTTATGATAACCTGAAAAGATTCTACCCCTAGGAGGGAATAGTACGCTTTTTTACACTTATGCATCGATGATATTTCTCTGACACCCTAAAATTTGAGGGCTTTAGCTTCTTTTCTTGAAAGCGCCGCAAGCAGGCGTAGTAGGCAGAAAGTGATCACCACGATCGAGTTGGGAAACGAGCCTCCGACTTGACTCTCATAACACTCAGAGCGGGTGATGGGACGGTGTGTCGGGCTTTAATGCATTCTTGTAAGGCCAAGCCCCTGCATTAACGGTCGAGATCAGCTCCCCGCTTGTACGTTGGCCTAGTTACCTCCCGATCGTACTTCTCATTTGGTTGGAGAGATTATCAGGAGAAAGTTTGGACGCTAATCTCTCAACTCGGCGAAGGGATGATCGTTGTGCCTTGAGGAAGGATCCTCTGCCCTTAAGGGCACCATTGGGCCGCAAAAGAGCCATAATCTCGGCGCGGGATCAGAAATTGCGTCGAATTTAAATGCTTATCATCGCTTAAGGTTTATGAGTGCAGGAAGCGGACATAAACGTTGCAGGAAAGAGGAACCAAGGGGCAGGATGGAGGCATCATGTATGTGTCCCACGGGACCTCCAGAATGTCATGTCCCTATTCAGGTTTCTTCGTCTTCTCGGCCAGAGGCAGGATAGAGGCCTTGGGCGTGTGCGTCCTATAGGACCCCCCGAGGGTCATTTCCCTTTGCTTGTACCCTGTTCTTCGTAGCCAGGTGGTAGAGCGGGAGTTCGTAGAGGTAAGCAGGAAGCGATCTCCACGATTGAGTTGGCAAACTTGCCTCCGACCTGATTCGCCTAAAAAGCCCAGAGCGAGTGATGGGACAGTGTGTCTAGTCTTAAAAGCGTTCTTGTAAGACCAAGCCCCTGCAATGACGGTCGAGATCAGCTCCCGCCTTGTATGTTGGCCTAGCTACCTACCCGATCGCACTTCTCATCCGACTGGAGGAACTATCAGGAACAGGACTGGACGCTAACCTCCCAACTTGACGAAGAGAAGATTGTCCTCTCTTTGAAGAAAGTTTCCTTCGTCATCAAAGAATCGGGACAGCTAACTCTTTGCCTATTTATTGAGTAACATGGCGAGTCACCTCAGCATTGGTGGAAAGTCTTCGAGCGTGATGTTGCCATAATCTGAGTCCCTGCACAAGCTCCTGCATGTCAGATACTTGCCCTCTCGAGTGAGTTGAAGTCCTCGAGAATGTTGTTTCCGTATTACAGGCCTCTGTTCGAGCTCCTCTCCTGCATGCCAGCTACTTACCCCACGAGTGTAACCTCTTCTCCACCTCTAGTTGAGCTCGTCTCCCGCGAGGTGTCGACCTTCTCTCCACCTCCAGTTGAACTCAGCTCTTATGAGGCGTCGAACTTCTCTCCACATCCAGTTGCACTCAGCTCCTGCAAGGTGTCGAACTTCTCTCAACCTCCAATTGAGCTCGACTCCTGTGGGGCGTCGACCTTCTCTCCACCTCCAGTGGAGTTCGGCGGCACCTATGAGTTGTCGACCTTCTCTCCACCTCTAGTTGAGTTCGGCACCTGTGAACTGTCGACCTTCTCTCCACCTCCAGTTGAGTTCGGCTCCTGTGATCTGTCGACCTTCTCTCCACCTTCAGTTGAGCTCGGCTTCTGCGAGTTGTCGACCATCTCTCCACCTCCAGTTGAGCTCGGCTCCTATGAGCTGTCGACCTTCTTTCCACCTCCAGTTGAGCTCGGCTCCTGTGAGCCGTCGACCTTCTCTCCACCTCCAGTTGAGCTCGGCTCCTGTGAGACGTCGACCTTCTCACCACCTCCAGCTGAGCTTCCTCCTGACAGGTGTCGACCTTCTATCCACCTCCAGTTGAGTTCGGCTTCTGTAAGGTGTCGACCTCTCTTCCACCTCCAGTTGAGCTCCACTTCTATGAGGTGTCGATCTCTTTTCCACCACCAGTTGAGCTCAGCTCCCGCGAGGTGTCGACCTCTTCTCCACCTTCAGTAGAGTTCGGCTCCTGTGAGATGTCGACCTCTCTTCCACCTTCAGTTGAGCTCTATCTCCTATGAGGTGTCGACCTTTTTTCTACCACCAGTTGAGCTTGACTCCTGCGAGGTGTCGACCTCTTCTCCAACTCAGTTGAGCTCGGTTCCTGTGAAGTATCAACCTTCTCTTCTCATCCAGGTAAGTTTGGCTTGCGAGGTGTCAACCCTCTTCCACCTCCAGTTGAGCTTCCTCCTGACAGGTGTGGACATTTTCTCTACCTCAAGTTGAGTTCGGCTCCTGCGAGTCGTCGACCTTCTCTACACCTCCAGTTGAGCTTCCTCCTGCGAGGTGTAGATTCTTCTCCATCTCCTTCAGTTGAGTTCTACCCCGGGGAGGTGTCGACATTTTTTCCTCCTTCAGTTAAGCTTCACTCCTAGGAAGGACCTCATGCAGTGTATCATCTAATGCCTTCTCTCCGAACTATGGGTCTTACATTGTTTTTCCAAGCTTGAGTCGAGCCCGGAAAAAGCGGGGATTGTGTATAACTCGTAATTTGTCGAGATCAGAAACGCCTAAGGAGACGGCAATTTGCAGACCTCGACACGGGCAGAGGCGAGCTTGGGCGAGTAGAGGCGGGCAGAGGCGAGCAGACGCAGGTTTGGGCAAGCAGAGGCGAGCTTGGGCGAGTATGAGCGAGTATGGGCGAGTATTATTAAAAAATGATATCTCAATTAGCCGCTAAGGTTGCCGAATATCAAAACAAAATTAATATATTTGAAGCTGCAACAAGACGCAAAATTATTTGTAATTTTGTGGTGCACATCATAAAAGTGAGAAATGTTATTATTATTCTTATCCAAATTTTTATTATGACAATAATTTTTCTAATTATAATGAAAATAGATTTTATAATTCTAATGAATTTTCTTCTAGGTTCGATATTAATAATTCTTGGTGGCAAGATCACCCAGATAGTTTATGGTGCGATGAAGATAATTTATTTGATATGACTTTTCATACCTTTTTAGCGTCCCAATGCTCCATAGAGCTTACTCAAAATCAATTCAATATTGCCCCCCAAAATTTAGATGAGAGCAAAGTTCATTCTAGTATTATTTCTCCATCTTCGCATATTAATTTCTTTATGTAGGAACATGACTCTTCATATACCCCAATGATTTCTTTTAGCAAAGATCAAGAAATTTTATTATAGCAAGAATTTGTTACAATAATAGGAATGTCGGACGAAACAAAAGAATAAGTTTCTTCTCCTAGTCCGCCTGAATCCACTCTTATTTGTCATAAATTTTCACACTCACCACATAATTGTTTTGAAAATAAAATTCATGAAAATATTGTCCCAAGAATTTCTTCCACTTGGTATTCCGCTTGAATTTCCGAAAAGCATTTTTTATTTTGAAATTGAACAATTTGCACGTAATCATGTATTTTCACAAGAAACTGCTCGTGAAAATTTTGCTGACTCGCACATTTTTTATTCTTTTTATTCTAACAAATTTCATGTAGAAAATGAGTCGTCGCAACCAGATATTTTCAACGATCTATTTTCCGATCATCTCTAGCAATCCAAATTACCTCTGTTATGTATAGGTAATTTGGATTCACAATTTCAAGTCAACCGCCAACCAAAGAAGAATCAAGAATTTAGCGGAAAAGTCGTCAGGCAACAGATTTCGGCATATTCACACGGGCGTGAATATAGGGAATTGTATGTGCATTTTTCATTTAAATTTCTTTTTAGCTAACCCTTCACCGTCTAGCTCAAAGACGGTAAAAGCAGAGCACTCTTGGGAGGAACCCCTTGCTTATCTTTATTTTTCTTGCACTTTTCTTTTTTCTGAATTTATTAACATTCTCTTTGTACTAAGTTTATAAACATTGGGGACAATATTTATTTTTAAGTACGGGGATATTATCTCTTATGTTTTGTTTTTAATACAAAAATCTAAAAAAAATTGGAAAACTTTTAAAATAATAAAAAAATATTTTTTCTTTGTTTTGTTTAGAAAATTTTACAAAATTACCAAAAATGTGTTTTTCTTTTTTATTTTATTTTTCAAAATATAAAAAAATAGTAAATTTAAAAGTCTAATTTCTTGCAAAAGAGTCGTGTTGGACTATCAACCCACAAAACCGTCTAGTACCTTGAGAGCCCTTCATTTGGTATACCTTGAGAAGTCCAAGATTACAAAAATAATTGTGTTATGTTTTAAATTAATATGAAAAAAACACAAAAAATATTTTAAAAAAACTTATAAAAATTTATTTGAAATTTTACTTTTTAATTTATTATTATAAATTTTGTAATATTAGATTCCTCTTTTAATTGTTTGTTTTAAAGTTCATATCAAGCATTGGATTTTTCTACCCCTATGAAAAGTTGTTTGCTCGGGACGAACAAACTGATAATTGTGCGAACAAGAAAGAAACAGACCGAAATTTGGAATAACAGAATTTTTATTATCAAAAAAAGTGAGTATTACAAAGGTATAGCCTCCCTTTTATAGAATGGAGATGAGAGAGATTACAAATAAGCAATGTATGACAAATAAATAAAGTTACAACTGGCTATACATAAAAACAGACCGCACAAGCCGCGCGGTTAGACGAATAGGCTAACCGCCCGGCAACTACTATAAAGAGAAGGAAGTCGCTAGGAGAGACCGCTAGATCGCCCGGTCATCAAGTCGTCTGCTTTAAACCGCCAGACCGCCCGGTCTCCAATCAGCAACATCTCGGCTTCCAAGCCGCTGGAATGAAGCCACCAGACCGCCCGGCTACCAAGCCGCCAGAGTGAAACCGCCATACTCAAGCCGCCAGACCGCCCGGTCTCCAAACCGCCAGACTCAAGCCGTCAGACCGCCCGTTCTCCATACTGCAACACTCCCCCTCAAGCTGGAGCATATATATCAATCATGTCCAGCTTGTCACAAATGTGAAAAAAGGAAGCGGACACAGGCTTAGTGAAGATATCTGCCAACTCGTTGTTTGAAGTAACGAACGGAGTGCAAATATGTTTCTTCAAGATCTTAATGAAATGGCTGTCCACTTCGATGTGCTTTGTTCTTTCATGGAAGACCGGATTTTTGGTGATATATATAGTGGTCTTATTGTCGCAGAACATAGGCAAAGCATGCTTGTAGACCTCTCCTAAGTCAAGCATGAGAGCCCGCAACCACTTTAATTCACATGTGGTTGACGTCATACTTTGATATTCCGCCTCTGCACTAGATCTGGAGACGACAGACTGTTTCTTGTTCTTCCAGCTCACAAGGTTTCCCCCCACAAATGTGCAAAAGCCCGATGTGGACTTGCGATCTCCTTTGTCATCAGCATAGCTAGAATCCGAGTACGCTTCAATCTTTAAATGACCATTCTCCTGAAACAGTAGTCTTTTACCTGGCGCCGCTTTAATATATTCCAATATTCTCAGGGCAGATTGTAGATGACACTCCCTAGGAGCTTGCATGAACTGGCTAACTTTGCCTACAGCGTAAGAGATGTCGGGTCTGGTTACCGTGAGATAAATGAGTTTGCCGACCAGACGTCTGTACCTCGTAACATCTGATAGAGGAGACGAGTCATCTGTCCAAGTTGTATCTTCTCCAGTGGTCATGGGGCATCGGGAAGGTTTAGCCCCAGTCAACCCAGTTTCCTTTAGAAGATCAAGAGCATACTTACGTTGGGAGAGGACCAAGGAGTTGGGCTTTCGAGAGATTTCTATCCCCATAAAGTATTTTAGGGAGCCCATATCATTCGTGACCAGGTGCTGACGGAGATGTTTCTTTGTCAAGGTGACCCCAGCCTGGTCATCTCCAGTGAGAAGAATATCATCCACATATACGGCAAGAACCACCAGACCCGGGGAGGTTTTGCAAGTGAACAATGAGTGATCGGCAGAACTTCTTGTAAAACCCACAGCTGCCACAATGACGCTAAACTTTTCAAACCAAGCCCGAGGGCTTTGTTTTAGGTCATAGATGGTCTTCTTCAGTCTGCATACCTGTGTCTCCCCCTGAGCAACATACTCAGGAGGTTGCTCCATGTAGAAATCCTCATGAATATCACCATAGAGAAAGGCGTTCTTGACATCCAGTTGGGAAATGGGCCAATCCCTGTTGACAGTCACCGAGAGGAGTACCTGAATAGTGATGAGACGAGCAGCGGGAGAGAAGGTGTCAAAATAATCAAACCATAAGTCTAAGTGAAGCCTTTGACGACAAGTCGAGCCTTGTAACGATCCACACTGTCGTCCGGACTGAACTTCACAACAAAGACCGAGCGACAGCCAACAACATCGGTGCCCAATGGAGGAGGAACAAGGGTCCATGTACCCCGCTCAGTGAGGGTGACAATTTCCTCATCCATGGTCGCGTTCCAATAAGGAACAGCAAGGGCTTCCTGGTAGGTGCGAGGAGTGATGGTGGCCGAGATAGTCAGTGCAAAAGTCCTGCAAAAAGGAGTAAGACGAGCATAGGAAACAACAACAGCAAGCGAGTGTTGGGTACATGTCTGTACCCATTTGCGAAGAGCAATGGGAAGATCCAGGTCGGCGTGTTCCTCAGTAACTGGTGCATCCGTGGCGGAGAGAGCTGGCACGGGAGTAGAGAGAGACGGATGTGGAGAAGAGGAAGACAACGGAGGCGGAGAGAGAGGAGGAGACGGTGGACACGGCGGAGGAGATATCTCGATAGGTGTATACGGAACGGTGGGGACGGTAGGAGAAGCAGGAACATCAGGAAGAAAGGAGCAGTCGCGAGAGAAATAGGACGCATTTTCGAAGAAGGTTACGTTTGCGGAGACGAACTGCTTGCGAAGAACGGGGTCAAAACAACAATAACATTTCTGAGTGGTAGAGTAACCCAGAAAGACACATTTGGTGGCACGCGGGGAGAGTTTGTCACGGGTGGCGGAGGGAGCGTGAACAAAAGCCATGCACCCAAAGATACGCAGAGGGAGAGGAAACGGATCCTTGTCGGGATAGAGAATGGAGAATGGGGTTTGACCGTGGAGAATCGTGTAGGGAATGCGATTGATGAGATAGCAGGAATGAGAATGGCATAGCCCCAATAGGAGCAAGGAACCTGCATCTGTGTCATCAGAGTACGAGCAACATCAAGGAGGTGATGATTTTTGCGTTCCGCCACACCATTTTGTTGTGAGGTATAGACACAGCTAGTTTGATGAACAATCTCATTTTGCATACAGAAAGAAGAAAAATCATGACTAAGATATTCTTTGGCATTATCAGAGCAAAAAATTTTAATAGAGACATCAAACTGAGTTTTAATAATAAAATAAAAGGATGTCCATATAGAAAATAACTCGGAGCGATCTTTTAAAAGGTACACCCACGTACAGCGTGAGAAATCATCAATAAAAGTTACAAAATATAAACTACCCCGACCTATTGTGAGGGTAGGAGCAGGACCCCAGACATCGAAGTGAACAAGGTCAATCGGACAGGAAGATCCACGGCCTTGCTTTGGTGGGAAGGAGGAGCGGTGATACTTGCCAAGCTGACACGTGTCACAGTTGAGAGGAGGACTGTTCGGAGGGAGGGAGGGCAGAAGCTGTCGAAAAAGCCGTGGAGGAGGATGACCAAGGCGAAGATGTCATTGCAGAAGGTCATTAGAAGAGGAGGAGAAGGCGGACAGAGCGGAAACGTCGTCAAGGAAGTAGAGGTCGCCGCTCTCAGTCCCAGTAGCAATCGTCCATTGGGAGCTCGGATCCTAAAAAGAACACGAAGTAGGAGTGAATGTGACGGAACACTGTAGTTGCTTGCAAAGAGAAGTTACAGATAATAAATTGCAAGAAAACTTTAGCACGTAGAGAGTATCCGACAAGCGAAGAGACAGAGTGACTTAAACCACTCACGTCTCATTAACCGGTGAGGGAGAGACGTCCGCAATAAAGACGGGGAAACCGATCATGTGTTTCTAAGAGAGAAAAACAATGAGAATTGTCGGTCATATGATTGGTAGCGCCAGAGTCGATCAGCCATTTACCTTGAGTAACGACATGGGCACTACCTGAAGACGTGACCACGGAGGCGGACTGCTTTGAAGAAGAGGTGGAAGCGTCCCCAGAGGGACGAAGATGTGGATGTTTCATCCAGCAGCGATCAACCGTATGACCGGTGCGGCCACAGTAAGAGCAGAGAAAGCGGGAAGGACAACGCCCGCCGGATTGGTGGTCGCGGCCACCAGAGCTACTCCGCTGAGTCTAGTGAGCATAGTTGTCTGGTTGAGGAGGGGAGGATAACAGCGGACGTTGAAGCAGAGAAGTAACCATGGCAATGCGGGCAGCAGTGGCATCCAAGGTGGGAGAGTCCGCTTCGCCAAGGATCTGTTGACAGATCATGTCATAAGACTCAGGAAGTCGTAGAAGATAGCACCCAATCAGAAGCTCCTGAAAGTTCTTGTGTTGCTCAGCCAGATCCGCAGAGAAGGGGCGATTCTGGAGAATCTCGACTCCGAGAGCCTGAACCTGTTGGTAAGCAGCAGCAGGAGACATGGAGGGACGGGCAAAGAGGTCCGCATACAAAGTATAGATGTGAGACGTCTGAGCCCCTTTTGAGTAGAGAGCGGCAAGATGAAGTCATGCAGCCTTGACTGTTTCATCATGACGGATGACAGGGAGGCACTCATCAGAAAGGTTGTTAGTCAGCCAAGTGTGAACTAGAGCGTCGCTAGCATCCCAATCTTCAAAGAGATCGGACTCTGGAGGAGGAGGGTCATCGGTGAGATAATGGCGTTTGCGTTGTGAGCGAAGAAGAAAGGTAAAGGATACACTCCAGTCCGAGTAGTTGGAACCGATGAGCTTGGAAACGGTGTCAAGGTTGCCCGAAGGAGTAGGAGGATCAGGAGGGTGGGGCACGGGAGTAGTAGTGGTAGAGGTATCGGAGAGGGCCATAGAAGAGAAGAGAGCAGAACAAGGCCGCGAAGGAAGGTCGCGCCAAGACAGATACCAACCGCGCGAATATAAGAGACCGCGCGAAGAGAAGACAGACCGCGCAAACAGAAGAAACCGCGCAAACAGAAGACAGGTCGCGCGAATAGAAGAAAGGAGAAGAGACCGCGCGAACAGAAGACAGGCCGCGCGAACAAAGAGAAGAGACAGGGTCGCGAAGACAGGTCGCGCCGAGACAGATCGCGCGAAGACAGGCCGCGCAAACAAAGAGAAGAGACCGCGTGAAGACAGGTCGCGCGAACAGAGACAAGTCGCGAACAAAGAGGAGACAGGTCGCGCGAACAGAATCAGGAGAAAAAGATCGAGTCCTCTGATACAATGTGCAAACAAGAAAAACAGACCGAAATTTGAAATAACAGAATTTTTATTATCCAAAAAAGTGAATATTACAAAGGTATAGCCTCCCTTTTATAGAATGGAGGAGATGAGAGAGATTACAAATAAGCAATGTGGGACAAATAAACAAAGTTACAACCGGCTATACATAAAAACAGACCGCACAAGCCGCGCGGTTAGACGAATAGGCTAACCACCCGGCAACTACTATAAAGAGAACGAAGCCGCTAGGAGAGACCGCTAGACCGCTCGGTCATCAAGTCGTCTGCTTTAAACTGCCAGACCGCCCGGTCTCCAATCAGCAACATCTCGGCTTCCAAGACGTTGGAGAGAAGCCACCAGACCGCCCAGCTACCAAGCCGCCATAGTGAAACCGCCAGAACGCCCGGTCTCCAAACCGCCAGACTCAAGCCGCCAAACCGCCAGACTCAAGCCGCCAGACCGCCCGTTCTTCATACTGCAACAATAAGTATGAGGGTATTTGATAATACAATATTTATTCATATTTTATTATAAAATTTATGTATTAAATAATCTTTTTCCTTTATATATTTTATTAATAATATTCTAATTTGATTATTTTTCCATTTTCAGGCATTTCTGGGCTGCACATAGCAATTTGGAGCAAATAGCTATGATCAGGAGATGATTGAAGCATTTTTGCAAAAACTTTTAAGTACACGCCCTAGGTCACAACCATGACCTAAGAGAGTGACTTAGGTTACAGTCATGACATTTCCAGCATGCCAGAAATGCTTTCCAGTGCAAATTTGAAGTACACAGCCTAGGTCACGGCCATGACCAGATGGCATGTCACAGCCATGACCTAAGGGGTAACTTGGGTCACGGCCATGACGATTTCAGCATGCCAAAAATGCTTTCCGGTGCAAATTTTTTTGAAGTACACGGCATAGATCACGACCATGACCAGAGGGCGTGACCAAGGTCACGACCATGACCTAGGGGGTGACTTGGGCCACGACCATGACAATTCCAGCATGACAGAAATGCTTTCCAACGCAACTTCTAAGTACGCGCCCTAGGTCACGGCCATGACCCGCGTTCTTTCCAAAAACTGTCGAACTGACTCCAAAAGGAGTCGTTCCGCTGTCGTTTTCAGATCCAGCCTGACACACCCTAGGTCATGGGCGTGACCTAGGGAATGGCCTAGGCATGACCTAGGGCGTGACCAAAAAATTATGGCATTTTTTAGCGGTTTTTCTCCCAACGTTCCTGGGCTATCAAATTGGTGGTTTTCTCCCAAACACGCCCTAGGTCACGGACGTAACCGAGGGCGTGACTCCTGAAATTTGTACCTATAAAAAGCCAGTCCATCCAAGAATTCATAATCCAATCCCTGTTTTAGAATGGATCACTTTCAGTTCATTTTTTGAACTTTTTTTCATGCACTTTTACTTTATGTCTTGCATTTTCAATTCGTAATATAGATTTACTTTTTAGCACTTGTACTCTTCATTTCTTAGTTATAAAATTGCTCTTCATTGCTTAGTTATAAAATTGCTCTTCATTTTACGTACTTTTCATTTTCATTTTATGTATATTTCCTTTTCATTTTATTTCTTGCAAATTTCAATTCCTAGAATTCCTTGCACTCATATTTTCTTTTCAGATTTATGAATTTTCTTCTCTACTTTTGAATCATATTTAGCTAATTTCCTTTAGCATTTGATCGGATGATATCTTTTGGAATATAATTATATAAATTTTTTTCTCATTAGCTTTGAACGTGGAAACTACGATTTATCTTTGATTTATCTTGCTTTGATTTCATATTCTCGGCATATGCTAATCAATTCTTGATCCGTATCCTAGTTGATCGAGAGATCCATGAATACGTGTATATCGCTAAAAGGTAAAAAGAGTTGCATGCACTCCTCGAAGAGGATGACATAAATCTTCTGAATTGGAGTCAAATTCAATAGTGGGGTTCACCTCATAAAGCAAGCTTAGAGGTTTCAATTGGTCAAGGGATCTTAATCGATCAACCTAAGGTTAGTTGGTAGTACTGCTCGAGAGAGGTGTTATCATGATTTGGTAACCTCCACAGTCGAGTTTTTATCATCAAGCTTTTGAAGTAAAGATTTACTAATTATTTTCTTAAAAGTTGATTCTCGATCAAATGCTCTATTATTTATCTATTATTTATTTTATTCACGAAAACAAATTTATTTACCGATAAAATAATATTAATTTTTGTGAGTAGAAGTACTCAACAGTCATGTGGAATATGACACTTGATATTTATTTTTACATATCTTATCTTATACTATGGACGATATGTAATCTTGTCTATAGTTCGTAGAATTTGGAGAAAATAATATCTTAAAGTTTACGTATCACAAGGCTTTTTTTGTTAAACCTAAAAAAAATTTTGGTGCATAACCCCTATCCAATAAAAGTTTTCCTGCTTCGATCCTTGGAGGCCATGGCTCTTGGTTGGAATCCCTTCACTTGCAACTCACGGTCGAATTTTTTATTTGAATTTATATTTTGTGCTTTAGATTAATGAGTTTCTTGAACTCCTCTTCAGAGCCTGGATCCCCTGTGTTCTGTGAGATCTGTTTGAAGTTCTACCATTGTGAAGGAAACTGAGGGATGGTCGGTAACCCTAGTGAACCTAAAGACAAAGGTAAACTTAATGTGAATTCTTATTTCATTAAGTTATGTTTTACCCTCCCTTTTATATAATTTATCTAAGATAAGTTTTTCTCAATATCTGATCACATAATTGTTGCATGATACTCAACATATAACATGATTATTTTTAAGAAATGTTAAACTATTTTTTTTATATGAAAGTATAATTTTGAAAACACTTAAATGATTTGGTAAGAGAAATCTCACAAAGCGAAAAGATTTTCATGGGATGAGACTTAAATGGACATATAGAGAAGAAAAATACGGATTATACAGACGTTTACGAAGGATTTTAATATAGAGAAAAAAATGAAGAACCATTCTAAACTGTCACTGCATATGAGATAATTGTGAAAAATAAGTTGTTTATGAAGAGAGGAACATTTAATGACGTTTTAAAACAAACCAAATAAGTAACAAATTGACTATTTTATGACTCGCAAAATTGATAGAAAAATTTGTAAGGATTACAATGTCATATCAGAAGAAAGTTTGGCAACACAGCACATGGCTGTGTTGGATGTGCAAATTAAATAAGTAAATTTAAGAGAAAGACAAGTGTTGCTAAATACTCGTGGTGAATTTTGAAGACAAAAAACTAGTTGCTTTCAAAGCAGTTGCTATGGAACAACTAGTTGATGATTTTTATGATAATCTTAGTGCCACATGAGAAGTTTATGTCTCCACATTTAAGAATAAGTTGAAGGAACGTAATTGCAGAGTCAAAAGATCGTGCGCCCTCACATAAAGAATCTTGCTGGTGGAAAGAGGAAGTGCAAGACAAAGTAAGGGCAAAGAGGGCTATCTATAAAGCACTCTACGCTTGTAGAAATGATGAAAACTTAGCAAGATATAAAATCGTCAAGAAATAAGCTAAAAATACAATAAATAAAGCAAGAAGTCAAGTTTATGATAAATTTTACTGCGACCAGATACCATAGAGAGAGCGTGATATATATAAAATTGTTCGAGCTAGAGAGAAGAAAACAATGGATTTAAGCTAAGTTAAATGCATAAATGATGAAACAAATACGGTTTTGACAAATAATGTGGTTGATAAGGAGCGACGGAAAAAAAAATTATCAACTCTACAATGATGAAAAAGATAGTGAACTGGACTTGAAAGAGTTAAGCAAATCAGAAAAATATAGAAACAAAACTTTTATCATAAAATTCAAGCATCAAAGGTAAATGATGCTTGAATTATGCTCTAATGAAGATGAAAATAGAAAGACAATTGGGTCAGACGATATACCAATCGAAGTATGAAAATACCTAGGGAATGAAAGAATTTTATAACTTACATGTTTCTTCAATAAGATACTAAAGACAAAGAGGATGTCTAATCAATTGAGAGAGTATCTTGGAATCATTATATAAGAATAAAGAAGATATATAAAATTGTGTCAATTATTTAAGAATTAAATTAATGAGTCAAATCATGAAACTATGGAAACAAGTAATTGAGAGAACAGTAAGATGAGAGACTAGCATCTCGGAGAACCAATTTATATTTATGTCAGGGTGGTCGACTATGAAAGTTATACACCTCTTGAGGGGACTCATTGACAACTATCGAAAAAAAAATTGCATACGTTGTTTATCGATCTTGACAAGGCTTACGATAGGGTTTTGTTGGGATCATTAGAGGAAAATAGAAGTGCATAATATTCATCCACAAAGTGGCATAAGTACTGACTCAAGATGTGGGACTAAACTCACTCATTCTTAAAGACTCTAATAGTCCTATCTATTAATATAAAACTAATATTCTCACCACTCTCCCACAAGCTGAAGGGAGAACCTTCAGCTTGGACATCATAATAACGACAATGGAGGTAGGCGACGTGGGACAAAACATCAGACGAGCCACCGGGGAAAATACCAAACTGGGGAATCATACTAGGGACACATCCACGCACGACGCAGACCCACACATGACGCAGGACCCACACACGAAGTGAAATCACAAGAAACCGGTCAACCAACATCACCTACACACAACATGCAAAAGAGAACCAACTATGTGGAGCAAATCATCAAACAAGCAACCAGGGATAATCTGTCGGGGATAATCCGCACAAAAGGTGGTCTCACACGACACAATCCTGCACGACACGATCTCACGCGGCATAACCAACTGAGATTAGAACACCAACATTAGTCGTGTCCCAACACACGACCAATTGAAAGAAATATGATGAGACACATAACAACATATGACATAAGTCTGGAGGTCATGTAGACTAAGGCGAACAACGGGAAAGATCGTCTGAGTCGTTATCATCCCCCGCGCATGGAAAACACGTGCAGGAAGACATAGAACACAAAAAAGACAATACAAATAAAAGAACAACTAACAAAAAAGTAATGGAAAACGGTTGTCGAAGAGAACACGACTCATGATGCAGCGAGCATAGCATGGGCACAAGCCAGAAGCGAGCAGAAGGATCAAGCAGCTGTGAGCAGAATGCTCAAGAAGCTGCAAGCAGAATGCTCGAGCAGCTGCAAGCAGAAGGCTCGAGCAGCGGCGAGCAAAAGGCTCAAGCAGCGGCGAGCAGAAGGCTCAAGAAGCGACAAGCATAAGAGGGAACCCGACACAGAGAAACATCGGCCACGAGAGCAGCAGCACGGGAATGTGACAGTAAGCTGGACTGGATCGATGGAGAGGAATAGGCTCAGCAGTCGCTACCCCTAAAAAAGAGATCGAGGGAGGAGAGGGACGGTTCCGTCAATGAGAACGAGAGCAGTGAGATCTGTAGGATCCGGCGTCGGGAGAAGTAGCAGCGGGAGTAGCGAAATCTACGAGATCCGGTATCAGGAGAAGTAGTGATGGGAACAACGAGATCTGCGGGATCCGGAGTCAGGAGAAGTAGCGAAAGGAGCAGCGAGATCTGTGGGATCCGGTGTCAAGAGAAGTAGCGATGGGAGCAGCGAGATCTGCGGGATCCGGCGGCGGGAGAAGTAGCGACAGGGGCAGCGAGATTTGCGGGATAGCAGAGAGACTCTCCTCGATGAGGGGAGGACAGCCGCTCCGGTCGATGGAAATAAACGACGATTTCATAGACGAGAGAGGGAACAAAGGTGCTCGACGGGGCATCGGGAGAAGTGGCGATGGGAACAGCGAGATTTACGGGATCCGGCGGCGGGAGAAGTAGTGACTGGAGCAACGAGATTTGTGAGATAGCAGAGAGACCCTCCTTGACGAGGGGAGAACAGCAGCTCTCGACGATGAATCAAACGACGATTTCATCGACGAGAGAGGGAACGGAGGTGCTCGATGGGAGCAGTAGCAGCGGTCGACGTGAACGAAAATAGAGAGGCAGAAGTTTAGGTAATTGAGAGGAAGGCTGAGAATTTTAGGTCGCCAACAAATTAGGGTGGCGAAAAATTTCCCAGAGTCGACTTCAGCTCTGATATCATGTTAGAATCATTAGAGGAAAATAGGAGTGCATAATATTCATCCTCAAATGGGGCTTTGTATAGGATTACAACAAGACTCATAAATACTGACTCAAGATGTGGGACTAAACTCACTCACTCCTCAAAACTTTAATAGACATATATATTAATATAAAACTAATATTCTCAGCAGGTTCCAAGAGAGGTCTTAGAAAACAAGGGTGAAAATGTATCATATATTGGTGTAATAAAATATATGTATATAAATTCATTGAAGAGGGTGAGAACATCTAGAGGATTAACACCGAAATTCTCTATCACTATTGGCTTACATCAAGGGTCATCTTTAAGCCTTTATCTCTTTACACTTGCCTTAGATGAACTCATCGGACATATCCAACAAGCAATACTTTGGTGATTATTGTTTGTAGATGATATTGTTTTGATCGATTAGATGCACGAGGGTGTAAACGTGAAACTTGAATCTTGGTGAGAGACATTAGAAAAGAAGATTTTAGATTGATCAAGACAAAGCGGAGTACATGGAGCTTAAATTTAGTAGTGCAAAAGGGAGGATGACTATGTCATTAAGTTGGGTAACTAAGATATTCCTCACAGTGAGTGTTTTAAATATCTAGGATCGATAGTTTAAAAAGATGGAGGTGTAGATAAAGATGTGATGCATAGAATCCAAACAGGTTGGTTGAAGTGGAGAGGCGTATCTGGGATCTTATGTGGTCGTAAAGTACCATTAAAACTTAAAGGTAAGTTTTACGATACTGCAATTAGACCAAAGATGCTCTCTTGTTATGAGTGTTGGGCAGTGAATTATGTATATAAGCAAAAAATGAGGAGATGAGAATGCTTAGGTGGATCTACGGACACACAAAACTGGATAAAATTAGGAATGAATTTATTAGGGATAAGACTGGAGTGGCACCAATTGTAGATAAGATGCGAGAAGCTCGATTAAGATGGTTCGGACATGTACAAAGGAGGCCATTAGAGACACATGTTAGGCGTTGTGAGAGTTTAGCTACTAGGCATGTGAAACGGAGGGGGGGACCAAAAAAGACTTGGAATGGAACTATAAGAAAAAACATGATGTACTTAGGCAATATTGAGATTATGACTAAAGATCGGGCGAAATGGCAACAAATGATCCATATAGCCGACCCCATTATGGTGGGATAAAGGCTTAAGTATTGTTGTTGTTGTTAAACTATTTTCTAGATATTTGTTTTATCTTGTACTTTCTGCTTGTTTTATATGAACCTGTAGTGGGATGCTTTCCTGATTCAGCCTTGAATTTCCGATGATTTTACATAAACTTGTACTGGGATGCTTCCGTGTTAGCTTCAAATTTTTGTTTGTCCTTTTATGAGGCTGCTTCTGGGAGTTCTCTTTTTCTGTTTGATTGCAATATCAGCTGGATTTCCTTACCTGACTAGGTTGATTTTTCTGTTGGATTTTATGTGAGTGCGATTGGAGTTTCTTTTTCCTTGTTTCAGATGGGATTTCATTCCCTGTCCAGATTGATTTTTCTGTTGGCATTTGTGGTTGCGGCTGAATGCTTCTTTTCTTTTTTTTCAATATGATTTTCTATGGAAAATTTCTGCTCTTTGGGGTGTGCTACATTTCTCTGTTTTCATGTAGTTTCCGGTGAGTATTGAATGTGTCCTATCATGGATTATTCCTATGCTCTTATAAAATTTTAGTGTTTTTATGTGGCCAACAGGGAGAGAGGTTTTTCCTGTTTCACTTGGTTTTTTGTGGTTTTCTTACAATCAAGAATACTATTCCAAATTTCTCTCCGCATAGCTCACCCAAATCACGCTTGAGCACACAACTGTTGCTTGAGCTCGTTAAATCTCATAGGTTTCTGTTCACAAAGCTCATAGGTTTTCGTTCGCAAAGCTCATAGGTTTCTGCATGCCGGTTTTCGTTGTCATACCCCGAGAGCAAGTTCCCTCTCTGCCTGTTGGTTCTCGCTGCAGTACCCTGAGAGCAAGTTCTCTCTTTTCGTCACCAAGACCTTAGGGATTGGCGCAATAGCCAGCTTACTCATGATCAAAAATGTTTTGTAGCATTTTCATCTTCTTCCTTTGTGATATAGGATATTCAGGCACAGTATCATTGGAAGGATCGGCTATCTAACAGGCTCTATATTTTGGACACTCCTCCAATACTTTTGAGGATTGACATCAACATGTTGGCTATGCGCCTCTCCGGATCCACCACAAGGCTCTTTAAAAGTATCAATTTTCTTATTTCTCTTGTGCTTCCCGCATCTATAGGAAGTAACAACGCAATATGGCTTCTCCTCATAATACTAAAATTGACACTTCTTTCTATTTATTCCACTCAGATATTTGGGTCCCTAAAAACTGTTAGTTTATCTCTTCATCGCTATGTTGCTATTTTTATTGATGAACATTCTCGTATGATTTGGTTGTATTTGTTTCGCAACATCACTGAATTCATGAGTGTCTCACTTTTTTCTCCATTACTATTAAAATTGTTCTGTCTAATAATGCCCCTCAATATCTAAGTCAAGAGTTCCAGGAAACTCACAATTCTTTAGGCATTATGCATCATTTTTTTGCTCTTATATTTCGCAGCAAAATGGTGTGGCAGAGCGGAAGAACCATCATATCTCTCATTGTTGGTTTACACTCGTGGCATACTCGTCAAAATGCCCCTAACCAATCTGCCCTACTGATGTTGCTCATAGTTCCAATGATCTGCTAACATCTCTCTGGGAGGGGACATGCTCATGTACTACACATTTGCTTTCTCACCGTGTCTCCTTTCACTGGTTATCTCCTACACTCCAAAGATTTGTGTTCTCATTGTCTTCTTTTTCTACCCTTTCTTCTGCGCATGAAGCTCTCCAACATCCAGGGTGATAGGCAGCAATTGATGATGAAATGAAGGCCCTGTGAGCATATAGGACGTGGGACTTGGTGACCCTTCCTCCTGAATAGTTCCGAGTCGAATGAAATGGGATGTTTGCGGTTAAACATTGTCCAGATGGGCTGGTTGAGTGCATAAAAGTTTGTATTGTGGCTCGTGGGCTCACACAATAATATGGCATTTGACTATGAGAAGACGCTCTCTCCAATGGCCAAATTTAACATCATTAGGATATTGATCTCAATAGCAGTCCATTATCGCTGACAGTTGCATCAACTTGATATCAAAAATACATTCTTTGATAACAATCTGAATGAGACCGTCTACATGCAGCAATGATGTGGATCCACATTGGGGCTTCAAATACCATCATTTTTCCCAACTTCGCTGCCTTAGCCGCACTCCTCGCGATTGCAGAAGCCAACGTCATCATTTTTCCCGTTCGATCTCCCAAGGTTTGACTCCCCCTCCACTTTGTTCATACCTCGTTGCTGCTATAGGTTCCAAGAAGGGGAATTCAAACCTCCTTCGAGACTTCTACCTTGCTTTGCCGCTAACTATGTCCCAAATGGGGCCCATATCAATCTGATATCATAGTGCACATCTTCCTCTAATAGCCTCCAGCCCTTCTTCGCCCCCTACGAGCCGCCAGCCCACAGCCTTCCAGCACGCCCCTCTGGTAGGCGTGTGCAACCGTCTGGAGCATCGCTTGCACCTCCTACATGCGTTCCTCCTTCAGTGCAGTCAATCCTCACGGTTCCTTTCGTAGCCACCGCCAACCTCCACGTGACCAACGTTAGCATTCTGCTCACCCCCACCCATGACGTTCTACTTCCAGCAGCCACTTCCATGGTTGAAAGCGACATTAACTTGTCTCAGTTCTTTGAATCGTTTCAGAAAATGATGACAATGCACAACATTACAATCCTCGAGGCCATCAACGCACACCACAATGCCACCCCGCCACCATCGCGCCCACCTTCGAGCTCCTCCTACAACGAATCAAGAGTCCAACCCCAGACAGAATTTACTACCCCATGTTCCGACAGGAGCGGCGTTTCTCACTACGTAAAGATGAACTTTCCTCTCTTTGACACGAGGACACTGGAATTGGCCTACGTGCTGAGAATAATTTTTGTCAATCAGCACACCCCTTGGGAGGATTAGATCAATGGCGCCTTTTTCACCACATGGGCTTGGCCCAGTTATGGTTTTCCCAGTTGCAACAGGAAAAACCTCATTTGACATGGGAGGATTTTAAGGTCAATTGCAACCACCGCTTTTGGCGCCCCTTCGCAGCAACCCCATCGGCGACCTCATCTTTCTCAAACATACGAGGTTCATTGACGACTACTTAGAGCAGTTCCAAATGTTGCTCGCTCGCACCACTTCCATTCCACTGGCACATCAAATGCCCATCTTCACAGCATGCCTCCATGAGCGTCACCATTTGAATGTGGAGTTCCAGAATCCGATGAACCTCACTACTGTCATGAGCCTCGCGTGTGTCTGCGAGAAGTGCATATTGATGGATTAGCTGCACCTGGGATGTCGCTGCGGTGAAGGACTTTTCAAGGGTTCCAATGCTTCCCCATCCCAGTCCGGCTATGGACCCAACTATGGCGAGGAGGGCGGCCAACCGGACGCGATCCACCGCTTTTTGACCTAAGGAATAGCTGACTGCAGGGCAAAGGGTCTTTGTTACAATTGAGATGAAACTTATAGTTGCGAACACTGGTGCAACCGCCACTTCTGGGTTGAGTTCAAGGACCCCCCTCTAACGAAGAAAACGAGGATGAAGATCTGGGGGGCTCTAGATTTCATTCTATGCTATTGTAGGTCCACATACTGGGAGATGATTCAGATGCAAATTGGAGTGGTCGGCCAGATGTAGGTCAGTCTCATGGATCTAAGTAATACACACAGTTTCATCAGTGAGCACACAACGCGGTGTCTTCAGCTCTCTATGCCCCCCCCCCCCCGAAATCGCCAAAGCGTCATAGTGGCCAATGACAATGGGATAGCATGCCCAGGAGTTTTTTAAGCCGTACTGATCGTGGTGGAAGGGTACCATTCGCACGTGGGTTTCTTAGTGATTGCCCTTCGGGGCTTTGAGGTCGGGTTTGATTGCCCTCGGGGCTTTGAGGCCCCTGCTGTAGGATTTTAGGACAGCGGCCCCCGCAAGACGGTATGACAGGGTTGCTCGATGATCACTTTGCGGAGATCCTTTTTCGCGCAAGTTGATGTTACATAGCCCACAGGTTGATGATACGTAGCACCCAAGCCTCGATGTCCTTTTGCAGAACTTTAGTGAAACTATAGCTTCCCCTCTGGGCCTACCTCCCCCATGGTGAAATGATCATCACATGGCCCCCATGGTTGCCCGACCCTACCAGTATCCTTTTTTGCAAAAGGATGAGATTGAGTGCTAGTGTACTGCCATACTACAAGAATCATTCATCACAGCGTCTCACATTTCTCCTCCTTGGTTCTCTTGGTCCATAAGAAGGATGACACATAGAGGTTCTATGTGGACTACCGCAAGATGAATGCGCGGACAGTTTAGGATAAGTTTTTTATTCCAGTGGTTAATGAGTTACTTGACGAGTTTCATGGCGCACGTTAATTCTCCAACCTAAACTTATGCTCGGGGTACCGCCAAGTGTGCATGGCCTACCCGATGTGGAGAAGACAGCTTTTCACAGCCACCATAACCATTTCAAGCTCCTCATAATGCCCTTCAGGTTCACCAATGTGTCATCCACCATCCAAGCTCAAATGAATAGGTATTCCATAATTTATTGCACCCTTATGTACGTGTTTTCTTTGATGATATTTTGGTATACGGTAAGATATGAGAGTCTCACATAGACCATCTACGGTGTTCACCAGCTCATCGACGATCATAAGTTTTTCTTTTTTGAAACGAGCAAAATGCCCATTTGGGGTCGACAGGGTAGCATAATTGGGGCACATAATCGACAGCACTTGGGTCTCTGCCAACCCAACCAAATCTAAGGGGTGACCACCTGGACAATTTTCTAATCCCCGCGTGAGCTCCATAGATTTCTAGACCTCATCGACTACTACCGGCGTGTCATCCACGGTTACAGCATGATTATGACGCTTCTACTGACCTTATTGAAGAAACACTTCTCCTAGTGGGGCACCGCAACGACCACCTTCAAGGCTCTTCAGCATGCGTTGATGATCGTGCATGTGCTTCATCAGCCAAATTTTACCTAGGAGTTTCAGGTCGAGTGTGATGCCTTCGGGCAAGGGTGTAGAGTCATGCTTCAGCAAGGGCGGCATCTGATTGTCTACTTCAGTCAGAAGATGCTCTACGCCAGCAGAAGCTTCCCGCTTACAAGCAATAGTTGATTGTCTTGGCTAAGGCCATCCAGCAATGGTAGTTGTACCTATGGAGTCGAGCATTTTTATGCACAAAAATCACTTCAGTTTGAAGTACCTCTTGGAATAGTGCCTCGGTTCCGCACATCAGCAGCATGCGTCAATAAGCTATTGGGTTATGATATTTAGGTCGAGTACAGGGCAAGTGCCTTGAACCGTGCGGTGGATGCTCTCTCACGTCGCGACCATCGGGACGGGACTCTTTTTTCCATATCCTAGCCCACCTATACTATTCTCATTTGAGTTTGGCAGGAGGTACACGATTCCCCAGCCCTCCTAGAGCTCCTCATCTGAATCAAGGACGGACGGCTTCCCTCTCGTTGGGCCATGAAATATGGCATCATTGTATACAAAGGCGGGATCTATCTACTAGCTACGTCACAAATGATGCCTAACAACCTTGTTGGTACTCATAGAGCAACCCATGAAGGGGTCCACGAGACCCTTCAGCACATTCGGGCGGAATTCTTTTGGCAGGGCCTCAAGCATAGTGTGCATGATTTCATTGTCACATATCAATATGACAGCACGGTAAGGTGGATCACCTACTTCCAACAGGCCTCCTTCAGTCATTTCATGTGGCAACACAAATATGGGCATGCATCTCTATGGATTTTATCGATAGTTTGCCCACCTTGAGAGCGAGGTCCATCCTTTTCGCAGTGATGGATAGGTTCTCCAAGGGGGCATACTTCATCATCATGAGTCGTCTTCTTACCGCGGAAGATGTCGCTTGTATCTTCTTTAATCAGGTGCTCCGCCTACACGACCTACCCAAGAGTGTCGTAACTGGCCGAGACAAGGTTTTTACGTCTCAGTTCTGGCAAGAGTTGCTCGCACTTTGCCAACTTAATAACGAAGTCATTCGTCCTTCTTGTACTGCTAAAATTTAAGCTCTATATACTCCGTCTTTGCCCTGCTCAACCTAAAACCCTTCTTTTCTAAAGTATCTCGCCAAGATTCAAGTTTTGTGTTTACACCCTTGCGCGTCTCATCAACCAAAATGATATCATCTGCAAACAATAAACACCAAGGTATTGCTTGTTGGATATGCCTGGTGAGCTCATCTAAGATAAGGGTAAAGAGATAAGTGTTTAAAGCTGAACCTTGATGTAAGCCAACAATGATAGAGAATTCTTGTGTTAATCCTCCAGATGTCCTCACCCTTGTCACTGAATTTGTATACATATCTTTGATTATGTCAATATATGATACATTTACACGTTCCTTTTTTAAGACTCTCCATAAGATCTCTCTTGGAACTTTATCATAAGCCTTCTCAAGATCAATAAACAGCATATGCAAATCTTGTTTTCTTTCTCGATAGCTGTCAATGAGTCTCCTTAAGAGATGTATAGCTATCAATGAATTTTTATGTGAAGGCTTGCTGCTAAGAGGGGTGTATAAAAACTGGAACAAGCGCAAACATCCTTTGAGCGCTTTTTTGTATTATGTTAGTCTTCCAGCGATCAGAGGGTGTTAGTTCGTTGATATCTTTCTTACTCTGTGTTTGACTTGCTATGTTTCTGATTTTCGTTTATAATTTTTTTATTAATGCACAAGTTAGACAAAAATCCTTGGTCCGCCACAGGCCGTGGACGTAAAAAGGGACTTACAATGGTAGCTCGGCTAGCTCTACCAATCAAAATTTCTGAAATTTTGATATAGTGAATATAGTCTTAGTTTTAGATCTAATGCTTTCCTTATTCTTGAATTAATACGTGGTGTCACTTAAGGATGACACCTTAGAAAATCCTTGTGTCTGTCCTAGGCACCAACAAACATTTGATTTACTACATGAACTTTGCATGGCACTTTTAATTGCTTGTCAACCTAACATCAAACTCTAGGATCGATAATAGTGCTCTTGTAAACAAGATGATCCTTAGATAATTAACAATTTCTATCTTACCAGCTATGTCTCTAAAATGGAAAACATCAATTTTTTTTTTCTAGCACTCCACTGAATTAGGAAGCAAATGATGCATGCCAATCATATTATTTTTCTTGTCCACTATGATGTACGGAATAGTAGTAGCACTGCATCAAATTTGATGAACAATGTTGACAGTATATCACGAGCATGAGCATTAATCGTAAATGATGAAGACAATTAAAAAATCGTAATTAAGATTAAAAAGAACATACTTCTCAGAAAATTATCAAAAACGAGTCAAAATTACCTCAAAAACTCTCCTTATTGTCTCGAAGTACAAACCCGTTTTGGCCCATCCTCCTGTAAACAAAACGCCATTCACCAGCTCGAGTTTCTGCAGGAAATATGGAACTTATACAAATCATTCACCATCAGGCAAATAATACCAGGAAAAGTGCAATACGGTCTTCTATGTGCCCTATCACGGAACAACCTTCCAAAAGAAACAATCATCAGGTGTCCCAGGGCTCGTTATAGATGAGAGGAAAAGATCATCAGGTGCGGCGGGATCATGCGTGCAAAGAAGAGAAGAGGGGGCAGATTCTCACTTGGGAAAGGATATCCCAGGGCTCGTTATAGATGAGAGGAATGACGCGAGCGCCGGCGGACTCGACAAATTTGACGTAAGAGGCAGGGATATTGGAGGCGTCGGTAGTGTTCCTGAGTCTCCCAGTGGCTCCATCGCCAGGATGAGTGACGATACCGATCACCGGCTGGTAATAGAGTGAGGGGTCCGGCAAGGGGCAGCTTTCTCCCTGAAGAGAATCATGGAGGAGCTCCGCTTTGGTCGATTCAACTGCCGGGAGAAGGATGGATTGCTGAGCAGAGGAGAAGGGTGGGGTAGAGAAGACTATCAGCAGAGATAAACAAAGAAATCCCCTCATGACCGGGAAAAAGTTTTCTTAGCGTACCCTGCTGGTCTGAGAGCCTTATAAATAGGTTGATTTGCACTTTGTGGCAGTTTGCACCCTAAATTATTAAATTTGGCACTTTGCACCCCCCATTTACACTTTCTTTGGCACTTTGCACCCCAGCCTTATATGAGGGGGTATTTCGGTCATTTTGTCATTTTGAGTTGAAATTTTTTTTTCCTGACTGACGCCTTCTAAAAAATATGAACGCAAGATTGCATTGTCAGCGGACGCCTGTCTTTCAGATCCATCTCACCCACACGGGAAGCTATTTGTTCGTTCTTTGAAGATATTGTAGTCCTGTAGAGATATATATATATATATATATATATATATATATATGGGGTTACTTTAGTGCGGGCGTACGGGCAAGGATTAATGAGACTTCAAATCAAAAAGTGATCAACATGAAAGTTGTAGATCCCGGCAAGACGAACAACTTTCATGTTGATCACCTTTTGATTTGGAGCTTTCTTGGAACTCGATTTGGACCCCGAAATCTGGGACGGCGGAACTGCTACAGTAAAGCGTCCGCCGCCACAGATTTGAACCAAATCGAGGTCCAAGACGGTTTCAAATCAAAAAGTGATTAACATGAAAGTTGTAGATATCGTAGAGATCTACAATTCATGTTGAACACTTTTCCTGACCTTTAGGCCCCCGATTTGGCCCCCGATTCAGGCGGATATGTTCCGCCTGGAGGGCTAAATCGGGAGCATGAGGAAAACTATTCAACATGAAAGTTGTAGATATCGTCGAGATCTACAACTTTCATGTTGAACACTTTTTCTAAAAATGCCCGTAGAAGACGCAGTTTTAAAAGATGCTATCCAGTAACAGAGATTACAATATCTTCAGAACGAAAGCTTCCCGTATGGGTGAGATGGACCTCAGGCGTCCGCCGACAATGCAATCTTGGGAAGACGGCAGTCAGTTTCAACTCAAAATGACAAAATGACCGAAATACCCTTATATTAAGGCGTGCAAAGTGCCCTGCTGCAAAGTACCTGCAAAGTGCAAATCAGCCTTATAAATAAATAGCTTTTTCTTTTATGGGGCCATCTCGTTTCCTTCTTCCCTACCAATTTTTTCCCTCCCACCCTCCTAAACTAGTTCTAGGTTCCTCTCACCATTAACAGTTTGAAGCTGCAGAGTTGGAGGTGTTGATCTTTATTGTTCACAAACCGAGCTTTCAAAACTCGCTGGAAAGAAGGCGGTCTTCGCTTGTGCAAATTCGAGAACCTCCCATGTAAGTGCAGTCGGAAGCAAAATTCAGAACTTTTGCAGATTTATTAAGGCGGCAGTGGCTCGAATGTTTGGCGCACCAGCTCTAACGGCTGGAAAATCTCTATTCCAGCCGTCAGAGCTGTTTTATATGTGCTTGGGACAGTTCTTTATGAAGAATTTTTCAAAAATCTGGAGCTATTTTACAGTTTTTCAGAAATCTCTCCTCCCCCCAGCTTCAGCTCCCGCAAAATAGCTTTCTCTCTCACAGGTTTTGGAAATCTAATGGTTTCTTCAGTTGAAACATGCTAAGAGGTCGGACGGCCTTCCTCCGGCGATTCCGAGCCCCGGACGGCCTTCCTCCGGAGATTCCGAGCCCCCGACGTCCTTCCTCTGGCGATTCCAAGCGCACTTCTGCACAAAACATCCAAACACTCTGCAGCTTTTCAAAACTGCTCCCCAGAGATCTATTTTAAAATAGCCCTATCCGGACAGCAGTTTTTCAATCCGTCAGAGCTGTCCCAAACAGAGCCCTTATCTCTAGCATTAGTAGAAAGCAGAATAAGCATTCAGATGTCCTCCGAAAAAATAGGTGATAATATAAAAAAAATTGTAAGTCATAATTATGTTATAAAGAGCAAATTCTTGCTTAACATTGAACTTACTGAAACACCACTTGTTGGGATCGCGCAAGGCTCCGGTAGACCGGACTAAATTGGACCGTTTTAGTCCGGGAACGGTCGAGCGCGCCAACAGTCGCAGAAAAAGAGAAAGCTGACAAGGCAATTTTTTTAACGTCGAAAACCCTTCAATCGGATGAAAAATCATGTGGTCGAGACTGTGTTGGTCAAACCTCCACTATATGTTGGGTGTTGTACAAAACTTCTTTGAAGAACTCGAGGGCGAAAGACAACCTCTCGTAACAATTTGAGGGAGAGAGAGAGAGATTTCCGTTCGGAGGGTGGCAGATCATCTCTCACGGAGCTAATTCTTTCTTTGTGGGTTGCGGGAAGCGATGCGCTCGTTGTATTATGGGGTCCTCTGATCGTTCTTGGAGGCGGGAACAACTTGTTGCACTCGTTCTGATGTTTGGGGCTTGAAGCTCGGGAAGCGATCAGTGTGTCCTATCCTCTGTGGTTTGTCTCCTATTGTGTAACACCCTCATCCGCCGACGTAGAATATAATAAAAGGTCCGGTCGGGGCCCCACGCCATATTCTACGGACAATCAGCGGAGTTACATGTGAATATCAAAACTACCAAACGAATCCTAACTCAGACCATTCTAGCGGAAGCTTCATGGGTTATTAGAACTCAAATAACAAGGAATGTCCACTAAAATACCACATAGGACTGTTATACAAAATACACCAAAAAGTGCGTCTCTAAGGTCTTACTATTGTTCTTCATAAAAGGTGGTTTACAAACATCGGCTCGCAGACCGGCCATACATGAAACCAATAAAACCTCTTCGCTTGGCATTCGAGGATCGGCAAAGCATCAAAGGGACTACAACCCACTATTTCCCGCTCGGCTCTCCAGCACCTACATATGAACATTCCACCATAAAGGTGGCAAACAAGGCAATGGTCGGCTTTAGCTGATCAATTTATAACGACTCTACCTCATTCTTGGGGCAGCGGTATTCCTTCCCTGCAGGCATAACGTTCAAATACATATACATCATACGAAGGCGCAACTTAAGCACCATTCCATATATCACGAAGGTACAATTTAAAAACCATTCAATATATATCATAAATGCTTGCAGCACCTGTCAAACGTTCTGTGCACTCAGGGCACCTTATCGGTGTACTGGAAATACCCAGCCCCGCCACCGTCCAAAAATCCGAGACTGACGGTAAACTATGAGCATTATTAGTCAGGAACCAAGCCAAGACTCTCCCCTACTACCAACGATAATTGCCACGTGAAAGTCTTTAGTGTCAACTAATTCCACCTATGGGGGGGAATATGTGAATTGCAGTCTTTTGCGGAATTTAAATAACCTGCACAATTAAACAAACACAACACAGAAAAGCACACAAGCAATTATAGTGGTTCCCCGATTTGGGTACGTCCACTCTCCCCCTTCGACTTATCTCCCACCATGGGACGACTCGGTCACTTCACCAAACGGATTGAAATCCAATCCTCACACTACGGAAGGAACCCTTTCAACCGAAGGAGTCACTACTCCTCCACCACGGGTTGCACCCAACCCTTACAACTAGGAATCAAAATTCCTTTACAACAAAACAAAAATTGAATGTACAAGAAATACAAACAAACTTGTGGAGATCCCGATGTCCTTCTTCGTTCATTGAAGCTATCTTGAAAGAGACGAAGAATCCACGACCGGTGTTCTCTCTTGGAGAGGATCTTCACAAGATCGGCGGCGGCAAGTGAATACGGCGGCGATATTGTGTAGATCCAAACTTCTTGACGAAGCAAGCAAGGTCTACCAACGATCTCAATCGGATCGGTCGTCTCAATCGATTTGGAATGAAGAACTAACCTCGTTCAACAAATCGAGAAACAAGAGATCTCGAGAGAGAAGCGTGAGACGTTAGGCTTGCCTCGGTTCTGTCGCCCGAAGATCAAAGATGATCTGAGATCTGCGGCGGCGACAACTTTGCGAGCGGCGACGGCGAGCGGTGGAGTTCCGCGATCGGCTAGGTCACGCACGACTGCTTTTTATTTTCCGTGAATCGCTACCTTGTAAGTTCAAAATACGCGAGTATATATACAGTAGAACAACCCTAAATGACCGTTGTGGGGCCCACAAGAAGAAGCCCTAGTTCCTGTCAAAACAGCGCACAGCTTCTTGATTCGGTCCAGCGAACAGAGCAAATTTGCCTAAGGCAAATTCGGCGAGAAACATTGGTGATTCTCGACGAAGTCGGCGGGAATCACTTGTGATTCCCGTCGAATTTGCCTTGGCAGGATTCTAGTTGAAACTCTTGTCATCCGGAGGGAATCGGCGAGAAAGCAAGGTCATTCTCAACGAATCGGCGGGAATGCAACGCCATTCTCGACGAATCGGCGAGAATCAGTTAGTGATTCCCGTCGATTCTGCTTAGCAGAATTCTTGAAGGAGGACAGTCAGCCAGATGAAATCGGCAGGAGTCACTAGTGATTCACGTCGAATCGGCGAGAATCACTTAGGGTCCGTTCGTTTGCACGGAATTGGAATTCGATATTGGAATTGAGTATTGATGAATATTGTGGAATTAAATATTGGTGACGAATTCTAATTCCAATGTTCGTCTAATAAAAAATATTGGTGAATATTATGAAATCGGAATTCGATTTTTTTGCCCTGGGGCGATATTTGCCCGGACGCGATTTTTTTGTCCGGACAAGATTTTTTCACCTAGTCGTGATTTTTTCTCACGGGTGGGATTTTTCACATGGCCGCGATTTTTTTTTTCGCTCGGGCGCGATTATGTCGCCCAGGCACATTTTTGTCGCCTGTGCGTGATTTTTTCGGCTGGCGGCAAAAAAACGCGCCCGAGCAAAAATCGCGCCCGGGCGAAAAAAAATCTGCCCGGGCGAAAAAATCTCGCTCGCGCCCGGGCGAAAAAATCTCGCTCGCTCCCGAGAAAAAAAATCACACACGGGCAATAAAAGCGCGCCCAGGAGAAAAAATCGCGCCCGGGCGAAAAAATCGCATCAGGCGAAAAAATAGCGCCCGGGGTGAAAAAAATCGCGCTGGGGTGAAAAATCGCGCTCGTGCGCAAAAAATGCCCCGAGCGAAAAAATCGCGCCTGGGCGAAAAAACGAGCGAAAAAAACGCGCACGGGCAAAAAAAACGCGCCCGGGCGAAAAAAACGCGCTCGGGTGAAAAAATCATGCCCGGCGAAAAAAAATTCGCGCCCGGGAGAAAAAAATCGCGCCCGGGCGAAAAAAACGCGCCCTGGCGAAAAAATCGATCCCGGGCTAAAAAATCGCGCCCGGACTAAAAAATCATGCCCGGGCTCAAAAATAGGGCCCAGGCGAAAAAAATGCCCCCGGAGAAAAAAAACGCCTCAGACATTTTTTCGCCCGGGGTGCTTTCTTCGTCCGGGCGCGATTTTTTTCGCGCCCGGGCGAAAAAATTTCGCTCGGGCAAAAAAATCACGCGCGAAGGAAAAAAACGCGCCCGGGCGAAACAAACGCGCCCGGGCGAAAAAAATGCGCCCGGGCGAAACAAACGCGCCCGGGCAAAAAAAATCGCGCTCGGGCGAAAAAAATGCGCCCGGGCGAAAAAAATGCGCCCGGGCGAAAAAATCGCGACCGGGCGAAAAAATCGCGCCCGGGCGAAAAAAATCGCGCCCCGGCGAAAAATTCGCGCACCGGCGAAAAATTCGCTCTCCGGCGAAAAATTCGCGCCCGGGCGAAAAAACGCAGCCGGGCGAAAAAAAACGCGCCCGGGCAAAAAAAAATCGCGCCCGAGAAAATAAATTCGCGTCCGGGCTTAAAAATGTGTCTCGATCGGAATTGTCCAATTCTTATATATATTGGAAGGAATTTTCTTTAGTTCAAAATGAATTCTTTGGAATTCATTAAAATTTAAATTTCAATGTCAAGCGTGCAGACGAACGATGGAATTGGAATTAGACCTTCAATTCCAATTCTAGGGGCTCAATTCCGTGCAAACGAACGGACCCTTAGTGATTCCCGTCGAATTTGACTTAGACGATTTTCCTCTTCCTTCCCATGAACTTGGTCTTGACCCATCTTTACTCCTCTTCTTCTCTTGATCTATCTCAGCCCTGTACTTGAGAATAAGTACACTCCAATAGAGAGAGCACACGTGAGCCAACACACTGATCACTCAACGAGGGATTACGTTGCGCAGACCCGTGTATATTGACCCACTGCACCCTGACATTGGTGTGTACTTAGCATGAAAGAGCTGCAAGCACAACTTAACAGAAGATTGTCAAATACATTGTGAATTCATCTTAGCTTGTACAGGGGCTTCTTCAAATCAGGTACATTGTGGATACAATACCCAACAATCTCCCCCTATTTGAAGAAGTCAAAATCTTACTAGCTAAGATGAATTACACCAACCAGAAGAAAATACATAACAAAATATGCAAGACAAGACACAGAATAATAAAATTTCACGCATTCAGAACAACAGATGAATCAGCATGTGATCATATATATATATATGTCCAAAGATTGTTCATTTAAATACAAGAAAAGATATACACGCATATAGAGAATAAAAATAAGTCTAAATTCCAATTCTATCTCTCCTTTGCCTGAGCATCTCTTAATTGTTCAGCCATATACTTCTTGCTTTGCCTCTCAAAGAATTCCTTCGGCTTCGGGTAATACCGGGGTGGAGGAGCTTTATGTTCCACAGTGTTAGACCTGAAGAATATGTTTCTTTTAGCCTCATACACTTTGTGCAGCTCCCACTCATACTGACTATATACTTCATTTCTATTCAGCTCTCCCCGCTGTTGTAGCGTGAAAGTATCCAGTATGATGCTCCTCGATGTAGGACTTCATCGTTCATTCTTCACTTCACTTTCCTTCAATCTTACTTTCCTCTCAGCCGGAGTCTCTTTGGAAGTTCCTTCTTGAATTTTTCGTTTCCCTTTTGCAATGGCCTCTTGATCAAACATGGCCATGTGAGCAGCTCTGGCAGTGGCCCTAACAGCCTTTCTGGCATCAGCTTCACTCAGGGGAACCTCCTCAGCACTTGCAACCTCAGCAGCAGCAACAGTAGCAACCTCATCAGTAGGAGGAACCGGAATTTGTATATCAGATGCTTGCTGAACTAGCCAGTGACAGCTTTCAAAAACATACTTATTTGACTGCATGAAGTTGTCGACCATGATTTGTTCTAGCATTGCCATCTTAGCTGTATATTCATTCTCCCCCTTTTTGGCTTCTAGGGCAATGGAGTTTACATAGGTATGCAGTGACTCATCTATATGCTTAACAGTCTTAGTGAACTCGTTTAGCAGGGATGTCTGATTTGCGTTGAGTGTCACCATGTTGCCATCGAACAATTTGATGTTGTTGGCCACAACATGTGCATTTTGGTTTACTACTGCCAGATCAGCTGTATTTTTCTTAAGCCCTTGCATTAGAAGATTTACGGCAGTGCCGGACTCTGCATACTTAGCTTCGAACTTTTGTTCCATCATATCCAGCTTATGATTTATCTCCATAACATTTTTAAGCATCAGATCCTCAGATTGCTTAATTCGTTTCAGCACTTTGTTGTGAGATCGTTCAAAAGAGGCCTTCAGTTCATCCACTATACCTTGAATGATATTTACGGTGTGATTCTCCAGGCTAGGTCCTAGCGGATGAACCTGATGAATGGCCTGGTCATGCTCAGGGGGGATAGGACTATGGGAGTCAGGATTTTCATCTGCAAATATACTGGTGGAGCTAGATAGATTCACAGTCTCTTGAGAGGGGATAGGGGCAGCCTCTGGTGTTTTTCCATATGTACTTATCATCCCCTGCCGGGAGGTCTCCCCCTCCATTGTTGCGCCAAATTCATCAGGAACTTTTTAATGGAACTTGTTCCTCAGAGGGGAGGTCAACATCAATTTCCCTCATGGTCGTTTCATTTCCAACTTGCTCATTGTTCACATCATCAGCGGCCGCATTCTCCACATCATCCTCATCAGCAACATCATCCTCCATGTCATCCTCCACTTCCTCCTCATCAGCCTGATCGGTAGAGAGGGTATCCACAGCATCCTTCGCGATCAGGTTAATATTAGCAACTGCGTCTGCTTGACCTGAAACTAAGACATCCATCCTGAGGGCATCAGAATGAATGGTGAAAGACTCCCCCTCAGTTCCTGCATGCAGCAGATCGGGAACTTCACTGGGTTAATCCAAAGGATTTCTGAGCTCTAGAGCTCTGTCTTCTTCATCACCATGTGCTTCAGCTACACCTCCTAGGCCAATTCTCCTCTCCCATCTATCAAAAACGCTGGAGTCCATCTTCTTTAAGTAGTGAAGAGGAACTCCCTTACTCATATCAAACCTGTCTCCGTCCATCTGATTGAGGTACAGGCTGATGATTCTCCCAAAGTTGGGAGTTCGTAGGGTATCTTTAATCTTTTCAAACAACATGGCCCCCCAATTGTATCTTTTTCTACACACCACAACCATCAGGATTTTGAACATATCCCCTGAAATATGATCATGGGAGTCCGATTTGCAGATCAGGACCTTCCCAATGATATCAGAGAGGAGCTTTCCTTCCTCATTCATGTCCTTGCGTTTGATGGCCTTTGTCCCTCGTGCTAATCCACAGAACAGTAGTGTCCGTGCACGATCATTCTCATCCAGGTGGTCCTCTTGTTCAAAACTGTTGAGTTGCAGATGACGTGACAATTTTGCTGCAGACATCTTGATCCTTAGTCCAGCAATCTTACTCTTTATCAAGGTGTCCTCGTGACGTAGCTTGGCGGTTGCATAGAATTCGAGAACTTCTTTATCTAGAATTTTGTACGGGTGCTCAATGATAAAGGAGAGCCCTGCTTGCTCAAGCATCAAGATTATGTTCCTGAATTCATCAGAGGCATGGGCGAAGCCAGTCCTAACCAACTCACTCCCAGTGAGGAGCCCGACTATGGTTCGAGGAGCCATTGTAAACCTAAATAAGTGACATCCAAGGGACTTAACTCTATGCCAATCTCTAGATTAGGAACTAGACAAGTTACAAACAAGCGTGAGATTCAAGGAGGAACGGTCGTTACCCTTGCGCAGAGCGGAGAGAGTCCCTAGTCGGCTTGCGTCGGGACTTCTGGCGACGGGAGTGGGAGACGACGAGAGAGGGAATGCAGAATCGGCAGGAACTTTGTGTCAAGTAGATGCCGGAGAAGGGAGCACCGATCCGACGGAGAGAGGACAGCGACGGACTACAATCGACGGAGCTGGAGTCGTCGGGAGGCAAGGGGAAGTCGATGGGAACACCGAGCGACTGAAGCACAGGAGGAGTTTCCGCACGACCGACGAGATTCGACGAGGTTTCCGCAGAGTCGACGAGATTTTCGCAGCGTCTAGAATGCAAAGGGTCGGGATTTCCGTAGTTTACGCTATTTATCTCCTCCGAAAGCTGGGGTAGCTGATATTTCCGTTGTGAATAGCCGGTTTCTGCTGACCATTTCGAATTTCAAACCTTTCGAAACTTTGCCCTTTTTATTTTGAAACTTTGAGTTGTCGATTTGAATGTTGAAACTTTGCCCTTTTTATTTACTGGTCAGAATAGCTAAGTCGAGTCGAAGGGATGTTAACCCTAGAAATAAGCACTGGGTATTTCTTGGTGAGTCAAAAATGTACAGTTTTCGTTACAACTACTAGCACACGTCCCTTGAGTTTCATCGGACCGATTGACACCCATTGTCACACATTATCGATGATATATAAACCATTCATCAGATTCCAAGCTAATAATTATACAGTTATTAGCTCTCGTGTCCTACCATCAGGTGGGTATATATATCTATGTATATTTATTTTAGAGAGAGAATCTACATATTTGTTTGGATATATATATAAACATATATGTAATGCGATTCAATTTTCGAAACTGAATGCGCATACCTGGGATCATTAAGTTGATCATTCAGATCCTCTATTTGAAGTACAACATGTATCCAGTTGAAGTAGGCCATTGTAGTTAGCATTATTTCTTATCTCATATACTTGTTCCATACCGTTCCTGGAACATCTCTTGTCTAGGTCCCATCATGTTCACGGGAACCTAGACTATCCTGCAAAAACGAATTACCTTACCTTAGGAACCCAATATGCATTGGGTCCTAGGTTCCTGTCAGCATAAAATACTGAATGCCTTCCTACAGGATTTCTGTTAGGAAGGCTATCTCTAGCCAAAGGAAGTGGAAATACCCTTGCCCTTGGCACAGAAGGATTGTGCCAATAATCTATGGCAAAGTGACCCACTTTGCCACATCACCAACACTCATGAATGTTGTATCTCCTTTTCTGACCAGATCTACTGACTGAGTTAGTCATGATCTTAGGTCTGACAGGGGCAGAGCAGGTTCTGCTCACAGATTTTCCCTTCCCACTGAGACACGAGGGAGGGTGGATGGAGAACATGTGGTGAGTGTCATGAGGCCTGGGAGGTGGTGCCTTCTTTTCAACCAGCACACATCCGGGGGCCCCATGGGTACTTGCTACATGTTTCCCAACCCCCTTTCCCTGTGTCCTAGGGTGGTGAGAGTTACTGTGAGAGCTGGTTCTTGCACTTTCATGACGAGTTGGGACTGAGGCCGTGAATACAAAAGGTTCATGATGAGCCTTGTGTATTCTCTCATGGGTAGCTATAATAGCTCTTGCACTGTGGGTATTTCTACATGAGGGCTGATTACTCTTGCAGTGACCATAGTTGTTCTTATGGTCATACCTGAAAGCATAATGTGTGCCCTTCCTGCCCGGTGTGTGTGTGTGGGGGGGGGGGGGTCTGAACACAGTTTCCCCATTTCTCCACGAATTTATGATTCGCGAGATCCACCCGGCTTCTCCCTTTCTCTTAATAGCATCTATCTTGGAAAAGTTAGATATTATCCTCTTCTCGGTCTCTAGAGAAAACTCTAGATCCGAGATCTTTGAGTCCTTCACCTTGATGGATTCCAATTGGAGATCCATCATGGTCCTCAACTGAGCAATTTCCATAGCTTGTTTCTCCACAAGCAAGTTGCTCTTCTGAAGGGCACTACGAAGGGAATCAAGAGTTTCAATCTTTTGATTGGAAATGTCTATTTCCCTAGCATCAAAAGAGGGACAAACCTCTGAACTTCTCCTGTCTTCAGGATATACAAGAGGAAGATACTTGATCCTGATCGTGTTGATCAGGGTTGGAGTTGTTGTCAGCTGAGACTGAGGTTTCAGCTTCATCACAACAGCATTCCTCAATCTCTTCTTCAGTCTCTAATAGAGATACCAGAGCCCTGATATTGAGAAGTTGTTCTTGACATTCATCATTAGAGACGAGGACCCCCACATAAGCCTCATCCTCTTGCTGGCATTCAGTCCCGACAGCCTTTTTTCCTTCCATGAGGTCAGAGATTGTTTCCCACATGGACTTTGCAGTCTTGCACTTGTCCAATCTTGTAAGAGAAGACTCTGACCAAATATCAGAGATGATCTGTCGCACCAGCTTGTCCAAGTTTAATAGTGAAAGCTCGATTTCAGACATCTCTGCGGTACTCTTAGGGATTTGGTGATCTTCTCCAGAGTCAGAAGCCTTCATGGGAATGAAGGGAACCTCTTCCATAATGAATAATGCACGGGGGTCAATCGCTTCCAGATGAAACTGAACCCTCATTTTCCAGATGGGATAATAATCTTTTGTGCATGCAGGCAGTCTCAGGGGAGAGACATCAGTGTACAACTCCATGCTTGAGTCTTGTTTTCTTCTTGACACTAGACGCGGGATCTTACTCAAGGTGTTAACCTTATTGACGAGTAACCTCCCTCTGATACCACTTGAAAGTATTTAGTGTCAACTAATTCCACCTAGGGGGGGAATAGGTGAATTGCAGTCTTTTACGGAATTTAAATAACCTACACAATTAAACAAACACAGCACAGAAAAGCACACAAGCAATTATAGTGGTTCCCCGATTTGGATACGTCCACTCTCCCCCTTCGCCCTATCTCCCACCAAGGGACGACTCAGTCACTTCACCAAACGGATTGAAATCCAATCCTCACACTACGGAAGGAACCCTTCCAACCGAAGGAGTCACTACTCCTCCACCACGGGTTGCACCCAACCCTTACAACTAGAAATCAAAATTCCTTTACAACAAAACAAAAATTGAATGTACAAGAAATACAAACAAACTTGTGGAGATCCCGATATCATTCTTCGTTCGTTGAAGATATCTTGAAAGAGACGAAGAATCCACGACCGGTGTTCTCTCTTGGAGAGGATCTTGACAAGATCAGCGGTGGCAAGTGAATGCGGCGGCGATGCTTTATAGATTCAAACTTCTTGACGAAGCAAACAAGGTCTACCAACGATCTCAATCGGATCGGTCGTCTCAATCGATTTGGAATGAAGAACTAACCTCGATCAACAAATCGAGAAACAAGAGATCTCGAGAGAGAAGCGTGAGACGCTAGACTTGCCTCAGTTCTGTTGCCGAAAGATCAAAGATGATCTGAGATCTGTGGCGGAGACAACTTTGCGAGCGGCGACGGCGAGCGGTGGAGTTCCGCGATCGGCTAGGTCACACACAGCTACTTTTTATTTTCCGTGAATCGCTACCTTGTAAGTTCAAAATACGCGAGTATATATACAGTAGAACAACCCTAAATGACCGTTGTGGGGCCCACAAGAAGAAGCCCTAGTTCCGGTCAAAACAGCGCACAGCTTCTTGATTCGGTCCAGCGAACAGAGCAAATTTGCCTAAGGCAAATTCGGCGAGAAACATTGGTGATTCTCGACGAAGTCGGCGTGAATCACTTGTGATTTCCATCGAATTTGCCTTGGCAGGATTCCAGTTGAAACTCTTGTCACCCGGAGGGAATCGGCGAGAAAGCAAGGTCATTCTCGACGAATCGGCGGGAATGCAACGTCATTCTCGACGAATCGGCGAGAATCAGTTAGTGATTCCCGTCGATTCTGCCTTAGCAGAATTCTTGAAGGAGGACAGTCAGCAAGATGAAATTGGCGGGAGTCACTAACTGATTCTCGACGATTCGGCGAGAATCACTAGTGATTCCCGTCGAATCGGCGAGAATCACTTAGTGATTCCCGTCGAATTTGACTTAGATGATTTTTCTCTTCCTTCTCATGAACTTGGTCTTGACCCATCTTTGCTCCTCTTCTGCTCTTGATCTATCTCAGCCCTGTACTTGAGAATAAGTACACTCTAATAGAGAGAGCACACGTGAGCCAACATATTGATCTACTCAACGAGGGATTACGTTGCGCAGACCCGTGTATATTGACCCACTGCACCCTGACATTGGTGTGTACTTAGCATGGAATAGCTGCAAGCACAACTTAACAGAAGATTGTCAAATACATTGTGAATTCATCTTAGCTTGTACAGGGGCTTCTTCAAATCAGGTATATTGTGGATACAATACCCAACACCACGTACTTTAGGTCTATTAACCGTATAACATAGGTCGGGTATGGTTCAGCCTTTTCTCGTTGCTCAAATCGTCATATCATAGCCAAAAGCCGAGCATTCTTGGCTAAATGACCAGACGTGGGTCACATCACCTTTCTCGTGAATTAAACATAAACAATGTTACATTCAATAGATAGCTCTCACAGCCATCAAAGCTGAGCACCAAGCTCACAACTAACATACTAGCCACACGGTCTCCGAGAGACAGGCTTCGTAATCAAAATGCTATTTGGGAGCTATCTCCAGCGATATCTACTATTGTCTGGCGTTAACCACAGAACTTCTTTTTCTGTCCCCAGACTCAGCCACAACTGGAACATCTGTCCGAAAAAACCTATAGTTTCCTACAGTGCCAGAAACTGGACTTTCACAACACATGGCTCACCAAGAGCTATTGCCAGCGATATCCACTATCGCTCGGCGATATACAACAGTTATCAAAACCGTGGTATTCACTGGGTATTTTCCTGGAGCGTATCCCTAGTACTTCCTGCTACACAAGTTCGCAGGCGCAGCCCCTCGAACTCTGTAAACTATACGGTTATACTCGGAGTCTTCTTTGGCATGCAAATCAAAACATAACCAATCCATACCAACCTGTCTACATGAACTTCACGCAGCATGACTATTCCGTACTACGATTTCTGGATTCTATATGCAAGACTACCTGGGCATATCACGTATCAACCCATCAGAATTCCCTTCACTCTCCACATTTTTGGTGGGGGATTCCATGCGTACGCAAAAGTAGGAATTCATTTTCCAAGAAGGAAGATCGTTACCCTCGTTGATCGCTTAGGAGCCATAATTAAGACTTCTATCTGGATGGAAAGGATCGTCTCGCTTTCCTCTTCACGGGTCTTGCTTTAGCTCGTAAAACAGACTACGGGATCTCCTTTACAAAGCTTCCAAAGCTTAGCCTCCAGCCCCTCTCCTTCTTTTCTTCCAAGTACTTGATCAGAAGAATGTGAGAATAAGAGAAGGGAAAATGAGAAAACAATCTCATCCATAGCCTTTATCTAAAAGCTACCGTCGCGCGGTATCAAAGGCGGTAGCCGCTTAGCCCAATCAGCATCGCTCTGTCGCTCAAAACCACCTCCGCCTCACTAACACATGGCCAGCTACCGTCGACGTTACCTCACTACTGTCGGGCGATACCGTACAAAGACCTATTGTTCATTTAATCTGGCTATCGCCGCGTGATAGCTTACTACCGCCCTGCGGTAGGTTCTCAACGCTTCGTCGAATGCACCGAGTGCGTCGAGTGCGTCAAATATGCCAAGTGCGTCGAGTGGTATTGTCGTGCGATACCTTTCTACCGTTACATGGTACCTACCCAAAACGAAGTTGAATTAATTCATCTGGCTACCGTCGGCGTTAACACTACCGCCTGGCGGTAACTCCCAGAAATCAATGGCTTTCCTTTTTTCAGGAACTTTGGGGCATTACATATTGTGCTTAAGGAGTTTGGAGTGGCGGACTTGTCGTCGTCCGACGATCTTGCTGTTGAGTCGAGGATACTGGGAATGCTGAGTGTTCTGCGCGTCGAGCTGCGGTTGAGCGGTTTTTGGCGGGCTCTGAAGTTACTCTTGTAAACTACTAGCGGTGCGGGGCACACAAACTTTGGATGCTCTGGAGAGCTTGGTTTGCTGACAATGAGGTGACTCGGTGGTCTTGGCAGGGCACGCGGAGACACACTTGGACGGTCTTGTCAGTGTGGCGCGCAGAGGCAAGCTTGGATAGTCTTGCGGCGGAGGCGAGCTTGGGCGGTCATACAGGCGGAGCATACGGAATCGTTGTAACGCCCCCGATTTTTCGATGATTTTATTTGATTTGGTATCGTCATATTTATGACGTCATGGCGTTACTTTTAACGTCGAGTTGACGGCGCAACGCCGTTAAGGCATTTTCGCGTTCGTGCGGTCGAGTCGGTCAAATTCTTGTTGTAATTGGAAAATTTTGCATTTGGAAATTAAGTTAAGTAATTTTGGACTTGCTCGTCAAGTTTCGTCGCGATCCGAGCGATATTCGGGTCTCGGCAATTTTCCAAAGTTTTGTAGAATTTATGTTCGCCGTAAACATTGAAAATTTATGTCTCGGGAATGGCTTGTTGGATTTTGGTTTTGACTTCGCCGTTGTGTTTGTAGCGTCAGTGTTCGCATTCGGTGCAAGTTTCGTTTAATTCGGCGCACGTTTGGGCCTTCGTTTTGAACTCATGCTTCCTAATTCAAAATATATAAATATGATTATTTTAATATTAAAATACTATTCAAAATGTCATTTACTATTCATCTCTATAGTTTGATTTTGAATATTTTTGCAAAAAAAGAAATGTTCTGCAAATTTTTTCTCGAGTTCACCTGTGCACTTCTCGAGTAATGTCTTGGCTAGTTCTCGAGTTCACCTGCGCACTTCTCGAGTAATACCTTTGCTTCTTCTCGAGTAACTGTTTTAGTACTCGAGTAAAACTTTAGTACTCGAGTACTGATGTTTCCTTGTTCTCGAGTACTAAATTTTAGTACTCGAGTAGCCTTTTTTCTACTTCTCGAGTACCTGTAATCTTGTTCTCGAGTACTGTATATTCATCATGAGTAGTATGTTACAGTTTGCGTTAGAGCGTCTTTTTGAGGGTCAAAACGGTGTCGTATAAAAAATAGTTAACATGAAATTTGTTCGTCTCGACGAGATTTACAACTTTCATGTGGAGCACTTTTCGATTTGAAGTCATCATAAACCTCTATATTCGTTTTCCGCACACCCGCTCGTAGATAGTCCGTTTTTCCCTATTTAGACAAAATTTTTTATCTTTATTTCTAAAAACAATATACATTTTCTGGTTCACACCAAAGAACGAATCTGGACCGTCCGATCCCGCAACTTCCATTTTTGACCGTTGGATTCAATAAAGGAGGTCTGTCATTAACCAAATATCCAGGAAAGTTACTGTTCACAAGTGCAGAAATCCCGATACCCCCCCCCCCCCGCTTTCGCCTGCTGTTATTGCGGCTTCTCTGCCGCCGCCGGTCTGCCCGGCGCCCGCCGGCGGGTTCGCCGGCCTCCGGCGAACACGCCGGGGGTTGTCCGACGGCGAGCGGGCAGGCCGGGGGTTGTTCGCCGGAGGCCGGCAAACCCGCCGGTGGGCGCCGGGCAGTCCGGAGGCGGCAGAGAAGTCGCAATAGCAGCAGGCGGAAGTGGGGGGGGGGGGGGCTGTGTTGCACTTTTAATTCCCCCCGACGTGTTCGCCGGAGGGCGGCGATCCCGCCGGTGGGCGCCAGGCAGGCCGCCGGCGACAGGGAAGGGGGAGGATGAATGCGGAAGCAGGGGGAGGTGGGCTCGGTTGTGTTTTTTTTTATTTTTAATTAAATTTTTCCTTTTAAAATAATAAATTAAATTATTAAAAATTCTAATTTAATAAAAAAACTCATAAATACAACTAAATTTTAATAAAAAATTCTAATAATTTTAAATTTTAAAAAACTACTAGGGCGGGCGAAGTCCTCTACAAAGCCCGTCGGGGGGCGGGCGAAGCCCGCCGGCGGTGCAGGCGAAGCCCGCTTAAATGCCAAGCGAGCGAAGCCCGCAGTGACGCATCGAGAACGAGCGGAGCCCGTTCGAAGATGCTAGTAAATATATATATATATACATATATATATTCTGATACTTAAGATAATTAAGAAAAAAAAACTTCATCTTCTCCTGATTTTCTCCCGAACCAGAGCGGCGTGAGCGAGAGAGAGAAAGTTTTTTCGTGAATCTTCCCGTGGCCTCCGATGGTGCTCCAGTGCTCCAAATCTTCAACCGAATATAGATCCGGAAAGCTCTTGTCGAGAGCTACTCCATCGTGGTAAAACTTTCCCCATTCCTTGAGTTTTCTCGTTAGGGTTTTTCGGCCCTAACCTCTATTCCAGCCATTTTTGTTTAGATTTCAACTCCCCCCGTGTTATTTTGCCCCGATCTGCGACGTGGAGTGATTCAGAGGATTTTTTCCGGTAAAACCAAGGCAAGTGGTGGTTCTACTCCCCCTCTTCTCCTCATTCTCATGATCTGTTGCAACTTTTAATTTCATTTGATATTATCATAAATTTCTTGTTGATTATAGTGTAGCCTAAATCTTTTGTCTATATCCACTTATTTCATAATGTTCTTGTTTATTCTAACTCTAACCTTGTAAAGTGATATATGTTTTGATGATATGGTTTTATCTTGCTCATGTTAACCGTCCCTTAATGATTATGTCGGGTGCGTTAGAGTTTTATCTAGGATTGTAAATCGTTCCTAAAGGTTGATCAACCACTTCTTAATCTAGAAATGTCTCGCAGAATCCGACGTGCGAAGTCTCGAGATATATGTGGTTGTTTTTTTGTGGGTTTTCTTGATTGCGGGAGTTAGTGGACAAAACCACCTCCGCAATGTTTGTTTCTCTTATTAGTACCTTGTGGAAGTCTACCAAGTTTTTGGGTGTCTGCGGTGTATGGTGGAGAGTATGAGACTCCCCCGCAGTTAGACAGATATTATATTCGTGAGTGTGTGTCCAGTTGAGTGACCACCTCACCCGTGTTTTTTGGTATAGTCGACCACAGGTGCCTAATAAAGGTTATGTATTTCTTCCTTATGATTTATTCATGTTTGTCACCTTATAGCCTCGTGCGTCTGATGTATTCTTGTTGTACGTGACGATTCACGTAACTGTTCTTTTCCTGTTGATGCTTTGTTTTTGTACTTTACTTCAGTACTGTTGGTCTTGGGTTGGTACCCCTTTTGACCTTGGTTTATTTTGGCTTATCTTTCTGCCACTATTTGTACCTTCTTGCTGAGGTGTTCTGTCTTTAATTTGGAATGCCTCAGGTTTAGAGCAGTAGCTAGTAGTGGAGCTGGTCTTGGAGTTCTGAGCAGCAGTTTTGGCTGTGGTTTTCACCACGCCGTAGCGAGGTAGTTTGTCATTTTAGTTTGTTTTCTCAGTTCATACATACTTTTGTACTGTGGGTTCGTGCCAGATTATTGACGCCTACAGGGTTGTTGATTCTTTTGGGACACTTGCTAGCTGATATTGTTTTTCTTATGATTGATTTGGATTACTTGCTCTCTGAGATGTTTTATTGCTAGGATTGCATGTTAGATATTTTTAACTTATACAACCTTATAATGAGTATATCAGACATGTCATCTCTTTCAAAACTAAGTTACTACTTTTTGGTTAGCGTAAAGACTTTTTTTCCTATACTTATTATAAATTTAGAGTTTGCATAGCATAAGTTGTTCCTTGGAGATTTTTATACTCATGTATGGTGTTGAAGTCAACCTAAACAAGTATATTCTGCAGCATATAATTATATTTTTTATTCGTAGACTAGTTGATCTACTAAGCCGAGGGATACGACTAACTTCTCAACTTAAAACTGGATTTTTCTTAAATTAACCTAAAGATCTTTCTTATTACGTACTCTGATATATTATTTAATGCGGTGAAAATGCAGGTCGTGATAGTTGGTATCATAGGGAGGTTGCTTAACAATTGGTCCAGCAACCTTCCCTTGGTAGTGTTAGTTGTTTAATGTCATTTTATACACACATCGGTGTGTCATCAGTACGTCTTAGCCGAAGCATATATAAGACCCCCCTCCCAGAACGCAGAACACGACACGAGAGGGGTCTTATGCCCAGAACAGCCGTCTTGCGGTAGCACTAACACTCGGGTTAGCCTGTACTACAAGACGCCTATTCTGCCGGCCACAACAAATATCACACATTGCCAACCCAACCAAAATATAACACAGAAGTCAAATCCACACCAAGCATATAATCCATAAAATACATATGTTAAGAAGCGACAACAAGCTTCTAATATCAGAGTACGTAAATAGTTTTTTCCCAAAAAAGGTACAATATAAACCTCTCACACTCACATCAGTAACCGATGGTAGCGACGGTACCGTCCCCTCAGGCCCTGTCGTCCTGGCCTGGCTGTCCGGCTGCATAACCTGCTGCTCCACCTGCGGGGTTTTCTCCTAAAAAGGAAGACGTAACAACTGTTAGTCATAAAACCTAAGTGGCTTCACATCCGCTCCCCCAGCGACTCCTCGACATCGGGCGGATAAAGGAACAGGGTACAATATATATAAACATAGGTACAAGCAAGTGGTATATCACTATGTGTGTAAAGTAGTGTAATAAATGAGAAACAACTTATTCTAGCAATTCTATCATCTACAACAGCATGATAGTATAATATTATAACAGTAAGTAACTCAACTTATATGAATGCCCATACAAACATATAAGTTGAGGATCGTTTAGCAGTAAGTAACTCATCGTATAGGAGTGCCCATACAAACTTATATAATGAGGATCTTTGTGTATGCAATGAAGTGTAATGACATGTATGTAATGCAATGACTCACCCATGATCACGCACATGCAATCGCTATGTCGACACAGACTTGAAGTTCCCACTTTTTGAGCAGGTAGCTAACCTCTCAGGTGTCATCCGAGTCATGGCCAGACGGTGACAGTAGAGCGAACATCTCCACTACTAGGCTAGTCTCCACACTACTTGGCATAGGCCTTTGTACGCCTCAACGCTAAGAACACAACAGCGGAACTCACATGCATACTATGGCTCAGTGGGTGTCTCGGGTAGATGTGCACCGAGATCTTAGCCCCGAACTGGCCTAAGGTGTGATACGGAAGGAGCCTCAGAAATGAGCACGAGGACCAAGCCCAACCGTTCACTTGGCACGTAAGGAGCCTCAGGACGTGAACACCGAGGACCAAGCCCAACCGCTCAAGGTCTATCTGTCAACTCCCATCAGTGTGATGATTGTCGAGCCCGTAGACCTGTGTTGGGTATTGCATCCACAATGTACCTGATTTGAAGAAGCCCCTGTGTAAGCCAAGGTAAATAGACAATGTATTTGATGAAATATTTCTAGTTGTGCTTGCAGTTATTCCACGCTAAGTATACACCATTGTCAGGGTGCAGTGGGTCAATATACACGGGTCTGTGCAACATAATCCCTCGTTGAGCAGATCAGTGTGTTGGCCTACGTATACTCTCTCTATTGGGGTGTACTTAATTTCAAGTACAGGGCTATGATAAAGCAAGAGCAGACAAGGAGCAAGGATGGGCCAAAGACCAGCTCAAGGAAAGAAAGAGGAGAAATCACCCAAGTAAAAATCGACGAGAATCACTAAGTGATTCTCGCCGATTCGGCGAGAATCACTAGTGATTCTCGCCGAGTCGTCGAGAATCACTAGCTGATTCTCGCCGGTTGGAGCCGGCAGTTTCGACACCGCCAGAAATTTCTCTAAGGCAGAATCGTCGAGAATCACTAAGTGATTCTCGCCGATTCGTCGAGAATGACTTTGCATTCTCGACGAATCGGCAAGAATCAAGTGTGATTCCCGCCGATTCTCCCCGGCTTCTGTATCTGTGCAGTCAGATTTCGGCTAAGCAGAAGTCGGCGAGAATCATAAGTGATTCTCGCCGATTCGGCGAGAATCACCTACGATTCTCGCCGATTTTGACTTAGGCAGTTTCCTGGTGTTCTCTGGACCGGTTCAATCTATGTGAACTGTGTCGAACCGGGCTCAAGTCTTCTTACTGGTGGGACCCACAACGGTCATATACTTGACCTAATGTATATATATACTTCGTATGTATGAACAGCAAAGACAGAGATACGGAATTTCAAAAAGTACGAGCGGCCGACGACAAAACCCTAAACTCGCGATCTTGCTTCGCCGGTCATCTCCGCCGCTCGTACGGTTGTCGCCGCTGCTGATCTCAGGTTCTTCCAGATCTCCGGCGACTGAAGCTTAGGCTAGCATAGCGTCTCACGCGTCTAACAAGAGATCCCTTGTCTCTTGATTCGTTGATCGGGAAAATCTTTCCTCTTCCGAATCGATCGAGACGATCGATCCTAGTGTGACCGTTGGAAGATCTTGCTTCCTTTGCTACGAAGTTTGAATCAAGTTGGCACTGCTGCTGCTCTCCGTTGCCGCTGCTGATTCCGAGAACCTTGCCGCCGCCTCAAGCCGCCGCCGGTTTCGGGAAAGATTCACACCAAGTGAGATCTAAGGTTGTGCACTCTTCGTTGACTTCAAGAACACGTCGTCAAACGAAGAGAGTCACCTTCTCTCTAAACGTTGTTTGTATTTCTTACAAGCTAGTTTTTAATTTCCTTGTAACGGACCGATTGGTCCCTAGTTGTAAGGGTTGGGTGCAACCCGGATTGTGGGAGTGTTGACTCCTACGTGTGGAAGGGTTCCTTCCGTGAGTGCAAGGATTGGATTTCAATCCTGTTGGTGAAGTGATCGAGTCGTCCCGTGTTGGGAGATAGGTCGAAGGGGGAAAGTGGACGTACCCAAATCGGGGAACCACTATATATTGTCTGTGTTCCTTGTGTGCTTGGTTGTTTTGTTTTCTTATGCAGGTAAATCTTTAATTCCGCAATTACGCTGTAGAGACACCTAATCCCCCCCATAGGTGAAGATAGTTGACACTAGGTGGACTTTCAAGTGGTATCAGAGGGAGGTTACTCATCAAAAAGGTTCACACCTTGAGTAGAATCCTGCCACCCGTGTCAAGAAGCAGATAGATATCTTCCATGGAAGGACTCAAGCACTCCGGCAAAATCCCAGTATGCACCAGACTGAACTTTCCTATCTGGAAGGAAAGAATCAGATTCTACATGGAAGCAGTCGACCCCCGGCTCTTCATGATTGTGGAGGAGGGACCTTACATTCCCACTAAGGCCTCCACCATTGATCCTACCAAGAAAGTACCCAAGAAACTCTCTGAAATGGACAAGGACGAAATGGTGCTGTTCGGACTCGACAAGAAAGCTCAGAACATCCTGGTGAGCGCAGTTGACGACTCCATGATGCAGAACTTCAGCAACTGCAGGACAGCCAAGGATCTCTGGAGCTGTCTGATTGTCCTAATGGAGGGCACAGACGAAGTGAGGGACGATCGGAGATCCCTCCTCAATCAGAAATATGAGGCCTTCAGACAAGGGCCAAAGGAGGAGATCGGAGTCACCTTCGAAAATTTCCTCAAGATTGTCAATGCTCTCAAAGGATATGGAAGAGTGTTCACTGACGGTGAACTCAATGATAAGTTCCTTAGGTCCCTCACTAAGGAATGGGACACAAAGATATGCGCCATTCGCGAGTTTGGCAGACTTGCGGAAACCGACCCTCAGATCCTGTTCGGGAAACTCATGTCCTATGAGCTTCAGTTGAACACAAGGAAGGCTGAAGAGGAAGCAGAGAAAGCCGCGGCCAAGGAAAAGACGGTGGCCCTGAAAGCCATTCATTCCAGAAAGGGCAAGGGTGTTGTCTCTTCCCGTGCATGGAAGAAAGATGAAGAGGAAGACTCAGAGCCAAGCTCCTCCGACTCAGAATTGTCTGAGGAAGACTTATCCCTTATCACAAGGGAATTCAAGAAGTTCCTCAAACTGAGAAATCAGAGAAAGAGAAACGGGTCCTCTTCAAGGGATCAGAAGAAGAACTACTCTTCTGACAGGTATGTATCCAAACCGAACAAACACCGCTCTTCTGACATTATTTGCTTTGGTTGCAACAAGCCAGGACACGTCGTGGCCGACTGCCATCAAGGCAAAAGGGACAAGGGAAAGGGAGAGGAGCACAGGTCCTCGAGAGACAAGAAGAAGGAGAGGAGCTACATCGCAAAGAAGCCAAAGACGCTGAGTGAATCTGACACTTCAGATACCAGCGATGACGAGGAAGCCTACTTTGGGCTAATGGGTCACTGTGACTCGGAAGGAGACTGCCCCCCATTTACGGGGAAGGTAAAAGATCACACCCCTCTCTCTGACTCTGACTCTGACCCTGAGTCTCAGGATGATGACCCCGAGGATAGCTCTTCTGCCCGTGAAGCTGAGCTTCTCGATAAGTATGAGCTTCTGCTCAATACTTTCCTGGAATGTCGAAAGAGAATGAAGGCTGCGAAGAAGGAAGTAAAATCCCTTAAAAGTGAAAGTGTATCCCTGAGGGAAGAGATCACCAGTTTGATCTCTCTCCGACAGGAGTACTTGGAACTAACTTCAAAGCATTCGGAGTCTCTTAAGCTCCTTGATCTCAAGCAGGAGGAAGTCGACAAGTTGGAAGAACTACTTGCGGCAGAAAGGAAGATCGTCAAGAGCTTCTCTATGCCAAAAACTGTTCTTCCATTAGTTGATACCTTCTCTGCTCAGGCCAAAGGAGCTGGCTTGGGGCATGTAGGTGTATCCGGTTCCTCATCCAGGAGAAACAAGAACCAGAGAAAGAATAAGGCCGCCAAGAAGGCCTCTGCTGATGAAAAGGGAAAGGCTCCACTCAGTCCTGTTGAGTTCAGAAAGCCAAGCTTTCCCTGCAACCAACATGACTTTGAGTCAACCTTTGGTCATCATTTCCGGCCCTCGGTTGCAAAGCCTAAGAGCCGATACGATGGTTGGACCTTTTCCCGCAATTTCGGTGAGAGTGTCTTCAAGGCACCTTATGAGGAAATCCAATTGGGAAATTATGGTCAATTCTCTAGCGGCCATAATGGAAAGCAGGCACCAAACGCCAAGCCTGTTATACTGAAGGAACCGAAGGTGAAGAAATCATGTGACTGCAATCACCATGATGCCTTCACCTCCAGATCTAAGGCCCCAGCTGTACCCACCATTCCCAGGGTGAAGCAGGAGCTTAAGAAAAGGTACAACAGATTTGACTGTTGGTGCTGTGGCAAAATTGGTCACTTTGCCGTGAATTGTTGGTTTAATCCAAGATATAACAAGACTCCTTATGTTGGCAGTGCGAGGCCGACCACTCGTGGGGCTAACAAATCGAGGGGGAGTATGCTAACAAGAAATCTAGGACCCAAGTTCGATTGGGTTCCTAAGGCAAACTAATTCTGTTTTGCAGGGATGTCCAAAGGCCAACAAAACTCCTATTTGGTATTTAGACAGTGGATGCTCCCGTCATATGACTGGGACAAGAAGCCTGCTGCGGGAGTACACCCCAGTCGAGAATGGACCCAAAGTCATCTTTGGGGGATCTGATCGGGGAGTCACCAGAGGTTACGGTATGATTTCCAACGGTATACTCTCTATCTCTGACGTAGCTTATGTTGAAGGGTTAAATCATAACCTGATCAGCGTAAGCCAGTTATGTGATAAAGGGTATGACGTTAAGTTCTGCAAGGACAAATGCCTGATAATATCATGCGCCTCTTCGGAGACAGTATTAACAGGCATTAGGAGCAGAAATATTTTCTGTTTAGACTTTCTTAGTTTAGACTCTTCTACCCCTTTATGCCTAGTAGCAAAAGGCAGTGCATCTCTTTGCGAACAATGGCACAAGAGATTGGCACACATTAATTACAAGACAATTAATATGCTATTTTCAAAAGACTTAGTAAGGGATGCTCCCATTATTAAGTGCATTAAAGATAGTCCATGTCCTGCATGTCAAATGGGCAAGCAGACTCGAGCTACCTTTAAGAGCATCCCAGACAAAGATTCCTCCAGATGTCTTTATCTTCTGCACATGGACCTGTTTGGTCCTATGCAGGTTCATAGCTTAGGAGGGAAGTCGTATACGCTAGTGATTGTAGATGATCACTCTCGGTTTACGTGGGTGTTCTTCTTAAAACGCAAGTCGGATACGTTTGACATCTTCACTAATTTTGTCAAGCAGATACAGAACGAACTTAACTGCTCGGTGGTCAAAATCAGAAGTGACCACGGAACAGAGTTTGAGTCTGGGGCTATGACAGAGTTCTGTGAAGAACTTGGTATCTTTCATGAATTCTCCTCCCCTCGCACTCCTCAACAGAACGGAGTGGCGGAGAGGAGAAATAGAACACTCATTGAGGCAAGCACGACAATGTTGAATGATGCTTCTCTCCCAGAATACTTCTGGGCCGAGGCTGTCAATACGGCTTGTCATGTACAAAACCGGGCATTGATTAACAAAAGCCATCGTAAGACTCCCTATGAGCTACTGAAAGGCAAGAAACCAACCATGTCCTACCTGAGGATCTTTGGCTGCAAATGTTATGTACTGAATAATGGGAAGTACCCGCGTACTAAGTTCGGTGAAAAATGCTTCGAAGGCATATTTATGGGTTATAGTAGCCGCAGCCGGGCTTATAGAGTTTTCAACAAGAAAACCCTAGTGGTAGAGGAGTCAATCAATGTTATATTTGATGAAGGAAGTTTGCTTAATTGCAAGACTTCTAGTCTTCTTCCTGAAGATGTAGGTGACAGACTCGAAGGGTTGCAACTGGATGAGCACGTGAAAGATGCACCTCCAACATACGTCAAGGTATCCACTGCTACGCCGATCGGAGACGTTGAAAATCAAAATGGAGCAAATCCTTTAGAAGAAGGAGATGCCCAAGAAGTAGTCGAAGCTCCTGACGCCAGACTTCTACAGCTCAGACACGTGAGGGATCATCCTAGAGATCAGATCATCGGAGATCCTCGTGACGGGGTCAGAACTCGACGAGGTACTATTAAGGAGATTCTGCATCTTAGCTTCCTGTCACAGGTTGAGCCAAAGAAGTTCGACGAGGCAAACAAAGATGCTGCATGGATTTTGGCCATGCAAGATGAATTGCATCAGTTCGAAAGATGCAACGTTTGGACGCTTGTGCCCAGACCTCAAAAGCAGAATGTAATTGGCACCAAGTGGATCTTCAGGAACAAACTGGATGAACATGGTGTCATCATAAAGAACAAGGCCAGGCTAGTGGCTCAAGGTTACCGTCAGGAGGAGGGGATTGATTTTGACCAGACGTTTGCACCAGTTGCACGGCTCGAAGCTATCCGGCTATTCCTAGCTTATGCCTCCCACAAAGGATTCACAGTTTATCAGATGGACGTGAAATCAGCTTTCTTGAATGGAGATTTGAAAGAGGAAGTATACGTCGCTCAACCTCCAGGTTTTGTCAATCCTACTTATCCTAGTCATGTATATTTTCTTAATAAAGCACTATATGGCTTAAAACAAGCTCCTCGAGCTTGGTATGAGACATTGTCTAGTTTTCTTCTTGAGAACAAATTCTCTAGAGGAAAAATAGACAAGACATTGTTTCTCAGGGAAGTCAAAGGCAAGATTTTGCTGGTGCAAATCTATGTTGACGACATTATATTTGGCTCCACGGACAACAATCTTTGCAAAAAGTTTTCCAAACTTATGCAAGGAAAGTTTGAAATGAGCAGTATGGGGGAGCTGAAGTACTTCTTGGGACTTCAAGTGAAATAGTCTGAGGATGGAATCTTCATCTCTCAGACGAAGTTCACAAATGAACTCCTCAAGAAATTCGGAATGGAGAATGCAACCTCTATGAGGACTCCAATGGGATCCACTATGTCTCTGGATAAGGATGAGAAAGGTAAACCTTTCGATGAAACCAAATACAGAAGCATCATTGGATCCCTGCTCTACCTTACTGCCAGTAGACCAGATATCATGTTCTCCACATGTGTTTGTGCCAGATATCAGGTGAACACTAAGGAATCTCATTATGTCGCTGCAAAGCGAATTCTTAGATACCTTAAAGGTACTCCCAATCTTGGCTTGTGGTACCCGAGAAACAATGATGTCGAACTAATAGGTTTTTCAGATGCTGATTTTGCAGGGAGTAGGGATGACAGGAAAAGCACTTCCGGGACGTGCCAATTCCTCAGAAGAAGGCTTATCTCCTGGAACAGCAAGAAGCAAAATTGTGTCGCAACCTCCACAGTAGAGTCTGAGTACATCTCGGCAGGGAGCTGTTGCGCACAACTCCTATGGATAAGGAACCAGTTAGCAGACTATGATCTTCAGTTCAAGGAAGTACCCATGTACTGCGACTCCTCAAGTGCAATTGCCATCGCAAACAATCCAGTATCGCATAGCAGAACGAAGCATATTGAAGTGCGCTACCACTTCATTCGGGAGCACGTGGAGAACAAGGACATCTCTCTCTGCTATGTCCCCACGGACAAGCAGATTGCAGATATTTTCACAAAGCCCTTAGACGAGGCCAAGTTCAGTCTCTTCAAAACTGAATTGGGGATGCTCAACTATGAAGAATAAAGACTCCAGACGCTCCTGGCTCGTGCCTCTAGGGGGAGCATCTGCCAGCATTTCAAGTGACAACATAAGTGCACGAACTGAGGGGGAGCATGGTGTCCGGTGCACCAGACCCAAATTTGCAGAAGCCGAAAAGGGGGAGATTACCCTCTCGGCTAAGGCTAAGGTAGCTCAATGCTCTAGTTTGCTCTCAAGTAACGGTTAATGCTTATCCCTATCACCTCATTTTTAAGTTTCGGTTTTTCATTCCTATATGCTCTATTCACCTTACCTTGTAGGGTTTAGGCTTCTTCAAATAGGGGGAGATTGTTGGGTATTGCATCCACAATGTACCTGATTTGAAGAAGCCCCTGTGCAAGCCAAGGTAAATAGACAATGTATTTGATGAAATATTTCTAGTTGTGCTTGCAGTTATTCCACGCTAAGTATACACCATTGTCAGGGTGCAGTGGGTCAATATACACGGGTCTGTGCAACGTAATCCCTCGTTGAGCAGATCAGTGTGTTGGCCTACGTGTACTCTCTCTATTGGGGTGTACTTAATTTCAAGTACAGGGCTATGATAAAGCAAGAGCAGACAAGGAGCAAGGATGGGCCAAAGACCAGCTCAAGGAAAGAAAGAGGAGAAATCACCCAAGTAAAAATCGACGAGAATCACTAAGTGATTCTCGCCGATTCGGCGAGAATCACTAGTGATTCTCGCCGAGTCGTCGAGAATCACTAGCTGATTCTCGCCGGTTGGAGCCGGCAGTTTCGACACCGCTAGAAATTTCTCTAAGGCAGAATCATCGAGAATCACTAAGTGATTCTCGCCGATTCGTCGAGAATGACTTTGCATTCTCGACGAATCGGCAAGAATCAAGTGTGATTCCCGCCGATTCTCCCCGGCTTCTGTATCTGTGGAGTCAGATTTCGGCTAAGCAGAAGTCGGCGAGAATCGTAAGTGATTCTCGCCGATTCGGCGGAATCACCTACGATTCTCGCCGATTTTGACTTAGGCAGTTTCCTGGTGTTCTCTGGACCGGTTCAATCTATGTGAACTGTGTCGAACCGGGCTCAAGTCTTCTTACTGGTGGGACCCACAACGGTCATATACTTGACCTAATGTATATATATACTTCGTATGTATGAACAGTAAAGACAGAGATACGGAATTTCAAAAAGTACGAGCGGCCGACGACAAAACCCTAAACTCGCGATCTTGCTCCGCCGGTCATCTCTGCCGCTCGTACGGTTGTCGCCGCTGCTGATCTCAGGTTCTTCCAGATCTCCGGCGACTGAAGCTTAGGCTAGCATAGCGTCTCACGCGTCTAACAAGAGATCCCTTGTCTCTTGATTCGTTGATCGGGAAAATCTTTCCCCTTCCGAATCGATCGAGACGATCGATCCTAGTGTGACCGTTGGAAGATCTTGCTTCCTTTGCTACGAAGTTTGAATCAAGTTGGCACTGCTGCTGCTCTCCGTCGCCGCTGCTGATTCCGAGAACCTTGCCGCCGCCTCAAGCCGCCGCCGGTTTCGGGAAAGATTCACACCAAGTGAGATCTAAGGCTGTGCACTCTTCGTTGACTTCAAGAACACGTCGTCAAACGAAGAGGGTCACCTTCTCTCCAAACGTTGTTTGTATTTCTTACAAGCTAGTTTTTAATTTCCTTGTAACGGACCGATTGGTCCCTAGTTGTAAGGGTTGGGTGCAACCCGGATTGTGGGAGTGTTGACTCCTACGTGTGGAAGGGTTCCTTCCGTGAGTGCAAGGATTGGATTTCAATCCTGTTGATGAAGTGACCGAGTCGTCCCGTGTTGGGAGATAGGTCGAAGGGGGAAAGTGGACGTACCCAAATCGGGGAACCACTATATATTGTCTGTGTTCCTTGTGTGCTTGGTTGTTTTATTTTCTTATGCAGGTAAATCTTTAATTCCGCAATTACGATGCAGAGACACCTAATCCCCCCATAGGTGAAGATAGTTGACACTAGGTGGACTTTCAACCTGCCACACTATCCTTAAACCGAGATTATGACACTGCGTGTTGACTTACACCGCATGCAATACAACCACTTCGTGGTATGGAAGGAGCCTCGGAAACGAGCATGAGGACCAAGCCCAACCGGCCACTTGGCACGGAAGGAGCTTCGGGACATGAACACCGAGGACCAAGCCCAACCGTCCATTTATGATTCTTCCCAATGTTACCAACCAGTGCGATCAGATATCCGCACTTACTCCCTTCACAATCCGGTACCCAAGGCACCATAAGGGTTTACCACAAACACAGGTGACGAACCACCTCATACAACTCCTTCACCAAAATCAATCATTTGTGTACACATGAGTTAACCATTTATCTAACACATCACATATTCATAACCAACACCAAATCAATTACCAAAACTCTAGTGAATCTTGTTATAATTACCCTTTGTTCACTAACCCCCACCAAGTCGTTTCGTTCAACCACATACCATTTCACCATTTGTTTACGTGGGATCTATCCAATAATTTCATCATGCGTTGAATTATCACATTTAAGCATATTATCATTCGCCTACAACTTAACGTTGGATTTTTACAAAATCTCTTCCGAGTCCAAACCCAACTTTACACTTACCCTGGAATTTCAGGTGCAGAACACCTGCGGGATAACAACATAAACCGGAGATTACCGTGGCTATAGGAATCCGGTGAGTGCGTGTAACCCCTCGATGGAAAGGTCTTTTTATGGGCTACAACTTTCATATTCAGTCTGCAACCCAGATCAGAGTGTATCATACATGAAATTGGCTCCAAAGCCTGCTGCGTACAGAATATAATTTCTGCACGCTTAGTCTGACAGCCCTCTACTTCGATCAGACATTCCCGTGGCTACTGACATCACCTGAAGGTGTGTAACCACTCGTCAGAAAGGTAGTTCTAAGGGATACAACTCTCGTGTTTAGTCGGATGCCCAGATCTGGCCATATCTTGCCTTAAAATAGTCAAGAAGGTCGCTGCGTGCAGAACACAGATTTCTGCACGCATCTTGAGGCGAAATGAACGACATCGGTTCATCTTCCTCCTCAAGCCGATCCTCCCAAATCACAACCAGAAGTTCCTCCACCCTTATTCACCCTCTTAAGGCCATTCCTCTTCACAAAACCACCCCCATCATCACTTTGAAGGATGGGAAGGTTGAAGATGACTAAACCTTAGAACACAAGTTCTAGCATGGCCCTCCTAGAAATCTTCATCTCACACATCAAGACTCTTTTGAGTCGATATCTCGCCGAAGTATAACTACAGATCTAACACCAAGGGAGAGGGGAGGAAGCTCACCTCATTTCCAGTGGTTCCACCATTTCCGGCCATGGATCTTGTCATTCTTCTTGTCGATATCCCTTTTCCTTGGCGGTGGTGGCGATTCCTCTCGGAGTTTGGTTGTCTCTAGCAGTTCTTCCCTCCTCCAGAAGTTTCTCCAGAAGATATGGCTTGGAAGAGAATGAAAACAGTTAGGGTTTCATTTTGCCCTTTTTATTCAGAGGTGACACGGGTAGGGACACACCCGTGTCCTTACCCGTGTCCTGCTCGGGCGAAATGATGGAGACGACGGCCCTCAACAGGTTGAAGATGAGGACGGTGCGCTTACGGAAGATATTTCTCCGTCTCCAAGTAGTGACGTGCGACGCCGTGAAGACTATGTGGCGCGTCGCCCAAATATCCGCCCGCAGCGCAAGCCTATATTTAAATAATTAATAATAATTATTACTAAAATTATTATTAATTATTTATGCATTTTTGTTCTATTTTATTTATGCATTTTATTTAATTTTCATAATATATGGCATGGTTATGTTTTGAACCATGATTATTTGTATTTTAATTTTGGGCTGCATGTAGCCTTTTTCTCTTGTTGTTTGATGTAAGCCTATATATAGGCATGGATATTTTCATTTGGAGGTATTGATTGATGAAATAAAATTGAAACCCAAATTGTCTCCCTCTTGAGATCTCTCTCCTTTCTCTCCTTGGCCGAACTTCTCCTTCCCCATCCTCCCTCTTGGCCACCGGCCTCTTCCAATCTCCTCCTCCATATCCTATTCCCCTCCTCCTCTCCTTGTTAAGGAAAACCGCCCCATATTCCCTCCTCTCAAAATCCGGCCACCTACATCATCTCCTACAACTCCCCTTGTGGATCTCCAACCCGACGTGAAGCGATATTGGCGAGCGAGATTCTCTTCTCCTTCCGGCGCGACTCCGGCGGAGCCGTTGGAGAACGATCCAAGTCGAGATTAATCGGAATCACCCATTCCGATTGGGTAACGAAATACTTCCACTCTTGTGAGATTCTTTCTTTAGAAATATTCAAGTGGTGCTTTTTATCCGTAGCGTTAACTATTGAAATATTCAGATTTCATCGTGGTTGATTTTATCTTGATTTGTTATTCTCTTTATTGTTATTTTTCATTCAAGAGGTTTGGCGAACCTTCGCAATCTTTTCGTTGGGAGAGATCTACCCATTCCGAATCGAAGTTTTCGGTAGATCTCTTTTGGTACAACGCCACTCGGTCGGACCCAATATTGGTCCTTTTAGCTCGATCGAAAATTGGCCCTATAGCCCTTGTTGGATCCAAACCGGTTTGGCTACCCGTATGCTAGCATAATATTGATAGATTTAATTGCGTGGTGTCGCGTAGAGCGATTGTGCGAGTGTAGGGATTGGATCGAAGAGTGGCGTGGCGTTAGAACATAGTCCTAGTCGGTGTGAAACGTGCAAGCCTACATCAATTTGGTATCAGAGGGAGGTTCATGTCAATTTTCTAATTGGCACCCTCCAACTTTTATGGCCAGACTTGCCCCAATGTTACTGCTTTCTTCTGACTATTCCCCCCTCACGGGCCACTCATCAGAGATGAGTGATTTTAAGTGTGGGAGAATTGATGACGACGCTCTACGCCAACGCCGCGACGCTTCTTCGTCAACGCCGTGACGCTCCTTCGCCAACGCCGCTTCATATTTTGCACGACGTCTGCCGGCACCATTTTAAATAAAATATATAATTATAAATTAAAATTAAAATTATATATTTTATTATTTATCTTTTATCATTTATAGCAATTTCTATTTAAGAAATGTTTTAATTTAAGCAATCTTATTATTATATTTTTATTCTTGTAATTATGATGGATACTTATAACCATCATATATTTGCTTCCATTTTCATGCATTTTAATTTTGGAATTGTTTTTATTTTGTTCTAAATATGTATGGAGGAGATTGAGTGGTGTAAGACTATATATAGCCATGTTTTGTTTGATTAAGTATTGAAAGAATGAAAAATTGAAAAAAACCTAGAGATTCTTGAGAGAATTTTCCTCCCCCCCCCTCTTTGGCAAATTTCAGCCAACCCCTCTCTCCCTCTCTCTACCTTGGCCGCCGGCCACCCCCTCCCCTTTCTTCTCAATCTCGGCTACCTCTTTTCTCCCTTCTCCTCCTCCTCCTCAATATTCTCCCTCACCTCCACCACCCCAACCCAAGCCCACTTTTACTTCCCCAAAAAAATATCAGCCTCCCTTTTCCCTCCAAGCCGCCGGCCACCACCACCCCCTTAGAGCTCGGCCAAGTCCAAAGCCGCACCTCCTCTCCCTCTTTAATCTCTCTCGGCCACCTCCTCTCTTTCCTCCCCCTAGGCAATATTCGGCATTCTCCTCCCTCTCCCCTTTCTTGGTTTTCTTCTCCCTCCTTCATATCTTCCTCTTCCTCTAGCTACCCGAGCCCTCCTCTTCCTCTATGAAGAAAATCGACCCCTTCCACCCAACAAGCCAAAACCGGCCTCCTCCCTTCATCACAATCCGAGCCCCCCACACCTCCTCCCCATATAACTGTTGGACGTTTTCAAGAAAATCTCTCTTCCAAACCATGAGTCTGCATCAATTTGGTATCAGAGGAAAGAGAAACTTAGGACCTTTATCCCTAGGTTGTTAGACGTAAGTGCTAGGAATGACTATAATCCTCACGCTAGATACTTGCCACGCAAAGATCTGATTATCTCAAGCATGAGTACACCTACCTATGAAAGGAAAGAGAAACTTAGGACCTTTATCCCTAGGTTGTTAGACGTAAGTGCTAGGAATGCCATGAGCCCACGGGGTGAGAGTGTTCCTATTAGCATGATTGAGTCTGAGGCTATAGTTACGAGTGTGCCCGTCACTAAGGACGAGGCTAATATCACTAACGATGGTAGCGACATTGAGGAGACTGGTTACCCTAGTGACCTGGATGACGACTTATTCCCCGAAGAGTCATCTCCATTTCCCTCCGACGATATGTTTGCGTTGTCTACCTTGATTGACATGGAATTCTCTGTTGAGCCTAAGTCGGGTGATAAAATGGATGAGTCAGAAGATTTATATTTCGATGAGAGCTTACCCAGTCGTGATTCAGGTGACGATCTGTTAGGACTTGAGCTTGATATTTCAAGCCCGAGACATATTAAAGTGCCCGTCCCTGAGATTTTTACTGTTACTGATGTCCTGACCGATGCGTTGGAAGATTGTATTAGTGAGGGAGTTATAACTCTGGAAGACGTTATTGAAATGGAGCCGGATGAGCATCCCTTGATGCTAATTCCGTTGCCTGAATTTGAATGTGATCTTAACTCTCCCGATCGTTGTATTACCGACTTTTTCTCCTGACCCGTTGACTCGACGAGCAGACTATTTAGGACACGAGTGTGGTATGTCTGATTATAGTAGTCTTATGGTACGCCCTGAGTTCACTCTGCTGGTACCACCAGAGGTGGTCCCCTTAGTGCCGCCTGATCTTGTAGTATTGGTGTCGATCTATGACCCGATCACTGAGTCTGAATCAAATGATATACATAATGAATTGGAAGACATGTCAGATGAGTTTTCCGTAAGGGTGAATCCACTGTTTGAATTTTCTTATGATTTTAATGGCTTGCAGTCAGACAATATTTCTTGGACGTCAAATCCGAGTTTTGAGGTTTCGAATTGGACTTCTAGTGATACCTTGGCTATGGTGCCTTTTGATGTGATGTCCTCTCAACACACTTATTTGCCAAGCCTGAACGCGCGAATTTACCCCCCGTCATTTGATGACCCTTTTTCCACTCGTTAGTGACCACGGTTAGGCCACATGAGTTGTATCGCTCGCACCTATTGCCACACCCGGGAGCGTTCAGCTCTACTAGTATTTATGATGAGCGGTTTTCCTTGGCATATCTTCATGCCAAGCGTGATTATATGAATTATAAAAGTAGAACTGCGATGCTCACGCCTATAAAAATCATCATTGATTTTAAGGCTCCCATCCCTCCGGACTTAAATCCTTTATTCTCTGAATTTGGGGTGAGTCACATAGCGCATGGGTTCACACCACACGGTAGCAAGTTATCTAGGCGCATTTTATTTGAATTAATCGCTCTGGTGGCATCTCATTATTTACCTTCTAGTTTGTCGGCGAAAATCACTCCAGATTATGCTCGTTATGGTCCCCTCTTATATAAGCACACTAGTAAAACGCTAGCCATTCCAATTATTTCATATCATATTCATGCTAGCTTACATAAAAGAGTTTCTCACTATAAGAGTGATGATTTAGTTTTGGTGTGTCTCGTCCCTGAACGGATGCCTTCAGGCACTTTAGAAAGTTGGCGAGTTGGTAAGCTGAACCCCCTTTGGTTATTAATGACATTAGGAGAATACACATTTCATTTGAAATTATCCACTGATTGGGGTTTTCCCCTTATTTTCGATGTTTCAAATTTAACGCTATATGATTCTCCGCCACTTGAATTTTCTGCCTGTCCGTGTGGGTCCACTATGTTCTCTTTGGGTATGGGTTGTGAGATTGTACTTGGATTGTTTTCTTCATCGGTCTTCTCTGGAGGTACGTTGGTTGTGGATGCTGAATTTTGTTTTCCTTTATTGACTAATGCTCTTCCAAGGTTCCATAGGAACATATTTATGTTTGACAGGATACTCCAGGTTGTTGTGCTCTCCTCTCCAAGTGGTGCTGTCTGCCGCCCCGAGGTTCTATTGGATGATGCTTTCCCGCTCCATTACTTTCAGGCCAACTCATCGATGATGAGTATTTTCAAGCGGGGGAGGATTGATGGAGACGACGGCCCTCAACAGGTTGAAGACGAGGACGGTGCGCTTACGGAAGATATTTCTCCGTCTCCAAGTAGTGACGTGTGACGCCGTGAAGACTATGTGGCGCGTCGCCCAAATATCCGCCCGCGGCGCAAGCCTATATTTAAATAATTAATAATAATTATTACTAAAATTATTATTAATTATTTATGCATTTTTGTTCTATTTTATTTATGCATTTTATTTAATTTTCATAATATATGGCATGGTTATGTTTTGAACCATGATTATTTGTATTTTAATTTTGGGCTGCATGTAGCCTTTTTCTCTTGTTGTTTGATGTAAGCCTATATATAGGCATGGATATTTTCATTTGGAGGTATTGATTGATGAAATAAAATTGAAACCCAAATTGTCTCCCTCTTGAGATCTCTCTCCTTTCTCTCCTTGGCCGAACTTCTCCTTCCCCATCCTCCCTCTTGGCCACCGACCTCTTCCAATCTCCTCCTCCCTATCCTCTTCCCCTCCTCCTCTCCTTGTTAAGGAAAACCGCCCCATATTCCCTCCTCTCAAAATCCGGCCACCTACATCATCTCCTACAACTCCCCTTGTGGATCTCCAACCCGACGTGAAGCGATATTGGCGAGCGAGATTCTCTTCTCCTTCCGACGCGACTCCGGCGGAGCCGTTGGAGAACGATCCAAGTCGAGATTAATCGGAATCACCCATTCCGATTGGGTAACGAAATACTTCCACTCCTGTGAGATTCTTTCTTTAGAAATATTCAAGTGGTGGTTTTTATCCGTAGCGTTAACTATTGAAATATTCAGATTTCATCGTGGTTGATTTTATCTTGATTTGTTATTCTCTTTATTGTTATTTTTCATTCAAGAGGTTTGGCAAACCTTCGCAATCTTTTCGTTGGGAGAGATCTACCCATTCCGAATCGAAGTTTTTCGGTAGATCTCTTTTGGTACAACGCCGCTCGGTCGGACCCAATATTGGTCCTTTTAGCTCGATCGAACATTGGCCCTATAGCCCTTGTTGGATCCAAACCGGTTTGGCTACCCGTATGCTAGCATAATATTGATAGATTTAATTGCGTGGTGTCGCGTAGAGCGATTGTGCGAGTGTAGGGATTGGATCGAAGAGTGGCGTGGCGTTAGAACGTAGTCCTACTCGGTGTGAAACGTGCAAGCATACATCACGAAATGGCGTCAACGGTTTGACTGCCGCTTCGTGCACATACACGGGTACTGACATGCCCGTGTCTGTACCCGTTTCAAGGTGACACGGCCGTGGTTCTGCCCATGTCTATACCCGTGTCCTGCTCTGGTCATATTTCATCGAGCTTGACTTGACGCACACAGGTAGGGACACGCCCGTGTCTCTACCCGTGTTCTTCTCGGGGCAATGACTGCTTAACTCTCAACGCCATGCCACTCAACGTCATGCCACACGGGTAGGGACACACCCGTGTCTCTACCCGTGTCATACCAAAAATAGACACTCAACGCCATGCCACTCAACTCCACGACACACGGGTAGGGACACGCCCGTGTCTTTACCCATGTCCTTCTCAGGATAAGCCACTCAATGCCATTTTCTTATCACTCAAAGCCATGACACTCAAAGACACGACACACAGGTAGAGACACGCCCGTGTCTCTACCCGTGTCCTATACAGGGCCAACTTCATTTTCCCCACGAGTGCGCGCCTGATCGCCTGCACTCTCTGAGCCTAAATCAGCTCTCCTGACTCAAAAGCGCGCACAAGGGGCCTAGCGCGAATTGGGATGTTATAGCATAGTCACTATACTCATAGCATGATAAGAAGTATACGGGGTATATTATGTAGTATGGGATGCATAATATGTGTTTGTATATGGATCCACTATAGGAGGCAACATGTGACGGTTATGTAGTATGGGATGCATAACCACCATCACATGGGTGCTCGTTAGCACGTTTTATTTTCTCATTACATACGATGTTATGTAGTATGGGATGCATAACATTTCATGTGTACGCCGCTCATAACATGCATTATGGCCTTTATTAGAATGCATAGCACTGCATACATAACATATCATCGCATAAACACACGTGCTAAGTTAAGGTTTACATGATGACACATGTACACACATGATTTTAAATAAGAATAAAGAATCCATTCATTCATGTCATAGGCACAAGAGTCAATAGGATGAGAGGATATCATCTTAAGTAGGACATAACACCATTATAAAATCCCAGAGCAAGTTGCAGCATAAGCAAGTTTCTTTTAAGTATGATCTGAACTAGTCGTGTAGCCTAGTGGTAATATAGGATTTTGATGGGTTATTCGTTTGCCTTTTTAGAAATGCCGCCAAAGCATATTGCGACGAGGTCGACTCCCCAGTCGGAGGGTGAGTTGTCAGGAGCGCAGAGGCTCTGTTTGGCGCAGCTGCAACGAATGCAGAAGCAGTGGTGAGAAGCAGTGGTGGAACAATCAGCTGTTTTGTAGAGTGGTGCCAGAATCTGTTAAACTGTTTGGATGAACAACTTTTGCAGAGCTGTTTCAAATAGAGAAGCTGTTTAATCTGTTTGGCAGAATAGCTGTGCGGTGCACAGTTCAGTTTTTGGTACTTAAACACAATAAACAATAACATAAAAAGTATAATTTAACTTATTGTATGATAAGTGTCCATTAACAAAATTGAAAAAACAATTGTTTTCAAAATTAAGGTTTATTTCGGTCGTGAAAATCATAAGCGTGCTCTTCCATGATGATGAAACATATCCCTCGATCATCGATCGTAACTGCATATAAAAAATAAATGTAATTACCGATCTTTTTAAAATACGTTTATAAATGTAAATGTCATATGTTGTATACCTGTGATACTCCGTGAGTTGATCTGCAATGTAGTCCCTAATATTGGTCATTTCTGCAGCTCCTGTTCCCTCAAAGGAGCTTGGTGTTTTGTTCGGATTTGAATCGATAGTTCTCAGACGATTGTTTGGTCACAACTCATATGCCTTTGGATGAATAAAGATTTCGTTTCTGTCACATACATCAAACTCTGGATCAACCCTCGACGGATGTCTTCTAATAAAGTTGTGGAGCGACATCGTAACAACCACAACAACACACTGCTTCGAGAATTCAAAATGAGGCATTTTGCTTAATATGGTCCACTTTTTCTTCCATATGCCAAAGCTTCTCTCGATGATACTACGCAGCGATGAGTGTGCTTTATTAAATATTTTGCGTCGTCCTTCAATTGGCCTATTTCCCCGGACCAAGTCCGGCAAGTGATATCTCATTTCCGGGAATGGTTTCAGGAGCCCCTTCTCCAACGGGTAACCATCATCGACGAGATAATATTTACCTTCAGTAGTAAGAAAGAGTTAAACATTTTAAGATTTGATCTATAAAACAACATATCGTAAAAGCTCGTGCTACATACCTTCTGGAGGAAATGGAAATTTACTTTGCGGATCCCGTACTGCATGATGATATATGCGCGTGTCATGTGCAGACCCCTCCCATCCAGGTACAACGTATGTAAAACACATATTGAAGTCGCAGACGACCATTATATTTTGAGTCATGCTACCATGACGACCAATATAGGGAACTTGATTTTCAACAGATATTCATGCATCAACATGTGTACTGTCAATTGCACCGATACAATCTTTAAAAAATGGCATATATCTATCATCATTTTGTATTTGCGATGGTATTGTACGAAATTGGGGATCAATCGGAGCAATGTTATGCATGGACAAACTTGTCAGAGCTTCTAGGCCGATCATAAACAACCGAATCAAAGTTTCTATTGAATGTTGGAATCTTTCACCTGATTTTCGGAATGTTTCATTGTGGCCCAATATATAAATTGTTATTGCCAAAACATCACTGGCCTGTGTCCTTTGTGTTCCTCTTAAACCATGTTGTTGTTCCAACAAGGCTAGCAAGTAAAAAAATGACCTTAGTCATTCAGAACATATTGTGAAAACATCCGGGATGTCCTTCAAATAATTCCCGGAGCCATTTGTGTCCAGTTTGAGCTGATGTCATGCACGGTGTTTTGTCACAAAACAAACTGACATAATCACTAATTAAACATGCACTGATGGCAATGAGTTTCACATATGCGGCGCAATCTTGTTGACGAGTTGCATAATATTTCAATACCAACTCTTCATCATCATCTATGTTAAATTCTTCATCATCATTTATGCTTGACATTATAGTGACCTATAAATATAACACAACAGTCATTATAATAATGTAACAAATAGTAAGATATATCATAAGACACAGGATATACTAGAATAAAATATAAGTGTCACATAAATCACTGCATAAAACAAGCTTCTAACAATAAAGAAGTTCCACATAGAAAATCCAAAACTAAGATATCATATATGTGAATTCATGTAGTGGGTCTTCAGCCATTCCACCCTCCTGTCCTCTGGGATACTCAAGAATGTCACTCGATTCACTGGTATTTGAAAATGAACCGTCACAAAATGATACAGCAACCGGTCTTCAAAGATTTCTGGGTACTTCTCGAGTTCCTGAATCGCTTCTCGCAGTAGATATATACTAGGAGGAATAATTGGTGATGTAACGCGCTGCATTATTGCTTCTGAGGAGGAAAATAACTTCTCTACATGTGCCAGCATAACCTATTTGGTCCCCATTTCAGGTCTCTTCCCCTTTCGTTTTCTTTTTGAAGCTGCGCCACTGTGGGAACTCTGTCCAGGTGTAGCCGAGTTAAGATCCTCATTTGCAAAGGCCTGTGAATTATTGCTCTCATTGATTTGATCATCAGGTTCTTCAGATAGCGTTTCAGCCTGCGAAAAAATTCCAGGAAGTTCTCTAGAAGAAGACATCCACACATTTTCTCCTGTCGCAACAACCAAACAAAACATTTTGTCTAGTTTTTCCTCAAGCTTGGGCGCTATTCCACCAAAATGGAATTTCTTTGCATTGGGAATCATCTACAAATTAAAAGAAGTATGATCAATAAATGCACATCCTAATGAATTCTTCATTATTATTATAATATATTTATATTTAAAATAACTAACCTCAATACGTTCTTTACACCAATCATCAGACGCGTCAATTGTCCGTTTAGTTGGATTCCAACCAAGATCGGTCTCCCCTCTTTTGAGTTCACGCCATAATTTCCAATCACGTTTCAGTTGATCCCATTTGTTTTTCATTTGTGCCCGACTGTACTCCAAGCTCGTGCGATCCTTGAAATTCTTCACCAAATTGCCCCAGCCTTCTTTATTGAAATGGGTGGTAGGTCTATTCCCTAAATTTATCTCTCGACTACAAAGATCACAAAAAAGCAGAACATGTGATGTCTCCCAATTTGCACAAATTCCACCTTCTTTTGATTTACCCATCTAAGAGAAAAAAATAAATTAAAACACAAACAAACACACACGAACACAATTCAAACACACACACACACCAGCCCATTCATACACACACAAACACACACACACACACACAATTCAAACATACACACACAATTCAAAAAATACACACACACACACACAAAAACACACACACAAACACATTCAATCATACACACACACACACAAAATTCAAAAAATACACACACACACACACACATAAGGCCATTCATACACACACACACACACAATTCATACACACACATACACAAACAAACACACACACACACACACACACAGAGAGAGAATTCAAAAAAATACACACACACAAGCTCATTCATACACACACAAACACACACACACACACACACACAATTCAAACATACACACACAATTCAAAAAAAGACATACACACACACACACACAATTCACACACACACACAAGGCCATTCATACACACACAAACACACACACACACACAAACACATTCAAACATACACACACACACACACACACACACACACACACACACACACACACACACACACACACAAAAAATTCAAAAATACACACACACACACACAAGGTCATTCATACACACACACACACAAGGTCATTCATACACACACACACACACACACACACACACACATACACACACATACACACACATACACAAACACACACACACACACACAATTCAAAAAAATACACACACACAAGCCCATTAACACACACACAAACACACACACACACACACACACAATTCAAACATACACACACACACACAATTCAAAAAAATACACACACACACACACACACACACACACAATTCACACACACACACACAAGGCCATTCATTCACACATTCCCATTCATACAAACACACACACACACACACACAAACACACACACATGCCCATTAACACCCTAAACACACACACACAAAAACACAAACACAAATTTATAGAAACAATGGATGTATAATCACTATAATTACCGTAAATTGTGCTAGCATTAGAGTTCTACTACAAATAAAAATGGATAATTACATATAGGATAGAAATGTACCTTACAAAAAATCACAAATTGTATGGCCGGAAGTATAGAGAAGAAACCAAGAGCTATGTAGTTCCCCTGAAATCAAAACCTGAAACAAAATCAAGCAAAATAAAGGCTAAGCACTGAAATCAGGAACAAAAATGAAAGAGAAGAAATGGAGACGGATTTGCCATAATCTGGAAGATGACCGACAAGGAAGGAGAGGGTCAGCCATGGCAGAAGAGGGCGTTCAGAGGAGGAAGACAAGAGGGCTACTCGACGGGGTGGAGGCGAGCTCGGCGACGGCGACAACAAAACGGAGCAAGCTAGCCAGAAATCGGGAAACGACCTTACCTGCGCTGGAAGATAAGAGGGTATTCGACGGCTTGGATGCGAGCTTGGCGTTGAGGCGAGCAGAAATCGGAGCAGTCTTTGCCGGGGAAGATGAATCGGGAAGCAGGAAGAATCGTCGTCGCCCTAACTTTTCCGCTGAATGATGAATCGCGCAGCTTCCGCGATTTCAGAGTCGTGAAAATTTTTCACGACTCTGGAACGCCCTAAAATCACGATTACGCAGCGGGGGCGAATCCAATCGCGGGCGTTAAATTTTTGTTTGGCGCGGTTATTGAAAAATAGCAGCACACTACTGTTGAAACGCCGCGCCAAACAGAGCCAGAGTGATGCGATTATCGAGAGTCTGCGTCAGAGCAATGAGGCTCTATCGAGACAATTAGTTGCGATGCAATCGCAAATTGAGTCTTTGTTGTCTGCCGCTCCCGCGCAATAACCTTTAGTGCAAGAGCCTGCCTTGGGCCAAGCCGTGCACGATACCCTGCTCCTCTAGTGTCCCCGGTGACACTACCACCAGAAATGAATTTCATATCGCACTTCCAACGGCTGGGACCTCCCACTTACGACCAGAGTGCCGAATTTATGATTTTAGATGATTGGATCATCTCCATCGAGGAGATGTTTTCGTATTCCGGAATTCTAGAAGTTTAGAAGGTAATGATTGCAACCTATCAATTAAAAGGCCTGGCAAAGAGTTGGTGGATTCGGGAAAGGGAGAGTCTGAAGGAAGGCTATTCTTGGGAATTTTTTTAAGAAGATGCTGCTGAAAAAGTTTCTACCCTCGTTCGAGCAGGACCGTCTGATAAATAACTTCCAGCATCTGAAGCAGAGACAGCTCACAGTGAGCGAGTATGAGATTGAGTTTAGTAAACTGTGTAGATTTGCTCCTGATTTGGTAGCTTCTGAGGAGGGTAGATTGAAACGTTTCTTGGGAGGACTAAGAAGCGATGTCCAGCAGTGGACATGTGCTTACAGAGCTGACAGTTATGTTGTGGTAGTGGAAGCCACACTAAAAGTGGATGCGATTGAAAACGCCAAGAACCGCGGTGCTGCGACGAGGAAAGAGAAGAGGAAATGTGTTGAGGATGGTAGCTCTAAGGCATCTGACCCTCCTCCAAAAAAGAAAAGTGGAGAAATATGTAGCTCTTGTGGTCGACCTGGCCACCCTTACGAAAGGTGTTTCAAGAGGACCGCTATCTTGAAGCAGCAGCAGGTGCTCTCCATCCAAGGAGCACCCAAGGGAGAGTTGGTGCGCTCATTCTATTCAAAGAAGGGGCATGATGTGAGTCGTTGCTGGATAAAAGAAAGGACTTGCTTCTAGTGCGGTCAGAAGGGGTCCCAGAAGTCTTTGTGCCCCCAGGCTCAGTCCCTACTACAGCCTGCCCCGCTTCGAACTCTACCGCCGCCACCAAACCAAGACAAAGGAAAATAAAAGCTAAATATGGTGAATAAAGAGGATGCTCAGACCTCTACCCAAGTGATATCAGGTTAGATTCTAGCTTTACTTTTACTCTCCATTGTTTGTTATAGTTTTCATTCGTTTAGTTACGTATTCTACGGTTATAGGGGAGTTTAAGGTACGGAATAGGTGGGTGCGTGTTCGCTTTGATTTTGGTGCCACCCATTCCTTTGTAGCGTAGAGTTTTGTAAATAGAAATCGTTTGGACGTGGTTCAGTTAGAGGATTCCTTCAATGTCAAGCTTCCCTCCGAAAATCTTGTGATATCAAATCAGGGAATTCAAAGATGCCCTATTTGTCTAGGTGACTTTCTAGTCTTTGCGGATCTGATGGTGTTAGATTTGACAGATTTCGACGTGATTTTGGGCATGGACTGGTTGTCCAAGTATGATGCAGTCATTCAGTGCAAGGCAAAGCGATTGGATTTCAAGATGGACAATGACCAACCTATGAGTGTCTGTGGTTTTCAGGACACAGATTCCCTCCTTATTTCAGCGATACGTTCTTCTCGAGCTATAGAGTCTGGTTGCGATACATATCTTATTTCTATGTTAGCTTTGGAAATAGCTTTTGTTACACCACGTCTTGAGGATGTCTCGGTGGTGCGAGAGTTTCTAGATGTCTTTCCTGATAGTCTTCTAGGACTTCCTCCTGAGAGAGAGAGGTGGAGTTTGTGATAGACCTCGAGCCAGGTACTCGCCCGATTGCTAATGCACCATACCATATGGCTTCACGTGAGTTAGAGGAGTTGCGCACTCAGCTGGATGAGTTGCTGTAGTGTGGTTTTATTAGGCGAGTTCTTCTCCGTGAGGTGCCCCTGTTCTGTTTATTAAGAAGAAAGATGGTTCTATGAGGATCTACATAGATTATCAAGAGTTAAACAAGGTAACCATCAAGAACCGATATCTGTTGCCTCAGATTGATGATCTATTTGATCAGTTGTGGGGATGCGCTATGTTTTCGAAGATTGATCTCCGTTCAGGCTACCACCAGTTGAGAGTCCGTGAGACTGATATACCACAAACGACTTTTTTTCCCGTCACGAGCATTTTGAGTTCTTGGTGATGTCCTTTGGTTTGACAAATGCACCCTCTGCGTTCATGGACTTAATGAATAGAGTATTCAAAGATTTCTTGGACCATTTTGTAATTGTGTTCATAAATGACGTCCTTGTGTATTCCCGTAGTGTTGAGGAGCGTACTCAACACTTGCGTTTAGTTTTGTCAATCCTGAGGGAGCACAAGCTTTATGCTTAGCTGAGTAAGTGCGAATTCTGGCTACCCCAGGTGTCCTTTTTGGGCCATGTTGTGAGCAAGGACGGTATTTCTGTAGACCCGACCAAGATTTCTGCTGTGATGGAATGGAAGAGACCTTCTACTCCTAAGGAGATTAAGAGCTTCTTAGGTCTGGCCGGTTATTATAGAAGGTTTGTGGAAGGGTTCTCTGTGCTGTCTGCTCCGCTTACTAGACTTACACAGAATAACACTGCGTTCATTTGGAGCGATAAGTGTGAAGAAGACTTCCAAGAGTTGAAGAAGAGATTATGTACTGCTCCAATTTTAACTTTGCCTACTGAAGGCCTTGAGTACGTTGTATATATGGATGCATCACACATTGGACTTGGTTATGTTTTGATGCAAGAAGGAAAGGTGATCGCGTACGGATCAAGGCAATTAAAAATTCATGAAAGAAACTATCCTACGAATGATTTGGAATTTGCTACTGTTATCCATGCGCTGAAGCTTTGGAGACATTTACTGTATGACGCACTGTGCAAGATCTACACAAACCATAAGAGTTTGAAGTATGTCTTCACTCAAAAAGAGCTAAATCTGCGCCAGCGTAGGTGGTTCAAGTTTGTGGTTGATTATGATGTAGAGATCCTGTATCACCCGGGAAAGGCTAACGTAGTAGCCGATGCTCTGAGTAGTAAGACCGCTGAAATCTTTAATCTGACGGTGCAGTCCCTGGTGGAAGAATTCTTTTTGATGGAAATTGAAGTTAGGAGTTGTACTATGCCTGCTAGTTTGGAAGCAGAAGAGCCCTCTTGGATTTCCCTTACCTGAATGCACCAGAAGGATGATCCTGATCTGTTACATCTCCGGAATAGAACTGAGAAGGGAGAGTTACCTAATTTCTCTTTGGACGAGTTAGATACTCTGAAATATCGAGGTACATTTTGTATCCCTGCTTTTGGTGATATTCAGGCTAAGATTTGTAATGAAGCTCATGGTTTCAGTGTTGCCTACCATCCTAGTTCCACCAAAATGTTTTAAGATCTAAAGCAAATTGCTTGGTGGTCAGGAATAAAGGATGATATAGCAAAGTTTGTGTCAGAATGTTATACGTGTCAGCGTGTTAAGGCGGATCATAGAAGGCCTGGTGGTAAACTGACACTGCATGATATTCTAAGTTGGAAATGAGAGAGTATTTCGATGGATTTCATCACCGGTTTACCGAAATCTCCCAATGGGCACGATTTTGTTTGGGTGATAGTCGATAGATTGACTAAATGTGCTTACTTTGTGTCATTTAAGATTGGGTATTCGATGAAGAAGATAGTTGAGCTATATCTTGAAGATGTCATCAGATTACATGGAGTGGCTGTTAGCATTGTATCAGATCGAGACTCCAGATTTACGTCTCGCTTTTTGAAGAGTTTACAGGAGGGGTTGGGTACCGATTTAAGGTATTCCATCGCCTATCATCCGCAAATGAATGGTCAAACAAAGCGAGTTAATCAGATCGTGGAGGATATGATCAGATGTTACATATTAGATAATGGTGGCGCTTGGGATGAGCGTCTCAGACTCATGAAATTTGCTTACAATAATAGTTATCAAAAGGGTCTGCAGATGGCCTCATTTGAGGCCTTGCATGGGAGACGATGTAGGACTCCTTTGTTTTGGGCTAAGGATGGTGAGAGGTCATTGCTAGGTCTGGAGGCCCTTGAAGAGATGAATTGTGTTGTAACTCATATTCGAGAGAAGCTCCGTGTAGCACAAGAGCGTTATGAGAAGTATGCTAAGCGACAAAGGCTCGATCTGGAGTTTGTTGTTGGGGACTTGATTTTCCAAAAAGTCTCTCCGATGTCAGGTGTTAAAAGGTTTGGAAGGAACCACAAGTTAGACCCCCGGTATGTGGGACCTTTCCAGATTCTTGAGCGCATCGGAGTGTCAGCTTATATGCTGAAATTTCCTGCACCTTCCCTCGTGTCCATGATGTGTTCCATGTGAGCAAGTTGTGGAAGTGTGTTCGTAATGGTCGTCAAGTTCTTGACTCGGTGCCCCAGATTCATCCCAATCTTTTGTACGTGGAAGAGCCTGTCCGTGTTTTGGAATCTCAAGAGCGTGTGTTGGGGAGAAAGACCATCCCCTTGGTCAAGATTCTTTGGAGAAATCAAGACGTCGAAAGTGCGACGTGGGAATTGGAATCGGCAATGAGGGAATCTCATCCGCACCTCTTCTCTTAGTTTCAGGTATGTCTCTATGTTTTCAGTCATGTTTGATTTTCTCGTTTTGGTTTGGTTTTGGAGTTGTGTTAAGTTTCAGGGCGAAATTTATTTTTAGGGGGAGTGACTGTAACGCCCCTGATTTTTCGATGATTTTATTTGATTTGGTATCGTCATATTTATGACGTCATGTCGTTACTTTTAACGTCGAGTTGACGGCGCAACGCTGTTAAGACATTTTCGTGTCCGTGTGGTCGAGTCGGCTAAATTTTTGTTGTAATTAGAAAATTTTGCATTTGGAAATTAAGTTAAGTAATTTTGGACTTGCTCGTCAAGTTTCATCGTGATCCGAGCAATATTCGGGCCTCGGCGATTTTCCAAAGTTTTGTAGAATTTATGTTCGTTGTAAACATTGAAAATTTATGTCTCGGGAATGGCTTGTCGGATTTTTGTTTTGACTTCGTCGTTGGGTTCGTAGCGTCAGTGTTCGCCTTCGGTGCGAGTTTCGTTTAATTCGGCGCAAGTTTGGACCTCCGTTTTGAACTCATGCTTCATAGTTCAAAATATATAAATATGATTATTTTAATATTAAAACACTATTAAAAAATACCTTTTACTATTCATCTCTATAGTTTGAGTTTGGATATTTTTGCAAAAAAACACTATTCATGAGGACAAAAAAGAACTGTTCTACAAATTTCTTCTCCTATGCACTTCTCGAGTAATGCCTTGGCTAGTTCTCGAGTTCACCTGTGCACTTCTCGAGTTATACCTTTGCTTCTTCTCGAGTAACTGTTTTAGTACTCGAGTAAAACTTTAGTACTCGAGTACTGACGTTTTCTTGTTCTCGAGTACTAAATTTAAGTACTCGAGTAGTCTTTTTTCTACTTCTCGAGTACCTGTAATCTTGTTCTCGAGTACTGTATATTCATCCTGAGTAGTCCGTTATAGTTTGCGTTCGGACGCCTTTTTGAGGGTAAAAACGGTGTCGTATAAAAAAATGATTAACAAGAAATTTTTACTCGAGTAAAACTTTAGTACTCGAGTAATGATGTTTTCTAGTTCTCGAGTACTAAATTTAAGTACTCGAGTAGCCTTTTTTCTACTTCTCGAGTACCTGTAATCTTGTTCTCGAGTACTGTATATTCATCCCGAGTAGTCCGTTATAGTTTGTGTTTGAGCGCCTTTTTGAGGGTAAAAATGGTGTCGTATAAAAAAATGGTTAACATGAAATTTGTTCGTCTCGACGAGATCTACAACTTTCATGTTGAGCACTATTCGATTTGAAGCCATCATAAACCTCTATTTTTGTTTTCCGCACACCCGCTCGTAGATAGTCCATTTTTTTCCTATTTGGACAAAGCTTTTTATAAATATATATATATATCCTGATACTTAAGATAATTAAGAAAGAAAAACTCAATCTTCTCCGGATTTTCTCCCAAACTAGAGCGGCGTGAGAGAGAGAGAGAGAAAGTTTTTTCGTGAATCTTCCGGTGGCCACCAACGGTGCTCCGGTGCTCCAAATCTTCAACCGAATATTGATCCGGAAAGCTCTCGTCGAGAGCTACACCATCATGGTAAAACTTTTCCCATTCCTTGAGTTTTCTCGTTAGGGTTTTTCGGTCCTAACCTCTATTTTGACCATTTTTGTTTAGATTTCAACCCACCCAGTGTTCTTTTGCCCCGATCTGTGACGTGGAGTGATTCAGAGGATTTTTTCCGGTAAAATTAAGGCAAGTGGTGGTTCTACTCCCCCTCTTCTCTTCATTCTCATGATCTATTGCAACTTCTAATTTCATTTGTTATTATCATAAATTTCTTGTTGAGTATATTGCAGCCTAAATCTTTTGTCTATATCCCCTTGTTTCATAATGTTCTTGTTTTTTCTAAGTCTAACCTTGTAAAGTGATATATAGTGATATGGTTGTATCTTGCTCATGTTAACCGTCCCTTAACGATTATGTAGGGCGCGTTAGAGTTTTATCTAGGATTGTAAATCGTTCCTAAAGGTTGATCAATCGCTTCTTAATCTAGAAATGTCTAGTAGAATCCGACGTGCCAAGTCTCGAGATATATGTGGTGGTTTTTTTGTGGATTTTCTTTATTGCGGGAGTTAGTGGACGAAACCACCTCCGCAATGTTTGTTTCTTTTATTAGTAACTTGTGGAAGTCTACCGGGTTTTTGAGCGTCTGCGGTGTATGGTGGAGAGTTTGAGACTCCCCCGCAGTTAGACAGATACTATATTTGTGAGGGTGTGTCCAGTTGAGTGACCACCTCGCCCGTGTTTTTGGGTAGAGTCGACCATAGGTGTCTAATAAAGGTTATGTATTCTTTCCTTATGATTTATTCATCTTTGTCACCTTATAGCCTCGTGCGTCTGGTGTATTCTTGTTGTACGTGATGATTCATGTAAGTGTTCTTTTCCTGTTGATGATTTGTTTTTGTACTTTACTTCAATACTGTTGGTCTTGTGTTGGTACCCCTTTTGACCTTAGTTTATTTTGGCTTATCTTTCTGCCACTATTTATACCTTCTTGCTTAGGTGTTTTGTCTTTGGAATGCCTCAGGTTCAGAGCAGTAGCTGGTAGTGGAGCTGGTCTTGGAGTTCTGAGCAGCAGTGTTGGCTGTGGTTTCCACCTCGCCGTAGCGAGGTAGTTTGTCATTTTAGTTTGTTTTCTCAGTTCAGACATACTTTTGTACTGTGGGTTCGTGTCAGATTATTGACGCTCACAAGGTTTTTGATTCTTTTGAGACACTTGCTAACTGATATTGTTTTCCTTATGATTGATTTGGATTACTTGCTCTCTGGGATGTTTTATTGTTAGGATTGTATGTTAGATATTTTTAACTTATAAAACCTTATAATGAGTATATCAGACATGTCATCTCTTCCAAAACTTAGTCACTACTTTCTGGTTAGCGTCAAGATTTTTTTTCCTATACTTATTATAAATATAGAGTTTGCATATCATGAGTTGTTCCTCGTGGACAATTATACTCATGTAGGGTGTTGAAGTCAACCTAAACAAGTATCTTCCGCAACGTATAATCATATTTTTTATTCGTGGACTAGTTGATCTACTAAGCCGAGGGATACAACTAACTTCTCAACTTAAAACTGGATTTTTCTCAAATTAACCTAAAGATCTTTCTTATTGCGTTAAGTAGGAGTTTTGCTTGACCGCGCGTAGTTATCCCCTACTGGCGTGACATCATGACGCGTATTTTCCCTTACTCTGATATATTATTTAATGCAGTGAAAATGCGGGTTGTGACATGTGCATTTGGTCGGCCTTGACGGTGGAGCGCGCGGAGGCGCTTGTACGGTCTAGACGGCACCAACCAAGCGCTTGTACTAGGCCAAGGGGCCGCCCGATTCGGGAAGGCCCTGCTCTCTGGCAGGAGGCGGCCCTGCTTTTAGGCAAGGGCTGACCAAGGACGGGTGGCATATTGTTGCCCGACCTGGGCAGGGAGGAGATCGTCCGATTTTGGGCGGCCCTGCCCTCTAACAAAGAGCCGGGCGGAAAACTTGCCGCCCAATCTGTATAGTGGTGAGGCCGACCCTCTACACGCCGACAGAGGATTGGACAGCGAAGCGGCCACCCAAATTGGGAGGAAATGGAGAACTGCTCAACTCAGTGGTGGTTACGACGGCGGCATGGATGATTTCCACAATGACAATTGGAGCATTGGCGACAATGGTGGCAACATGGACGATAGTAACGATGATTGGAGCGATGGTTACACCCCGGGTGGTTACGTCGTGGGCGGCTACACCTTGGGTGGTTCCATGTGGTTTGATTGGTTTGGTTGAACCAATTCGGGGGATCCCATCATTTGCCCTCCAAGTCCTTGCAGATTAGAGTCAAAGTGAATGGAGGGTGGGGACTTTTCCCTAAGTCATGCACGCGATAATTTGTGGTGGTCACAGTAGAGTCGATCAGCGCGACAGAGGCACGAAAGGGGAACTATCAACCGAGTGAAATGATCACTCGTGATGGTGTGTGCTTATGGCTGAATGCGTTCGAGGGGAGATGTGCACTATTGGTGCAATGTGCATGAAGTGTGTACTGTGTGCGTGATGCTCAATGTGTGCAGTACAAGGCATAATGCGTGTGGTAGGCGCATTATACGAGGAGTGTTATGCGTGCGTAGTTGAGTGTATATAGAGCGTGGTGTGCGCCATGTATATGCAGAGAGCGACGTGCACCGTGCGTGCAAGGTGCAAGGTGCTTGATGTGCGTTATGTGCGCGTGGGGCGCAATGTGTGATCTATGCACAAGGCGCAATGTGCACTGAATGTGCAATGTGCGCGCGAGGCGCAATATGCAACGTGCACTTAAGGTTTTACGCGCACCGAGGGCAATGCGCACCAAAAATTAAGAGATACCCGTGATATTAGAGGTGACATTCCTTCGCATGATGGCATGGTCGTGCGATTGCGGTGTAGGCAAATTTGGTACTAGAGAATTTTGATGGGAGATGGAGCTCCGATGTTGATGCGGATGAGGTATAGTTCCATTCTTATTTTATCTTTCTACATCTACGTCATGTATTGGTTTTGTGTTATGTTTGCGGCGTCTTGGATGCTCTGTAAGCATTGCTTGATTGAATCTAAACTTCTTAAGTTTTGTGCATCTGCTTGTAAAAGTAGAGTAACTGGTGGTGTTTGAACTGTCATCCCATGCAAGCAAATTTGTTCTACTTCTTAGATGTCGATGGGTGGAGGGACAGGTCCAGACGACACCCGGACCACTACCTGGGCGAAGGGCGGATGGTATCCTGTAGGAGTGAGTGTGTTATTGTTTATTTTGGCTTTGCTGACCTTTCTGATGATGAGTGCACCAAGCTTGACGTTGATGAGGAGCAGACTTCCTAATTCATTGTACCTAGTACTGTCTTATATACTTATTGCCTTGGTGACATTCTTGTACTTTTACAGCATGCTAGTTTGTGAGCTCCTTCTACTTTTTGCAGCTCGTTGTTAGTTTTATGATTATCCTCGTAATGTTCGTTGTTTTGTCTTATGTGATTCTCCGGCACATTCCTTCGGAGTTTAGGGTCGTGGCTTGGCCTTTTGTTGTTTTGCACTTTTCTTATAAGATTTGTAATGTCAGCCCCGTTATCTTTAAGGTACTCCTCTGAGGTTAAATGTTGAAGGACGAGACCCAGATGGTTCCGTGACCTACTACTAGGGTAAAGGACGAATGCTTCTAACCGAGTAGTACGAGGTTGGGCTCACCAGGATGGAGGATGTCGTTGAATGGTTAGCGGTTGAAGGACGAGACCTATATAGTCCCGTGTCCCACTACCAGGGCAAAGGGCGAACACTTCTAGCCGGGCAGTGTGAGGCCAGGTTATCTAGTCTGGGGGATGTCACTGAATGGTTGGCAGTAAAGAGAAAACCTTAGAACCTGGGCGACCGCGAGGGGGCAGGACTTAGCCGTGCCGCGAACTACTGTAGGAGAAGGGAAAAACTTCGATCGCTGGCAGTGGGAGGTCGCAGGGACGTGGTCCAGAGAGGCGGTGAAGAGCGGATCTTTGAACCGGTTGAGAGCGAGGGTGGCAGGCCCTAACATCGTCGTGACTTACCGCGGAGAGAAGGACATACCTTCGATCTTTGGCAATGGGAGGCCGCTGGGACGTGGTCCCAATGAGGTAGTGAAGAGCGGATCTTCGAACCGATGGAGAGCGAGGGGGGCATGCCCTTGCAACGCTGCGGGCAGACCTTCGATCGTTGGCAGTGGGAGGTCACTGGGACGTGGTCCCAACGAGGCGGTGAAGAGTGGATCTTTGAACCGGTGGCGAGCGAGGGAGCAGGCCCTGACAACGTCACGACCTACTGCGGAGAGAAGGGCAGACCTTCAATCATCGGCAGTGGGAGGTCACTGGGACATGGTCCTGAGAAGGTGGTGAAGAGCAGATCCTTAAACCAGTTGCGAGCAAGGGGGCAGACCCTGGCAAGGTCGTGACCTACTGTGAAAAGAAGGGAAGACCTTCGATCGTCGGTAGTGGGAGGATGCTGGGACATGGTCCCGAGGACGTGTTGGTAGCTAACACGAGGATGACATCCTCTGGCGATGTCGCGACCTACTGCAGAGAGAAGGGCAGACTTTCAATCGTCGGCAGTGGGAGGTCATAGGCATAGGTCTTGCGAACTTACCTATTAGCAGGCACCGACCACTATGGGGTTAGCCCTTAGTGACAATAGGCATATGTCATGCGACCTTACCTATTGGCAAGCGCCGACCGCTAAGGCGGTTAGCCCCCAACGACGGTAGACGTAGGTCTTGTGACTATACCTATTGGCAGGCGTCGGCCGCTAAGGGGTTATTCCCCAGTGATGGCAGGCGTAGGTCTTACGACCTTACCTATTGTAGTCCTCCATATGAAGTATATGAAAAAGTGAAGTCAGTTTGGCAATTTGCTAGAAAAATATAAAATTGTAAACAAATGTCTTGATGAAAATAAAGTCGGTGGGGTAGAAGAAGAGATTTTGGCACAGTTCTATGGTTGCAGAAGGAGATATTCTCCAAGACTGATTACTCTAAGGGTTACAACCCAATCCCTTCTAGCATGACGGTGGCTAAACCTTCGTCGGCCTGGGCAGCGCTGGCTGATTCTATGTCTTGTTCCACATGAATCTTTTCAAGAACCCTTGACAAAGAAGACGCTTGATTTTTTTCTTCAGTTTGGTACAATCTTTCGTGTTGTGCCAGGGCCCGCGGTGAAACTCGCAGTACTGTGATTGGTTATCTTTATTTGGGGCGATATGCTTAGGCCTGTGGATAGGTATCTTATCTTGGATTGCACATAGTATGTTGGATATGGAGGTGTTGAGGAGAGCGTGGTTCTGATGTTGCCGGGCTCACGGCTTATTGCGACGATCACTTCTCTTCTTCTGAGGCGACAATCATCGTTGCGCTTTCCATTTTGAACTGTCTTGAAACTATTGCAGATTTGCTTTGAGATCTTCGTCGGCTGCAATCTAGGCATTGATCCGACGAACGAGGTCAGCGTAGCTGGGCACAGTCTCCCGTACCAGTGCAAAGTGAATGCCACCAGGGCGGATCCTTGCAAGAAGAAACCCTCAAAGGAGCTCTAGGTTGACTCCAGGGATTTGTCACGCCTCCGTAGTGAATCGACGGAAGAAGTATTTGAGGGTTTCCCCTTCGTTTTGGCGAATCCATGACAAGTGGGAAGTGCCTTTTATTATCCGTCGGCTGGAAATGAATTGGTCTGTGAATTGGTTGTGCTAGCTCTGTGAAATTCTTGATCTCTCCATCCTTCAAGGAAAGGAACCAGGTGCGAGCTTGTCCTTTCAGGATTACTGGGAAGGTTTGACACAACAGTTGATCTGGAGTGTTGCAGAGTTGCATCATGATTACGAAGTGTTTGACGTGCTCCGTCGGGTTACGTGCTCTGTCGTACATCTCGATCTTTGGGAGCTTGAAGCCTGGTAGGATTGGATGTATTGAGACCTCATGTCTGAATGATGAGTTGTTGGGTATTGCATCAACAATAACCTAGATTTGCATGAAGTCACCCTTGAACTAAGATGAATTAAGTTGTATTTGATATCTTTGTTTAGTTGTGTGTTTGCAGACCATCATTGCTAAGTGTAGACCAATGTCAGTCTATAGTGGGTCATGAACATAGGACCATACAGTGTAATCTCTCACTGTGTGATCCAAGGTGTTGACTCATGTGTAGCCTCTCTATTGGGATACACTTCATATTCAAGCACTTGGACCATGGTATGAAGATTGGATTCTTGAAGAGAAAAAGTTTCTAAGTTCTAAAAATTTCTCTAAGTCCTCTTCTCGAGAAGTCTACTATAGTTCTCGAGAAGTAGAGTTAGCAGTTTTCGAGAAGTTCACTTAGTTCTTGAAAAGCCTAGACTAGTTCTCGAGAAACATCATTATAGTTCTCGAGAAGCTTAGTTTCAGTTCTCGAGAAGTCACAACCTATACTTCTCGAGTAGCCAGAGACAGCCATGAAAATCTTCTAAGTCCATCTCTCGGGAAGCTGATTATAGTTCTCGAGAACTTAGCTTTTAGTTCTCGAGAAGTCAGCTTAGTTTTCAAGTACAAGTTTTAGCTCACGAGTAATATTCTTTTAGTTCTCGAGAAGCTCAGTTTAGTTCTTGAGTAGACTCAACGCTTATCTCTCGAGTACTAACTTAAGTCCAGAAAGTTTAGCTCTCAAGAAATCAGCCTTGTTCTCGAAAACTCATTCATACTTCTCGAGAACTGCAGTTCTTTTTTTTTCCAGAAAATTTACTTAAGTCCAGATCGACGGGATTTTCAAATGACTTGACGTGATTGGTCCACGTGTCGTCATTAATATCAATTCTAACCGTTAGGGGAAATCCTATATAATATCTTTTCATCAAGACTAACCCTAAGCGGTGAACCATAATTTTTTTTCTAAATTTCTATTCGGCCGTCTCTCTCCAAGAACGAACTTACCGAAGTCGCCGCCGCCACTTAGTTTGAAGATCTACACGACTGTTTTCGATCAAGTTAGACTTGCTATTCAAGAAATCTTCATCTTCTCCTTGATCGAGTAGGTCCTAAGTTTCTCAGGTCAGATTTACAGAGGTTCTTCTTCAACAAATTTTGAAAAAGCTGCCAAGTTCAGAAGAAGACCTAGAGTTAAATTTTTCCAGATCTGAGACAAATCTTTGTTTGTATTTCATATCACTTTGTAATTTTGTAGGAGATTATTCTCCGAGTGTAGGAGCATTGCTCTCCGAGTTGTAGGAAGTTTTCATCTTCCGAGTGTAGATCCCTTTGGATCAAGATTGTAGGAACTTGGTTCCAAGACGTAGGATTGGTTTTCAATCCGAGATAGTGGAGTAGCCGAGTCTAGTGATTTACTAGATCGGTGAGGGAAAGTGGACATACCTAAGGTTGGGGAACCACTATAAATCTTCTTGTCATCTGTGATTGCTTGATTGTTTTTATGCAAGTTCGTTAAATTTTTTATTCCGCAAATAGACGCACAATTCACCTATTCACCCCCCTCTAGGTGATTTAGGTAGACAACTTAACACTTTCAATTGGTATCAGAGGGAGGTTGGTCGTTAAAAGGTTAACACCTTGATCAATTTACTCTCTAAGTTGTCTCTTGAGAATTTTCAAGCAATAGACAAGGCTAAAGATTTTGCCAAGCTTCCCCTGTGCACAAAGAACAATTTTCCCATGTGGAAAGAGAGAATTAAATTTTTCATGGAAGTTGTGGATCCCCGGATCTTCATGATTGTTGAAGAAGATCCCCACATTCCTATGACTATCTCAACTATAGATCCAATAAAGAAAATCCCAAAGAAGCTGATGGATCTAGATAAAGACAAGATTGCACTTGTCTCCTTGGACTAGAAAGCTAAAAATATAATTGCAAGTGCAGTCGATGACTCTATACTACAAAACCTGATCCACTGCCAGTCTGCTAAGGAGATGTGGCAGTCCATCGTCACCTTGATGGAAGGTATAGAAGAAGTAAGGGATGAAATAAGATCCCTGTTGAATCAGAAATATGAAGCCTTCCGACAAGGGCACAAAAATACCATTGCAGATACTTTTGAGAACTTTTTCAAGATAGTTAACGGCCTCAGAGTATATGGCCGAGTCTTCACCAACGGAGAACTGAATGACAAGTTCCTATGATCCTTAACCAAGGAATGGGACAATAAGGTATGCGCCATCTGGGAATTTGGAAAGCTAGCTGAGACAGATCCTCAGAATCTCTTCGGGAAGCTGATGTCGTATGAGCTTCAACTCAACATGAGGAAAGCTGAAGAAAAGAAGAGCAAGTCTGCCTCCAAAGAGAAGTCTGTTGCTTTAAAGGCAGACACCTCCAAGAAGTTAAAGGCTACCTCTCCAACACCATCACAAGAAGTTAGTGAAGAAGAAAACTCGGAGCCAAGTACCTCGGGATCTGAACTATCTGACGGAGAGCTATCCTTACTCTCACAGCAGTTCAAGAAATTATTGAATAAGAAAAAGCAATTGAAAGGCAAGGATGCCTCTCACAGAAGATCACGACATGACGGTGATCGACACAGAAAAGGCTCAAGAAGCCACGACAGGTATGGTTCTAAACAGAAAAAATATATTTCGACTGTCATTATTTACTACTGTTGTAATAAGCCAGGTCACATCATAGCTGACTGCCCCCACAAGAAGGAGGGTGGCAGGAGAGAAGAAAAGAAATCCTCGTACAATAAGAAGAGGATAGAGAAGATACTGATAGCCAAGAAGGGCAAGACTCTTAGTGACTCTGACTCATCTGAGTCAAGTGAAGAAGAGGAAGCCTACTTTGGACTTATGGCTCAATCAAATGATGAACAAGAGCCCCAATTCACTGGGGAGGTAAAATCTCACACCCCTCTTTCAGAATCTGAAGTTTCTGAGCATGATCATGAGGACAGCTCCTCTGACGATGAGTCTGAACTCATGGACCAGTATAAGGAGTTGATCATGTCTTACGACAAATGTCGAAAGGTCGTGAAAACTCAGGCAAAAGAGATTAAGTCTCTAAAGGCCATAGAAAGTTCTCTGAGAGAGGAAGTCATTAAGATGGACTCACTCAGAGAAGACTTAGATACTTCTGTTGATGAGTTCAACAAGGCTATCAAGCACCTTGATCTGAAGGATGAAATCATCAAGGGGTTGGAAGACTTACTAGAAGCCGAAAAGAAATTTGTTGAAGGTTTCTCTAAGCCAAAGGTAGTTCTTCCTCTTGTTTCTGAGTTCTTTGCTCAGGCCAAGGGTGCTGGGCTAGGCCATGTAGGTGCTGCTAGTAAATCTTCTAGGAGCAATAAGGCTCAGAGAAGGAATAAGGCCGCCAAGAAGGCCTTGGCCAAAGCAAAGGGGAAAGTCCCTCAAGATCAAACTGTCTTTAAGAAAGTCATATTTCCAACAAATGAGTTTGATCTTTACTCATCCTATGGCCACTTGACTAGGCCTACTTATGTAGAGCCAAAGTCTCGTTACCAAGGATGGACTCGCCCCAGAAACTTTGGTGAGAGTGTCTTTAAGGCACATTATGAAGAAGTCATTCTTCAGGACTATGGCCCTTATGATCATGGTAATAACTTCAAGAAAGAACCAAAAGTAAAATCCATTGTAGAAAAGCCTGTGATGGAGAAGAAATCATGTGATTGCCATCATCATGAATCTTCTTACTTTAAGAATGCTACCCTTGCTGGACCAGTATCTCAGAAGGTCAAGCAGGAGTACCTAAGGCAAAGATACAACAAGTTCGACTGTTAGTGCTATGGCAGAATTTGTTATTTTGCCATCAATTGTTGGTTTAATCCAAGAAATGTTGCAACTCCTCAAGTTGGCAACATGAGAATGACCACTCATGATGCTAATCCTCGTAGGGGAGTGTTCTAACACGAGACCAAGGACCCAAACATGTTTGTGTTCCTAAGGCAAACTGATTATGATTGCAGGGATGTCCAAAGGCTTCCAAAACGCTAATCTGGTATTTGGACAGTGGATGCTCTCGGCACATTACCGGGACAAGAAGCCTACTTCAAAATTATTCTCTAGCGTTGAACGGACCAAAGGTCATCTTTGGAGGTTCAGACCGAGGGATAACCAAAGGCTATGGTATGATCACTAACGGTAGTGTATCCTTTTCGGATGTAGCTTATGTTGAGGGATTGGAACACAATCTTATAAGCATAAGCCAACTATGAGACAAAGGATACATAGTTGAATTCCACACTGACAAGTGCCTGATAAAGTCTGTTGACAATATGGAAACGATTCTATCTGACACTCGAGGCAGGAATATATTTTGTTTAAATTTCATTTGTATAGATTCTTCTACACTAGTGTGTCTTTTGGAAAAAATAGTGCGTCTCTTGTGACCAATGGCACAAGAGGTTAGCACATATTAATTTAAAACTATTAATAAATTATTATCCCAGAACTTAGTTCGTGATGCCCCGTATCTCAAGTACGTCAAAGATATACCTTGTCATACATGCGTAAAAGGCAAGCAAACAAGGGCTACCTTTAAAAGCATTATTAACAAAAATTCAAGTAGATGTCTCCATTTACTTCATATGGACTTGTTCGGTCCACTGCAAATTAAAAGCTTGGGAGGTAAGGAATATACATTGGTTATTGTTGATGACTACTCGCGCTTTGCGTTGGTGTTCTTTCTGAAACACAAGTCAGATACCTTTTACATCTTTACTAATTTTGTCAGGCAGGTCCAGAATGAACACAACTGTTCCGTAGTCAAAATCAGAAGTGACAATGGAACAGAGTTCAAGTCTGGGGCCATGACAGAATTCTATGAAAGCCTAGGTATCTTTCATGAGTTTTCCTCTCCTCGCACTCTACAGCAAAATGGAGTAGCTAAGAGAAGGAACAAAACACTCATAGAGGCCTGCAGAACTATGTTGAGTGATGCTTCACTGCCGGAGTACTTCTGGGCTGAAGCCGTCAATACTGCATGCCACGTGCAAAATCGAGCACTCATCAATAAGAATCATGATAAGACACCTTACGAACTTCTAAAAGGCAAGAAACCAATTATTTCATATTTTAGAATTTTTGGCTGTAAATGCTTCGTGCTTAACAATGGTAAGTATCATACTACCAAGTTTAGTGAGAAAAGTTATGAAGGTATTTTTTTAGGTTATAGTAGCCATAGTAAGGCATACAGGATTTTTAATAGAAAAACTCTGGTTGTAGAGGAATCCATACATGTTGTATTTGATGAGACGAGCTTACTGCAAAGCAAATCGTCTAGTGTGCTTGTTGAAGATGCAGGTACAAGGCTGAAAGAAATCATCTTGGATGAACCGACTGAAGGTGAAAAAGAAAAGTTCATCAAGATCACTACTCCAACCCCCATTGGAGAGGTAGATGATCAAGATGAAGAAACCATCCAAGTTGATGAAGTCACTCAAGTGGCTGAAGAAGTTCCAGATGCTAGGAACCTAGAGCTCAGACATCTGAAGGATCATCCCTTGGACCAGATCATAAGAGATCCCCGGGATCGTGTCAGAACTCGTCAAGGTACAACTAATGAGAATTTATATTTAAGTTTTCTCTCACAGGTTGAACCAAAGAAGTTTGAGGAAGCAAACTCAGACGCATCATGAATCTTAGCCATAGAAGAAGAACTGAACAAGTTCAAGCGCTGCAAAGTTTGGAAGCTAGTTCCAAGACCTAAAGGTAAGAATGTCATCGGGACGAAGTGGGTCTACAGGAACAAATTGGACGAGGATGGGACAATCATAAAGAACAAGGCTAGACTCGTCGCCAAAGGATATTGTCAAGAAGAAGGAATCAACTTCGACCAAACATACGCTCCAGTGGCAAGGATGAAGGCCATCAGACTGTTCCTGGCTTATGCTACACTGGAGGGCTTCACTATCTATCAAATGGACGTGAAATCCGCCTTCCTTAATGGTGACATAAAGGAAGAAGTATACGTGAAACAACCCCCAGGTTTTGTTAATCCTAACTTTCCTGACTATGTTTATTTATTATCGAAAGCACTGTATGGTTTGACACAAGCTCCTCGAGCTTGGTACGAAACACTATCTACCTTTCTCCTCGAGAACAAGTTCCCAATGGGAAAGATAGATAAGACATTATTTCTTAGGGAAATTAAAGGCAAGATTTTGCTAGTGCAAATCTATGTCGACGATATTATTTTTTATTCTACAGATGACAACCTCTGCAAAAAGTTTTCTAAACTTATGCAAAGGAAGTTTGAAATGAGTAGTATGGGAGAGCTGAAGTATTTCTTAGGACTTCAGATGAAATAATCTGAAGATGGAATTTTCATCTCACAGACGAAGTTCACCAAGGAGTTGATTAAGAAATTCAGAATGGAGAGTGCAGCCTCTATGAGGACTCCAATGGCCTCAACCATATCTCTTGACAAGGATGAGAAAGGGAAACCTTTTGATGAAACTAAGTACAGAAGCACAGAAGGATCCTTGCTCTACCTTACTACAAGTAGACTAGACATAATGTTCTCTACATGTGTCTGTGCTAGATTCTAATTGAACTGTAACGAATCTCACTATGCTGCTGCAAAGCAAATCTTGAGATACCTTAAAAGTACACCGAATCTTGGCTTATGGTACCTAAGAAGTAATGTCAGCGAACTAATTGGTTTTTCAGATGCAGACTTTGCAGGTAGCAAAGATGACAGAAAAAGCACTTCCGGGATATGCCAGTTCCTTGGAAGAAGGCTTATCTCATGGAGCAGCAAAAAGCAAAATTGTGTCGCAATCTCAATGGCCGAGTCAGAATATATTTCTGCCGGCAATTATTGTGCACAATTGCATTGGCTAAAGAACCAGCTAGAAGATTACAATATGAAGGTTAAAGACATTCCATTGTTTTGCGACTCCTCCAGCGCAATAGCAATTGCGAACAACCTAGTCTCGCACAGCCAGACAAAGTACATCAAGCTCAGATATCACTTCATCCGGGAGCATGTGGAGCAAAGGGATGTGGATTTACAGTACGTGCCAACAGATCGGCAAGTTGCAGATATTTTCACAAAGCCGCTAGACGAGACCAATTTCAATTTCTTCAAAACTTAACTTGGGATGCTGAACAGAGAAGGATAGAACAAAAGAGATCATTTCAAAGCACAAGAATCGAGGATGCTGCAAAAAGATCAGAAATTTCTCAAGTGGAAAACAATTCTCGAGAAATACAGTTACTTCTCAAAAAGTACATTAGTAGTTCTCGAAAACTTAAGTCCACTTCTCGAGAACTAAAGCTCTATCTCTCGAGAAGTACAAAAGTTCTCGAAAACAAGAAATATACTTCTCGAGAACTATAACCATGTCTCTCGAGAACTAACCCTTCCTCTCAAGAAATTCCCTGTCTGTTTTCGATTTCTGTTCATTTCTTCTATTTCGAAAACCGCTCGATTTTTTGCTTTAATCCAAGGGTCATTTTAAATTAATTAGACACCTAATCAACATTACTAGGGTTATATATATATATATATATATATATATATATATATATATATATATATAACCTTAGAAATCTCAAATCGGAGTTGGCAGTGAACTTGTGGTCGCCGGGATTGCAGATATTTCAGACGATTTCAAGAATTTGCTTCTTCTGCTAGAAACCGCAGGTTTGAACTTTGTTCTTTCAGAACCTTGTTAGATTCTTTTTCCAGAAGTAGAGGAGTTCTATAGAAATGTCAAGATAAGGAGGAATATCACTGTACTGAAATCTAAGGTAAAGGGAGTTAAGATTAAGTTAAGCCCGACCAAAGTGTCTAGACTTCTAAAATTTCCTACTGTAGATGATGATGAGGATGAACTGACAGAAGATGACAATGTCAGAGCCTGCTATTTCTGTGGAGTTCCAGTGGACATTACCTCTCTAAGGAGAACTGCTCTGAATGATGTTAGCAAACTTCTAGTGGATATAGATGGAAAAATTCTTTGGTGCAGGACAGGGTCTATAAGTTTCAGAACCAATGACCTATTCAATGTCATGGCAGCCATAATCTGTAGGAAGAAATTTCCATATGGTTTGATTATTTTTTACATGATCAGGGATAGCATTAAAGAGCCAAAGTTTGCTAGGATAATCTCCTTGATGTTGCATGAGATTGATCCAATGGTCTTCAAGACTTCAAAAGGTACACAAATTCATCACTTAAAGAAGATCTCCTTAGCTTCCATTCAAAGGTGGGAGTTAAAACTGAAGAATCCAAAGCAGATAGCTAAAGAGCTTGCAGCCCATGCTTCAGAGGCCAGGACCCCATCTCCCTCCTCTCATGAAGTTGCTGAACCATCTGGTGCAGCAACTAAGGGGGAGCCTGCTTCCTCTATTCCTGTTGACAGAATTCCATCACCAGTGAGAAGTCCAGTCAGAAGTACAGTCAGTTCACCAGCCAGGACATCAACTAGATCACCAGTGAGAAGTCCAGTCAGGAGTCCTGTAAGATCTTCAGTTAAGTCCCCAGTGGCAGACTTACCAGATGAGACATTCTCAAATGAGCAAGCTCAGAAAACCATCAACTCTACAATAGCAGATATAGAAAGTATGATAAAAGAGCTCACCTCTGATGAACCTATTCCTCCCCTCCACACAAAAACTGCTGAAGAACTTTCAAAGGCTCCATCTCCAGCTCCTTTCCATCTCCAGTACCTTCTCCTATAGCCACTCCTTCTCCTTCTCCAAGAAAAGTCTCAACTCAACCAGATACCATCCTTCTATCAGAAGAGGATGAGCCAGAACCTGAGGTAGTTGAAGCTCCTCTAAGGAGACTTGACTTCTCCATGCCCACCTTCCTTGATGAAGAAGGAGATACAGTCATTCATACTACCAGAGCTAAAAGCTATGTAGTTGTTGAGAGATCCCTCCATGGGAAGTCCCTCCTCCACCTCATATTGTTGTTCCTGCTACCCCTGTTGTTCTTGCTGCTGCTACCCCTATAAATTCAGATATACTAAGTAAGATTGAAGTTATGCTGGCTGACCAAAGGAAACATTTTGATGAATCCCTCAAAGTAGTCCATGACAAAGTCACTGCTCTAGAGAAAGAGATGAGCAGAGGATTTGTAGAAATTCAGCACAATACTGACTCTCTCAAAGAGCTTTTTCAGATTGGTGGTAAAGCTATAGACCACACTATCACTAGTGTTGGTCAGGTCATGAATCAAACAGTAACTCTTGCTAACAATCAAATCTTTTTGGAGAAGAAAGACCAAGAACACCTCATGAAAATCTGTGAAGAGGTTGGTACTTTCAAAGAAGATGCTATAGATACACTATCTGTAGAATTTAGAAAGGGGGAGAGCTTGGTGAAAGAATATGTGGAAAAGCTTGTGGACAAGTTTACTGCTGCTGCAAACACAGTTTAGTCTGACAAGATATCTGAAATTAATAAGAATGTTTTAGAACAAATCCAGTCTTTAAAATTTCATACCTATGACACCTCAGTCTGGATGCACAACCAAATATTTCCTGAATTTTAGGTTGGTCCTAATGTCATTCCTCATAGCCTGAACCCTCTTGCTGAAGGTCAGTCAAGCCAGATGCCTGCTCAGATGCAAACTCAGATTCCATGCTTCTCTCCAAGTCCAGAGGATCAAAATCATCCTCCTGCTTCTTATGACCAAGTATGGGATGATATTATTCCTCAAGGTTTACCTGAAATCAACACTTCTAAGAAGAGGAAGTATGGGGAAGGCCCCTCTGCCATAAAAAGTGCCCCTAAGCCAGACACAGAGAAAAGAAAAGCACAGGAATTTGCTGAAGTCTGGAGTCCTACCTCTAAAGCTTTAATTCTTGATACTCTTAAATTAGTAATGGAATACAATGAAAACAGGAATCTCCACTACAGCTCCTCTAAGTGGGAACTCTATGAGAAGTCCATGACTAATAAGAGAATCTATGACAGAGAGTATGACAAGAACAATCCTAAGGCTCCTACAAAACCCCCAAGGTACTACCCAATGCCTTTCAGCTACCAAAGGAGACAACAAGAGAAACATGACAGACAACATCAGAGCTAGGACTGACTTTCTGTTGATAATTGTTTTAAGATTATGGATGAAATGGATGTTGATTGGAAATCTAAAACATTATATATATATAATTTCTGGTTTTGCTAATTCTGTGTTTAATTTTTCATTCTTGCATTTGAATCTATTCTTCATATACAGTTCTTTCTTTATTGGTAAAATTCACCTTAGTGTAGAGGGTTCTGACTTTTACAAATAGGGGGCGATTGTTGGGTATTGCATCCACAATAACCCAAATTTTCCTGAAGTCACCCTTGAATTAAGACGAATTAAGTTGTATTTGATATCTTTGTTTAGTTGTGTGTTTGCAAACCATCATTACTAAGTGTAGACCAATGCCAGTCTACAGTGGGTCATGAACACAAGACCATACAGTGTAATCCCTCACTGTGTGATCCAAGGTGTCAACTCATGTGTAGCCTCACTATTGGGATACACTTCATATTCAAGCACTTGGACCATGGTATGAAGATTGGATTATTGAAGAGAAAAAGTTTCTAAGTTCTAAAAATTTCTCTAAGTCCACTTCTCGAGAAGTCTACTATAGTTCTCGAGAAGTAGAGTTAGCAGTCTTCGAGAAGTTCACTTAGTTCTCGAAAAGAGTAGACTAGTTCTCGAGAAACATCATTATAGTTCTCGAGAAGCTTAGTCTAAGTTCTCGAGAAGTCACAACCTATACTTCTCGAGTAGCCAGAGACAGTCGTGAAAATCTTCTAAGTACATCTCTCGAGAAGCTGATTATAGTTCTCGAGAACTTAGCTTTTAGTTCTCGAGAAGTCAGCTTAGTTTTCGAGTACAAGTTTTAGCTCTCGAGTAATATTCTTTTAGTTCTCGAGAAGCTCAGTTTAGTTCTTGAGTAGACTCAACGCTTATCTCTCGAGTACTAACTTAAGTCCAGAAAGTTTAGCTCTTGAGAAATAAGCCTTGTTCTCGAGAACTCATTCATACTTCTCGAGAACTGTAGTTCTTTTTTTCAGAAAATTTACTTAAGTCCAGATCGACGAAATTTTCAAATGACTTGACGTGATTGGTTCATGTGTCGTCATTAATGTCAATTCTAACCGTTAGGGGAAATCCTATATAATGTCTTTTCATTAAGACTAACCCTAAGCGGTGAACTATATTTTTTTTTCTAAATTTCTGATTGGCCGTCTCTCTCCAAGAACAAACTTACAGAAGCCGTCGCCGTCACTTAGTTTGAAGATCTACATGACTGTTTTTGATCAAGTTAGACTTGCTGTTCAAGAAATCTTCATCTTTTTCTTGATCGAGTAGGTCCTAAGTTTCTCAGGTCAGATCTATAGAGATTCTTCTTAAACAAATTCTGAAAAAGCCGCCAAGTTCAGAAGAAGACCTAGAGTTAAATTTTTCCAGATCTGAGACAAATCTTTGTTTGTATTTCATATCTCTTTATAATTTTGTAGGAGATTATTCTCCGAGTGTAGGAGCGTTTCTCTCCGAGTTGTAGGAAGTTTTCATCTTCCGAGTGTAGATCCCTTTGGATCAAGATTGTAGGAACTTGATTCCGAGACGTAGGATTGGTTTTCAATCCGAGATAGTGGAGTAGCCAAGTCTAGTGATTTACTAGATCGGTGAGGGAAAGTGGACGTACCCAAGGTTGGGGAGCCACTATAAATCTTCTTGTCGCCTGTGATTGATTGATTGTTTTTGTGCAAGTTCGTTAAATTTTTATTCCGCAAATAGACGCACAATTCACCTATTCACCCCCTCTAGGTGATTTAGGTAGACAACTTAACACTTTCACGAGTGATGATGGAGAGGGAGGGGGGACGAAGCAACATACTGTCTTGCTTGTTCGCGCTCTTCAGTGATTATGCCACAAACTTCTTCACGCGTCAGCCTCCCATCAAGGCCTGCTGCTTTAGGGCGGTTGTAGTGATACTAAGCTTCAGGTCCTCTATCAGGATGGGCCTTGCGGCCTTGAATATTCGTTCCGGGGAGTACTGCTTCAGGCATGTTGCCGTGCGAGGGAAGAAGAATTAGATCAATGTGCCCCCAGGGACCATTCTTTCGGTTGTGTGGGTCGCTTTCCCTGCTATGCTTTCTAGTCAGGAGTATCGTTGTGCTGCAGGTACTGTATTCTTGGAATTCTGGGAACCGTGTTTCCCACAGACAGTTCCAAACTATTGGGGATCATGTAATGCTCCGGTAGAGCAGACTAAATTAGACTGCCTTAGCCCGGGAGCGGTCGAGCACGCCAACAGTCACACAAGGGAAAGTTGACAAGGCAATTTTTTAACGTGGAAAACCCTTCAACCGGGTGAAAAATCACGTGGCACTTGGTCATTCTTGTCAGTGGGGCGTGCAGAGGCGAGCTTGGATGGTCTTGCGGGCGGAGCGCGCCGAGACACACTTGGTCGGTCTTGACATCGGAGTGCACGTTGGCGCGCTTGGACGGTCTAGACGACAATTTTACCGCCTGATCTGAGCAGGAAAGGGGGGCCGCCCTAATCAGACGTCAAGGGGCTGCCAGATTTTGGTAGGGCCCCGCTCTCTTGCGGGGAGCCGACCTAGGTCGGGTGACCATATGTCGCCCTACCTGGGCAGGGGGAGAGGCCGCCCGATTCGGGGCGGCCAAGGGGCTGCCTGATTTGGGGCGACCCTGCTCTCTGGCAGGAGGCGGCCCTGCTTTCCGGCAGGGGCCGACCAAGGTCGTGCGACATATTGCCGCCTGACCTGGGAAGGGAGGAGGCCGCCCTAATCGGGCGGCCAGAGGGCCTTCTAATTTTGGGCGGCCCCGCCCTCTAGCGGAGAGACGGCCAGAGACGGGCGACAAGCTTGCCGCCCGATCTGGACAGCTGGGAGGCCGACCGTCCGCACACCAGCGGAGGGTTTGATGGTGAAGCGGCCACCCGAATTGGGCGGCAAAGGAGAACCGCTCAACTTGGAGGTGGTTACGTCGGCGGCACCGACGGTTGCCACGACGGCGGTTGGAGCGTTGGCGACAATGGTGGCAGCATCGAGATGGTGGCAACAATGATGATGGTGACGGCGGTTGGAGCGACGGTTACACCCCGTATGGTTACGTCATGGGCGGCCGCACCCCGGGTGCGGTTCGATGAATTTGGTTGGACCGGTTCGGGGAAGCCCATCACCATTATTATATTCATGTTTGTTCATATATAAATTTTTAAGTTTTAGCTGTATTTTCTTAAAAAGTTTCAAATGCATTTTGTTATGACATTTCAACTGAAATTTATAATGAAGTTTCAACTTTGATTTTATACCGTAATTACAGTTGGTTTTATTTTTTTAATACAGTTGCATTTATTATATCGTAGGTTTTAAGTAATGCAATATTTTTTGCTCAGGTCAAAAAAGATCCATTTATATTTGTTGCGGTTCGCTCAATGCCCCCGGTAGACCGGTTTCAGATCGGTCCGTCTTAGCCCCGGGAGATTGCGTACGCACACAGTCACAGTAGAAACAAAGAAAATGTACACACACAACTTTGACGTGGAAAATCCTGGAAAAGGGAAAAAAACCACGTGGCCGGGTCTGTGCCAGCCAAACTCCACTATCTGCCTCTGTTACAGTGCTCTTGTAAAGAGAAAGCGAGGGCGACAGGCCGCGCCTCATTACAAATACTGGGGAGTTGAGAGAGCTATCCTTGGGTGACAGGCAACCGCTTAGGAGTCCGTGCACTTTGACGTGCGTATTTCTTGAGCACTTGCTCTTCTGGCTCGCGCGCCGCAGGATGCCTGTGCTCTATGCCTCGGACTGAGGAGGGCTGCCTTCACTGGTACTTCGCTTCCTTCTTTCTCTGGGCGGCGTTCATGGGAGAACCTGCCAAGTTAGTGAGTGAAAGAGGAGAGGAGAAGGCGAGTAGAGAGAGAAGCTCTGTGAAAAGTAGGAACGAAGAGAGAGAAAGCGAAGGAGAGAATGAAGCCGGATCCCTTGAAATGAACTATCAGGGATGCTTATATAGGGTTTCCGAGGTGGTAAGGGTGGTTACAGTGGTTACTCGCAGATCGGAGGGTCATGATCACTTGTGGAGATCGGAGGGCCATGATGGCCCACCATGATCGGACGTTGGAGAAAAGGCCGACCCACGACGGTGGTCGGAGGAGGCGCGCCGGACGATGGACGCCCGAGGGAGGAGGCGGCCGGCCGTGAGGAGGTGGCCGACCATGACTGATCGGCCACGGTGGCCGGCCGCAAGAGGGGCGGCCGGCTACGGACGGCCGGCCGCGGCCGCCGGCCGCAAGGAGGCGGCCGGCCCTTGACGGCCGGCCCTTGACGGCCGGCCGCAAGGAGGCGGCCGGCCCTAGACGGCCGGCCGCGGCCGCCGGCCACAAGGGGGAGGCCGGCCCGCAAGGAGGAGGCCGGCCGCCGGCCGCAAGGAGGCGTCCGGCCGAGGCCGCTGGCCGCAAGGGGGAGGCCGGCCCCGCGGAGGCGGCCGGCCGCCGGCCGCAAGGAGGCGGTCTACCGAGGCCACCAACCGCAAGGGGGCGGCCGACCCCGGGTGGTCGGCCACGGCCGCCGGCCGCATGGGGGCGGCCGACCGCTAAGGGGGGGCAGCCGAATGCTAAGGGGGGTGGCCAGTTGTGGGAGGCTGGCCACCGGCCGCCGCCCGCCTGTATGGATGGCGGCGACAACGGTTGCGATTTGGCGCAGGGGAGTTACGATCCGGTGCGTGGGAGTTACGATCCAGTGCGCGAGAGTTACGATCCGGTGCGCGGGAGTTACGATCTGGTGCGCGGGAGTTACAATAATTATTTATAAATTAAGGGGTACCCATCATTTGCCCCCCAAAATCCCGTCGTCTTGGAGCGAACGACAAGCGCGGGAATTTTTCTTTGCGATAGGGCTAGACGGCGATGGCCGGAACGGGTGCTAACACCGAAATGGGCGGCGACGGCGACAGTGTTAAGGTAAGAATCCGATCAAAGAGAAGGTCCGGGCACCGGGCGAGGCCGGAGGGGCTGACCCCGCGCGCGGGTGCGCGCGGGGCTGGCCCCGGGCGCGGGTGCGTGCGGGGCTGAACCCGCGCGGGGGTGCACGCGGGGCTGCATCCGCGCGGGGGTGCACGCGGGGATGCACCCGCGCGCAAATGTGCGCGGGGCTGACCCCGTGCGCGGATGCGCGTGGGGCTGCACCCGCGCGCGGGTGCGCGCTGGGCTGCCCCCGCGCGCATGTGCGCGCGGGGTTGGTTCCGTGCGCGGGTGCGCACGGGGCTGCCCCTGCGCGCGGTGTGTGCAGGGCTTACCCCGCGCGTGGGTGCACGCGGGGCTGCACCCGCGCGCAGTTGTGCGGAGCTAGCCCCACGCACGGAAGTGCGTGGGGCTGACCACGCGCGCGGGGCTGTGCCCGCGTGCGATTGTACGGGGATGGCCCTGCACGCGTGTGCGTGCGGGGCTGGCTTCGCGCGCAGGTGCGCGCGGGGCTGAAACCGTGCGCAGGGTGCGCGCGGTGCGACCGCTCTGCTTACGAGTGGCTCAGCGGCATGCGCAGGCTGATTTCGCGCGCTCTTTGCATGCGTGCATGACTCGTATGTGTGGGCGTAACGTGCGCTCGGACTCGCTTTTCTGACCTTACTTTTTTGTTCTTTCAGGTTTCCAAGCGGGGTGTGCAGAGCCGTCCTATGCGGCTGCATTCGAGTCTTTCCCTCGAGCATGTGGATATATGGCGGAGGCGCTTCAACCTTCCCCCTGATTTGAAGGTGCAGATCCCTAGTCCTGAAGAGCGGGTGCAAAACCCTCCGCGAGGTTGGATGACTCTTTGTGAATCGTCACTTCGGTGCGGTTTTCGCCTTCCGGCTTACGAGGAAGTTTCCGAGATTCTTAAGTTATGCGGCATTCCTGTGTCGCAGTTTACCCCTATTGGGATGATACAGATCATGGGGTTGATCGCATTCTTTCGCGAGCGTGGATCGAGGTTTTCCTTGGATATTTTCAAGGATTGGTGTGAGGTGCGCGTCGATGGCGGGGTCCGCGTGGACGTCCTCAGCAATAAGCGGTGGTTGGAGTTTGAGACCCGGGCAGACCATTGCCACGAGAATACCTTGTTCGGATACGTCAGGAATCCAGGTGGATTTCCAGTGGTGCGGAACGCACTTCTGGAATGTTTCCGACGTTCTAGGGGACACGAGCGGGAGTTTACTCCCGTCCTTGGTTTTGCGGAGCCCTGAGAGCCGGGAACATCTTGTACAGTATCTCTACTTTCGTTGATGAGAAGCGCATGCTGTTATGCAGGTTGTCTGTTGATTCGGGACGTGCTGCCGCCATCCCTCTCTCCCATGACAGGAAGAGGAAGCTAGTGTTTGGAGGCCGTGGAGCTGAGGAGGCGAGTCCTAGCCTCCTGCCGCGACAGGATGTTCTTTCAGAGGAGGCGGCCCCTTGAGGCTCTGGAGTTGGAGGCGAGCCGGATGACGCGGATCTTGAGGTCCTGGGGTCCTCTGCCCCCCAGGCCTCCCCAACACGGGTTGCGGTGCAGCAGGTGGTGAAAGGAAAGAGGGTCTCCTCTTCTTTGGAGGCGATGAACCATGCGGTATGTGTGATCTAAACTTTTAAGTGGCGGCTTTTGAGGAAAGTTATTCTGACTTGTCCCTTTTCTTTTGCAGATGGAGACTCAGGCGAACATTGCGCTTACGTGGAATGACCACTACGTAAGCCTGAAGGACGGCTACATGTCCCTTCAGGGTGAGCTCGGGGAGGCAAAGAGTGCCCTTTCAGATCTGAAGGGGCAACGAGAGCGCGATATTTCGTGACTTAGGCAGATTGGGTCCGAGCTGCGATGCGAACTAGAGGACGCCAAAGCTGCGTACAGGGCTGAGAAGACGGCTGCAGAGGAGACTTTGCGTCTTCTAGATGAAGCTCGGGCAGAGCTGGAGCTATCCAGGATGGAGGTGATGCGTCTTTCCTCCACGGAGCGGGAGGTTGAGCTAAAGGCGGCTGGTCTGGCAGAGTACCGGGATTCTGTGGATTACATGCGAGACCTGTGTCTGATCTCAGAGTAGGTCTGTGAGGAGGTGTGGATTCAGGAGGTAGAGCAACATATGGAGGACTTACAGGAAGTCACATTCTGCCAGGGGATGGAGAAGACCCTTCGGATGGTGTCCCGGAAGCGGGAATGCGATGTTGCCGGCCTCGGTCTTGAGGATTTGTCAGAGGAGGAGGGCTCCGATGCCGAGGAGGGCGTGGCCGCTGAGTGACAGCTACATCTCTTTGATGCTCTTTGCTGATTTGTATACATGTACTTCTTTGTACTGGTGGGCTTGTCTCCATCGATTTGTACCTTTGTACTTTTTCGGTTTGTACCTTTGTACTTGATATATTTGTTGAGTGGTTGTCACTACTTTTGCTTCTGATTGTTGCGGCCGATTGTTGTCTTAGCCAAGCACCAACTACGAGGGGCAGGCCCTGAGCGGTGGAAGAGTATTTGCTCTGGATGGGGGTGAAGAGTTATGCGAGCTCCAACCAATTATCGGAGGGAGGCCATGTTTGTTTGAACCCCTGCAAGTTGCGGTGAACCCGGTGGCATTAGAGGGGCGTGGCCCCGTAGACCCTGACGACGTCACAACTTACTATGAGGCGGAGGACATCCCCTTGTGCTAGGGTAGAGAAGCTGAGACCATCGCGCTACAGGCTGCGCATAACTGAGGGAGCTGGCTCCTGACGACGTCGCGACTTGCTTCGTAGGAGAAGGGAGAGCCTTGCCACCATGAGAGTGAGGTCGAAGCCGCCGTGCTACAGTCTGCCGGGGACTCAACGTTTTGGTCCCTTTGGCGACTCCGTAACCTGTTGCTAGGCTGAGTACATCGTGCTGTTGGCAGCGCACAATTGGGGGAACTGGTCCCCGGCGATGTCGCAAACTGCTGGGCGGACGAAGGGTGCACCCCTGAACCGCGCTAGAGAGAGTGAAGCCATCGCGCCACAGTATGGCTGTGGTTGGTAAAGACGTGGATTTAGCGGGGCCGGAACCCGATTTAGTCGCGATTGTAGCTTAATTAGGCACCAGTCGCGAGGGGGGGCAGGCCCTGCGAGGGTGGGGCGTCAGACTTCGGATGCAGGTGAAGAGTCATAATCCTCGGCCTATTGTAGGCAGGAGGACATGGTCGATTCGAACCACCGCGAGCAGCTTGATGGACCCTGAGGTTGTAATTATACCGATCGTGGGGGCTTTCCCAGGATGGCGGGGCGTCGAGCTTCGGATGCAGGTGAAGAGTCATAATCCTCGGCCTCTTGTTGGCAGGAGGACATGGTCGATTCGAACCCCTGCGAGCAGTTGATTGACCCTATAATTTGCGAGGCGTGGCCCCGAAGACCCGGACGACGTCGCAACCTACTACGCAGTGAAGGCCGTGCCCTTGCGCTGGTGGAGTGAGGTCGAGGCTATCACACTGTGGGCTGCGCACAACTGAGGGAGCTGGTCCCTGACGATGTTGCGACCCGCTCCTTAGGAAAAGAGTGAGCATTTCTGCCATAGGAGAAAGGTCGAGGCCACCGTGCTACAGTCTGCGTGGGACTTTGTATTTGGTCCCCAGGCGACGTCGCGACCTGTTGCCTTGCCGAGGCTGTCGCGCTATGGGCCGCGGTCAGCTGGGGGTGCTCATTCCCGACGATGTTACAATCCACTGGACGGGTGAAGGGAGAACCTTTGAGCCGTGCCAGGGGGATCGAGACAATCATGCTACAGTTGCTCGCCGGACCCCAGGGTACAGATTCCAAATTGGTTCTGCAAGTTTTAGGAGTTAGTGATATCGTAATCACAGTATATAAAAGTAAAGAGATGGGTTGTTTGGTTTTTTTCTTTAGCCTGGTCGCGCAATTGCACGATGACGGATTCCAAACCGCCAAGTGGGTCGCATGTTGATGGGTCCGGGACAGCTTTGTGGAACTAATAATCCTGGCCTCGGGGGGGGGGGGGGGGGGGGGGGTTGAGGGACGAGATGTCCTTCTGACGTGTTTGCTGCACGACAAGAGTTAGAATGAAAGCAGAAAAAGCAGTAAGCAGGATAGTCTGTGCACGAGGGTTTTCCTCACGACTTTATAGTTGTCTTTTGGTAGTTTGACATAGAGAAAAGTTTTTAGGAGGCACGTTCTCCTCGGTTCTGGCCCCTCTCCAGAGCGACCTGTTAGATGCGGTAGATGCTGGTTCCTGAGACGACCTCCGACCGTGTTTGGTGCAGATAACATGAGCGTGCCACGTCCTGGCTTCCCCTGACGACTCCAACCCCCGTAGGCGTGACAAACTTCATTGCGAGTTGCGGAATTGACGGGACTTCCTGGAAAGCTATCTGGAGGGGCTGATTAAAAATCGCGTTGTAGGGCGATTATGTATCGACCGCCACGAATTGCACGTTTTGGGAGACCTGCCTTGGAAATTCTCCTAGTGTTACTGGAAGGGTGAGTGTGCCTGCCACGGACACGGGCACAAAGCTGAAGCCATAGATGGGGCCTGATGCTGGATGAAGATTCTGCCTTTGGATTCCCATACTGGTTAACGCAGTCATGAATATAACATTTACTGAACTGCCGTTATCCACCAGAATTCGCTTCACGCAGAAGCTGGGGTTGCCTATTTCTGCTACAATAACTAGCGGGTCTTGATGTGGTGTACGGAGGCCCTAGAGATCCTCCTCGCTGAAGCTAATGGTGGGAATGATTCCAACCGCCTTGTCCTCTTAGGGAGCGGCGATGGAGTTGACCGTGGGAAAGGGAAAGTAGGAGATGACTTTCACAATCTCGATGACCTGCCTGCCCCCCTGCACTTCTCGGTGAGCATATGGCGGCTCTCTCTACGCAGGCGGGCCCCCGTACTGCTCTCGCACACATCCTTGCAAAAAATGCCCGAGTATTCCCTGCCGAACAAGGCGCTCTATCTCATCTTTAAACTTTACACACTCTTTAGTAGTGTGCCCGGTTCCTCGATGGAAGTCGCAGTACTTTGACAGATCAGCCCTTGGATTGGGCGGGAGCGCCCTTGGATTGGGCGGGAGCGCCCTTGGCCTCTGGAGCGCCGGATCGCCCTGAATTGCCTATAGGACGTTGGCGTGAGTGGTGTTGAGAGGGGTGTAAGTCCGGGGAGGCCTGTAATCCTTGCCTCTCCCGGGCCCCTAATTGCGATGCTCAATGCGACGGTTCTCGTCGCGCCTCTCTGCACGTCTTCCGGAAGGGTTGCTCCTGCTGCTTCTGCCTCTTTTGGCCTCCTTCAAACTTTCGACGATGGGTCTCAATGGCCTCGTCTGTGTCTATCTGAACTTCCACCCGGTGCACCAGATCTGCATAACTAGGGACTATATCCTGCATTAGAGCGGAATAGAATCCGCTTGGACGGAGTCCCCCGAGGAAAACTCCTCGATGGAGTTCTGGGTCTACCCCTGGGATCTGTCTAGCTTCTATAGTAAATCGGCGGAAAAACTCTTTCAAGGTTTCGATTTCACTCTGTCGGATGCCGGATAGGTGGGATGGATCCTTTGTGATCCTGCGATTGGCAACAAACTGATTAAGGAATTGCTGGCTCAGTTGGGGAAAGTTTCTGATTGAACCCTCTCGGAGGGAATGGTACCAAGTGCGGGCCTGCCCCTTGAGGGTGGTAGGGAAGACCTGACAAAGCAGTTCATCGGGGGCGTTGCAGAGGTGAAGGATCGTGTAGAAGTGGTTGATGTGCTCCCAAGGATCGTCCACTCCGTCGTACGCTTCGACGTGGGTGATCTTGAATCCCTGAGGGATGGGATAGCCAGCACTTCAGGAGCCAAGGATGATGCCCCCTGAGCGGGGCGCCGCGTCGCCATCGCTCGTCGGCCGACTAGTCCAAACTCTTCTTCGAACATTTCGCGGAATGCTTCCCAAGTCATTCCTATACCTGACTCTGCTGGGACCGGCTGCTGCTGATTGCTGAGGAGAGGGGCGATTCCTGCCGCCCTGATGTGGTGAACGGGATACTCGACACTGTCGTGCCTTGACGAATCAGATTCTTCTTCTACGGCCCTCTGGCCTTTTGCTGGTGGTACTGGTAGATTTTCCTGAATTGGGACCCCCGCGGGCACGTTGGGGCCTGCGAGTTGCCTTAAGAGGGCGAGCATCTCGACCCGAATGTCTGGCGGGGGCACCACGTTCTCGGGCAGCTCCTCCCTAGGTGCTACGATGTCTTCTTGCGGTAGAGCCTTCGCTAGAGACTGCGACGCAGCGTGATTCTCCTGCTCACGCCGGATCGACCCCCTAGTCGTTCGGGTGCTCTTTCCGGCCATTCTGTCTCGCCCTGACAATCTTCTGAGTCTTCTTTCGCTTGCTGGGAATGCTTCCCACAGACGGCGCCAAACTGTAGCGGTTCACTCAATGCCCCCGGTAGACCGGTTCCAGATCGGTCCATCTTAGCCTCGGGCGATTGAGTACACACACAGTCATAGTAGAAACAGAGAAAATGTACACACACAACTTTGACATGGAAAACCCTGGAAAAGGGAAAAAACCACGTGGATGGGTCTGTGCCAGCCAAACTCCATTATCTGCCTCTGTTACAGTGCTCTTGTAAAGAGAAAGCGAGGGCGACAGGCCGCGCCTCATTACAAATACTGGGGAGTTGAGAGAGCTCTCCTTGGGTGACATGCCACTGCTTAGAATTCCGTGCACTTTGACATGCGTCTTTCTTGAGCGCTTGCTCTTCTGGCTCGCGCGCCGCAGGATGCCTGCGCTCTATGCCTCGGACTGAGGAGGCCTACCTTCACTGATACTTCGCTTTCTTCCTTCTCTGGGCGGCGTTCGTGGGAGAACCTGCCAAGTTAGTGAGTGAAAGTGGAGAGGAGGAGGCGAGTAGAGAGAGAAGCTCTGGGGAAAAGTAGGAACGAAGAGAGAGAAAGTGAAGGAGAGAATGAAGCCGGATCTCTTGAAATGAACTATCAGGGGTGCTTATATAGGGTTTCCGAGGTGGTTAGGGTGGTTACGGTGGTTAATCACAGATCGGAGGGTCACGATCACTTGTGGCGATCGGAGGGCCGTGATGGCCCGCCATAATCGAACGGTGGAGAAAAGGCCGACCCACGACGGTGGTCGGAGGAGGTGCGCCGGCCGATGGCCGCCTGAGGGAGGAGGCGGCCGACCGCGAGGATGCGGTCGACCACGACTGATCGGCCGCGGTGGCCGGCCGCAAGGGGGGCGGCCGGCCACAGATGGCCGACCGCGGCCGGCGGCGGCAAGGGGGCGGCCGGCCCCAGACGGCCGGCCGCAAGGGGGCGGCCGTCCCCGGGGAGGCGGCCGACCCCCGGCCGCAAGGAGGCGGCCGACCGAGGCGGCCGACCGCAAGGGGGCGGCTGGCCCCGGGTGGTCGGCCGCGGCTGGCGGCCGCATGGGGGAGGCCGACCGCTAAGGGGGGCGGCCGGTCGTGGGAAGCCGGCCACCGGCCACCGCCCCCCCGTAAGGTTGGCGGCGATGGCAGTTGCGATTTGGCGTGAGGGAGTTACGATCCGGTGTGCGGGAGTTACGATCCAGTGCGCGAGAGTTAAGATCTGGTGCGCGGGAGTTACGATCCGGTGCGCGAGAGTTACGATCCGGTGCACGGGAGTTACAATAATTATTTATAAATTAAGGGGTACCCATCAGTATTCCATATTGCTCATACAGAGGAAGAGACGACATTATGTATTGTGATTATATCCATGATGGGGTTCCCCCTTTAGAATTTTCGAGTCAGGCCAAGAGGACCAAGCGGTCGCGTAAGGAGGTGCGCGGGAAAGCACAGCCATCCGGAGCACGAGCGCAACACACTAGAGCAAGCACGGTGCACACCCCTTGAGGCGCGCGCGCTGCGCCCCTCTGAGGCACGTGCACGCGGGCGCGTGTGCCGCACTACACTTAGGTGCGCGCGTGTCGGTGGTCGCCGACGCCTCCGGCCTTTGCCGATTGCCGCCACCGTCGGGAACCCCACCCTAGCTTCCCAGACTGCTCAGGTAACACTTTTGTCATTTCACTAAAATTGGTGATCCAGGTGACCAAAACGGAGGGATGCCATTTAGCAGCACAAATTCTGCCCAAATGTTATTTCCAGCGTATCCCTCCAGAAAACTATAAATAGGCTCCTGAGCCTTCATTTGAAGACAAATAACTCCAGTAGCTAGAGAGAGCTCTGACGCTTTCTAGCGAGGCCGTGGGAATTAGATCGATCCTCTGTTCAGAATTCGCTATGTTCCCTATCTAGTGTGAAGACATCTCAAGGCTTCAAAGACGCGTTATCCATTTCCACAGGAGCGGTCTCATCAAAACTCCGACTCAGCATGAGCTTTTCCATCGAGGCTCTGAGTATTTAACGATTTTCTCCACTAGAGCACTCCCAACCAGGCTCCATGGACTTCGTTTATTTTCTATTGTTCTCATATTCTGAACTTGTAACGGAGAGTTGACATGTCACCCTCCGATAAAATCTCTCAATTCTTATAAACTCAGATGAAATAGTGGATTTTGGCCCGACACAGATCCGACAACGTGATTTTTTACCCTTTTTGGGATTTTCATGTCAAAAAAAGTCTTTTTGTCATTGATGTTTTTTTCATTGACTATTTGCGCACTCGACCCAACTCCGAGCTAAGACGGTCTGATTCTCTAAACTGAATAAAAATCGGGTGACCCGCAACAGTTTTTGGTGCCGTCTGTGAGAAGGTGTTCACAAAAGCTCTTATAATTTTCAAAATCATAACACTAGCTGCAATGTCGAAAGGAAGTGCGTGCACCGCCGGCCAGCCTACTTATAAAGAGCCTAGTGATTTAACATCCAATGACTCGCCCATTGGCCCCACACCGTACCTCGAGGAGGTAATCACCGCGCTAGCGTCTTCGGTGTAAGAGCGAATATGCCAGATGGAGGAGAGTCGGGATTAAGCACTTATTTTGCTAAAGGAATTAGGGGCCTCTCAAACCTCGGGGGCATAACCACTAGAAGACGGCCAAGCATCATTTCCCTCAGGTCACTGATCGCTCAATGAGGTGGTGTGCGCCACCGCGTCACGTATGGGCTCGAGGGGCACCGACCGTAGGAGGCGCTACTCCCTGCAAGGCATCCTACCAACAAGAGCAAGACGATTAGGGAATGAGGAAGGAAAGGAATCTAAGTCGAACATCTGGAAAACGCGACTGGCACCCCGACAGAACCTCATGAGCCTGAGGGCAGCAACACTTCGCCCATCTCAACACCTCTCTTATAAAGATGTTGTACGCCCTCAGAAACCACCATCAACTTTAGAGGCCCAAGGCGCTCCCTTGGGTAGGGGGACAAGTCTCAGTACTACCACTTTCACGAGGGTCACAAACATGACACGGAGGAATGTTTGTGCCAACAAGAGGAAGTCGAGCGACTTGCGTGTCACAAATTTCTCAAAGCATTTCAAGTAAGAGGGCACCTCTCCGGAAGTAGTAAGATCCGGTCAGGCCGACCATCCCCAAAACACTAGGACCCTCGTCCAATCCATAACACATTCAGGCGACCCTCAGAAGCCCACCAGTCAAAGTGAACAGGATATTGATTGTTGATGACGTGTTTGCCAGCGTGTTGTTTTTATCAACTCTACTCTAACTAGGAATCTCGGGGAGAGACATCCAATTTGGATCGGGAGGTGCGCACATCACAGGACATCCAATGATCCCCATTATGGGAAGCCTCATCCTACTAGTGACTCTGAGAGTTCCCTCGGTGCTGGCAATATACGACATTCAGTTTATCATCTTACAAGACGTCTCAACATGTGACACCATCCTCCATGGAACAATGCTAAGGATGCTCTGCGCTGACGCACTAGATCAAGATATTGCATTGGACATCCGCTCGACGGACGCATCTTCTGGAGACCCCACTAAGACTTGACGCATGGAGTACGCCGAGGGAGCTCCACCGCCATTCACAGTCCATCTTCCATCATTGTCAAAATAAAAGCCGCATAGATGGGCATGCGCCCCCTTGAATTTTTATTTAGCGGTAATCCAATTAATTCTGGTTTTGCCGACTACAACAATCATTTACAAGCTCAATAACTCTTAGTCAAGATGGAAGAAAGTCCTTCTACACCTCTCAGGGGAGATGGATGAAAGTCCTTTTGCACATCTCTTACAAGATGGACGAAAGTCCTTCTACACCTCTCAGGGGAGATGGACGAAATTCCTTCTGCACCTCTTAGGCTAGATGGATGAAAGTCCTTCTGCACCTCTCCGATGAGATGAACAAAAGTCTTTTTACACCTTCTAGGCGAGATGGATAAAGGTCCCTATGCACCTCTCAGACGAGATGGACAAAGGTCTATCTGTACCTTCACCTGAATGAACCTTGGTTCTCCTGAGGTGCGAACGAACAAAGGTTTTTCGCCACCTCTACCAAGACGGGCCCCGATCCTCCTTAGGCGCGAGCGAATAAAGGTTCTTTGCCACCTCCACCTAGATGAACCCAGGTTCTCCTGAGGCGCGAACAAACAATGGTTTTTTTTCCACCTCCACTCGGACAGACCCTAGTCCTTCAGAGGCATGAACAAACAAATGTTCTTTTCTACCTCCGCCTAGACGAACCCCTAGTTCTCCCGAGGTACGGACGAACAAAGGTTCTTCGCCACCTCCACCCGGACAAACCTTAATTCTCTTAAGGCACGAACAAACAAAGGCTCTTCTCCACCTCCACCGGACAAACCTCGGTCTTCCTAAGGCGCAAACGAATAAAGGTTCTTTTCACCTCCGCCCAGACAAACCCCGGTTCTCCTGAGCCGCAAACGAACAAAGTTTCTTTTCCACCTTTACCCGGACGGACCCATTCCTCCCGAGGCACGAGCAAACAAGGGCCCCTCACCACTAACTCCTAAGCGGTCCGGTCCTCCCAAAATGTAAGTAGAAGAATGTATCCCATTAGTGACCTATTCAAAATTCCAACGCTCAATCTATACGCTACTCCACCAAAAGTGTACGCACATCAAAACACAACCACAATACAAAAGATCTGAAAGCAAAAAAGGGTCTCCATTCAAACAAGAACTGCTCAACGGGCTACACCATCATGAAGAATAAAAATCATGCGACGGTGCAAATGTGCACCTACAAAGCAAAAGCAAAGTAAACAGAGAAAAAAAGAGGGCACATTGGGATCATACCTCAATGTCGGCATCAATGTCCTCATCCGAGGCATCCTCCACGCCCAAATCATCGCGCCTTAGTAACCTTCGAGTAGCCTGAAACCTCTTGACAAATCCCAAGCAGTACGTGGCATCACGTTTGTCCTCCACAAGCGAATAATCTCGGTCGCCATCATCTCAAAGAAGGCCTCCTCTGCGATATGAGATTGCTCCATCCCAAAGTCATGAGGCTCTTTATACCAATCTATCGCGGACACCCGCACAGCCTCAATGTCCTTCAGCTCCGCGGTCAGTTGAGCTTTCTCTTTCTTCAATTGCTCAAATCTACATCTTGCATAATCAACATCTGAATAACCATATAGTTCAAATTCTGATTCTGCTAGATACCACAATCCCATTTCAGATGTACCCTTAAGACATCTTAAGATTCTTTTTACAGAACTAAGATGTGATTCTTTAGGATAGGCCTAAAATCTTGCATAGACACCTGCAGCAAACATTTATCAAGTCTGCTTGCTGTTAGATAAAAAGTGAGCCAATGATTATTCTATATGTTTTCTGGTCTATAGATTTACCAAAAACATCCTTATCTAAAACAACATTAGTAGCCATGGGAGTTTTCATAATAGTGGTGGTTTCCATGCCAAATTTCCTAATCAATTCCTTGGTGTATTTAGATTGAGAAATGAAGATACCTTCATTACTTTTTTTTACTTGTAAACCAAGAAGAAGGATAACACTCACATGCTACTCATTTCAAACTTAGATTGCATTAAGTCCCCAAACCTTTTGCATAATCCAGAGTCTGTTGACCCAAATATAATATCATCCATATAAATTTGGACAATAAGCAGTTTTTCCTTGTTTTAGTGAAAGGTATTTTATCCACCTTTTATCTTGTAAATGAGTGATCTAAGAAACATGTGGATAATGTCTCATATCAGTCTCTTGGAGCTTGTTTTAGACCATAAAGTGCTTTTTTTAATTTATAAACATAAGAGGGAAGAGTTGGATTGACAAAACTTGGAGCTTGTTCTACATAAATCTCTTCTTATAGGAATCCATTAAGAAAGGCACTCTTGACATCTATTTGGCAAACTTTAATCCTTTTATAAGTTGCATAGGTTAGAAATAGTCTGATTGGTTCTAGCCTTGCTACTGGTTCAAAAGTCTGATTGTAGTCAATTCCTTCCTCTTTTCTATACCCTTGAGCAATCAGTCTAGCTTTATTTCTCACAATCAATCAATTTGTATCTAATTTGTTCCTGAAAAACCATTTAGTTCATATAAATGGATAATTCTTTGGTCTCTCCACTAATTCCCACACTTTATTTATTTTAAATTTTGCAAGTTTTTCTTGCATAGCTATAATCCAGTGTGGATCAGTATCAACTTCCTCAAATTTCTTGGATTCAAATTGAGATAAGAAGCACTCCAAAATTTCTCCAATTAATAGTTGTTTTCTATTCTTTACCCCTTGATTTACATTGCCAATGACTTGAGAAGAGGGATGATCCCTCAGGATCGGCCTATTTGGATCAATTCTTGTTTGATCAATTAGATCATGGTTAATTTGTTCTCTTATTCCATCTTCATGATGTAATCTAACTTCCTGAGCATTTACTTATTCCATGACTGTTGGGTTAATATATTCTTATGTAAGAACTTCATCTTCTGAGCTCTCAGTATCATCTTCTTTTTGATGATTATTCTTTGTAGAAGTGCTTTCTATATTCTCCACAATTTTTAATTCTTTAAAGTTTTCATCGATAACAACCTGTTCCTGCAATAATTTTCTGATGGAAGTTTCCTCCCCCTGGGAACAAGCATGAGTTTCATGAAATACTACATGCATGGATTCTTACATTTTAAGTGTCCTTTAATTATAGTACCTATAGGCTTTGCTAGATAAAGAATATCCCAAAAATATTCCAACATCAGCTTTCTTATCAAATTTTACTAGGTAACTTTTTCCATTGTTTAAAATATAACAGACACATCCAAATATTCTGAAGTAAGAAACCTCAGGTGACTTACCTTTCAAAAGTTGATAAGGTGTCTTTAGTTTGGTCTTGTGAATAAGACTTTTATTAAGAACATAATTAGCAGTGTTCACTACTTCAGCCCAAAAGGACCTAAGCAACTTAGACTCTATTAATAATGTTCTTCCAGCTTCAATGAGTGTTCTATTTTTTCTTTTAGCAACTCCATTTTATTGAGGAGTTCTAAGAGCTGAAAAGCTTTACCTTATCCCCTCATCTTCACAAAATCTACAGATTAACTGATTTTCAAACTCTGTATCATGATCACTTCTAATCAATGACACTTTGGTATCAAATTCAGATTGAATCTATTTAATAAATCTTGTGAAGGTTGAGAAAGTTTCAGACTTTGCTTTTAAAAAGAACACCCAGCTAAACCTTGAGAAATCATCCGCAATAACAAATGTATAAGACTTACCTCCTAAAGTTTGAGTGGTAAGAGGGACAAATAAATCCATATGTAGTAGGTATAAGATTATTGGGGAATCATTCTTACCAATTGGTTTGAATGAAGATTTCACCTGTTTACCTACTTGACAAGCTCTACACAAATTGACTTTTCTATACTTACCTTTTGGTAAGCCTCTTACTAACTCATTCTTTGAAAGCTTTGTTATGGTTTTGTGATTTACATGGCCAAGCCTTCTATGCCACAACTCATTCATGTCTATTTTAGTATTGAATAAACATAATTCATTTTTAATAGAGTCAAAGTCAACAACATATATATTGTCTTTTCTAGATCCAGTTAGCACAATGGCATATGTTCTAGAATTTACTATTTGGTAATGATTATCAATGACAACAACTTTGTATTCACTATCACAAAGTTGACTAATGCTAATCAAATTATGTTGAAGTTCTTCAAGATGTGCTACTTTAGCAAAGGAGATATCCCCAATTTTGATCATACCATAAACTTTGGTCTGACCATAATTGGAATCACCAAATACTACCTTGGGACCATTTTTGGCCTTAAAATTTATTAACATATCTCTTTGTAAATTCATATGCCTTGAGCATCCACTATCCAGATACCACTGCTGATTTGTGGAAGGACAGCCTTTTTCCTACACATGAATTTAAACATTAGTTTGGATCAAGGTTACCTTGAATCCATTACTTCTTTTTTCATCAGAGGGAGTAATGAAAGTATATGAAGGTCTTTCATAATAACCCTTAGGATAAAAGAGTGTTGGTCTATTAAACCAACAACTTCCAGTTATATGACCTTTGATTAAACAATCATGAGAAATATCATTTTCAAAATTTTTCTGATATAAATAATTGCTCTCAAGGGATATGCGTCGAATTGAAGTCGATACAACATTTGGAAAGTATAGATTTGAAGTCGATGTTTCACAAGAGTTGTGTTGATATGAAATCGACACTAGTTCCTGATTCATTGAAATTACTGGTTTTTATTTCTTACCTATCATTGGTTGTTTATTTACAACATTTTTTCCTTTAAACTTTATCTTATCATTATTGAAATTTGAATAGTTTTTATGTACTATTGTAGATGGTACTTCCTTTGCTTTAATGAATGATACAGGATTTTTGCAAGCACGTTTATTATCTATTGCTATTATCCTATTAGGGTTTGCTCCTAAGCCCAAATGATCAAATCCTTTCTTAAGGTTTTCAGTAATATTCTTAAGCTGGTTCCTCTTCCATTCAAGGAGTCTTCAAAGACTTTTGCATTTGATAGTTCTTCTTTCAATGAAGAATTTCCTTCTCTTGACTTTCTAATCTATTCCTTCAAATTATTTATCTCAACTTCTAAATGCTTATCTTGTTCTATTTGCATAATTTCATAAGGACAGTCTTCATATATTTTCAATTTTTTCCTTAATGATTTAATTTCCTTTCAAGTTCTATTTAATCTATACATAATTCTCTAAAACATATCTTAAAATCATCAGAAGTAAAGTCTATATCATAAAAATAATTTGGTACCTCAATTGAATCATGATCAGATTCTGTCTCCAGATCCATGAGACAAGCTTCTTCGGCAGCTTTTTCCTCTTCATTATCTGATGAAGAACTAGATTCAGAGCTTGTGTCACTCCAGGTTTCAGTAATAAAACCTTTTCCCTTTCTTTTATCCTTCTTCTTCTTCTTCAGATATTTCTTTTTTTGAACCTTTGAGCTTGATATTTCCTTTTGCTGTTCTGGACATTCTGTTGAAATATGTCCAGGTTTTCTGCAAGTAAAACAAATTATCTCCTTATTGGGAGTCTTGTAAAGTTTTGGTTTTTCCATACTTCTGTCTCTTCTTCTTGAACCTTCTGATTTAATCCATTTTCTAAATCTTCTTGACAGAAGATTGAACTTTTCATTTTCTGTAACAAATGGTTCATCTTCAGTAACTTTGAATACACCTGATTTTTCTCTAGATGATAAGCTATTCTCTTTAGTTTTAGTTTTTGCTCTACTTTTCAATAATTGCTCATTAGATTTTAATTTCCCAAGCAAAACATCTGTAGTAATTTACTAGTGACACTTTGCTTCTATAATAGCTCAAATTCCGGAATCACATGTATTAGGAAAGCATATAAGTAACTTATCATTAATTTCTATGAGAGATATATCCTTGTTTATTTCTTTTAACTCATTAATTATCATACCGAATCTATCATACATCTCTGCTATATATTCTTTAAATTTCTTTTGGAAATTTTCATAGTGAGAGATTAGAAGTGATCTTCCATCGTTTATCTCATCTGCACTTCCATCAACAATACTTGAGAGTGATTCCCATATCTCTTTTGCTGAGAGACATTCTACAACCTTTTGAAATATATCATTTGACATGGTAAAGACCAAGATATTCATAGCTTTTGCAACACAATCTTTAACTCTCTTCTCCACATCAGTCCATTCATTTCTTGGTACATGTTCTGCAGTTATATTGCCATCCGCATCCCTTCTATATGACATTGGTGGTACTGTCAAGATTGATTCAAAAATGCCCTCATCAGTAAAGTTCATATACAATCTAATTCCGACTTTCCAGAGTGTAAACTTATCAAGATTAAAGACTGGTGGCCTAGTGGATGCAAATCCTTTGAAAGTATTTGAAGCCATTTTTGTAAATAAAAAATTGAATTTATTATTGCAACTGAAATGATCTTTTGATCAAGGTGTTAAACTTTTATAGATTAATCTTCTATAGATTAGTCTATTGATGATCAAACTCCCTCTGATAATAATTAAAATAGGAAATTAATTGCTATATTCATCAGAGTTTTCTCTAGGGGGAGTAAATAGAGATTTAAATTATTTTCAAATACTTTGATTAATTCATAGAATTTGCACTTACATAAAATATAAACCAAAATCAGATGCAGTTAATTAAAATCACAGCACAACAACATATAATAAGAAATAAAATCAAAATCATAGAAGACATAAGGATTATAGTGGTTACCCCTCAATTTGAGTACATTCACTCTTCTACCCCCTTGGTAGGAATTCACTATCACAGTGTCTGAGTCTTTTGATTAAGAGACTCTTAGAACCAAATCAGGTATTTTGATAATGAAAGTATCTAGCTTCTAACTAAATCACCTAGAGGGGGGGGGGGGGGGTGAGTAGGTGATGTTTACGCCTTTTTGCAGAATACAAATTATCTTAAAGAACAAGAAAACAAACACAGATATTTATAGTGGTTCCCCGTATTGGGTACGTCCACTGTCCCGCCTCGCCTATCAACCATGAAAGGATAGATTCGGCTACTTCACCTTTCTTAGATTATAACAATCTTACAATTCGGAGCAACGCTCCTACACCTCAATCCACAACCAGATCAACACCTCGATCCACAAACCGGATCTACAAACTTGATCCACACACATATCTATAATCTCGATCCACTAACGGATCTACACTCGAAAGAATAAACTTCCAACAATCATGGAGACAAAGCTCCTACAAGAGTTAAAATATATTTTACAAGTACAATACAAACTTTATACTTCTAGATCTGAAAACTTCAAGAGTCTTCCTTCTTGAAACTTGAAAAACTTGTTGAAGAAGGTTGAGGAAGAAAACCGAGAAGGCTGATCTGAAAACTAGGATTCGACCCGATCAAATAGACGATGAAGAATCTTGCACTTTGGATCTGTAGAATCTTTTCTCTCTTCAAATCGCTGGATCAAGAGATTGGCGGCCGAGGAGAACAGCGATGGCGACGGGCGACTTCTCCCGTATTTAGAAAGAGCGATTCTGATTAGATTAGGGTTCTAGAATCCAATTGAAAAGAATATATATATATATATATATCATCTTCAACGGTCATGAATTATTAAGGAAAGATCCACTAATGGATCAATCGTCATTGAATCAGAATAATTTGAAATCCCGATAGAATATATAGAAAGAAAAATCTGCAAGTCCATTTCTCAAGAAGTAGATTTCTCGAGAAATGAAAGGATTTCTCGAGAAATGACTTGACTTCTCGAGAAAAGACTTGAAGAAATTTCTGTGAAGAAAATCACTGATTTCTCGAGAAGAATATTATTTCTCGAGAAAGTGACTTAGTGTGTTGGAACCAACAAGGTCGGTCCCTCCTAAAGCTCGGAACTAAAGGTGCAACTCACACTTACTCTCTTTGGACCACCCTCTTGACAAGGCTCTCGAAAGACTAGACCGGGGGCTCCAACGCGGAGGTCCCACCTCGTACCTGGAAGAATCGGAAATTCTTCCCCTCCCTAGCCAATGCTGAGCTAGGTGACTTGGAGGAAGAGAAGGAGAGTTAGGAATGCCCTCTTTTAAGGCACCTTACCAGTCTATTTATAGGCCTCTGAACTGGAACTGCTAATAACCAAATGGAGCTGACCTGAAATTACTAGAATACCCTTAGTTGGGTCTGCCAACAGCAAAACTCCGCTGTTTTGAAGGGCTAAATACAGACCACCCAGGGAAAAAGCGTAAGATCCCATGGGGCTAAAAGATGGACCCGGCCCTACCTGAACCGGTTTTGAACCGAACCGGTGCTTGGCGAGAACTCCCTTCTGGGGTCCTCTCGCCTGTCGAGAGCACCGTCTCGCTAGCGATAGCTCCCCTCTAGAGCCCTCTCGCATGGCGAGTCAGCCACTCACCCGCGAGTGCCTCTTCCCTTAACACTTGCTTGCCCATCTCATGGCGCGGCTCTCATTTAGACCTTCTCGCCTTGGCCCTCTCGCCTAAATCCTTCTTGCTAGGATCCACTCGCTCTGCAAATTGACGACCGCCCTGGGCTATCTCGCCTAGCTCCCTTCCTCAAGCCTCTTGCTCTTGCAAGCCCGAGATTGTACACAATCCCCGCTCTTTTTGAGGTTATTACAAATTCAGAAAGATAGTCCAACCGAGGCTTGTATCATTAAAGTGAATTTATGAGGGAATTTTTGGTGGGACCCTTGCCCAACCTATAAATATAGGTTTCATCTTCCTGTAGGGGGCCGCTTCCTTCGCTCTATCCTCTCCTAGTCTCTGCCCCCATGTCTCTCAGCCAAAGTTTCCGTGACCGTGTCGCGGCGGTGCGCCAGAGGAACAAGGCGACCGCGGCGGCTCTGAACAAGATCCCGGTCCACGCTCCCCCATCCTTACCGTTATCCTCTTCCCCTCCTAAGAAGGCGAAAGCTGCTGATCCTCCCCTCTCGACAGAGGAGCCTTCTCGCACCGTCTCGGGGAGGCGTATACCTCCTACCCCGGCCAATCCTAGAGAAAAGGAGGTAAATCTAACAACATCGACATGCCTTCATCTCCATCCCACTTATCTTCTTACTTGCTGCCCGTATTTAGAAGGTCCATATGCCTTCTCATCATCCGGAGACCATACGAATCAATATCTCCGAACATCGCCAGCAGTCCATCTCTACACAACCCTCTACTCCTTCATCTACTCCCGCGATGAGGAGGGGCGATCCTCCTAATACCGCGGGTTCCTCTCGCCGTTTTGGTGAGAAACTTTTCCTTTCGGGCCTTTCTTCACTACCATTTCTCCATTTCACCTTCCTAATTTTCTAGGCAGGTATGCGCGACTCGCATGCTGAGGACTCGCTGGATGAGGACTCGCCCATTGATAATTACTCCAGACAGATGGTTGTCTCGCCCCTCCTCCCATAGAAGAAATCGAAGACTACCTTGGCGATCCCATGGATCTGTTTGAAATGAAGCGTAGGGTAGCAGAGATGTTACGGAAGCACGCGTGCATCATCTAGGAGCTGGAAAAGGGGAAGCAAGATGCGGACCATCGGATCGATTGGCTGGAGGTGGAGTACGCCCGTCTGTCTTTGGAGATCGATGCTGATATTGAAGTAGACGAGACCGACCCCCAAGCAATCTTGAGTGAGGTCGACCAACAGCTCTGTCTCGCTCGCCGCGGTGTTGACATGGCTCGCGCTTTCCACCTCCCCAACCTCCCTCCCTGTGCGAGATCCCGCGGCGGAGGGCGCTGGAGGTGGCACAAGAATTGATGAGCTCTCGTCTCGTCTCGCGTCTCTTTCCTCCATTTATGGCTTGTAATTATTTATGCTTCCGTCTCGCGCAAACTATGCGCCCTGTGAACTTGCCGCCCGCCTCGCGCGGGATGAACTTTATTAATTTAATAATTGTCGCTTCTCCGTATTTGTTTGATTTTCTGTAATCAGTATTTAAATTCTGCATTTATGCTAATTTTTCTTGATCTACCGATTTTTTTCTTTTAATTTTAATTTATTCCCACCGCTTGGCTGTGCTGAGGGCCCACCTAGGGCTGCGCAAATCGAGGCCTGGAGAGAGGAAAGGCCGACCGCCTCTTCTCCTTCCCCTACACAGTTTTTCTGTCCATACACTCTTTTCCCAAACCCTATGATTGCTATAAATATCCCCTTCACTGGGGTCAGACCCATCCTTCACAAATCGCTCGCCTTAATCCACCCATTCTTCTTCGTCCCTCTCGCGTGCCGACCACTCGTCTGCCATCTCGCCTCCTCACCCTTGGGTAACCTCGCCAGCCTCCTCTGCCTTCAATTCCGATCATTTCGCTCGATTATGGGGATGAAAAAGGCTGAAGAATACGAGGGACGCAGCCGCTACGGGAAGCGATTCGCGGATCACGATTTTCCACCCGGGCGTATCTCTGCGGACGAGTACGATGCCTTCATTCACGAATACTTGCCAGAAAGCTTCGAATCGCGCCCCCTAGAGTCGGTGAGAGCATAAACACGTTCTACCCCCGGGAGCTTGCCTTCCCCGTCTCGCACTTCGAGGCGGGGTTGAGACTACCCCTCTGGCCGGAAGTGAAGCAGGTCTTGAAATACTTTGGCGTCGTGCCATCCCAGCTGAACCCTAACACCATCTCCATCCTGGTTGCCTTTGCGAGCTACATGTGGCAAGAGCGAGTAGAGTTCAACCTAAATTTCTTCCGCAAGCTGTTCATCTACCACGCCAATCAGGACGGGGTGTCCTACTTCACAGGGCTAGGCCTCAAAGTCTGCGAGACGCCCAACAAGAACCATCATTGGCTCATGCGATTCGTCTTCATCTGCAGTAACCTGGGTGGCGTCCCGCTCGCGCCTGTCTCACCCGTCGAAGTCTTCTACGTAACCCCCCAAGTCGGCGACACGAACAAGCTCCTCTGCGAGTACTTCGTCGGAAAGAACTTTGAGGTCCGGTATTTGAGGCACGGTCTTGGCTCACTCCTCCCCGTGCTTCCTTGTGAAGGTATGCTCGACCTTCCTTTTTTGTCTCACCTTTACTACTTCCCTCTCGCTGATTTCTTCCTTTAACACTCCGTCTCGCCTTTATCAGGAGAGAGGAACGTGCCAGTTCACCCCCTTATAAAAGCAACATCAAGCAGTCCAAGGGCATCACTCTCCCCAACATGGCGGCCGAGGCGGCTAAAGAATCGCTGACCCCCTCCCTAAAGAGGCCGGCTGAGGATTCCGCTCTGTCTCGCCTCAGCCCCTCGAAGAAGATGAAAGTGAAGGTGAAGAAAGTGGTCTCTCTCCCACCTAATAAGAAGAAAACTCCCGAGGAGACGGTGGTGGTGTCGGGGTCCCTAAGCCCCATTTCCCTAGGGTCCCAGTCCCCCCAATCCCTTCCTCAGGTTTCTCCTCGCAAGGCCATCTCGGTATCTGAAGGGACGACACTGCTCGCGCAACATGCCAGCTCTTCTCAACAACCATCCAGGTCTCCCTCTCGCGAAGGGGATTTTTCTCACTACCCCGCACCGTCTGCCCACTTCAACTTCAACATGGGCCCCATTGTCCCTGATGCCGCCAATGACCCAACACTGATATGGGACAAGGGGGCACACCGAGTCTCAGTCTCCACCCTGCTCCCCTCCTGGAGGGAGCAGGACCAGCCTACAGGCCACACCTTCTTCCTAGTCTTTGGTCTCTACGGAGGTCAAGGCCCGGATCCCCTTAACAAGGCCTCCTCGCGAGACCTGGTCCTGAGGGCGAATCACTCCAAACTGCGCACCTTGGAGCTTTCGCACAGGCTCTCGCGCCGTCTAATCTACAACAACCAAAACTGGAAATAATCCGAGGCCAACCTTTCCACCGAGCGCGAGAAGTCGGGAGATATCGCGAAGAGACTAGAGGTAGCTGAGAACCTTCTCGCCAAGGCTCGCAGCGGAGTGGTGAGTTTTCCCTTAGCTCGCATTCTATGTTAATAACACCAATTTAACAAAGGCTTTCTGCAGGATGCCGAGACGGCAGAGAGGTTACACTCGCGCGTAGCGGAGCTGGAGGTAGAGGTGAAGGAGCTAAGGGCCCAGATCGTCCAGCTCAAGGATGCTGCTTCTTCGACCTCTCGCTCGATGATTCCCCCACCTCCCCCTTCACATTACACCCATGAGGAGGTCGAGGAGTTTTGCCGAGACGCGAACATCAGAACCGCCGAGCTGATCCTGAGGATGATGCGCGAGATGGGCATCGTCAAGGATGACTGCGAGGACATTACCGCTCGCGACCTCGTACCGGAAGTTTACGACAAGGAAGAAGGCTCGCCTTCCAGCGAGAAAGAATAGCAAGCTTCCAGAACATGATATTTTTTGTCGTTCTAATGTGCCTTTTTTTGTAATTGACCTGATTTTATACTGGACTACATCCAATGGCTGTGATATGTAATACACATTTCTCTTTTTGTAATGCGCCTCTCCCAGGTAGGTTCCTTTTCGTTTGGACTATTTGCGAGATGATCTGAAGATCTACTCATATTTGCAGGATGGGGTCACCCCTCGTCTCGCCTCCGGGCGGAAGTATAAACCTTGCCCAGAGCGCAAGTCATCGCGCCCCCGTCGCTCTCGCGCGTGGGGCCGACTTTTCCCTCTTCTCGCCTCGCTCCCAAATACCTTCCGGCGCGGGTGGTCTCGAGGGGTCAGTTTCCCCCTCTTTTTCCTTAGGCAGGATGTAACACCTCCCCTGTAAAGACCATATAATATGGGTCCGGCCGGGGCCCCACAACATACGGATGCCACAGCTTTAGTATTAAAAGATGATAAGAAAACTACCCAATCTCAAAACTCCAGACAAACACAGCGGAAACAGAACAAACCGACAGAAGTTATCCACTAACGATAGAGTATCAAATGGCCTTAAGGCCTTACACAATAATAGTCCAAAAAATATAAATGTGCCAAGCACTCCTAGGCTACCTCGGCATGCAAGCCGGACAAAAACATAACAAAAGTAGCAAACACACAAAGAGAAACCAAGCACAACAACACTTCACGAGGCTTAGGGCTTTGACGCGCTAGCTCCAACATGCGATCCTTGCCCTGTAAGGATTTGAAGTAACGTGGGTCAGCAAAGGTTGACCTCTACTGTGTAACAAACACATCTCCTCCCGGCCGTCCCTATCGGACCCTGGGGTACCACTCCACCTGCAAGTTAGCACTTCGTATACCAAAAGAGTATATATAATAAAGCGGTAAAACAGGCTTGGATGTCTCATACAGCATACATGTTCTCTATGTTTTGTACAAGGTGAAAGGGGCCTACTATGCAGCTTGAATGCAGCCCGGGTTTCACCCAAGGAACCCTAGTTCGTATGCATCTAGCACAACATCAAACACTGGGTACTTCCGTTTCCCCATTGGCTTAAAGCCGCAAACACAAGGGAACCACCATGTCCCTAATTGGCACACACGCCGTCACACGGAACCTTACAAAGGCCCCACCCGCACAAGGGTCATAACCCCAAGGCTTGCCCGCATAATCTGACTTCGCTCGTCAGGGTTCTGCCTCACACTGACCGATTCTAAGAAGCCTTGCTGGACCCCACCCGCTCATGGCTACATTGCCCGGGCTTGCCCTCCGCTCGGCATTCTCGTCAGTCTCACACAAGGGGCTAGTTTCGCCGGGACACTTTCCCCACATGACTTGCGCGTTACGGAAAAGCCAGCCGACCACGGAGACATAGCCGCGCCTTAGCACAGCACAAACAAAGGTTTCCCCACCCCAATTGCCACTCGCACCGTGTCTTCCCCGTGCTCCAAGGAAACCATCTACCGCACAAAGCGGAGCTAACCCCGTCCGGTTCCGACTACGAGTACTCACTCAAATATAAGGGGGAAAACGCATACACACAACGGTGTATTGCCGCCACGGATTTTTATCGAATCCCCAAAGCTCGCTATGCAACATCACCGGGTCGGACTAACGGTCGCGACCACGGCTTCACCCACAATGCCTAATCCGCTAACGGAGCGGATCTCTAATGCAAAGCATGCCGGGATGAACATACTCAACCCGGAGGTTTCTCTTGAACCTAGGCTACACGAATCCCTCTCATTTGAGAGATTCGGTGCTAAAAATACGAAAGGAAGGGGATGCTATTCATGCATCCTAAATCCTAAAAACCGAGAGGAGAAGTGTCGTTACCTTTCGTCCCCTCTTCCTAGCCATGGAGAAGATTTGCTCGGTTGAACACCACCGCAATGCTCCCACCTTCACGGATCTGAACTCCGCTCGCAAAACGGACCTCCGAAGCTTCGCCGGCGGCCGAAGCTTGGCCTTCTTCCTCCTCCTTTCTCTCCCTTCTCTCTAGAATCAAGAGAGATAAAGCCAAATGGAAAATGAGGGTTTGAAACCCTATTACCGGCCTTAAACCGCCCAGGGAGGCTCCCCACCGTTGGATCTTCCAAAGAAAAGAACGAACGGCCACAATCAGAACTCAAAATAGAAAATCTGGGCCAAACACGGGTTGCAACACGGCCGTGTGCATGGCCGTGTTAGCCATTCGCCATCTCGACCGATTCGAAAACCAGCACACGGCCTTCGACACGGCCTTTGACACGGCCTCCGACACGGCCGTGTCTCCATTGACACGCCCGTGTCGAGACCCGTGTCACGCCCCCTACCGACCAATTTTCCCAGTCAGAGAAAGACACGGCCAAAACACGGCCATGGACACGACCTTCGACACGCCCGTGTCATCCTCGACACGGCCGTGTCGTGACCCGTGTCACGCCTAGCAGAATAAATCCCGCTAACAGCCCGAGAAGGACACGGCCAGGGACACGCCCGTGTCCAAGGCCGTGTGCCTTCTCGCCGATCGTCGATCAACACGGTTCGATGACCCAGGCGCTACACGGCTTGTGACACGGCCGTGTCACAGGCCGTGTGCCTACCCCCAAAGTACAAATTTGGCTGAAACGACGCCGTCGTTTCCCCTTCCAAGTTTGGGGTGTTACAAATCTCCCCCCCTTCAAAGAATTTCGTCCCGAAATTTAAAACATGGAAAGTACACAAATTCTAAACGGTACCTGAGGAGAAAAGCTCGGGGTACTCCTCCAGCATGGCCTGCTCTCGCTCCCATGAGAGTTCCTCGCAGCCACAGTTGTCCCAACGGACCTTTACGAGTCTGACTTCCTTGTTCCGCAATTGCCGAACCTCTGAATCTTCTATCCCGATTGGACAAACTCTCATCCTCAAGTCTTCCTCTATCGGCACTGCCGTCGGCTCAATCACCACGCTGTCTTCTAACAATGCTTTCCTCAGGACGGAGACGTGAAAAACGTCATGCAATCCACTTAGCTCTGTGGACAACGCCAACCGGTACGCTGCCTCTCCCACTCGCTCGATCACCTTGAATGGTCCCAAAAATCTCGGACTTAGCTTCTTGAGTCGGCGAATTCGCGAAACGCCTTTGAACGACTTGATCTTAAGATACACCCAGTTGCCCACAGCGAATTCCACATGCCTGTGGCGAGCATTGAAATACTTCGACTGCCGATCTTGAGATACCTTCATGAGCTCTTGGATGGTCCGCACTAGCTCACTAGCATTGGCTACCACTTCTTTCCCCAAAAGCTTGGTGTCTCCCGCCTCTGTCCAAGACATCGGTGTTCGACACCGCCTCCCATACAGAGCTTCGTATGGCGCCATCTTGATACTAGCTTGGTAACTATTGTTATACGCAAACTCCACCATGAAGAGGTGATCCTCCCACTTCTTGCCGAAGTCGAGAGTACACATCCTTAGCATATCTTCCAAAGTACGGTTCGTTCTCTTAGTTTGCCCATCGGTTTGAGGATGAAAAGCCGTACTGAACTTGAGTTTTGTGCCCAAGCTCTTCTGCACCAACCGCCAATCCTTAGACGTGAAACGTCCATCCCGGTCACTGACTATACTCTTTGGAATCCCATGGAGTCGTACAATATTGCGGACGTACAACTCCACCATCTTTTCCACACCGTCCTCCTTCCGGTTTGGGATGAAATGTGCCACCTTGGTCAAGCGGTCCACAATCACCCAAATGGCATCATTACCCTGCTGCGATCTAGGCAACCCATGCACAAAATCCATGGAGATGTCATCAAATTTCCATTCGGGGATTGGAAGAGGCTTCAAGAACCCGCCCGGCTTCTGACACTCGGCCTTCACCAAGGCACAAGTTTGGCACCGACTCACACACAAAGCTACGTCCCGCTTCATCCCAGGACACCAATAGGACTTCTTCAAGTCCAAGTACATCTTTGTACTACCCGGGTGAATGGAGTACTTAGTGAAGTGGGCCTCAAACATCAACTCCTCGCGGAGCTTGCCGAACTGCGGTACACAAATCCTTCCGCCCTTCCTCAGAATCCCATCAACCATCTCCCAGGCGCTACCCTCGCCCTTTAGAGCTTCCTCCACGAAAGGTTGGAACTCCGCATCTACACGGGTCTCTTCCCGAATACGATTGCATAAGTCACTCTGCATCTCAATCCAATTTAGTCGAGCCATGCTAGACTCGCCTCTTGCCACACATTCCAAACCAAGGGACTCCCAGTCCCGCCTTAACCGCTCATCGTGAGCTTCAATCCAATTTCCTTGCCCCGAGTATTTCCTACTCAAAGCATCTGCCACCACATTGGCTTTCCCTAGCGTGTACTGAATCGCCACCTCGTAGTCCCCAAGGAACTCGACCCACCTACGCTGCCGCATATTTAGGTCCTTCTGATCTAGGAGATACTTCAGACTCTTGTGGTCCGTGAAGATCTCCACCTTTGCACCATAAACGTAGTGCCTCCACAACTTCAAAGCAAAAATTACCGCCGCCAACTCCAAATCATGGACGGGGTAATTTCTCTCATGAGGCTTCAGCTGCCTCAACCCAAAAGCTATCACACTACCATGCTGCACCAACACGCACCCTAAACCGCATCCGGATGCGTCGCTGAAAATCTGGAACCCTTCGGTCCCCTTTGGTAGACTTAGGATCGGCGCCGTCATTAGCCTTTCCTTCAGGGTTTCAAACGCCTCGTTGCACTCTTGTGTCCATACAAATTTCTGATCCTTGCGAGTTAGTGAAGTGAGGGGTAGAGCTATCCGCGAAAAGTTTTCCACAAACCTTCGGTTGTACCCGGCTAGTCCAAGAAAACTTCGGACTTCCGCCACGGTCCTCGAAACTGGCCACTCTCTGATGGCTTCTACTTTCGTTGGATCCACCGCCACCCCATCCCCACTAATCACATGGACTAGAAATGCCACTTTCTCCAACCAGAACTCGCACTTGGAGAACTTCGCATAAAGCTGGTTCTCTCTCAATACTTGCAACACTGTCCGCAAGTGCGACTCGTGCTCCGCTTCCGACTTGGAATACACCAAAATGTCATCGATAAAGAAGACTACGAACCAGTCCAAATATTCGCGAAATACTCGGTTCATCAAGTCCATGAACACGGACGGCGCGTTCGTCAGCCCGAACGGCATCACCGAGAACTCAAAATGACCATACCTCGTACCAAACGCGGTCTTGGGTATGTCTTCGTCGCGAATCTGCAACTGATAATACCCGGACTTCAAGTCCAACTTGGAGTACACCACCGATCCCACCAACTGGTCGAAGAGATCGTCTATCCGAGGAATCAGATACTTATTCTTGACAGTCAATTTGTTCAACTCTCGGTAGTCTATGCACAGGCGCATACTACCGTCCTTCTTCTTTACAAATAACACCGGCGCACTCCACGGTGAAGAGCTGGGCCTGATATACCCTTGCTCCAAAAGCTCCTGCAACTGAACCTTGAGCTCGGCCAACTCCTTTTGTGCCATCCTGAAGGGTGGACGCGACACTGGTCTAGCCTCGGGCACCAACTCGATGGAGAAATCAATCTCCCGCCGAGGAGGTGCTCCCGGTAGCTCTTCAGGAAATACATCTCCGAACTCCGCCACCACGGGCAATTCTTCAAGAGACAGCCTGGAAAGGCTAACCTCCAACAACGCTACTAGAGGTACACCTCCCTGGCTAACAGCTCGCACTAACTGAAGTGCCGAAACTAGGGAACATGCCACTCCATGCAGGCCTTCAAACTTGACTTCCGCTTGCCCCACGCCCCTCAGGGTTACCACCTTGGACAAACAGTCGATACTGGCACGCTGCTCCGCTAGCCAATCCATCCCCAAAATCACGTCGAACTCGGACAATGGCAAGATCGCCGCTTCCAATATGAAGTCGACTCCCTCGAGCCTCCAACAAACCCGGCCTCTAGCCCTGGTAGTCATAGATGACCCATTGGGCATGCGCACTTTCAACTCAGAGTCCGTCGAGAAAGACTCCACTCCGATCCTCCGGATAAAGCCTTCCGCAAGGAAGGAGTGCGACGCTCCCGTATCAAAGAGTACCCTAGCGGGGTACCCAGATACCACTACAAAGCCTACACACATGCAACAAACATAAAGGCTTGAAAGACAGGAATCTAAGGTGCAGGTTGAACTCTCGTACCTGTCACCACATCGGGTTGACGGATTGCTTCTTGTTGCCCAAGGTTGTATGCCCTTGGCTGCACTGGTTGAAACCGAGAAGCACTCAACTCCGCCATCTTCCCTTTCTCCACGGCACTGGGGCCGGAGCGCACAGTTTGCCATTAAATATGTAGAGCAAGATCCCCGCTGGATTATTGCAATGCAAGAGGAGCTCAATCAATTTGAAAGATATAGAGTTTTGGATTTAGTTCCAAGACCCAAAGACTACCCAGTCATTGGAACTAAATGGATCTTCAGGAACAAACTCGTAGATTTCCATGGCGGCAAGGAAAAACGCTAGGGTAACGATTCTCATCCTAGGACATATGAAGTACTCTTTTCCTTTGCATAGGAAGCCCTCTCCCGCGAGTGTGCGGTGAGTCTGTGGCGTTCCTTGGGGTTGATATGTAAAGTCCCACTTGTGTAGAGTCCGCATACGAGAACAGACATATGCATGATGTGTGAAGCCTACCCGGACAAGTTGGTCTGGATCGGTGATGTTGCATTGCATAAATGGCCGGAGAAGACTCCGTGCGAATGTTTGTTTTTCGGGTTTTCTACGAGGTAGATTGCAACAGGGAGCCTTGGGGACTAAATCCAAGGTGCACCCGGAAAAATGGACAAACACATGGTTTTGCCAACATGGTGGCCGGGGAGCCAACTTGAACATAATCGGGTTATGTGAACTGTGTGATGGAAACGGGACTCGGGGAGTCTTGACATGCGCATATGTCTTAAATTGACGTTGCAGTATGAGCACGGGTCAGGCGGAACCGTACCTGCTCTATGTCGTTCGGTGGAACCATTGGTATAGATGAGGTTCTTCGACGGTCTATGGCTTAAATTGACGTGACCCATGCCAGGAAGACAAAATGCTCATAAGGTTGGCCGTCCAAGGGGCGGTGGTGAGATGGAAATGTTTATGGCTTAAATTGACCTGACGTTGGCCGGATCGCCGTGAATGTGCCCTGAGTGCACGGTGTGTGTGGCCGTGCGTGCCTACGCCTGTGATGAAGTGTTTTTACACTATACTGCTTGGTTATACTAATAAAGTGCAGGGAAAGTACATCGCTGCCCCGAGTTTGGGGCGGGGTCGTTATAATTTTGTTACCATGGCTAACCGTTGCTTTTGTTTTCCACCGTGCGGTGGATTGTTGCTTGCAGGTGCTGCGGAGTCGAGCGGTAAATAGCAGGCTAAAGCCCAAGTTGCTGAGCCGGCCCTCGAAGGCCTAATTCTGAGTGTTTTCTTGTAGCCTCATGTATGACCGGCCTGCGTGATGAAGTTTGGAAGACACTTATTTTTGAGCAAACTATTGTAGGCCATAAGGCCATTTCTTGTGTATTGAACATTCCGGTTGGGTTGTGTAGTGGACATTCATGCTTGGATGGGTTCTTTATTCCTTGCAACTTAATAAATTGCTTCTGCTAGATTCTCTGTGTAGGACATTGTGATTGGTTGATTGGTCTCAATGAGTAACCCACCGGTCTGTCCATGGTATATGGCGTCGGGCCCCGGCCGGACCTACTGCTATATGCTATGTGACAGATAGGGGTGTTATAATTTGGTATCAGACTACCGATTTTGTTCAAGCTCAAATGAATTCGTGGGCGAATTCACTTTAAGGGGTGGTAAGCACATATGTGTGCGTCATCGTTATAACATGAAAACAACCTATGAATGTCCACTTAGGAATGAAAATACACACGTTTGAGGAACCTGTGTGTTCCTATAATTGCTTTTTACAATGTTGTTTGGTCACTTATCAGTGTTTTGCATGATTATAGGTGACTAGGAGTGGTGCTGGGCCGTCGGAATGGCCAGTTTTTGAGGCGAGCAGCACGCCAAATGATGCGCCTGCAACACCTCCTTCAGTCGAGACCATTCGATTGGTAGTGGAGGCTGTGTTTGCGATTATCATTGCGCAGCCTGCGAGGCAGGTGCAGTAGCCTTCTCCTGCTGTGGAGCAAGTACCGCTCCAAGCGGCAGAGCTAAGGAGGGTGGAATAGGTGGTTTTGGAGCCAGTGTTTCCGAGGAGAGCACCGGAGAAGCAGCTGAAGCACGTGATGGGATTCAATCCTACTGTGTTCTCGGGGATGGGAACCCCAACTCAAGCAGAGGATTGGGTCTCTAGAGTTAATAGAGTGCTGACAGAGACTGAAGAGTGGCAGAAGACCACGATTGTGATGTTCTCGCTGGACGGGGACGCAAGGCTATGGTGGGAAGGCTTGGAGCTATACCATCTGAGGGGTAGGCAGGTTGCTGATGTCTCAATGGAGGAGTTTTCAAGGTTGTTCTTTGCACGATACCTCCCCTCAGCTCAAAAGATTGCTTTGGAGAATGAATTCCAGAAATTGGTTCAAGGAGACAGTACCGTAGGCGAGTATCTCCACGAGTTAACTCATTTAGGACGATACGCAAGCACTACCTTTGTTGATGAGGAGTGCAATACGAACCGATTCTATGAAGGATCGAGAGATGACTTGAGATTATTACTTTCAGGGCCTATGGCGCAGGGTTTCATGACCTTGGTCAACTCAGCCCGGTCCTTGGAAAAGGACATGAAGAACGTTCAGGCAAAGAAGGACTCCAATGGAAAGAAATCGGAGTTCAAAGTGCCGACTACTTCGAAGTCTGGATATCGCAGGTTCTACAAGAAGGCTAGGACGTCGGGTCCAGCCCCCTCTTCAGGTGCCTCGGGGGAAACTACCAACCGAACTCCGGGCGCTTGTTTTACTTGTGGAAAGACGGGGCATTTTGCTCGGTATTGTTGAAGCGGACGCCCGAAGTCCGAGAAGAAGCAAGGAGCCACATATGATGAAAAGGGCAAGATGGTGGAGTCAACCGCGTCCCACTATGCTCCGACTCAACCGAGAGTCTATAATCTGGGCCAGCAGGAGACAATCAAGCAAGCGTATGTGGTGACAGGTACGGTTTAATTTATAGCAAGTTAGCTTTAAATACTGTTACCTAGTTCTTATTACCTTAATACTATTTGTACATGCTTTGTTCTGATTAGCGATAGTGCGAGCACTTTTCGATACGGGAGCTTCACACTCCTTTTTGTCCGAAAGTTTCATAACGCGCATCGGAGTCTCTTCTTCAATGACGAAGGACAAACTGGATGTGTTGTTGCCGAATGGGTGTTCGATGCACGCGAATAGAGTATGTGCCGTAAAGGTTCATATTGGAAGCCAAGAGTTCGACTTGCTAGCGTCATTGCTGCCGCTAGTAGAGTTCAACGTCATCTTCGGTATGGATTGGCTTTCAGAGCAAAAGGCTTTTATTGATTGCAACCGTAAAGAGGTCAAGCTGGGTGTTGGGAAGGATACAATGTTTGCGGGATTGAAGGGGTCGAGCAAGACGTTGATGTCTGCTCTTCAGGTGGTTAAGGCGGTTCGTGCTGGAGCAGAGATGTTCTTCACGTTAGTGGAGGCTGTAAAGCCTAAGACAACTTTGGATGGTATCCCAGTGGTATGTGAGTACCACGACGTGTTCCCGGGCGATCTTCCCAGAGCCCCACCGCAGCGAGAGATCTATTTCACCATCGAGCTAGAGCCAGGTGCCAAACCTGTGTCACGTTCTCCTTATAGGTTGGCGCCTAAGGAGATGGCGGAGTTAAAGGTTCAACTAGAAGAATTTATGGAGCAAGGGTATGTGCGTCCAAGCTCGTCGCCTTGGAGCGCACCGGTCCTCTTTGTTAAGAAGAAGGACGGGAGCTTGCGGTTGTGTATCGACTACAGAGAGTTGAACAAGCTAACGGAAAAGATCAAATACCCGATCCCAAGGATTGATGATCTTTTTGATCAGTTAGTCGGGTCATTGGTATATTCAAAGTTGGATCTGAAGTCCGGTTATTATCAGCTAAGGATAAGGGAGAGTGACATCCCGAAGACAGCGTTCAGCATAAGGTATGTGCTTTTCGAGTTCACGGTCATGCTGTTTGGACTGACTAATGCGCCATCGGTGTTCATGGATCTGATGAACAGGACGTTCAGAGAGTACCTAGACCATTTTGTGATCGTCTTCATTGACGACATATTGGTGTACTCGCAGTGCGAGGAAGATCAGTTCAAGCATCTGCATCTGGTGTTGGAGACGCTGAGGAGGAATGAACTATACACAAAGTTCTCCAAGTGCGAGTTTTGGTTATCCTCAGTGGCGTTCCTTGGGCATATAGTCAGTGGAGAAGGGATAACGGTAGATCCGACGAAGATTGTTGCGATACGAGAGTGGACTGTGTTGTCTTCGGTAGCGTAAGTCCAAAGTTTTCTTGGGCTTGCCGGCTATTACAGGCGCTTCGTAGAGAACTTCTCGCGGATAGCGCTACCTCTCACAAAGTTTATAAGGAATGATCAGAAGTTCTAATGGACGTAGGAGTACGTGTAAGCGTTTGAGGAGTTGAAGAGTCGGTTGACCACGATGCCCGTGCTAAGTTCGCCAAGTGGGACCGAGGGCTTCGAGATTTATAGTGATGCCTCAGGTAGTGGTTTGGGCTGCGTGCTGTTGCAGTATGGAAGTGTTATTGCGTATGGATTGCGTCAGCTGAAAGTGTACGAAAGGAATTATCCGATTCACGACTTGGAGTTGGCGGCCGTGATATTTGCGCTTAAGTTGTGGAGACATTATTTGTACGGCACAAAGGTCGATATTTATACCGACCATAAGATCCTGAAGTACCTGTTGGGTTAGAAGGATCTGAACATGAGGCAGCGGAGATGGATGGAGTTCCTGGGGGACTATACGTTCAAGATTCATTATGTACCCGACAAAGGCAATGCAGTTGCGGATGCGTTGAGTCGCAGGGATCCCGCCCAAGCCAACTGGTTGTCGGTTCATGATGAGAGGTTAATTCGGGAGTTGGAGGCGTTAGAGATCTATTGTGTGGACAAGCAGACTAGCGCCAAACAATGTTGAACTGGATGAAAGTTCAGTATGACCTGGCTGATCGCATTCAGCAGGCTATGGAGTTGGATGACACCATGAAGGAGCTCATGGATGCAGCATTGGATGGGTCAAATTCCCAGTTTTCAGTTGAGTATGGGCTTCTAAGGAAGGGCAATCGTTTGTGCGTCCCAAACGGGGGAAATCTACGGGAGGAGTTGATGTACGAGGCTCATCATACCAAGTACTCAATCCACCCAGGGAGCACAAAGATGTATCGGAACCTAAAGAAGTTGTTTTGGTGACCAGGACTCAAGAAGGATGTGGCACTATTTGTGGCTAAATGTCAAACTTGCGCCTTAGTAAAGGCGGAGTGTTAAAAGCCAGGGGGATTCTTGAAATCCTTGCCTATTCCGGAGTGGGAGTTCGATGACATTTCGATGGACTTTGTGCATGGCTTGCTAAGGTCGCAGAAGGGAAACGACGCCATCTGGGTGATCATAGACCGATTAACAAAAGTGTCGCACTTCATTCCGCATAGGAAGGATGCTTCTGTAAATAAACTGGAGAAGTTATATGTGGATAATATTATGCGGCTTCACGGTATGCCCCGCAGCATCGTGAGTGATCGAGATGGGCGGTTCACGTCAAATGATTGGAGGTTGGTGTAATAGATGCTTAGAACTAAGTTGAAGTTCAGCACAGCCTTCCATCCGCAGACGGATGGGCAGACCGAGAGGGTCAACAGAACTATGGAAGACATGCTTCGCATGTGTGTTCTAGTCTTCAGAAAGCATTGGGAAGACCACCTGTATTTGGTGGAGTTTGCATACAACAATAGCTACCAGGCGAGTATTCAAATGACGCCCTTAGAGGCCCTGTATGGTAGAAAGTGTTGCACGCCGTTGTCGTGGCTAGAAACGGGTGAGGCAAGGTTGTACAAAAAGCAAGAGGTGGAAAGCGCTACTTCTTTGGTGCAGATTATTTGAGAGTGTTTGCTGATCGCTCAGGATAGACAAGCTAAGTACTACAATGCTAAGCATCGGAATGTGGAGTTCGCGGTTGGCGATTGAGTGTACTTGAAGATAAAGCCGTTCAAGGGTGTTTCACGGGTACGACGCTTGAAGAAGCTGAGCCCGAGGTACCTTGGACCATTTGAGATTCTGGAGCGAATCGGTGAAGCGGCTTATCGTCTGAAGCTATCAGTAGACTTAAGTGGTATACACGATGTATTCCACATTTCAGTATTGCGAAAGGCGGTGCAAGAGCCTTCGCAGGTGATCGCAGTTGATCAAGTGCCGGTGGAAGAAGGGTTGACGACTAGGGTCAAGAACGTTCATATTGAAGACTTTGAAGTTAAGCGACTCCGTAACAAGGAGATCAGGATGGTCAAGGTCCGGTGGGACAATTCGGTCGGGAAGAGCTCTCTTGGGAATGGGAGCAAACCATGCTGGAGGAGTACCCAGAGTTATTCCGCTCAGGTACTGCTATTCGTTCTATGTTTTCTTTCCTTTGGTAATTTCATGGACGAAATTCTTTTAAGAGGGAGAGAGTTGTAACGCCCCGAAACTCAAAAGGGTGACGGGTGGCGTTTTGAGCCAAATCTGGGATTTGGTAGAGGTGACACGGCCTAGGACACAGGCGTTTCCCAGGGTGTGTCGTGCTCGGGTTCGGCGTTGGTCGCGTGGATGGCGATTTTTGGGGTCAACGGTCATCGGGGAGTGAATACGGCCTGGGACACGGGCGTGTCCCAGGGCGTGTCAGTCACTCAAAGATTTCCACTCAACGATCGTTGAGTGAGGGCGCACGGCCCGAGCCCAGGCATGTTCGGGTGGGACACGGGCGTGTGAAATTCGACACAGGCGTGTCAAATACCTGTGTCCTCCTCTGGTCAGTTGGCAAGTTGTGCTAAGGTAGCTTCACGGCCTGGGACACGGGCATGTCCCAGGGCATGTCTAGCATACGACATGTGACACAGGCGTGTCACATGGCCGTGTTGTGCTCTGGTTGTTTTGGAATTTTGTCATTGGAGGAACACGCCCAGTGACATGGGCATGTACTGGATGACACGAGCGTGTCAAGCCTGATACAGGCGTGTCGAGTGCCCGTGTTCTTTTTGGGTTGCGGCGGTTTTGACGGCGAATGAGTGACACGGCCTTGGACACGGGCGTGTCGCAAGCTGTGTTCAGCCCAGATCTTGGATTTTAAGTCCGGATCGCAACCGTTCGTTTCCTTATTTTGAGATCCAACAGCTGGGGGTTGCATCCTTAGGGATATACCTGAGTTTAGGGTTTAGAAAACCTCATTTGCTTGGGTTCACTCTCTTTCTAAGATCTAAAGAGAGGAGAGAGCAAGGAGGAAGAAGGAGGGCTAGATCCGGTCACCGACGGAGTTTCAGAGCTCCAAATCGGGAGCCGACTTCGGATCTACGGAGGCAAGGAGATTGCAGTGCTTTTCATCTGCATATATTTCCATAGCGCCAAGGAAAAACTCTAGGGTAACGATATTAATCCTAGGACATGTGAAGTCCTCTTTTCCTTTGCATAGGAAGCCCTCTCCCGCAAGTGTGCGGTGAGTTTGCAGCATTCCTTGGGGTAGATATGTAAAGTCCCCCTTGTGTAGAGTCTGCATACGAGAATGGACATAGGCATGATGTGTGAAGCCTACTCGGACAAGTTGGTCTGGATCGGTGATGTTGCATTGCATAAATGGCCGGAGAAGACTCCGTGCGAATATTTGTTTTTCGGGTTTTCTACGAGGTAGATTGCAATAGGGAGCCTTGGGGACTAACTCCAAGGTGCACCCGGAAAATTGGACAAACGCATGGTTTTGCCAACATGATGGTCGGGGAGCAAACTTGAATATAACTGGGTTATGTGAATTTTGTGATGGAAACAAGGACTCGGGGAGCCTTGACCCACGCATATGTCTTAAATTGACGTTGCGGTATGAGCATGGGTCAGGCGGAACCATACCTGCTCTATGTTGTTCGGCGGAACCGTTGGCATAGATGAGGGTCTTCGACGGTCTATGGCTTAAATTGACGTGACCCATGCCAGGAAGACAAAATGCTCATAAGGTTGGCCGTCCAATGGGCAGTGGTGAGATGGAAACGTCTATGGCTTAAATTGACGTGACATTGGCTGAATCACCGTGAATGTGCCCTGAGTGCACGAGGTGTGTGGACGTGCGTGCCTATGCCTGTGATGAAGTGTGTTTACACTATACTGCTTGGTTATACTAACAAAGTGCAGGGAAAGTGCATCGCCGCCCAGAGTTGGGGGCGGGGTCATTATAATTTGGTCAGCATGGCTGACCGCTGCTTTTGTTTGCCACCGCGCGGTGGATTGTTGCTTGCAGGTGCTGCGGAGCCGAGCGGTAAATAGCGGGCTAAATCCCAAGTTGCTGAGCCGGCCCTCGAAGGCCTAATTCTGAGTGTTTTCTTGTAGCCTCATGTATGACCGGCCTGCGTGCCGAAGTATGGAAGACACTTATTTTTGAGCAAACTATTGTAAGGCCATAAGGCCAGTTCTTGTGTATTGAACATTCCTGTTGGGTTGTGTAGTGGACATTCATGCTTGGCTGGGTTCTTTATTCTTTTCAACTTAATAAATTGCTTCCGCTAGATGCTCTGTGTAGGACGTTGTGATTGGTCTCAATGAGTAACGCACCTGTCTGTCCGTGGTATATGGCGTCAGGCCCCAGCCGGACCTACTGCTATATACTATGTGACGGATATGGGTGTTATAGAACCGAGATCGACGAAATCAGTATTATGTGTCGAACGGCGATCGACGAACTCTGAACCTAGAATTTGGGTATGATTACTCAACAAAGGGTGCTCGATGAAATTAACATGTTTCTTCGAACAGAGATCGACGATCGTGGAATGCAGGGAATGAGTATTATCATTCTGTGAATCGAGATCGACGAAATCAATACTTTTCGTCTAACTCAGATCGACAAACTCAACTAAATTCGTCGAACTCACATTTTCAAAATAGAAATTTTAATCCTTATCAAAATAATAATCAAATACCAAAATTTGTTAATCCTTTGACTTAGTTGATAATCCCTCCTAGGAGATATCATCCATTAGGTTATACGGATCAACCTGATTGCTCTTATATTTCTAGTTATTCTTTTGAAAGAAATCAAGGACCCAAGGTAACCTGGGTCAAGAACAACTAATCTATTTTTATACAGGTAAAGGAATATCCTACCACAGAGGAACAATGGTATTTGGATAGTGGTTGCTCAAAAAACATGACAGGTTCAAAGGCCAACCTAAGTGACTTCAAAGCAAAGATTGGACCCAAAGTTATTTTTGGAGACTCTAATTATGGACAAACAAAAGGATATGGAAATGTCAAGATTGGAGCAGTCACATTCAAGAAGGTGGCATATTTAAATGGTCTGAAGCATTACCTCATCTCTATCAGCCAACTATATGATGAAGGTTATCAGGTAAAATTTAATAAATCTTTATGTTCTATTACCTCTAATTTAAATAAAATTGTCTTAACTGGTATTAGACAAGACAATGTTTATCTAGTTAACTTTAATTCTGCAAAATTTGAAATTTGTTTGTTCAATCAGATTAGTAAAACTAGTGAACTCTGGCATAAGTGATTAGGACATGTAAATCTTAGGACCATAACTAAATTATCTAAGGACAACCTTGTCAGAGGACTACCTTCTGGCTCCTACAAGAAGGAAGGATTCTGCAGGGCTTGTCAATTAGGAAAACAAACTAAAAATAGTTTCAAATCCATTAATAAAATCGAATCACCCAGAATCTTGTACTTGCTACATATGAACTTTTTGGACCTATTGCAGTACATAGTTTGGGAGGGAAGTCATATTCCTTAGTTATTGTTGATGACTTCTCTAGATTCACTTGGGTTTTCTTTCTTAGAAACAAGTCAGATAACTTTAAAGGTCTTACAGACTTTCTTAAGAGCATCCAGATTGAGTACTCTACTCAAGTTGCATTGATCAGAAGTGATCATGACACTGAGTTTGAAACTCTTCTCATGCAAGAATTCTATGAGAAAGAAGGTATCATACATTGTTTTTCTACTCCTAGAACTCCTCAACAAAATGGGGTAGCTGAAAGGAAAAATAGAATCCTGATTGAATCTGTAGGGACATTACTTGCAGATGCTCATTTGCCCCTATCCTTTTTGGCAGAGGCAGTAAGCACAACAAATTATGTTCTGAATAGAAGTCTAATTCATAAGTTAAAGGGTAAGACCCCCTATGAATTACTTAAAGGGAAGAAACCTAAAATAAACTACTTTAAAGTATTTGGTTGTATATATTATATTCACAATTATGACAAGAAATATCTTAGAAAGTTTGAAGCCAAAGCTGCAGAGGGAATTTTTCTTGGATATTCCCAAGTCAGCAAGGCTTATGGGGTATTTAATAAATCAACATTAAAAGTGGAAGAATCTGTTCATGTATCTTTTGATGAAGCTAACATGTTTTACAAGGAGAAGGATTCTTCTACCATAGAAAATTTGCAGGTATGAAATCTATGTGAGAAAATGGATGATTTAATCCTAACACAAGAGGATATATCACATCCTTCTCAACAAATTATTGATGAAGATAGTGAAGAAGAAATTCAGGAACAGATTGCTGAAAACATTGTGGCTAATGAAATTCCACCAGAGGAATTAGTACCACAAATGGTTATTGAAGAACCAACTCTACCCACTGATCTTGTCACACTTAGAGATCATCCCATATCTCAAGTGATTGGAGACATGTCAGCTGGTGTGCAAACAAGGCATCAATTAAATAATGATCAGATGCACGCTTACTTTCTTTCTCAGATTGAACCTCAATCCATTAAATATGTAGAGCAAGATCCCCGCTGGATTATTGCAATGCAAGAGGAGCTCAATCAATTTGAAAGATATAGAGTTTTGGATTTAGTTCCAAGACCCAAAGACTACCCAGTCATTGGAACTAAATGGATCTTCAGGAACAAACTTGATGCACAAGGAGCAATTGTGAGAAACAAAGCTAGGCTGGTAGCCCAAGGTTATTCACAGGAAGAAGGCATTGATTATGATCAAACCTTTGCTCATGTTACAAGACTTAAAGCCATCAGAATTTTTCTTGCTTATTCTGCCCATCAGAATTTCAAAGTCTATCAAATGGATGTCAAAAGTGCCTTTCTCAATGGAGAACTTAAAGAGGAAGTATATGTTGAACAACCTCCAGGTTTTATTTCTTCAACTCATCCCTCTTATATTTTTAAGTTGCATAAAGCCCTTTATGGTCTAAAGCAAGCTCCAAGAGCTTGGTATGAGACCTTGGCTAGTTTTCTTTTAGAGCATAAGTTCAGTAGAGGCATTGTAGATAGGACCTTATTTATTAGACATCATAAGCATAAAATTTTGATAGTACAAATATATGTAGATGACATAATATTTGGATCTACCTATTTCAAACTTTGCAAAATTTTTTATGACCTGATACATTCAAAGTTTTAAATGAGTAGCATGGGTGAACTATCCTACTTCCTTTGTCTCCAAGTGAAGCAATCCACTGATGGTATCTTTATATCCCTGTCTAAATATGCTAAGGAGCTTATAAAAAGATTTGGGATGTCTGATGTTTCAGCCATGAAAACACCCATGCAATCCAATGTTGTAGTTGATTCCGATGAATAGGGAAAGCCAGTTGATCAGAAAATATATAGGGCTATTGTTGGATCCTTATTGTATATTACAGCTACTAGGCCAGAAATTATGTTTGCTACTTGTATTTGTGCTAGATTTCAAGTCAACCCTAAAGAATCACACATTATTTTACTAAAAAGGATTTTAACATATATAAAGGGTTATCCTAATATAGGACTCTGGTATCCTACTGAGTCAGGATTTGAATTATCTAGATTATCACATGCTGACTTTGCTGGATGTAGAGTTGACAGAAAAAGCACATCAGGAACTTGTTAGTTCCTTGGTGATAGGCTTGTGTCCTTGTTTTGCAAAAAGCAAACTTCTGTGTCCACATCAACTACTGAAGCTGAATACATTGCAGCTGGTAGTTGCTGCTCACAGATTTTGTGGATTCAAAATCAGCTCCTGGATTAGGTTTCAACTTAAATAATTCAACTATCTTCTGTGATAATACCAGTGCAATTTTTATTGCATAAAATCCAGTGCATCATAGTAGGACCAAACATATAGAAATTAGACATCATTTCTTTAGAGATTGTGTGGACAAAAATAAAATTAATCTTGTCTTTATCTCTACTGATTTACAAAGAGCAGACGTTTTCACCAAACCATTAGATGAAAAGAAACATCTGTTCTTCCTAAATAATCTAGGTATGATTAATGAAGAAGGCTTAATTTGATTTTTTGTCTGTGGTCGACAAATTGGTTACCTTTCGTCGAACGGAGATCGACGATCTGTGAACTCTTTTTGAGATTTTCATCGAACGGAGATCGACGAAATCTCTTTGAGAAACTGTTCATCGAACGGAGATCGACAAATTTGTTTCAAAAAAATTTTCGTCAAACGGAGAGCGACGAATTATTTTCCCCCTCTTCAAACTTAGGTCGACAATTTTTATTTCTTTATTTGATTTTTCATCGAACTGAGTTCGAAGCTTTTCTTTTGCATCAGATGGAGTTCGTCTTTTCGACTTCTGAAACCTTATAATTAGGTTTTTTTGGACTCCATCCCGCATTTTCTTGTTCCTTTGCACTTGATCTCTTGTTTTTGCAGGCAATGGCAATTTCAGCGGCGACCCTCTCTGGGATGAAATTTGATGCAGGATTTGACATCGACATTAATTCATTCAGCCATTCTGATTAAATATTCAAGAACATCCTTATGTTGTTTGAGGCTCCATAGTTAAGAAAGTTCATGACCTCTAGGATCAAACTTCCAGTGCAGGAAATAAAGGAATGGGTATTCACAACAACTTTTCCAGATCAAACCACCATTTCTGGAATGATTTCTTGACACCAGGTTTCTCTTACCCCTGTTATTTTAACTGATGTTTTTGGTTTTATCATGGGGAAGATGATATTTAATTATCTAGCACTGAGTTTGATGATATGTTAGTTATAATAGGTCACTCCTAGGGAAACCCTAACAAAATGCTGAAGAAGAACTTGTCTGTTGAATACAAGTTCTTGGCCGATGTGGTTGGCAAAGTCATCTTGGTAAAGCACTCTGCCCATGACTACATCACCAGACACCAATTCCTTCTGATGAGAGCCGTGGTTAATCAAAAATCAGTAACTGGGGTGGAATTGTATTTGATTTGATTAAGAAGAAGATAAGTAAGAAAGATGTTAGTTTTGGTAGAGTTCTGGGTATTTTCCTCCAGGCAAAGGTTCCAGAACCTTTGTCTCCCAGACCATTTTCATCAATGCCTCTAAGAGACTTACCTCTGCCCTCTTTGGCAGATGGGAGAGGGTTATCCCAAAGCCCTCCAGGGCTTCCTCTTCCAGGATAGCTTCAGAGGACACAAGGGTTGTAGCAGCCACTCACTCAACCCCTGAAGAAGTTCCTACTCCTCCTCCCTCTACTAACCATATACCATCTCATCTTTAACAACCATCCACAGTCATTATAGACACACCATCTACTTCCATCCCTCCTGCCTCACCATCTCAACCACAATCACCAATCCACATTCCTGAGGATACACCATCTCCTCCTCATTCACCTCTTCCACCACATCTTGATGACATTCCATCCACTTCTACTCATCCAAATCTACTTCTGTTATCTCCAACTTTCAATCTACTCTCATCTCCATCTCCATAATAATCTCCACCTCTTTCACAAGTTCAGGAAATCATCCCTAACATCACTCCCTCTACCATCCCTCCTCAGGATGTTCCTCAGACATTTTATCTGTGTCACAACTGTTCTTCTTCAATTCCATCTTCTTGTAATCCACCTTCTACATCTGCTCAGAACCCCTCTTAGTTTATGTCTGTGTATTTCTCCTCCATCTCTTCTAGCATCTTGGAATTCATCACTCCTACACTCAAAAAGCTCATAGAGGAAGCAGTTGCCCCTCTTGTTTATGCCATTACTGATCTTTCTTCCAAAATCGCCTCTTCCTCCTTTGTCCCTTCTTCTGGGGGCCTAGATTCAGGTCTCCTTGGAACTAGGTAGGGGGAGATGTCTGATGAAGAAGCTCCTCAAATAACAGTTTCAATTCTAGAGGCAGTTATAGAAGCAGTTGCAGCAGCTGAAATTTAAGATATAGAATGATTGCAGTATGTTCAGATAAAGAAGCAACAAATCTTTCAGTTTCAGAAATAATCACTGTTGGTGATTTCATCATCAATCCCACATTTGACATTCCTTCTTTACTTCATTCTTTTGATACAGTTTATAGCTACACTTTACCAATTTTTGATACAGTTTTTGATTATTCTAAAGCAATAGTTTGCTATTCTGCTCCAGTTGATTCTTCAGTTTTAGAAGAAATTATAAATAGTTTCTGTAATATTTCTCTTAGTATTTCTTTAGTCTCTGAGATTATATTAGTAAATATTATAGAGCCAAAGGCTATCTCTCCACCAACTTATGCTTGGGCTGAATCTCTGATGCCAGATATGGATGAGATTATGTTTGAAGACATAGATTCAAAAGATACTGATGTACAGGTTAGTACAAAAGATATAGAGCCACATCCTTATGCTGAAATAAAGATACAGATGTACAACCACAGGCTCCTCCTGCATTTTATGCTCAAATGCAAAAATAGATTGATGATCTGTATGATATTCCTGCTAGTGAATCTGATGATGATGAAGAGTCAGATGATTCAGAGGATGTTGGTTCTAAGAAAAGAAAAGCTAAGAAGAAGGCTCCAGTAAGGGCTGTTCCAAAACCAAATCCTACAGTAGATACCCCCTATTATATTCTGCATAATATTACACTCACTCCAGATACTCCTTACTGGATGAGGCTTTCCAAAAATGAACAAAAGAAAAGGAAGAAAATGAAAAGGTACCATTATCCTCAAAGGACTTCGAGAGGACCTCCTCCTCCTCCTCCTACTACAGCAGGATCGACAAGAAGTGTTTCTCAAGTTCAAGGGTCTACTTCTCACTCTCATCAATCAAGACCTACTCAAAGCTACAAAGATAGACCTTCAAGGTCAGAAACTCAATCCAGCATCCAGCAGAGAAAATAGTAGCAACAACCTGATAATCAAAGCAGCCAGCTAACAGATAAAGCAAGTCAGGAAGAAGAATCAAGTCCAGAGAGACCTCCCTCTCCTATTTTTGATCCAGAGTTAGATCCTAACTACAAAATGGCCAGGTTTAATGAGCTGATAGCTCTATCTCAGATAAGTAAGGCCAAGGAAGAAGGAAAAGATTTCTCTCAATTTTTAACCATGTCATCATACAGGAAGAAGGAATTGGACAAATATTAAGTAAAAAATCTCTTTAAGGTTGATACTTATATGAAGATTCTTAGAGCCCAGAGCTGCATCTGAGAAGATTCTTGGTGCTCAAGATATGAAGATGACTCAACATCAAGTTGCTGATCCAAAAATAAAGATGATTTTTACAAAACTTGCTTCAGACCCTTCTACAGATGTTTCAAAGAAAGACTCATAATTTTCTGCTTATGCTTTCTGAACTTTATTATTGTTGTGTATATTTTCACAAGGAACAATTATTTATATCTGATGAAGTTTTATAATTTTGTCAGATATTTGTTTCTTGCTTTGTGATTTCCTTTTTTTTTCTATTTTTATAGTGACCTCAACCAAATACGGGGAGATTATTGTAACCCTACTTGTGATTTTGGCTAGGTTCACTTTTAGGATTGATTAGATGACCCAATATATATAGTCTAGGGTCATAGGTTATTTCCAGGGTCTAAGTCAACAAAACATACTTAAATTGTCAGCCTCTACTTTAGAAGACTTTAGAGACAGAAGACATCGAAGGAAAAGAAGTTAAAATGATTGCAGGAAAGTCGTTTGACGATAGCTAAAATAAGCTCGACGATCGCCGATCTCAGATCAACAAACTCAGAATTCCTTCTCTGAGTTGAGCTCGACGAAAGTCTAGCTGAGATTGACGAACTGATATCTCATATCAGAAGTTTAGCTCGACGAAGGACTATCTCAGTTCGACGAACATGGAGCTCAGATTTGCAAGTATATTTTCAGCTCGACGATCTTGGATCTCAGCTCGACAAAGGAGAATTCTTAGCTCGACGAACTTGGAGCTAAGGTCGACGAATTCATTGCTGAGTTTGACTAACTCCTTCCAGGTTCTGTTTGACTTATCTTCCCTGCAGTTTCTCAATTTGATTTCAAATTTTTTTTATTATAAGACAGTAATGCTCTGATAATTAATGCTTAATATTCTCAAGAATATAGCCATTACTTGGTAGCATTAATTATTGTTTTCACATAGTTATTACTCTATCATATTTACTGGGACAGTTAGGGAAATGCATTCATGAAAAAATTAGCTATTCAGGATCCCAGAAATTATGAGGAGGATTTTAGGAAAGAATTTAAAATTCAAATGGTTTTGAATCTGCAATGAATATATAAAGTGATTTTTCAGAATACAACAACAAGAGTTAGTGAATCAGTGAAAAAGAAGTGCAATTAGTAATTAGTGAAGAACACAATATAGCTCTCATACACACAGAGTTCTTCATCTGCTTTAGGCTTTCAAGAGACAACCAGTCAAAATCAGTCTAAAAGCTTGTTGAAGAGCAACATCATTTTGAAGGCTTACACCCTGAAGCAAAGAATCCACTCCTGATCAGATCCATACAACTCAGGGGGAGCTTTGACATCATCAACAAATCCACTAGTCTTCTTAGAGCCTTGAGACAGAGAAGACAACATATTTTTTACTTTTCCCTTTCACTGTGTACAAGGTTTTAAATCCCTTCAAAAGTTACCCTTTTTGGCTCACAAGTCACCTGATCAATAGACTTGGGTTTGGTTTTTGGGCACCTGATCAAAAGCTCAAAGGGTTGCTAGATCTCCCTTAGAAAAATAAATCTTGTGGTGATAGGTCACCTGAGCAAAAACTTGTGGTGGCAGGGCACCTGATCAAAAACTTGTAGTGGATTCCTACCAGGGTGTTAGAAGAGTGGATGTACCTAGGTTTATTAGGGAACCACTATAAATTCCTTGTGTCTTCTGGATTGCCTTTACCTTTTCTGTTTGTGTGTATGATTTTCTTTCTTATACTTATATATATCAGTAACTTTTAATCCGCTATAAAAATAAGTGAATAAATTTTAAAATACTTTATTCACCCCCCTCTAGAGTTAAGTCATATCTATCCCTCACTTTCACAATCATCATTAAATCAGAATAATTTGAAATCCCGACAGAATATATTGAAAGAAAAATTTGCAATTCCATTTTTCGAGAAGAAGTTGATTTCTCGAGAAATGGAAGGCTTTCTCGAGAAATGACTTGGCTTCTCGAGAAAAGACTTGAAGAAATTTCTGACAAGAAAATCACTGATTTTTCGAGAAAAATATTATTTCTCGAGAAAGTGACTTAGTGCATTTTTAGAACTGGAGCTAGATTTCTCGAGAAGAAAATGATTTCTCGAGAAATGAATTGCTTTCTCAAGAAATAATATGGCTTCTCGATAAATTGACTTAGCACAAAATTCTATAAACTAAGGCATTGATTTCTCGTGAAAAAGGCTTAGCTTCTTGAGAAATGATTTCGACTTTTTGAGAACTGCTTTGCATTTCTCAAAAACAAACTTGGCTTCTCGAGAAATTTTCAGGGCATTTCTCGAGAAAAGGACTTAGTGTATTTTCAGTCATTTTCCTGAGAAGTCTTATGGTTTCTCGAGAACAACTATGCTTTCTCGAGAAATAGACTTAGACTTCTCGAGAAACAGTTTTCACTTTCTCGAGAAATGGGCTTAGGAAATTTTGGGAAAAATTTTCTTTTCTTCTTTTTTGGAAACTTGCAACCCTTCCCTTCTTCCATTTTTTTAGTACTTGTAAATGAAGTGCATCCTAATAGAGAGGTTACACATGAGTCAACACCATGGATAACACAATGAGGGATTACATTGTACGGTCCTGTGTTTAGTGACTCATTGTAAACTGACATTAGTCTACACTTAGCAATATTGACTAGTAAGCACTCAACTAAAAGATAGAATCAAATACAAACTTAATTCATCTTAGTTCAAGAGTGACTTCACACAAATCTTGCTTATTGTGGATACAATACCCAAACGATAAGGATATCTTGAACCAATTATTTAGAGTCTTTTCTCAAGGAGACTCTAAGAACCTCTCACTGAATCCTTTGTAGAGGGATTCTTAAAACTCTTTTTCTCAAATGTAAAAAGAAAATTAAGAGAAGATTTGAGTTAAGATGATTCTTCTCTTTGTTCCCTCTCTTCAGATTTTTGAGGACAATTAATGATGATCTCTGAAACTACAAATGAATCTTTGAATATCGAAATAACAAAGATTATGAACTCAATCTCCAGATGATCTTTCAAACTTTTTCTCTGAATCTATTGTAACTTTATCTTTAGAAGAAGTACAAATTCTCTTATCATATTCAACAAATATCAAACTAATTGACTAATACTGAAAGATATTCAATTACAGATGATAATCCTCAAAGATTTCTCTATTGAATTCATTCTTCTCACGATCTGATATGAATTTTTTGATCATTTGCTATTGATGATTGATAACCTGTGATTATCTTTCATTTTTTATCTCATTATATATATAGATCGACATCCTATAATGTCTCCATGAATCTATTATGTAAACCCCTTCTTGATTTAATTTAGATTGAAGCCACAAAACAAATTCTGTTAAGAAATCCAGTTGACGTAACGTCGAGTTCTTTTCGAAGCAACAATGATTTCTGACCGTCTGTAAGAAAATCTCTATAGTCGATGTTACGTCGATATCATGTCAAAGCTTACGTTGATTTAATCCTTAAGTACTGTTGACTTATCCAAATTAAGTTGCTCTAATTTCAATTCAAAGTAATGTCAAATTCCAATCGACGTTGCGTCGAGATCTAGTCGACACATGTTGGCAATTCATGATTTTTTATTTTCAATTCTGTATGCCTTTTATATATATCTTTTATATCACTAACACATTAGGAATTCTAAGACCAAATTACCCTCGCTATACAACACAGGTAATATACCTAGGCTGTAAAATCACTAAACATAATTTGTTAAGCTAAATCATAAGGGTTTTTCTCAACAAGAACCAACATCCAGATCTTTTGATAAGGAGATCTTGAACTTAGACTAGATATTTTGATAAGTATATCTTGAACCATTGACTAACTGAGTATTTTGATAAGGAGACTCTAAGAACCAATGACTGAATCCTTTGAAGAGGGATTCTTAAAACTCTCTACTCAAATTACAAAAGAGAAGAGTAAGAAAGAATGGAGTTAAAGAAATGTCTTCAAGATGGGTCCTCTTTCAGTAAGAATTTGAGGAATGTATGCACAAAGTGTTTTTGGATCCCTTAAAAAAGATGAGTCGTTGCTTGAGAAGAAGTTGTAAGGATTATAAGCCATATATCCACAAAAGATTCAATCTTGTTGTTATAGCAACAGAGAAGAAGAGAGAAGAAGAAAACTACTATTGACTTGAATATCTATTGTTTATATTACTACTATGTATGTATGTATGTATGTTTTATTCTTCTTTATCATTTGAGTATATCATTCCTGAACAAATTTTAATTCCTCATCTTCTTGGGAAATTTCTTCTAAAGGAATATGAAAGATAAGGGCAGTCTAATCACCTAGGGGTGGTGGTGAATAGGTTTTTAATAGTTTTATGCTTTCTTTGATTTTTCTTATGTTGATTATAGCATAATACTATTAAAACATATAAGTATCAGCACATCACAGTCACATCACAGTACACCAAAATATATAGTGATTCCTCAATTATAGGTACATCCACTTCCCTTTTCACATATCTAGCAGTGCTAGATTTAGTCAACTTCTCCAATTTACTGGGATCCAATGATCTTACACTCAGAGTCTCTGACTCTTACAACTTAGGAACTGAAAGAAAAGGGAGAGTAATCTCTGGTTAACTCTAGAGGGGGGGGGGGGGGTTGAATAGAGTTATTTAAAAATTCCTTTACAACTTTATTTTTCACATATAAAAATAGGTGATATAATAATCTAGGAGATGATATCATGAGCAATGAAAAGCTACAGTAAACTACCACAACACAAGACAAAAAGAAAACATCAAACACACAGACAACACAAGAATTTTATAGTGGTTCCCCAACTAAGTACATCCACTCTTCTACCACCCTGGTAGGAATCCACTATAGGTTTTGATCAGTTGATTGCCACCACAATATCTATTTGTAGGGAGATATTGCAACCCTTTGAGCTTTTGATCAGGTGCCCAAAAACCAAACTCAAGTCTTTTAGAAGGTGACTTGTGAACCAGCCTAACTTTTGAAGGGAGTTAAAAACCCGTACAGTGCGGTGGGAAAGAAAGTGATGTTAGTATTCTCTTTTCTCAAAAGCACTTTGAGAAGACTTTGTGTGGATTCCAGATCTTGTCAAAGCTCCCCCTGAGATGTAGAGATGTTCAGGATTGAGAAGCTTTGTTCAAGAGTGTGTAGGTCTTCAGCTTGTGAAAAATAGATCCAGTAACTTTAGATAGATGGATCTATAATTTCTCAGCAAATTCTTGGAAAATAGAAGATAAAGAAGACTCTTGATCAGTTTGTATTGTTCTTCTTCTATCTTCTTGAGAGCACAGTGAGAGATGAGGATTGAGAGCTGCTGTGAGGTTTTTGCTCTACTAAGAATATCTCTCTGTAATTTTTCTGCTCTGTAAGAATTGTGTTACTGTTCTCAGTCTCTGTATCTCTTGAAAAAGTAATCTTTTTATATTCTCTTCGACAACCAATCTTGCTTAAAAATTTGAATAACTGCAATTAATGACTTGCTGGAAAACTGGGAAGGAAAACGGCTAGCATTTCTGTCTTTATTTGTTTCCTCAACTGTACCGAGAAATATGTCAAATAAATCCTCTGATGAATACCATAATCAATGCTGCCAGGAACGACTATATTCATAGGGAATATAAGCATTGATTACTTAGGGAATTTATGACTTAAAATAGTAATAAGGAGGGAACAGATAAGGAAAGAAAAAAGAACAGACAGCTTACAGAATTCTTTGACCAGAGAACAGATTTTGTCGACTTGCACTCAGAGAACGTCGACCTGATAAATCCTATTCGTCGACTTGAGCTCTGCGAAGCACACGCTGAATATAAGAAACTGATTCTGCGCTCCAAGAACGTCGACCTGAGAATCTGTTCTACACTTAAAGATCGTCGACTACAGAACTTGATCAAACAGAAATTAGTCGAGCTGAGAAACTATTTGTAGAAAAACTGATCGTCGACCTGAGCTCAAATATCATCGAGCTCAGCTCAGAGAATTAACTCTGAGTTCGTCGATCGGAGATCGATGATCGTCGAGCTGAGTTTGAAGAACTTCAAACTGATCAAGCTTTCTTCTGAAAAAATTCTAAATCTGAATCTTCTGAGGTCCTCTGCTGGCTGGTTCAAGAAGGTTGAAATAAAAGGACTTAGCCTAATTTCTAGGACTACTAGACTAGACCCTGGCAATACAAGGTGGGTCAAACTCAGCCTAAATTAGTGAACCTAGCCCAAATCCAACTAGGGATCCAACAATCTCCCCCTATTTGGGTGAGGTCACTAAAATACAAATAACAAGCAATCATAAAGCAAGAAACATATATCTGGCAGAAATAATACATTCAGCAGATATTTACAATGTATGCTTCATGATATAAATAGAAATAGAGTTTAAACAATACAATTACAATAACTAAAATTATTGTTTCTGCTTGGGAATAGCTTTCTCAGACTTTTCATTAGACTGTCTGAATAAGATTTCTCTATTAGGGTTAGCAACTTTTCTTTTTGACATGATCATGTGAGATGCACCAATAATATTATGAGAAGTTGCTCTGGGTACTACAACCTCTGGATGCAATTTCATATACTCATCAGCATTAAAGAACTTGTTAGCTTTTGCATACCTGGTCAGTTCTTCTTTCCTGTAAGATGACATTATTGAAAACTGAGAAGGATCCTTGCCTTTAACTTTTGCTTTCATAATCTGAGAGAGTCCTACTAACTCCTGAAATCTATCCATCCTGGCAGAGGTCTCCTGTTCTGGATCTACAAATGGAATAGGAGGAGAATCTGGCCTGATTGGACTAGAGTCCTGTTGTGATTTATCAGTATACAGAAAATCTCTTGGATTAAGTTGGAGGAGGATGGCTTGTAGAAGTTTGCTGACTGCCATGCCTTGACTGTCTTTGATAAGTCTTGGTTACTGGAGCAGCTCTCTGAGTAACACTTCTAGAAGTACCTGAAGAGGGAGTAGGAGGAGGAGGGTCTTTCCTGAATTGCCTGGGAGAAGACTTGTACCTTCTCCTCTTCTTCCTTTCTTTCTGATCATTTTTAGACAGCCACATCCAATAGGGCATCCCTTGGTAAGGAGTTATCTTCTGCAAAATATTGTAGGGAGTATCATTGTTGGGATTTTGCTTAGGAACAGCCTTTGGAACAACCTTTCTCATCTTGATAACTTTCTTTTTAGATTTGAAATTTGCAGAATCATCTGAATCATTGTCTATGTCATCTTCAGAAGAACTTTGGGGATTGTCATATAGAGCATCTATTGCTTTTAATGTTTCCTTTGAGATCTATTTGAATACTTGAGGAGGAACTGGAGGTAGAGCATCTTGAGGAGGAACCACTTCATCTGGAACTATTTAAGCTTCCTGAGCCATTTCTTCAGCAAAAATCTCATCCATATCTGGTAATGGAGAGGTAGAGTAGACAAAAGTGGGAGTGGAAAAAGCCTTGGGCTCAGAGAACTCATCCTTAGCAACCTTAATAGGCTCAGCCTCTGAAACTAGAACAAGATCAGGCTCTGGAGTTGAAAAGCTATTTTGAATAAGCTGTAAGACTCCTGAGCTAACTGGAGCTATATAGCAAACAATGTCTGTACAGTACTGAGGAGAGACAAAAGAAAGAATGTTGCTATACAAAAGATCAAAGAAAACAAGAACAGAGTTCAGTTCAATTGCTGAAGAAATGAGGCAGTCTCCAGAATAAACATCCAAAGAATGATATAAATCAACTGTCTCATAATCAATGTCCAAAATTCTGTGAGTTCTGCATCTGCTATCTCAGTATCAACAAACTCTATCTCTACTACTGATGGTGATGCTGCTAGAGCTACTTCTTCATTGAGTATCTCCCCCTGCCTGGTTTCAGTAAGCACTGGAGCCAGGCCCCTGACTGAAGAAGGAGGGACAAGGAAGGCAGATAGTTGGGCAGCAAGAGATGAAATAGAAGAAGCAAGAGGTGAAATGGCCTCTGCTATGAGTTATTTAAGAAGGGGTGAGATAGATTGTATAAGAGATGAAATGGAGGGTGAAACTATGTTCATGAATTCAGGTGGGGTTTGAGTAGATATAGATGGATTGAAGGTGCAAGAGCATGGATGAGAATCTAGCATTTGCTCATCTAGAGGGGATGGAGAATGACTAGGGGATGAAATAAGATTGAATGAAGGTAGGGATGATATATTGTGAAGAGGAGGAATGTCAGTAAGATGAGAAGGACGAGGGGATAGAGGAGGAGTAACATGCTATGGTGAATGATGTTGATGGGATAGATGTACTGGAGAATGAATTGGTGAATGTTGAGGTAGTGGTGAATGAACTGGTGAATAAATATGGATAGGGGAAAAGGGAGGTGTAGGTGGATGTGTTGGAGTTGTGGAAGTAAGTTGGAGGGATATTGAAGTTGTTTGAACAAGTGGAGGAGGAGGGGGAATGGATATATCCTCAGCAGGGTGGGAAGTGGCTGGAACAGCCCTTGTACTCTCAGAAGATCTAGAAGAGGAGGCCAGTGATTCAACAGCCTTAGCCTGAAGAAAAATTCCCAAAATCCATCCAGAAAACACTTCCTTCTTTGTGTTTTTCTTCTTAATCAATTCAAACGGAATTTTGGCCCAGTTCACGACCTTCTTGTTAACCACTACACACATCACAAGGAACTGATGCCAGGAACGACTATATTCATAGGGAATATACACATTGATTACTTAGGGAATTTATGACTTAAAATAGTAATAAGGAGGGAACAGATAAGGAAAGAACAAAGAACAAACAGCTTACAGAATTCATCGACAAGAGAACAGATTTCGTTGACCTGCACTCAGAGAACGTCGACCTGATAAATCCTATTCGTCGACCTGAGCTCTGCGAAGCACACACCGAATATAAGCAACTGATTCTGCGCTCCAAGAACGTCGACCTGAGAATCTGTTCTACACTAAAAGATCATCGACCATAGAACTTGATCAAACAGAAATTAGTCGAGCCGAGAAACTGTCTGGAGAAAAACTGATCGTCGACCTGAGCTGTAATATCGTCGAGCTCAGCTTAGAGAATTAACTCTGAGTTCGTCAATCGGAGATCGACGATCGTCGAGATGAGTTCGAAGAACTTCGAACTGATCAAGCTATCTTCTGGAAAACTTCTAAATCTAAATCTTCTGAGGTCCTCTACTGGCTGGTTCAAGAAGGTTCAACTAAAAGGACTTAGCCTAATTTTTAGGACTACTAGACTAGACCCTGGCTATACAAGGTGGGTCAGACTCAGCCTAAATTAGTGAACCTAACCCAAACCCAACTAGGGATCCAACAAGAACTACAAAAGTCCCCTATCTCAGACCTTCAACACAAGGTCCTATAACTAAGACCTTTTACCTCAAGGTCATATACTCAGGCTAACAATAGCCCTACCTCAATCTCTACACTCGAGATCTATATTTAGATCTTCTCCAAAGATCCCACCTCAGATCACAATTATCATATAACTCAGATTCCCATTGGAATCCTATAGAAGACTCAGATCCAACAAGGACCCTACAATTTGATAGTGATTATAAAAGATTTGACTCAAATAACATTACTTGAGTCTTTTGTAGAAGCATTATGAAAGCTTCTTTTTCCTTGATCAACACTTGAAGATTTCTGTGTGGAATATGTTGGACTGAATCTAGAATTCATCTTGCTATATGGAAGGATCTTCAAGAAGTATGTAAATCTGTTGAGCCTTGAAAGATATCTCTCTAGGGTTTGGAGTTGCTGAAGACTTAGAGAAATTATAGATCTTGTGCACTTGCAAAAATCCTGCACAAAAAACACTGTATGTGTATGCATGTGTGTCTTATGTGTTAAATTTTGCAGCCCTTTAAATAGAAGACTGGATCGACAGAGTCCATATTACTGAAAAGGAAATCCTCCAACAGCTAGAAATTATGCATAGGTAATGTTCTTCAAACCACAAGAAATTGAAATCAATATATATTATTCTTTTCCTAAAGGCGCCTTGATTATTGCAACAAAGAGTGACATTCAAATTAATTTGAATAATAGTGCAATCTGCAGCTTAGTTTCAGCAGCTAACCATTAGAACACTCTTCATGCTGATAAAAATGATATAAGTATAAGTCCACCTATTGTAGTCGACAAAGTCCTTTATCACTTATATTCAGCATGATGTTGTTAACATGTTATTAGAGGTAATAACTTGATGTAGTCAACACTCATGCAATTGATCTAGGATAAATCCTTCTTTCACTTTCTAGACAATGCAGTTGATAAAATACTTGGCCATTAAGTCTGTGCAAAAAGAGCTAAATAATAGAACTTTATTGCTCCAAAAAGTTATATAATACATGAGTATGCCCCTATTTATAGAAAGGGGGGAAGAGAAAATACAAGAGAGAGAATATACAACGCCTATCACAAGTGACAGGCAGATAGATAAAACCTAGTCGTTCGAGCTGTGTGGTCAGAAAAGCTAACTACATGACTATACAGAGCGAGAAAAGGCACTAACAAGATTGCTATGGTCTCTATCCGATAGTGTCCAGCGAACAGCTCTAGGAGAGAAAGCTTCGGTTAGACAAAGTCTAACCGCCAAGTCGCACCAAATTTGTGCTTGAGAACTATGAACACAAACTGTGGGAAGAATATAGAAGCATCTCATGCGGTTAGGCAGGATTTAACTGCTTGACCGTCAACTGAATCTGACCTCAGTAGACCGCACAACCACTACCCCTAATAACCAGACCGCACTGCAAATAATTGGTGTGGATTACAATAGACTACTGCTAGATAGCTAATCCAGGTCGCCAGACCATTACCTTGACTACTTAACCACCAGAGAGGAATCACTGCTAGGATCATCAAAAAGGCTGACCGCCAAGCTTATCCGCCACTGCTATCTGCCAGACCGGTAAGCCTGACCACCTTATCTGTCCGTCGTACCACATGGACTTAGGTTCTAACACTCCCCCTCAAGCTAGAGAATATATATATATCAATAATGCCCAGCTTGTTACATACCTCTGAAAAAGAGGATATTGGTTTGGAAAAGATATCGACAAGCTCTCTATCAGAGGTGAAAAACAGAGAGCAAATTTGATTCTTCAACACCTTTTCTCTAATAAATTGACAATCTACTTCAATATGCTTTGTTCTCTCATGAAATACTAGATTCTTCGAAATATATATAGTTGTCTTGTTGTTTCAGAACTTTGGCAGGGGATGTTCATAAACTTCCCCTAAATTAAGCATTAGTGTCCATAACCACTTCAGCTCACATGTGGTCAAGGCAATGCTCTTGTACTTAGCTTCAATACTTAGCCTAGAGATAATAGACTATTTCTTGCTCTTTCAGCTTACCAGATTTCCTCCTATGAAGGTACATAAACTAGATGTAGACTTCTTATCCTCCGTGTCATCTGTATAACTAACATCAGAATAGTCTTTAACTCTCAAATGATTATTATTCTGAAATAGAAATCCTTTTCTCGAAGATCCTTTCACATACACCAAGATCTTTAAAGCTGATCGTAGATGACACTCCTTGGGAGCTTGCATAAACTGGCTCACCTTTTTATTGTATAACAGATATCTGGTCTTGTGACTATCAAATAAATGAGTTTTACCATAAGCCGTCAGTACTTGGAGACATCTATAAGGAGAGCTTAATCTTCACTCCAACACTTGTCATCACCAACGACCATTAGACACCGAGTAGGTTTAGCTCCTAGAAGACCCGTATCTTTTAAAATATCTAAGGCATACTTCTATTGTGAGAGTACTACATAATTGGGCTTCAGAGTGATCTCAATTCCCAAAAAGTACTTGGGAGACCCCATATCCTTTGTAACAAAATGTTGATGAAGATGGTTCTTTGTTAGTTCAATTCCCTTCTTATCATCTCCTGTAAGAATAATGTCATCCACATAAATATTAAGAACAACTAGCCCTATAGAAGTCTTATATATGAATAGAGAGTGATCTGCAGTACTTCGAGCAAACCCAATAACAAAGATAACCTCGCTAAACTTCTCAAACCAGTCCCGATGGCTTTGCTCAAGTCCATAGAATTCCTTCCTCGGTCTACATACCATAGACTCCCCCTGAGCAGCATACTTAGGAGGTTTCTCCATATAGACTATCTCTTGTAGATCTCCATAAAGGATTGCATTCTTGACAATCAACTAAGATATTTCGCAGTCTATATTAACAACCATAAAAAAGAGAACACAGATCGTTGTAATTCGAGAAACTGAAGAGAAGGTATCAAAGAATTCCACACCATAGGTCTGAGTAAAGTCTTTGGCAACAAGTCGAGCCTTATAATGATCGATGGTACCATCGGGAAGATACTTGATCACAAACACCCAATGACAGCCAACCACATCAGCTCCTAGAGGATTAGGGACAAGAGTCCAAGTACCCCATTCAGTCAGAGTTTTAATCTCTTCATCCATGGCAGCTTTACAATGAGGAATATAAAAATCCTCAGGATAGGTTGCCGGGATGATATTAGCTAAGAGAGTAAGAGCAAAGCTCTTACAAGAAGGAGACCACCGAGCATAAGAAACCACATCAAGAAGAGGATGTTGAGTGTATGTGCAAACTCCATTCCGAATGGTAATCAGAAGATCAAGGTCTGACTTGTCTGTAGTATAAGATCTATTCGTTAGAGAGACTGCTAGCCCGAGAACTATTAGAAGCAGCTCAGGGAGAGAGGAAAATCAAGAGAAAGAGAATAAGAATTAGATGCTGGTGGAGAAGGAAGAAATATAGGAGCCGGTAAAGGTGCATAGATAATAAGTAGAGAAGAAGAAGAGCCATCAGAATATTGGAGAGTAGAGGTGTGAGAAAAGTAAGGAACATCCTCAAAGAAAGTAATATCCATGGAAACATACTTTTTTTTCGAAAAAGAGAATCATAACACCAATATCCTTTTTGTGTTGGACAGTATCCCAAAGAATGCACTTAACTGAGCGAAGAGAGAGTTTGTCACATTTAGGAGAAGGAGAGTGAACTAACACTGTACATCCAAACACACGTGGAGGTAAAGGAAATGTTATCACACAAGGATACATAATGGAGAAAGGAGTTTTGCCGTTGAGAATCGATGAAGGAATCCGGTTGATGAGGTGACAAGAGAGAATAACGAAATGTCCCTAATAAGATCAAGGATCATTCATTTTAGTGAGAAGAGTGCAAGCCACATCAATAAGATGAAGATTCTTGCGTTCAGTAACCCCATTCTGTTGAGAGGTGTAAGGACACGTAGTTTGATATATAATGCCACAATGTATATAAAATAGTAAGAATTGATTACTAAGGTATTCTTTGGCATTATCAGTGCAAAACACTTAAATATGAGCATCAAACTGAGTATGAAACTCATTACAGAATGAGTGAAAATAGAAAAAAGTTCAGAATGTTCTTTGAATAATTACAACCAAGCACATTGAGAAAAATCATCAATAAATGTGACAAAATATAGACTACCCCTACCGACAGATTTGGTAGGAGCAAGACCCCATATGTTAGAATGAACAAGTTCAAAATAATAAGAAGATCTATGTCCTTGCTTCGCTGAAAAAGATGAACGATGGTGTTTGCCGAGTTGACAAGCTTCACAATTTAGAGAACAGTCTCCCTGAGGTAGATAAGGGAAGAGTTGGTGAAGAAGACGAGGAGGAGGATGCCCAATGTGAAGATGCCACTATAGAAGAGAAATAGAAGTAAAAAAAAAGCAGAGATATTATCAAGATAAAATAATCCACCACTTTCAGTGTAATATCCCATTTCCAGCTAGACCCCTAGGAGTGGTTGGTCATGACTAGGTCATGACAAAACCTTAAGATGCCCAAGAAGACCAAGTGAGCTTAGGCATGAAGGTGGAGATCACCATGGTCTGCAAATAGTAGAATTCTAAACACTAGTTTAGGATGACCATAGGGCATGAACATGACTCCATGACCCCATCACAACATCCCTAAACCATTGGAAGATCCATTAGAGCCCTAAGGGTCCATTGGAATCAACCTAGGGTGACCAAGTTGACCTAGGATCATCCTAGGCCTAAAATGGGCAAGATGCCCTAACTAAGGGCAATGTGTCCCTAATGTGCCCAACCAACCATACCTAGGTCTTCCCAGACCTAGGGTGAAGTCAATGGGTCACCAAAGACCCATTGGGGTCAACCAAAGAGGCTAAGTTGACCTAAGTCAACCTTAGCCCTAAAAAGGTCAAAGTGCCCTTACCAAGGGACAAGTGATCTCCAAGGTGCCACTACAACCCTACCTAACCCTACCTAGACCTTAGAGGAGGCCAATTGGTCACAAAGGACTCATTTGGGTCAACCCAAATGGTCAAGTTGACCTAGGACAACTCTTTCGAAGATTTAAGTCAAATTAGCCCAAATGGGCTAACTCAAGCTCAAGCCCATTTCCCCCACTTGGGCTAACCCCATCCTAATTATTAATAATGATTTTATGGGCTGCCAATAGGCTAGGGAGATGAGCAAATTCGTTCATGGTGAGTAGGAGAGATAAAATGGGAGTTTTCTCTTTAATGGAGGAGAGAAAAAGAAGAAAGAGAGAGTGGAGTTATGGAGGGAGACCATAGGTCACTCCATTCATCTCCTCATTGCTCCCATTCATCTCCCTTGCCTCTTAAGATGAAGGTGCAATCAATTCCAGCCACCCAACACTAATGAGAGGAGCCCAACCACCATGGTCAACCACCCCTTCACCTTCCCTCCCATGAAAAATAAAAATAAAAAGCCCCATATACAGCCCCCTATTCTCATTTTTGAATATTCCATCTCCTTCAAAACGTCCTTATCAGTCAAAATAGCATATGAGATCAATGGTTTTGGTGGAAGAACGAGGAATCAGGCAAGTTTGCCGGAGAGGAAAAACGCTACAGCAAATTGCCGCCACCGCCGTCGTCGAACCACAAACAAGGTCCTCCTCTACTCCTTCTTCATGGGTTAGATCTTAGGAATCTTTAGAGATAAGATTTGAGCTCAACCGAGCCGAATCCAATTCGAGTTTTCATGGAAAAAGCCATGAAAATGGATTTTCGGGTTCGCCGGAAACCACCACCTTCGGCGGCCAAACCACCACCCCGCGATAGCCACCACCTCAATGGAGGTAGTGGTGGTGGTGGCTGGCCAAGGAAGTGGCCGGGTGGCCGGCAATAGGAAATGGAATGCTACAGGTTTTAGGGCATTTTTTTCGGGTTCTGTTTGGGAAGAGGAGATGAACAGTACCTTCTTAATAAAGTATTATTCATATATTAAATATAATGATTTATTATCCCTTTTTAACACACTTTTTGATGTTACCAAATGAAGCTCTTAGAGGCCGAATTAGGAAATAGGTCCAGTCACGAAAGTTGTAGGCCTTTGAGTCTATATTTTTTTAAAATTAAATTTCAACCCAGTTGGGTAAGTGGTTTGACCACAACACCCGTTTTGGTGGGGTCTATACATAGGCTTGACCAGAACTTGGTTTGAGTGCCCCCACCAATCCAGACATCCAAATGACTTGAAATATTCGATGGAGGTCACTCTTACCTATACCTAGAACATATCCAAAAATAGGAATTTTTTGGGGAACGTTGTTCTATAGTTTTTGTAAAAATTTAATAATCCATGAATAAATTAATTAGGTATCCTAAACATCTCAAAACTCCCCCAAATTTGGGTGGGTAGTATTAGAGGGAATGTTAAAGCTCTGGTAAAAATCTCACTTCATTTGGAGATGTTTTGGTCAGGTATTGATCCAACCCTAGGTTTACCCTTATGGGGTTATTTAGGTCAAAGGGCTCTTTTTGGTGTTTGAGTGGTCAAATCCCCTCAATAGAGGCTGATATTTTTGTCACTAGTTTTATATGGCATTTAACACCCTCCAATGGGATTTGGGGTGGTTAGGGGTAGGGTAGCCCTAGAACCCTAGGGTAGGCTCCTTTTATTGAGATTTTTAAGGTTTGAAGGTCATGGGGTCAAATGACCTTGGAATGACTTAAAAATTGGTGGAGAGGACCATAGGGTAGGTTAAGTCATCTGGTTAAAATTTTAGTGAATTTGGAAGCCTTTAACCCCCTCAAACCCTAACCCTTGTTTAGGGCACCAAACCTAATTTGGAGTATTAGGCTACTAAATCACTTTAAAATCACTTGAAATTTGAGCAAGGTAGTTCTCTGGTAGAAATATTCCTAAAATAATTATGGTTGAATTTTTGGGCTAATAAAACCAGTACTTCCTTTTCAACCTTAGATGTGCCATTAAAGATTATTATGTTGATTGTGAAGTTTCTGTTTATTGCAAAATTATGAAACCTTGGAATAAGACATTTTATATCATGATAGAACCCTCTGTACTTTTTTTAAAATTTTTGGATGACTTTTTAAAGTACTTGCTTCATAAAATTATGATTTGTGGTTTTTGATCAAAAATACAAGCAGAGCTCCAATATTGTCAAGAAAATTATGAAATTAGGTCAGTGAGTGTTTCTGACCATTATAATTATCCTGTAATTTTCCCATGATTTTTAGATGGATAAAACTAGTACTTACTTCACCAGTCTGTAAATTTGGAAGTTTATATTTAATTAAATTCAGAGCCCCTCAGGTGTGAGAAAAATTGTAAAACTTGGTTACTGTTGATTTTAGATCGTTATCGGACTTCTAAAATTTGCTTATAATTATTAGATGAGCTTTTACAGTACTTGCTTCATTAACCAATGGTTATGGAATTAATGGTTATAAATTAAATTAGGGGCTACTATTCATTGTAAAAATTATGAGACTACTTCTAAGGTGTTTTTAGGCAATGATAGTCCTACTTGAATTTTATTATAATTTTTAGAACAATATTGATGGCTTTTTCTTCACTAGATGGGATTATTGTCCTTAAGTTCTAAATTATGGAAGGTAGGTCTATTAACCTCTGAAAATTCTCAAATTTTGGATTTATTGTTTAAATGTCACTTAGTATTTATCATAATTTTGTGGTGATTTTTTCTGACTTTAGAAAGCACTTCATGTTCATAGTAGGGCATTTGGAGCCTTGGGTTAATTAAATTAAATGCCCACATAATTAGGGAATTTATGAGACTCTGGATTTAGTCTTAATAAGTCATGGTAGACTCCCAGTAATTGTTAGGGATTTATTGGAAGAGCAATTAGGGTACCCCCTAATGGGAGCACCATGTAGCTTAACATGGTTCGCATGTTGTGGATAAGTCTGAAATAGGTTAACACGGAGAGCTTAAACACACTTATGGTAGTCACACTGGAATAAAAGAGAGGTTTGATCAAGGGTAGAAGTCAATAACATTAAGTGCCTTGGAAAGGGAACTTGGGGCTTCATCCCATCATAGTTCCTAGTACTACTGCGAGCCCCTCACTGGGTAGACCTCGGGAAGTCCAGGGTTAACCTTAAACCTTAGGTTTAATATGGACAAGAGCAACCTTAATAATAGCTTCACCTTCCACTCACACTTGTACACGTAGTGAGATAAATATGTAGGGAATAGATAACTTAGACCCATAGTGGATGGGTTTGCTGGTTGACTGAAGTCCGGGGAACTGGATGCTCGGGGACTTGGAATAGACTTGGAAGTCTGGGGAGCTGGATGCTCAGGGACTTGGTATAGACTTGGAAGTCCCGGGTGCTGGATGTTCGGGAACTTGGTGAACTAGAAGAATCGTTAGTCTAGAGAGCTGTAGGCTCGGTACTATAGTTAGATATAAACTATCATAGTTGCATGTGCATAATAGTGGTGGGTCTTCGGTATTGGACAATCGATCACACCGTCGTCGGTACGTTGACTCAGGAGACTAGCTGGTTTGCTAGGAATAATACGAAAACGTGCGAGAGGGGCTAGGCTTAGTAGTGTGATTACCAGTCTAGGAGTGGAGAGGCCCAACCCACTGTCTCCGTTTTGCCACGGTGGAGGCTCCTGGGAGTTTAGCTAACTCCAAAAAAATGGGAACTAAAGGTCTGTGCGCATAGAGTCGTGTGTGTGAGTTGCACTTGCATGTTCATACCATACCATACTTGCAAGTCATAGCATAATCATTGCATTTAACTCCTGACACCTATCATATAAAATGGTATGAGACGTTTTATACGATAGGCCCTACAAAATGACCCCTTGGTCTATAGGGGTAATCCCTATAAATCAATGGTTATATTTCTTGTTGCTATTACTTACTTGCTACTCCTTACTGTTTACTTTTGTTACACACTTGTTTACTCATGTTTAAATATTGTGATACCCCTGCCATACTTTATTATTTTATTCCTTAGGGTAGATGTTTCCTGCTTGATAACGCCCTGCTTTTGGTCCTCTTTTTCACTCCTTTCTGCCCGGTGCCTAGGAGCCTCGGGGGAGGGGTGGGTGATGATAGGACTTAGTCTTTTAGACTAACGATTTTCGAACCACAACATTTTAGGTGTACCATATGGAAGAGACACGGGTTTTGCAGATTCCGACAGAGTTGACCCCACGGCCGTGCTACCATTGTCACCACTTGGGGCATACACGGGTCAAATGCCCCATGATGGGTGGGCTCCCACCAGCTTAGTGGCCAGGAGGCTGAAGACATAGACACAGACGTGGATTGCGAGGCAGCTACTGTAGGCCGAAAAGGAAGAAGCACCCAGAGATGCAGTATCAGCAGAGTACGGAGTCGGTGGAGATTGGCCAGTCTAGCTTGGGTGCTCTCGGTTCAGTGATAGTTACGGTGACGCTTAGTTTTAGTTTTGCTTCCGCGAGTGACTTGTAGTGAGGATTACATGTACTGAGCATAAGCCCGCTTTTCCTATTTTACCTTACCATTTACTTTAGACTGTTATGTTGTGGACTATATGATGTTGTGATTTCCTCTTTATTTGATATTGTGGCCTTGGACACTTATGTACTTATTACTACTTCTTCAGTCGATGGTGATTGAAATGGCCGACAGAATCGACATTTTGTGGTGTCGACTATCCCGGAGGATTGTGTCACCGCAAAACGACGGTTCTGGGCCTAAGACCCCGGTGGTTGTTGCAAAAAAAGGGGTCTTACATTCAGTCCTAGTAGAAATCGTCTCCTTGGACCGAGGATCCTGAAAAAAACAAGTAGCTGCAGTAAAATTGTTGTGCAATTTAGTTGCTTACATAAAAAATTAAGAGAAAGTAGGTTACACGAAAACGTTGGGATGTAGAGAGTGTCCGCAAGTTGAAGAGATGGAGTGACATGCACTATTCCAGATCTGCACATAGTGGATGAATAACCATCTATAATAAAAATCGAAGGTGATCGGTAGTGCTAGTTTAGATGAGAGAAAAGATTGTCCGTCATATGATTAGTAGCACTAGAATCAATGAGCCACCAACTCGTAGTGGCCATATTTGCACTACCCGAAGAGGTAGTAAGTGAAGTAGACTAACCACACGGTTAGAGGGAGTGACCAGAAAAGAACTTGTCGCAGAAAGCAAATTAAGAAGAGGCTGCACGAACATACCAAGAGGCTACATGAACAGAGAAAGAGGCCGCGAGAAGAAGAAACCACCTCTGAAGAAGAAAGCTTATTCACAGAAAGTGCGTGTAACAAAGAGAGGGTGAGAGGGAGGCAAGAAGCAGCGGAAAGGAGAAATCGCCGCTGGAGAAGATAAGAATGCAAAATAGAAGAAATGGCGGAAAGGCGCAGTAAAGAAAGAGAATCGTGGTAAGAGAAGAGAAGAGCAGGTGGTTAAAAAATTAGAGATCGCTTGCATTGGGCCACAATTGAGAAAGCAGAAAACGGAGCAAAGGACCGATTAGCTCTGATATCATATGCGAAAAGAGCTAAATAATAAAACTTTATTGCTCTAAAAAGTTACATAATACATGGGTATTCCACCTTATTTATAGAAAAGGTGGAGGAAAGAGAAAATACAAAGAGAGAATATACAACGCCTGACACAAGCGACATGCAGATAGATAAAACCTAGTCGCTCGGGCTGTGCAGTTAGAAGAGATAACCGCAAGACTATACAGAGTGAGAAAAGGCACCAACAGGATTGCTCTGGTCTCTATCCGACAGTGTCCAACAAACAACACTATGAGAGAAAGCTGCAGTTAGACAAAGTCTAACAACTAGGTCGCACCAGAGTTGTTCTAGAGAGCTATAAACACCAACTATGGGAAGAATTAGAAGCTTCTCATGTGGTTAGGCAGGAGCTAATTGCCTGACCATTAGCTGGATCTGACCTTAGTAGTCTACACATCCACTACCCCTGATAACCAGAAAATACTATAGTTAACCGGTGTGGATTACAACAGACTACTGCTAGATTGCTAAGCCAGGTCATCTGACCACCACCACTACTGCTTAATTGACAAAGAGGAATCACTGCTAGGATTATCAGAAAGTCATACTGCCAAGCCTGTCCTCCATTACTATCCACTAGACTACCAAACTTGTCTGCCTTATCTGTCTGTCAGACTGTCTGGACTTAGGCTCCAATAAAGTCGATGCAATCAATAAAATTCCTCAGTCATTTAGTCAATGTAGTTGACAAACTACTTAGTATTTTAGTCGATGTAGTCGATAATCTTCTTAGCCTTCTAGTTGATGTAGTCGACATTTTCCTTAGTCATTCAGTCGATGCAGTCAACAAATTACTTAGCTTCCAGTTGATATAGTTGACATCTTCCAATCGATGTAGTCGACATTTGACTTAGACTGAATTTTGCTCATGTCTATAAATTCTTTTAACTTGAGTGATCTTCCTTATGATAATAATATGTTTAATAAAGGATTAGGTCATAGGTCAACATAAGTTTTGCACCTTAAGGGATTACAAGATGTTTATTGTCATTTTTGTTATATAAGCATCAAATACAAGATGTTTATTGTCATCTTGAGGGCTTCTTTAAATCATGAATCGAGTGGATAATATTCTCAACAATCTCCCCCTATTTGAAGAAGTAAGAACCTCAGATGATAATAGACTCGTAGATATAAAAGATAATAAAAAGATGTACTTAGATAGAAAAATATTCCATTCCATTCCATATATATTAGAAATCAGAACAGTTTATATTAAGAAAAATAAACCTAAGACAATAAAAGTTATGTTCAACCCAAGGTCTTTCAGTACTTAACTACTATCTCCAACAACCTTCCTCTTTTGTATTTCAAAATAACTTAGTGGCCTTGGGATGTATATTGGAGGAGGAGGTGGTCTATTAGGATAATTACTTATGTGGATCCTTCTCCTTATCTCTTGCTTCTCATGCTTGTCCCATTCCACTGAGTTGTAGTATCTTGAAGGGTTAATCCCTAAATTTCCAAAGTTTTCCCATGTGTATAGAATGATATTCTTGGACTCAGGGCTCCATATTTCATAACCAGGTATTCTGCATTTCTTCCTGGCTTATTTATCTAGTCATCATCTTTTCTTCTATTACGATAGCCTTCCTTTTATGAGATAAAGATGGCTCTGCATAATTATCTTGAGGAGTATAGTAATAGTTACTTAATATTTCTTCATAGTTGTCTAGAGGGGTATAATCATAATCTGCTGGGGAGATATCTGGATATGTTGCCTGTGGGGAGTAGTTCACTGAAGTTTGTTTTAAGCATCCTTAGTTGAATTTGAAATCCATATAGCTTGTTGAACACATTGATCTAGGATGGTCTTCTCCCCCTTTTTGATTTTGTTAAAGTATGAGACTGAGCGATCTGGAGGTCTAAGTCTGGCGGGTTGTAGAGCGCGCGGTCTGGAGGTTACTCTCATACAGTGACTTGTTCTCTTCCTTCTGGTGTTGCCGAGCGGTTAGCCCATTTGTCTAACCGCGCGGCCTGATCAGTCTCTTTATTTCTAGCCGCACCACTATGTAATTTTTTAGTCTCACATTGTTTATTTGTACACTCTCCTCTCTCCTCCATTCTATAAAAGGGAGGTCATACCTTTGTAAATGATATCTTTTTGGATAATTAAACTTTCAATTATTCAAATTTCTGGCTTGTTTTTTCTAGTTTGTTCGCTACTTTAACATGGTATCAGAGCCTACATTCGATTCTACCTGATTCCTTAGGCTCTTCTATCCGCGCGACTTCGTTCTCTGCTCTCCCGGATACTTGTCTATCCACGCGGCTTCTTTACCTTGTCGCTGCCCTATTTGCGCGACTTCTTTCCCTTTTTTCTGCGACCTGTTTTCACGGACTCTCTACTTTCCTTCTGTTATTTCTTCTCGTTCGCTCGAACCCTATGTGTTCGCGCGACATCTTCTCTGTTCGCCCGGACTCCTTCCTGTTCGTGCGATCTCCACTTTTCTCGCGAACTTCCTAGTTCGCCCGACCTCTGTCCTTGTACTTTGTTCTGTTTCCTGGTCATGGCCCTTCTTACCGCTGGTGTGCTGACACCGTGACCATTGTAGCTTCTTCTCTTTAGCCTGCTGCGGTTTCCTTCATTTCTGCTATGGTCTCTTCAACTTATCGCGGACTCCTTCTTGTTCGCGCCGCTTATCTTTATTTCTATCCGCGCGACTTCTCTTCAACTCGCGAGGCTTCCTTTGTTTCCTTCTTCTTTATGGCCAATTCCGATATCTCCACCCCCGTCATCTCTACCTTTACCACTCCTGTGGCCCATCCTCCTCCTCCTCCTACTCCTTCTAGAAACCTTAGCATAGTTTCTAAACTAGTTGGTTCCAACTATCCAGATTGGAGCATTTCTTTCACCTTTCTTCTCCGTTCTCAGCGCAAACATCATCACCTCATCGATGACTCTCCTCCTCCCGAGTCTACTCAATTTGATGACTGGGATGCAAGTGATGCGCTTGTCTGCACTTGGCTGGCTAACAACCTCTCTGATGAATGCCTTCCCGTCATCCGCCATGATGAGATGGTCAAGGCCGCATGGCTTCACCTCGCTGCTCTCTACTCGAAGGGGGCCCAGACGTCCCACATTTATACTCTCTATGCGGACCTCTTTGCCCGCCCTTCCATGTATCCTATTGCGGCTTATCAATAGGTTCAGGATCTTGGCACTGAGATCATCTAGAATCACCCCTTATCCGCGGACTTGGCTTAGCAGCACAAGCACTTCCAGGAGCTTCTGGTTGTTTGCTATCTTCCATGGCTTCCCGAGTCCTTTGATATGATCCGCCAGCATACCTTGGGCGAGGTGGAATCTCCCACTTTGGATGCCACTGCGGGTCGCATCGCCGCTGTTACTTCGCTGCTCCAGCATCCTCTATCGTCCTCCCCTCCTCCATAGGACTTCTATGCTCACCAGACTGAACGGGGTGGCACTAGTGGCCGCAGCCAGTCATGCGGGAACAGTTCGTACAGGTTCCTCTGCTCTCACTGTGATCGTACCGGCCATTCTGTTGACCGCTACTAGCAGAAACATCCTCATCTTCGCCCCTCTGGTGATGCATCTTCATCCACCTCCGCCTCCTCTCAGCCGTCTGCTTCTGTATCTATGACTTCAGGTAGTGCCCACGTCATTACCCAAGGAAAATGGCTGATTGACTATGGTGCTACAAATCAAATGACCGGCGATCCTCAATGCTTCTCTCTCCTAGAAACGCATGATCGGTTGCCCCCTTCCTTGTTGCGGATGGTTCATCTTCCCCGGTTCATGGGACGGGCGTGGTTCAAGTCACTTCGTCGCCTCACTTGGCGGACACCCTCTATATCCCGAAGTTCTCTTGCAATTTATTTTCCGTTACTACTTTATGCAAGCAACTTTAGTGCTCCGTCTTATTCACTCTGACTTCTTGTTCTTTCCAGGATCCGAGAACTCGACGAACGATTGCTATTGGGACTGAGAGCATCGGCCTCTACTTCCTCGATAATGTTTCCGCTCTGTCCGCCTTCTCCTCATCTTCTATAGATCTTCTTCAATGGCATCTTTGCCTTGGACATCCAATTCCTCAGATTCTTCGTTAGCTTCTGCCCCACTTACCTCAGAATAGTCCTCCGCTCAACTGTGATGCATGTAAGCTTGGCAAACATCACCGCTCCTCCTTCCCGCTAAAGCAAGGCCGTGGCTCTTCTCGCCTGTTCTTACTTTGTAACGTTTATTGATGATTTCTCTAGATGTACCTGGGTGTATCTATTAAAAGATCACTCTGAACTCTTTTCTGTATGGAAATCCTTTTATTATCTGGTTAAAACTTAGTTTGATATTTCTATTAAAGTCTTTTACTCTGATAATGCTAAGGAATATCTTAGTCATGAGTTTTCCTCTTTTTGTATGCAAATGGTATTGTTAATCAGACCAGTTGTGTTTACACCTCCAAGCAAAATGGGGTGGCGGGGCATAAAAACAGTCACCTCCTCGAGGTCACTCGCACTCTCATGACGCAGATGCAGGTGCCTCGCTCCTACTGTGGATATGCTGTTCTCCTCTCATGCTATCTTATCAATCACATTCCCTCTACAGTTCTCCACGGCAAGACCCCCTTCTCCATTCTCTACCAGGGCAAGGAACCATTTCTTCTCCCTCTCCGTATCTTTGGGTGCACAGCTTTTGTGCACGCTCCTTCCACTACCTGTGACAAGCTTTCCCCTCGTTCCATCAAGTGTGTATTTCTGGGTTACTCTACCACTCAGAAAGTCAATTGTTGCTTTGACCCTATTCTGCGCAAGCAGTTTGTCTCCGCGGACATGACCTTCTTCGAGAATTCGTCCTACTTCTCTCCTGAATCCCCTCTTCCCCCTGATTTCTCTGATTCTCCACCGTCTCCCTCCATTCCTTCCATGCCTATCGACGTCTCTCCTCCTACATCATCTCCTCCATCTCCTCCTCTCTCCATTCTATCCCCTCCCCCTTCTCCCTCTTCTACACAGCCATCTCTCTAGTCTCGGGCTAGCCTTCTCTGCCACGGATGCTCCGGTTACTGAGGCACACATCGACCTGGATCTTCCCACTGCTCTTCGCAAAGGGGTGAGGGCGTGTACCCAACACCCGCTTGCAGCAGTTGTTTCCTATGATCGGCTTACTCCTTCTCGCAGGTGTTTTGCTTTGGCTATCTTGGCTACTGCCACTCCCCGCACCTACCTGGAGGCTCTTGCTATTCCTTATTAGAAATCTGTCATGGATGAGGAGATTGCCACTCTTAGTAAAAGGGGTACTTGGACCCTTGTTCCTCCACCAGTGGGTACTGATGTGGTTGGCTGTCACTGGGTGTTTGTTGTGAAGTTTCTCCCAGACGACACTGTGGATCGCTACAAGGCCCGGCTGGTGGCCAAAGGCTTTACTCAGACTTATGAGGTTGATTACTTTGATACCTTCTCTCCGGTTGCTCTCCTCATCACCATTCGGGTTCATCTCTCTGTGGCAGTCAACAGGGATTGAGCTATTTCCCAACTTGATGTCAAGAATGCATTTCTCTATGGGGATCTTCAGGAGGACGTCTACATGGAACAACCTCCTGGGTATGTGGCTCAGGGGGAGACACGAGTATGCCGGTTGAAGAAGGCCAACTATGGCCTAAAACAGAGCCCTCGGGCGTGATTCGACAAGTTTAGTGGCATCGTTGCTGCCATTGGCTTTACAAGGAGTTCGACCGATCACTCCTTGTTTATTCGCAAAACCGCCTCAGGACTGGTGGTTTTGGCTGTATATATGGATAATATTCTTCTTACTGGCGATGACCAGCCTGGGGTGGACTTGACAAAGAAACACCTCCGTCAACACCTGGTCACGAAGGATATGGGCTCCCCGAAATACTTTTTAGGGATAGAAATCTCTCGGAATCCCGACTCGTTGGTTCTCTCCTAATAGAAGTATGCTCTTGATCTTCTACAAGAGGCAGGATTGACTGGTGCCAAACCGACCCGGTGTCCCATGGATACTAGAGAAGACAAAACATGGACATATGACTCGCCTCTTCTATCTGATGTCACGAGGTACAGACGTCTGGTGGGCAAACTCATTTATCTCACGGTGACCAGACCCGACAACTCCTATGTTGTAGGTAAGGTTAGTCAGTTCATACAAGCTCCTAGGGAATGCCATCTTCAGTCTGCCTTGAGGAAATTAGAGTATGCCAAAGCAGCACCAAGAAAAGGGCTACTCTTTCAGAAGAATGATCATCTGAGGATTGAAGACTACTCAGATTCAAGCTATACGGATGATAAAAGCAACCACAAATCTACATCAGGCTTTTGTACATTTATTGGTGGAAATCTTGTGAGCTGGAAGAGCAAGAAATAGTATGTTGTCTCCAGATCCAGTGCATAAGCTGAATATCGGAGTATGACGTCAACCACCTGTGAGTTAAAATGGTTACGTGATCTCATGCTTGACTTAGGAGAGGTCTACGACTATCCTCTTCCTATGCTCTGTGACTACAAGACCGCTATATACATATCCAAAAATCCGGTCTTCCACGAGAGAACGAAACATATAGAAGTTGACTGCCATTTCATTCGGGAAGAGGTCTTGAAGAAACAAATTTGTACTCCGTTCGTCACCTCCGACAAAGAGTTCGCGGATATCTTCACCAAGCCGGTTTCTACTTCCTTCTTCCACATTTGTGACAAGCTGGGCATGATTGATATCAATGCTCCAGCTTGAGGGGGAGTGTTAAAGTATGAGATCGAGCGGTTTGGCAGTCTAAGTCTTGTAGGTTGTAGACCGCGCGGTCTGTAGGTTACTCTCCTACAACTACTTATTCTCTTCCTTCTGGTGTTGTCGAGCGGTTAGCCCATTTTTCTAACCGCGCAGCCTGATCGGTCTATTTTTTTCTAGCCTCACCGCTCTGTAATTTTTTAGTCCCACATTGTTTATTTGTACACTCTCCTCTCTCCTCCATTCTATAAAAAGGAGACCATACCTTTGTAAATGATATCTTTTTGGATAATAAAACTTTCAATTATTCAAATTTCTGACTTGTTTTTTCTAGTTTGTTCGCTACTTTCACAGATTTCTTCAAATACATGTGGCAGATGGTCTCCTTAGTGTCATCTAACTTCTATTCTAGTATATTTACCTCTGTAGTGATGGTGTTCTTTATTTACAGAAGATGTCCATCCAGTAATTGACTACAGAAGTCCATTCTGTCATGGATGTTCATTTTGCGCTTTACTATATTGTTTGTTATGGCTTGAAAAGCTAGGTGAAGATTTTCTCCAATAGCAACCTAATTGTCTATAATGTCTTACAATCCTTGGTGAGCCATGTTGTGTTGTTGGACAGTATGATTGACATCTTTTGTAGCTTTCATGAAGAAATGAAGGGTTTGGGTATTCGTATGATGCATCTCCTCATGAAGTTCTTGAATTTTCTCATTTGTCTTAGTCCTCAAACATTAGATTATTCTTTGCACAAAGTCTTCAGTCTGCTGTCTTTGATTATTAAACATTATTTATAGTTGAGTTAATAGGGAACCAGGAGGAGCTTCATTGGTTATTGGAGGTGTACCCTTAAGCTTTTCTACAACAGCTCTATGGGATGGTACTCTGTTAGGCTCAAAGTCCCCATACATGTTATCAGGAGTGGAGGCCTTTGAGGTGATCTTGTGCAATACACTCTTCCCTTTCCACAGAACAATTTTTTCCCTGTGAGGATGATTTCTTCTGAGTCTTTCTGAGTAGGTGCTAGTGCTGGTGTGGACTCAACAATCTTCCTGATGACCTGATCCACTTCATTTAGGTCAAGACCAGTCTGGGTAGAGTCTAGTAGGTCTGACTCCCACTCAACCACTTCAGTGACTGTCCTCTCTTCCTCTTCCAGTTGTTCAGTCTCTTGGGCAGAGTTTTCCTTGAAGAACTCTCCCTCAACTATTGTAGTGTTTGGGACAAAAAGTTCATGGTGAACTTCTTACTCCAAAATTTCAGTATTTTGGGCAGACAGTTCCTGATGAACTTCTCCCATAGCAACAGTTTCAATATTCTTGGGAGTAAGTTCCAAATGAACTTCTCCTATTGCCACTACTTCAGTATTTTGGGCAATAATGTTGGGTATTGTATCCACAATAACCCTGATTTGAAGAAGTGTCTCTTGAACTTAGATGAATTGAGATTCTATTTGATGATGTTTATTTAGTTATGTGCTTGTAGGGCTCTATTGCTAAGTACAACCCAATGTCAGGTTACAATGGGTCATGAAATACATGACTATACAATATAATCCCTCATTGTGTAGACCAATGTGTTGATTCACGTGTAATCTCTCTATTGGAGTGTGTAACATCCCACAAACAACCAGACTCCTAGGAGGATTTTTGTCATGACTAGGTCATGACAAAGCTTTAAGAAGACTAGGAGGGCCATGGGTGCCTAAAAAAATAGGTGAAAGCACCTTGGTATGCAAATAGTAGTTCGTAGACACCTAAGCTAGGGTTTGGCCAATGACTCCCAACATGACCACTTGACCCCACCATACCATTCTCAACCTCATAGGGACCCTTGAAAGCCCAAATAATCCATTAGTGGTCAACCAAGGGGTGGAATTGACCAGTCAACCCTAACCCTAGTTAGGTCAAATTGCTCTAATATGACCTAAGTGGATGGCACCAAGCCACTAATGGACTTGGGTGGTGGTGGAAAGGGACTCAAGACACCTAGTTGACCAGTCAACCCACTCATTTTACCAAGTCAACACCCCCAAAGTCAACCTTGGTCAAACTAAGCCCAAAATGGGGAAGGAAGCCAAAACCAACTCAATCTGAATGGGCTAGGCCCAATTAGGATGGCCCACTAGCTAGAGCAAGTAGAAAACCAGCTAGAATACTACACAATTTCTGGAGGTGATGACTAGGAGAGAGAAGGTGACATTTTTCATTTAAGTGAGGCGAGAGAAAGAGGGGAGAATAATGGAGAATGCAAAGAGGCTTCCCCATTCTCCCCCCTAAGCCTCCATTCATCTTCCCTGACCATTGGGAGGAGGTTGCCTTCAATTCTAGCCAACCCAACATATGAAAAGGCACCAATTCACTATGGCCAAACACCCCCTTCATGGTCATTAATGGCTATTCAAGTTTAGCCTCTCCCACTCCCCAAAATAACCCCTCCATTAGTTTTAAAAGCTTACAAGCAATCAAAATGAACATTTACATCACTGGTTTAGGTGGAGAGTTTAGAATTCGACAAGGAGGAGAACTGAGATCGTCAGCCATGGCACACTACCACCTCACACGCCACCAAGCTCACCTGTAGGTCTAGTCCTTCTCCTTCTCTTCAGTGCTAGATCTTTAGACCATTAGGTGGATAAATCGGGCTCAATTGAGCCTGATCGGTGAGGAGAAAATCCAAAATTTTCCGTGAAAAATTAACCCCTCGAGTTCACCGGAAAACGCCCCTCCGGCGGCTGTGCCGCCGCCAGGCGATAACAACCACCTCAATGGAGGTGGTGGTGGTGGTGGCGGTGGCCGGCCAGGGAGGTGGCTATAACGCCCCCGATTTTTCTACGATTATTTAATTCTTGCTTGGCGTTACATCGACACATTTTCTTGGCTTGTGCCATCTGTGGAGTGTGGTCTTAACTCCTTAGAACTGAGTGGCCTACTTTGTAGTCTATTGGCAAGCTCTCCCTAGCAAGCCAGGTCATTTTGGGTGACCCGGTGTGGCCTCTCGGGGGATGATTGTGTTTTGGCTTTGGGTGGGTATAACTCGAGTTCTGTTAGTCAAAAGTTAATTTCGACTTCGTCGTTGAGTTCGTAGCGTGGATATTTACCTACGGTGCGAATTTCGTCGAATTCTGAGGATGTTCGGTTTTCGCGTCGTTTTGTATTTTATGAAAAAAAATATAAAACTATTTAATAAATATTATATTATTTATTAGTTTGAAAGGGTGCGGGTGCTTGGCGGTTTTGGCCTTGTCTTATCATGCCTTAATTAATTGATTAGCTAATTAAGATTAAGAGGATGCTATATATAGGATAGTTTAGACTTAAGAGGTAACCGCTCCTGTTCATCTTCCCGAAAGACCGAACCAGTCTGCGGCTGTTCGCGAAAAGAAGCGGAGAAACTGCCGAACCAGCTCCCCTTCGGACGCCGATTCCGGGAGCGTTTGTGGACGGAATTCGATTCCAAAAGCGGATTTGGATTGCTCTCGCCTCGACCTTCATTCCTACGGTAAGAAATTCAATTTTCGTGGTATTTCTAGGGGTCTCGAAATCCTTGGGTTGTCCGTTTCCGCCATTAAAGCTCCAGATTTCTGCTTTAGGTGTTGTTGCTGCTGGTGCCGAGTGAGAGTAAGGGAGGCCGACCAAGCTTCGCTAGAGATCGAGGCAAGTGGTGCTCTTTCCCTTGCCATGTAGTTTTTCTTATTCATTTGGTTCCTTACTGTTAATGGTTTTCCAAATTTCTCTTGCTAAAAGGTCCAATCTCCTTTTGATTATGACCAAGTTTTGCTTAAGCTTGTAGATAGTTTCCTGTGCAGATTTTATTTTTCCGAAATCAGCCTTGCTATTAATTTTTTTCCTTCCTGCTGTTAAGTTGGCTAGTTCTCGGGTTGGGAGTAGAGAAATGATTGCTGGTTAAAGCATTGGAGATTTCAGGATTTGGAGGTTAGTGTGGTGCACACACTCAACGCTGGGTTTGCTTGGATTTTGCGTTGAGTGTGGTGCACACACTCAACGCCGGGTCTGCTTCGATTTCGCGTTGATTGTGGTGCACACACTCAACGCCGGGTTTTCTTGGACTTGGCATTGAGTGTGGTGCACACACTCAACGCCGGGTCTTTCAAGATTTGGCGTTGATTGTGGTGCACACACTCAACGCTGGGTCTGCTTGGTCTGTTCTTTTGCGGCTAAGTAGTGTGGCGTTGAGTGAGAATATTCTTCTAAGTCAAAATCGACGGGAATCACTTAGTGATTCTTGCCGACTTCGACGAGAATCGTTAGTGATTCCCGCCGATTCGGCGAGAATCAATCTGCATTCCCACCGACCTCTTCCGGATGGCGTTGAGTGAGTGGGCCTCACTTAATGCCTTGACGGTTTAGGCGCTAAGGCGGGCTCACTCAACGCCGCAACCCTTTCCTGCGGGTAAGTACTTTGGCGTTGAGTGAGTCGACCTCACTCAACGCCAAAGCTATTCTATCGTTGAGAATGGTGGGCGCACTCAATGCCGCAGTTTGTTTTCGCGGCTAAGTACTTTGGCGTTGAGTGAGTTGACCTAACTGAACGCCAAAGCTGTTTCAGAGTTGAGAGAGTTGGACTCACTCAACGCCACAGTTGGGTTTTTCGGTTTAGTGCTAAGGCGTTGAGGGAGTGGACCTCACTCAACACCATAGCTGTTTTGGCATTGAGTGAGGTTAGCTCACTCAACGCCACAGCCTGTGTTGCTGAAGGCGTTGAGGGAGTGGACCTCACTCAACACCATAGCTGTTTTGGCATTGAGTGAGGTTATCTCACTCAACGCCACAACCTGCTTTGCTGAAGTTGTTGAGGGAGTGGACCTCACTCAACGCCATAGCTATTTTGGCGTTGAGTGAGGTTAGCTCACTCAACGCCACAACAAGTGTTGCAGAAGGCGTTGAGTGAGTGAACCTCACTTAACGCCATTGCTGTTTTGGCGTTGAGTGAGGCTAGCTCACTCAACGCCACCGTATGTTTAGGCGTTGAGTGAGTGGGGCTCACTCAACGCCATGCCGTGTTGAGTCATCTAAATGCTTTTCCCTTACCTTGATTTTCTCCCCCGAGTGAATTCCTTGATTTTTGAGGTTCCTTGTCAGCTATTTTCTTTTTTTCCAAAAAGGCCGAATCGTGGGTCGTGGTTATTAGTGGTGGTTTGAAGCTCTTATTGGGGAAGGTGTTGTTTAATTTAGCCAAGGCCACCCTTTTTCTTTTATCTTACTCCAGGTACGGGCTGGGCAAGGGGGTGGGAGGTCCCTAGTGCTTTCACATGTAGACCCCTGAGCTTTGTTTCTTGGAAATGGTTATTGGGGGGCCGAGTTTGCCTCCAACCCGGATCCACATTGTTTTTGCTACTACCATCTCTCACAACTTAGGGTGTTAGACGTTTCTTCCTTTGTAAATTTGCAATGTTTGGGCTCATGGTAGCCTGGTAAACTCTGCAGGATTTATTTTGGGCAGGGTTATTGCTGTTTCCTCGCACTTAGTGCTTTTCTTTTTGTCTTGCCTTGGGCAATTGGGCTTATTTCGGTTTGCTTACTCTTCTTGCTTACCTTATAACCTAACATTTCCGTACAACTTTTACTTGTTTAGCTTGCTGAGGTATTCTTTTCTTCTTTGAATGCCTCAGGTTCTGGTTAGTAGCCGATTAGGCGGCTAGTTGTGCTATTCTGTTGCTGGTGGTCTCTCGTACTGTGGAGATTAATTCCTTGGTCTTGTGAGGTAGTTTTGTACTTCTTTCTTACAGACATACATACTTTCCACTGGGTTCGTGTCCGTTTGTTGGCGCCCACTGGTAGTTTTACCTTGATACTAGATATGTTATCTTTTGTCTGCTACCTTTTTCTGGAGATAGTCTACTTGCTCTGGGGATGATTTATGCTAGGTTGCTAGTTACTTTTAAACCTAAAAACACTATTGTAAGTATACCTCATGATCAGCATGTTTTATAAAACTCATCACTATTTCCAAATAACGTAAAAAGATCGTTTTCCTATATATAGTATAAATTAAATGTAGGGTCCTGCATAGTATAAGTTGTCCTCTGGGGACACTTATGCACTCTTTTAGGATGTCGAACCTGAATAAAGTATTTTCCGCAGCGTATAAGTATAGTTTTTAAATTGTGGACTAGGTGATCCACCGAGCCGAGGGATACAGCCTTTAAAAATATAACTGATTTTCTAATCATATAACTTATGAATTTTCATAAAGTATAGTTGATAGTGGTTTGCCCGAGCGTCGACAGTTATCCCCTGCTCGACGTGGCATCATGACGTGTGTTTTCTCCTACTCTGATAATCCGTTTTCCTTGGAGAAAATGCGGGTTGTGACAGTTGGTATCAGAGGGAGGTTGCTTGACAAGTTAGTTGGGCAACCTTCCCTTTTGATATCATTAGTAGTTCAGCATCATGTCATTCACACACCGATATGTCATCAGCATGTCTTGGCAAAAGCACGAACACTACACTCATAGCATAACATGAAGTATACGGGGCATATTATGTAGTATGGGATGCATAATATGTGTTCATATATGGATCCACCATAGGGGAAACATGTGAGGGGTATGTAGTATGGGATGCATAACCTCACCACATGGCTGCGACTAGCTCATTTTCTATTTCGTTGCATGAGGATGTTATGTAGTATGGGATGCATAATATTTTCATGTGTACGCCGCTCATAACATGCATTAGGGCTTTTTTTTAGAATGCATAGCACAAACATGCATAACATTACATTGCATAAGCACAACGTGCCAAGCTAAAGACTGGCAGGATAACATATGTACACACATAAGTTTTCGAGTCAAAAATAATATAAAGTCATGCATTCCCAATCTATGCACAAGAGTTAGTATGGTAGTGGTTAACCATCCTAGGTTAAGGAATAACATCAATTCTTGTAAAAATAAACTCCTAGAGCAAGTTTAGCAGATTTAAGTTCATATTTATGTATGTATTGTCTGTACTTGTAGTTAGTTGCAGTTGTTGTGCTAGGATCTGACTAATGTTGTTATGATTTTAGGATGGCGAGACGCCCTTCGACTAGATTGACCCCCCTATCTGAGGGTGAGTCATCGGGAGCGTAGAATGATGCGGTGATCGAGAGCCTTCGGCAGAGTAACGTTTCCTTGAGCAGGCAGACTGTGGAGATGCAGGCCCAGATCCAGTCTCTGGTGGCATTTGTGGCAGGACAGACTTAGGGAGTGCAGGGCCCTAAAGGGGGGGGGGGGGTTAGCTGTTCCTCCTCCTCCTGCATTCCTGAGACCTCCAGTGGTGGTGCAAGCGGAGATGGCATTTATCTCACAGTTTTAGAGACTTAGCCCTTCTACTTATGATGGGAAGGCAGATTTCATGGTCATAGACGATTGAATGATCTCCATGGAGGAGATGTTCTCGTACTCCGATATTACAGATGATCAGAGAGTGATGATAGCCACCTATCAGCTCAAGGGTTTGGCTAAGAGTTGGTGGCTTAGAGAAAAGGAGAGCTTGGTAGCTGGTTGCTCTTAGGAAGTATTCAAGGAAATGCTGCTGAGGAAGTTCTTGCCTTCGGTCGAGCGTGACCGTCTTATGAACGACTTCCTCCACCTGAAGCAAAGGCAACTCACGGTCGGTGAGTATGAGATAGAGTTCAGCAAGTTGAGCCGGGTTGCCCCTGGGTTGGTGAGTGTTGAGGTTGATCGAGTCAAGCGATTCCTTGGTGGCTTGAGGAGCATGGTGCAGTAGTTGACCAGTGCTTATGGATCAGAGACTTATGCAGGGGTAGTGGAGGCTGCTCTAAAGGTGGAGGCTATCGAGACCGCAAAGAGCAGAGGCCAGCAAATGAGGAAGGATAAGAGGAAGTCTGTTGAGGAGAAGAAACCCCAAGTACCCGGTGCTGCTTCGGGAAAGAAGAGCAAGGTTGTGTGTAGCTTCTATGGCCGGTTAGGCTACCCTGTTGAGAGGTGTTGCAAAAAGGCAGCAGCTCAGAAGAAGGAGCAAGTTCATGCTATTCAGGGTGCTCCTAGGAGGGATGTTTCCTGTTCTGTTTGCAAGCGACCCGGGCATGATGCTGCCCAGTGATGGTCCAAGGATAAAGTCTGCTATCAGTGCGGGCAGAAGGGTCACATCAAGTCTAGGTGTCCTCAGGACCAGCCTGCTCTTCATGTAGTTCCACTTCAGGCACTACGTCCGCCTCAGCGTGTGGACAAGGGCAAAGAAAAGCTGAACGTGATCTCTTCCGAGGAGGATCAAGCTTCGACTCAGGTCATCTCAAGTTTGTTTTTTTTCCAGCTTGAAGGTTTTATTTGCTAGAATGGTTACAGTTTGGTTTTGGTAGTTCCTTAGTTGTATATACTCCTATAGGGAAATTTAAGGTGAAGAACCGCTGAGCGCGCGTTCTGTTCGAATCCGGCGCTACCCAATCATTTGTGGCTAGAGCCTTTATGGAGCGACATCGGTTAACTTTAGATCGAGTTTGTGATACCTTCCGCATCAAGTTCCGTTCTGGTGAATCTATGTTATCAGATTTTGGCATTCTAGATTGCCCTGTTTTATTAGGGGATTTTCTTGCGAGGGTAGACTTGAAGATGATTGATCTGGAGGACTTCGATGTTATTCTGGGCATGGACTGGCTGTCTAGGTATGATGCGATCATTCAGTGAAAAGGGAAGCGCTTGGACTTCATCAAGGACAATGGTCAGCCGGGAAGCGTGTATGCTGATCTGTTCCAAGATTCTCCTGTCATTTCTGCGGTATGTTCTCAGAAGTTGTTTCTTTCTGGTTGTTTTGCTTATTTAGTCTCGGTGGTTGGGACCGCTATTAGTATACCGCGCTTAAAGGAGATTCCCGTTGTTCGTGGTTTCGCTGATGTGTTTCCTGATGACCTTCCTGGTCTTCTTCCCGATCGGGATGTCGAATTTGTGATTGATTTGGAACCGGGTATGCGTCCTATTGTTAAGGCGCCGTACCAGATGGATCCTCGTGAGCTAGAGGAGTTGCGAGTCCAGTTAGATGAGTTGTTGGCAAAAGGGTTTATCAGGCAGAGTTCGTCGCCTTGGGGTTCTCCTGTTTTGTTTGTAAAGAATAAAGATGGGTCGATGCGGCTTTGCATCGACTACAGGGAGTTGAACAAAGTCACTATTAAGAATAGGTACCCTATGCTGAGGATCGATGACTTATTTGATCAATTGAGTGGTAGTACAGTGTTCTCCAAGATCGATCTTTGTTCTGGCTATCATCAGCTCAGGATCCGTGAGGCAGATATTCCACGGACTGCGTTTAGATCGAGGAATGGACATTTTGAGTTCTTGGTGATGTCGTTTGGTCTGACCAACGCACCATCAGCTTTCATGGATATGATGAACCGGGTGTTCAAGGATTTCCTAGACAAGTTCATTGTGGTTTTCATCGATGACGTGTTGGTCTATTCCCGCAACGCTGAGGAGCTTGAGTAGCATCTGCGCTTGGTTCTATCGGAGTTGAGGAATCACAAGTTATTCTCCAAGTTGAGCAAGTGCGAATTTTGGTTTCCTTGGGTCTCGTTTCTGGGCCACGTGGTGAACAAGGATGGGATCTCGGTCGACCCGGAAAAGATCGCAACAGTGATGGATTGGAGCAGGCCAGGCACGCCCAAGAAGATCAGAAGCTTCCTCGGGTTGGCCGACTACTACAGGAGGTTCGTGGAGGGTTTCTCTACCCTGGCTGCACCTTGGACCAGGTTGACTCAGAAGAACGCGGCCTTTGTTTGGAGCGAGGAGTGCGAAGAAACCTTCCTGGAGCTAAAGAACAGATTGTGCTCTGCTCCCGTCCTGACCCTACCTGCTGAGGGTGTGGAGTATGATGTTTACGTGGATGCTTCACATGTTTGTCTAGGTTGCGTGTTGATGCAAGTTGGAAAAGTGATTGCGTATGAGTCATGGCAATTAAAGACTCATGAGAGAAATTACCCTACACATGACCTTGAGTTTGTGCAGCGGTAATTTATGCATTGAAGCTGTGGAGGCATCTACTTTATGGGGCTCAGTGCAAGATCTTCACTGATCACAAGAGCCTGAAGTACGTGTTCACGCAAAAGGAGTTGAATCTGCGCCAACGGCGGTGGCTAGAGTATATGGCCGATTATAATGTAGAGATCCAACACCATCCAGACAAGGCCAATGTAGTGGCCGACGCCTAAAGCCGGAAGATGGGGAAGATCTTTAATCTCTCCGCCGATCGTTTAGTGGAAGAGTTCCTCCTTATGGATATCTCAGTGGGATGCTATGACATGTAGAGTAGTTTGGAAGTGGCAGAGCCGTCTTGGATTTCCCTTACTAGGTTGCACAAGAGGGATGATCCGGACCTTCTGCACTTATACCTCAGGACTGAGAGGGTGGAGTTGCCAGATTTTTCTATCGATGATGCGGGTACTTTGAAGTACAGCGGTAGATTTTGCATCCCCGCTGTCGGAGACATTAGGGGTATGATATACAGAGAGGCTCATGGATCCAGTGTTGCCCGATTTGTTGCTGAGTGCCACACTTGCAAGCATGTGAAGGCCGATCACGGAAAGCCTGGTGGCAAGTTGACTCCGCTAGAGATCCCGACTTGGAAGTGGGAAAGTATTTCTATGGACTTCATCACGGGCTTATCGAAATCTCCAAGGAAATTTGATTCTGTTTGGGTCATAGTGGATAGACTGACGAAGTGTGCTCACTTCGTGCCATATAAGATTGACTATCCGATGAAGAAGATAACAGAGTTGTACTTGAATGAGGTCATCAGATTGCACGGTGTTCCTGTTAGCATCATTTCTGATCGAGACTCTCGGTTTACTTCTCGTTTTTGGCAGAGTCTGCAGGAGGCTTTGGGTACAGATCTGAGGTATTCTAATGCTTACCACCCACAGACCAATGGGAAGACGGCGCAGGTGAACCAGATAGTTGAGGATATGATCAGATGCTACATTCAAGAGCACGGTGGAGCGTGGGATGAGCGATTACGACTTATGGAGTTTGCATACAATAACAGTTATCAAGAAAGTTTGCAAATGGCTCCGTTTGAAGCTTTGTATGGGAGGCGCTGCAGAACCCCCCTGTTTTGGGTTGAGGCAGTTGAGAGACCCTTGTTGGGTCCGGATGCACTCGAGGAGATGGAAGTCGTGGTGAATCTTGTTCGAGAAAAGCTTCGTATAGCTCAGGAGAGATATGAAAAGAACGCCAATCGGCGTAGGTCGGACTTGGAGTTTTCTGTAGGGGACCTTGTGTTTCTTAAGGTTTCCCCGATGGTTGGTGTTAAGAGGTTCGGTAAGAACCGGAAATTGGACCCGAGGTATGTGGGCCCATTTAAGATTGTTGAACGGATTGGTGTGTCAGCTTATAGGTTGGAATTGCAAGCAAACTTCCCAAGTGTTCATAATGTATTTCACGTAAGCTAATTGCGGAAGTGTGTGCGCAGTAGTGGGCAAGTTTTGGATGTTGTGCCCCAGTTGGAGCCTAATCTCTCTTTTATTGAAGTGCCGGTCTGAATTTTTGATACTCAAGATCGGGTGCTGAGAAGGAAGTCCATCCCGATGGTCAAAGTTCTATAGAAGAATCAGGGTTTGGAAAGCGCGACTTGGGAGTTAGAGTCGGCTATGGGGGAGGCTCACCCTCAACTGTTTCCATGATTAGATTGGTTTGTTTTCTTCTTGTAATGTTTGGCTGGTTACCTTTCCTTCTATAGTTGAGGCGTTGTGCGTAAAGTTTTGGGACGAAACTTTCTTTTAGAGGGAGTGACTGTAACGCCCCCGATTTTTATACGATTATTTAATTCTTGCTTGGCGTTACGTCGACCTGTTTTCTTAGATTGTGCCATCTGTGGAGTATGGTCTTAACTCCTTAGAACTTAGTGGCCTACTTTGTAGTCTATTGGCAAGATCTCCCTAGAAGGCCGGGTCGTTTTGGGTGACCCGATATGGCCTCTCGGGGGATGCTTGTGTTTTGGCTTCGGGTGGGTATAACTCGAGTTCTGTTTGTCGAAAGTTAATTTTGACTTCGCCGTTGAGTTCGTAGCATGGATATTTACCTACGGTGCGAATTTCGTCGAATTTCGAGGATGTTCGGTTTCCGCATCGTTTTGTATTTTATGAAAAAAAATATAAAACTATTTAATAAATATTATATTATTTATTAGTTTGAAAGGGTGCGGGTGCTTGACGGTTTTGGCCTTGTATTATCATGCCTTAATTAATTGATTAGCTAATTAAGATTAAGAGGATGTTATATATAGGATAGTTTAGGCTTAAGAGGTAACCGCTCCTGTTCATCTTCCTGAAAGACCGAACCAGTCTGCGGCTGTTCGCGAAAAGAAGCGGAGAAACCGCCGAACCTGCTCCCCTTCGGACGCCGATTCCGGGAGCGTTTGTGGACGGAATTCGATTCTGAAAGCGGTTTTGGATTGCTCTCGCCTAGACCTTCATTCCTACGATAAGAAATTCAGTTTTCGTGGTATTTCTAGGGGTATCGAAATCCTTGGGTTGTCCGTTTCCGCCATTAAAGCTCCAGATTTCTGCTTTAGGTGTCGTTGCTGCTGGTGTCGAGTGAGAGTAAGGGAGGCCGACCAAGCTTCGTTGGATATCGAGGCAAGTGGTGCTCTTGCCCTTGCCATGCAGTTTTTCTTGTTCATTTGGTTCCTTAATGTTAATGGTTTTCCAAATTTCTCTTGCTAAAAGTTCCAATCTCCTTTTGATTATGACCAAGTTTTGCTTAAGCCTGTAGATAGTTTCCTGTGCAGATTTTATTTTTCCGAAATCAGCCTTGCTATTAATTTTTTTCCTTCCTGCTTTTAAGTTGGCTAGTTCTCAGGTTGGGAGTAGAGAAATGATTGCTGGTTCAAGCATTGGAGGTTTAAGGATTTGGCGTTGAGTGTGGTGCACACACTCAACGCCGGGTCTGCTTGGATTTGGCGTTGAGTGTGGTACACACACTCAACGCCGGGTCTGCTTGGACTTGGCGTTGAGTGAGGTGCACACACTCAATGCCGAGTCTTTCAGGATTTGGCATTGAGTGTGGTGCACACACTCAACGCCGGGTCTGCTTGGTGTGTTCTTTTGCGGCTAAGTAGTGTGGCGTTGAGTGAGAAAATTCTTGTAAGTTAAAATCGACGGGAATCACATAGTGATTCTCGCCGACTTCGACGAGAATTGTTTGTGATTCCCGCCGATTCGGCGAGAAACAATCTGCATTCCCGCCAACCTCTTCCGGATGGTGTTGAGTGAGGCCCCCTCACTCAACGCCATGGCGGTTTAGGCGCTGAGTGAGGCGGGCTCACTCAACGCCGCAGCCCTTTCCTGCGGGTAAGTACTTTGGCGTTGAGTGAGTCGACCTCACTCAACGCCAAAGCTGTTCTATCGTTGAGAATGGTGGGCGCACTCAACGCTGCAGTTTGTTTTTGCGGCTAAGTACTTTGGCTTTGAGTGAGTCGACCTCACTACATGCCAAAGCTGTTTTGGCGTTGAGAGAAGTGAACTCACTCAACGCCACAGTTGGGTTTTGCGGTTCAGTGCTAAGGCGTTGAGGGAGTGGACCTCACTCAACGCCATAGCTGTTTTGGCGTTGAGTGAGGTTAGCTCACTCAACGCCACTGCCTGTGTTGCTGAAGGCGTTGAGGGAGTGGACCTTACTCAACGCCATAGCTGTTTTGGCGTTGAGTGAGGTTAACTCACTCAATACCACAGCCTGCTTTGCTGAAGGCATTGGGGGAGTGGACCTCACTCAATGCCATAGCTGTTTTGGCGTTGAGTGAGGTTAGCTCACTCAACGCCACAACCAGTGTTGTAGAAGGCGTTGAGTGAGTGAACCTCACTCAACGTCATTGCTGGTTTGGCGTTGAGTGAGGCTAGCTCACTCAACGCCACCGTCTGTTTAGGCATTGAGTGAGTGAGGCTCACTCAACGCCATGCCGTGTTGAGTCATCTCAACGCTTTTCCCTTACCCCTATTTTCTCCCCCGAGTGAATTCCTTGATTTTTGAGGTTCCTTGTCGGCTATTTTCTTTTTTTTTTCCAAAAAGGCCGAATCGTGGGTTGTGGTTAGTAGTGGTGGTTTGAAGCTCTTATTGGGGAAGGTGTTGTGTAATTTAGCCAAGGCCACCCTTTTTCTTTTATCTTACTCCAGGTACGGGCTGGGCAAGGGGGTGGGAGGTCCCTAGTGCTTTCACATGTAGACCCCTGAGCTTTGTTTCTTGGAAATGGTTGTTGGGGGGCCGAGTTTGCCTCCAACCCGGATCCGCGTTGTTTTTGCTACTACCATCTCTCACAGCTTAGGGTGTTAGACATTTCTTCCTTTGTAAATTTGCAATGTTTGGGCTCATGGTAGCCTGGTAAACTCTGCAGGATTTATTTTGGGCAGGGTTGTTGCTGTTTCCTCGCACTTAGTGCTTTTCTTTTTGTCTTGCCTTGGGCAATTGGGCTTGTTTCGGTTTGCTTACTCTTCTTGCTTACCTTATAACCTAACATTTTCGTACAGCTTTTACTTGTTTAGCTTGCTGAGGTATTCTTTTCTTCTTTGAATGCCTCAGGTTCTAGTTAGTAGCCGATTAGGCGGCTAGTTGTGCTGTTCTGTTGCTGGTGGTCTCTCGTACTGTGGAGATTAATTCCTTGGTCTTGTGAGGTAGTTTTGTACTTCTTTCTTACAGACATACATACTTTCCACTGGGTTCGTGTCCGTTTGTTGGCGCCCACTGGTAGTTTTACCTTGATACTAGATATGTTATCTTTTGTCTGCTACCTTTTTCTGGAGATAGTCTACTTGCTCTAGGGATGATTTATGCTAGGTTGCTAGTTACTTTTAAACCTAAAAACACTATTGTAAGTATACCTCATGATCAGCATGTTTTATAAAACTCATCACTATTTTCCAAATAACGTAAAAAGATCGTTTTCCTATATATAGTATAAATTAAATGTAGGAACATAGTATAAGTTGTCCTCTGGGGACACTTATGCACTCTTTTAGGATGTCGAACCTGAATAAAGTATTTTCCGCAACGTATAAGTATAGTTTTTAAATTGTGGACTAGGTGATCCACCGAGTCGAGGGATACGGCCTTTAAAAATATAACTGATTTTCTAATCATATAACTTATGAATTTTCATAAAGTAGAGTTGATAGTGGTTTGTCTGAGCGTCGGCAGTTATCCCCTGCTCGACGTGGCATCATGACGCGTGTTTTATCCTACTCTGATAATCCGTTTTCCTCGGAGAAAATGTGGTTTGTGACAGTGGCCAGGTGGCAAGGAATTTGAGCTTGAAAAGCTCAAAGAAGGAGAAATCTAGGCCGTTGGCTCATCGGGAACGATGACCAGGAGCCGTCGGATCGACCTAGATCGTTACGCGCAGGATAAATGATTATTTTTATATATATTAATTCATTTCTGTCACAATATTTCAGTCACCTTGCCTTTATTTCTAAAAATACCTAGAGGTATTTTCAGTAAATGTGTCAAACATAGAAAACCTAGCCCTTGATGTCTAGTTTATTAGAAAATTTGAATCAACCCATTTGGACCACGTGATCTCCCTCAGCACACTTTTTTGTGCAAGGTGTCCAAAGGCTAGCCAGAAATTGAAATGAGTGCTTCCAGTGAACCACTCAGTCAAATGGTCTGAAATTTTGACCATAGGCTGGTCTGGTCATGGTCTATAACATATTTAAAAATTAGAATTTTGGAGAAGATTTTTATATAGTTTTTGAAATAATTTAATAATTCATGTATGTAATTAAAATAGGGTCCATGGACCTCAAATTTTTCCCAAACTCTGGTGGATGACCAGAGGGGATATTATAAAGCCAAGAAAAAAATATCGACGCAATTGGAGTTGATTTTTTAGGATAACTTGGTGAGCATAGTTGGTCATATGTTATATGTCTAGTTTCAAAAGTTCACAAGTAACAGGCGTCAAGTGGTCGACTAGACTCGACAAGGCATTGAGTGATCTCAACGCCATTTGACTAGGCATTGAGTGGTCGACTAGACTCGACAAGATATCGAGTAATCTTGACACCATTCGATGAGGCGTCGAGTGGTACTCGATGAACACGCCACTTGAATAAGGAAATCCTGGACTCAACGAGACGTTGAGTGATCTCGACGCCATCCAATGAGGCATTGAGTGATCTCGATGCCGTCCCTATCAAACACAAAATTACATGTGTAAAGGTATTGGAGGGTCATGAAACTTGGGCAATAGGTTTTTACTGATGTTATCTACCTCTGCAAATTTTATTATAATTTTGGGTTAAAGATTTTTAGTACCTTCATTGTAACACTAGAATTTGTTGATTGGAGAAATATATTTTTATAGAACTAATAGAATATTGGAAAATTGTAAGACTTGGCTAGTAAACCTTTTATATTTATGTAATGCCTTGTTTTTTTATTACAATTTTTGGAAGAATATATATAGTAATTTCTTCACAAGTTTCCCTAGAGGTAAATTACTTTGTAAATACAAATAAATGGTTAAACGGAAGTAGGAAATCATGAAATTTTGGCAGACATGTTTTTTGATCATTTTAGTCCTTTGGTAATTTTGTTATAATTTTTGGATGACAAAATCTTGTTGCCCATTGGTTAAATATCATTTTAATCAAAAAGCTCATAATTTGGGTTTATGATAGAAATACTTTCTAGAAGATTATGAATCTCATACCTTGCTGTTAGCTAGTAATAAAAGGCTGTGAAAATTTTGGTGTAATCATTGTATGTCAAAAACTTATACTTCATATTCAAAATCACACGGACTCATGATTTAGGGAAAATTATTTAAAGGCTGATTTAATTAAGAAAAATACCAAATTCTAGTTTTGGGCTCAATAAGTCTTGGTAGACCCCCCAGTAATAGTTATAAGGCTGCAGACAAAGTGATCTGGAGTATTTACTTTCATACGCTTAGGATTGATCATTTGTCTACATATAATGAATTCAAGCATTTAGGTTAGAATAGTAGACCATACCTGGGTGGAATTATAGTGGGTGCAACAGGTTTGGGTGGAGTCTTGATGAGGTCACCCTTAGGGACAAATCCTAAGTAGACTGGGTACCATGGAGATGGAGAGTGCTCGAGGTCGATGGAGTATCGTCTTCTCCCGGGGAATATAAATTCACTTAATATTAGCTAAAAAGGCAACGTGGGAAAAAAGTTTTGTAATAAATAGATACTCATAAAAGTAAGTGCCTTGCAAAAGGGAACTTTGGGCTTCAGCCTATCATAGTTCCTAGTGCCCTCAAGAGCCCTTCACAGGGAATGCCCTTGGCAGTCTAAGGTTAACCCTAAACCGTAGGAATAAGCAGACTAAAAGAGTAACCTTTAATAACCCACTATCACATACACTCACTGTTGGAGTTACTGTCACAACCCGCATTTTTGCCGAGTATAAGAATTATCAGAGTAAGAGAAAACACGCGTCATGATGCCACGTCAAGCAGGGGATAACTGCTGACGCTCAGGCAAAACCAACCACAAACTTTATGCAAGAAAATCCCGTGTTTTATGAATAGAAAATCAATTATATTTAGAGGTCGTATCCCTCGGCTCAGTGGACCACCTAGTCCACAAAATGAAAACTATATTTATACGCTGTGGAAAAATACTTTATTTAGGTTTGACATCCTAAAGAGCGCATAAGAGTTCCAAGAGAACAACTCATGCTATGCAAGACCCTACATTTAATTTATATAATATATAAAAAAACGGTCTTTATACGTTGTTTGGAAAATAGTGATTAAGTTTTAATAAAAAAAATATGCCGATCATGAGTTTTATTTATAATAATAGTTGTAGTTTAAAAATAACTAGCAACCTAGCATAAATCCTTCTCAGAGCAAGTAGACTCTCTCCAGAAAATGGTAGCAGCATAAGTAAAATATCCAGTACAAGGTAAAAACTACCAGTGGGCGCCAACAACCTGACACGAACCCACTGGCACATATGTATGTCTGTAAGAAAGTACTGAAAAACTACCTCACCAACAAGGCAAACGGATCTCCAAAGTCCAAGAGACCACCAACACCACCACTGCAAACTAGCCAATCAACTGGCTACAGCTCAGAACCTGAGGCATTCCAAAAGAAAACAGAATACCTCAGCAAGCTAAACAAAGTAAAAACTGCATGAAAGAGTCAACCAAAGGGACAAAGTAACAGAGAAACATGTAGTAGAAAGAGTCACAACTGTCCAAAACAGGACAACAGAAAGTGCACTACGTGCAAGGAAACAGCAACAACTCAACCCAGGAACAACATCCTGCAGGGCCTACTAGGCTACCAAGAGCCAAAAGTGCTGCAAACCACCAAGGAAGAAACTTCTAACACCCTAAACTGTGGAAAGTGGTAGTAGCAAAAAACAACAACGAGGAACCGGATCGGAGGCAAACTCAGTCCCCCATCCACCATATCCAAGTCAACAAGCTCGAGGGTCTACACGTGAAAGCACAAGGGACCTTCCACCCACACATGCCCAGCCCGTACCTGGAACAAGAAAAACAAGAGTGGCCTTGGCTAAATCACACAACTCCACCCCCCTGAAGAGCTACAAACCACCACTACTAACCACGACCCACGATTCGGCCTCCAAGAGTGTAAAGGAAACGACCGACAAGATAACCCGACAATACAACAAGAAAAACCACTCGGGAACAAAAATCAAGGTAAAGAAGAGTGTTGAAAAGATTCAACACGACAAGGCGTTGAGTGAGACCCACTCAGTGCCTACCTAAACCTTGGCGTTGAGTGAGCTAGCCCCACTTAAAGCCAAAACCAAACTCTAACCACAAACCCACTAAGATGACACGGAGCTCGACGATCGTCAGTCGGAGGTCGACGATCGTCGATCGGCTGAAAGCCAAAAGAAGCCCGACGATCATCATCCTGGAGGTCGACGATCGTCGAAGGCTACAGGCGAGCGAAGCTCGACGATCTTCCTCTAGGAAATCGTCGAGCGCTGATCGGCTATCCGTCAAGAGCTGAGCTCGACGTTCTCCTTCCGAAAAAACGTCGAGCGTCGAACGGAGATCGACGATAGTCGAACGACATAAGGCAGATACAGCGATCGACGATCTCCTTCCAGAGATCGACGATAGTCGAGCGACTTCAGACTAGAAGCAGAGAGAAGTTCAGTACTCGAGTGGCTAACCAAATACTCGAGTATTCCAATCTCCCACTCGAGTAGGTGCCGAATACTCGAGTAACTAAACCACTCACTCGAGTTAAAGCCTTCTACTCGAGTAACTAAACCACTCACTCGAGTTAAAGCCTTCTACTCGAGTATCTCATGGCTACTACTCGAGTATCTAGAATCCACTACTCGAGTAACTCAAGCCTACTACTCGAGTATCTCGAATCCACTACTCGAGTAACTCAAGGCTACTACTCGAGTATCTCGAATCCACTACTCGAGTAACTCAAGGCTACTACTCGAGTAAATACCTCCTACTCGAGTACTCCAAACCCTAACCCGAGTAACTACCACCTACTCGAGTACTCCAGAACTGATACCCGAGTAATCCACTTCTACCTCACGAGTAACATACTCCAATCTCGAGTAATACACTTACCAAATTTGGGAAAATCACCCCCCTCCTAACACTCCCTCTCGGCTACACCCAAACCAGAGCAAATCTGAACAAAGATAAACGGCATCACGCCGGCAAAGTTGGGTTCCAACAACATAAGTAGGGGGGTTCAATAGGAAGGACTAATTCCTATAGTTAGCAAGAAAAATGAGAACAACAAGGCCTCTAACCTGGGCTAACAGGGATTTCAATTTCAGCAAGAATAATCAAAAAGAAACTTGGCAAGGGCAAGAATACCACTTGCCTCAACTTTAAGAGAAGCTTGGACGGCTTTCCTCCTCTTTACACAGAACGAACAGCCGCAGCACCTAGAACAAATCTCACGGCCATTAATGGCGGAAAACTCCAAAACCGAAACCCAAATCTCATCAAAACTCCACGAAAATCGAATATCTTACCGTCGAAACGAAGATCTCGGAGAGAGCAAGACAACGCCGCTTTCGGAATCGAATTCCGTCCACGAACAAGCCCAGAATCGCCGACCAAAGGAGGTACAGGACGGGCGGTTTTCTCCTCTGTATTCCGCGAACAAGCAGGGACGGTCCTCGCTCAGGAAAAGGAAGAAGAAGTGGGTCGTCACTTCTTAAGAAAAGCTTTTATACGAAAAGCTAAACACTAGTTCATCCATAACCGAACCCTAAAATGCCTAATTACTTAATTTCACTACGTAAATACCAAAATAGGTATAAGCCAAAAATATGGCTGCCACCAAGGCAAGGCAATAACTGCCCAATTAAATTCTCCCACAAAATTTAATAATCGGTCAAAACCGAAAGGCTACAGGACAGCCAAATCAATTTAATTAATTGATCACATAGACTATTAACACACTAAACGACACGAAAACCGAATCACCTCGGAATTCGACGAAATTCGCACCGTAGCTAAATACCCACGCTACGAACACAACGGCGAAGTCGAAATTAACTTTCGACGAACAGAACTCGAGTTATACCCAAACAAAGCCAAACACAAACATCCCCCCGAGAGGCCATACCGGGTCACCCAAAACGACTCGGCTTGCTAGGGAGATCCTGCCAACAGGATACAAAATGGGGCACTGAGTTATAAGGAGCTAAACCATACTCCACACATGGCACAAACCACGGAAACGCGTCATCGTAACGCCAACGAGAACAAAAATAATCGTAGGAAAAAAAATCGGGGGCGTTACAGTCACTCCCCCTAAAAGAAAGTTTCGTCCCGAAACTTTGCGCACGACACTCCTACTAAAGAAGGAAAAGCAACACCTAGGAGTTACAAGAAGGAAAACATACCGATCAAATCAACAAAACAGGTGAGGGTAAGCCCTCCTCATAGCCGACTCTAACTCCCAAGTCGCGCTTACCAAATCCTGATTTTTCCATAGAACCTTAACCATCGGTATGGACTTCTTTCGCAGCACACGCTCCTGAGTATCCAAAATACGAACCGATACCTCAACAAAAGAGAGGTTGGGCTCCAACTGGGGCACAACGTCTAAGAGCTGCCCACTGCTGCGAACACACTTCCGCAATTGGCTAACATGAAAAACATTATGCACACCTGGGAAGTTCGCTGACAAATCCAATCTATAAGCTGACACACCAATCCGTTCCAAAATCCCAAATGGGCCCACATACCTTGGGTCCAACTTCCGATTCTTACCAAATCTCTTAACACCACCATCGGTGAAACTTTGAGGAATACAAGGTCCCCGACGGAAAACTCCAAAGCAGATTTACGCCGATTGGCGTTCTTTTCATATCTCTCCTGGGATATACAAAGCTTCTCCCGAATAAGCTTCACAACGACTTCCATATCCTCAAGCGCATCAGGACCCAACAACGGCCTCTCACCAGCCTCAGCCCAAAACAACGGAGTCCTACAGCGCCTCCCATATAAGGCTTCGAACGGAGCCATCTGCAAACTTTCCTGATAACTGTTATTGTAGGCAAATTCCATGAGTCGCAGCCGCTCATCCCACGCTCCACCGTGGTCTAAAATATAGCACTGGATCATATCCTCAACAATTTGGTTCACCCTCTCCGTCTGCCCATTGGTCTGCGGGTGGTACGCGGTAGAATACCTCAGATCCGTACCCAAACCCTCCTGCTGACTCTGCCAAAAATGAGAAGTAAACCGGGAGTCTCGATCAAAAATGATGCTAACCGGCACACCGTGGAGTCGGATGACTTCATTCAAATACAACTCCGCTATCTTCTTCATCGGGTAATCAATCTTATAAGGCACGAAGTGAGCACACTTCGTCAATCTATCCACTATAACCCAAACAGAATCAAATCCTCTCGGGGATTTCGGTAATCCCGTAATAAAATCCATAGATATACTTTCCCACTTCCAAGTCGGGATCTCTAGCGGATTCAACTTACCACCAGGCCTTCCATGATCGGCCTTCACACGCTTGCAAGTGTGACACTCAGCAACAAATCGGGCTATATCTCCTTTCATACCATACCACCAGGCAATTTGCCTTAAGTCCCGATACATCTTCGTAGACCCTGGATGGTAGGCAACGCTGGAACCATGAGCCTCTCTGCAAATCATGCCTCTAATATCCCCAACGGCGGGGATGCAAAACCTGCCGCGGTACTTCAAGGTACCCGCATCATCGATAGCAAAATCGGGCAACTCTCCCTTCTCAGTCCTGGTGAAAAGGTGCATAAGATCAGGATCGTCCTTCTGGTGCAGCCTAGTCAAAGAAATCCAGGACGGCTCTGCCACTGACAAACTACTCTGCAAACTATAGCATCCCACTGATATATCCATAAGGAGGAACTCCTCCACTAAACGATCGGCGGAGAGGTTAAAGATCTTTCCCGTCTTTCGGCTCCGGGCGTCAGCCACCACATTGGCCTTGCCCGGATGATACTGGATCTCCACATCATAATCAGCCATATATTCCAACCACCGCCGCTGACGCAGGTTCAACTCCTTCTGCGTGAACACGTACTTCAGGCTCTTATGGTCAGTGAAGATCTTGCATTGAGCCCCATAAAGTAGGTGTCTCCACAGCTTCAAGGCATAAATAACCGCTGCAAACTCAAGGTCATGCGTGGGATAATTCTTCTCATGAGTCTTTAGTTGCCTTGACCCATAGGCAATTACCTTTCCATCTTGCATCAATACGCATCCCAGACCTACATGCGAAGCATCCACGTAGACATCATAATCTACTCCCTCAGTAGGCAGGGTCAGAACGGGAGCAGTGCACAATCTCTTCTTTAGCTCTAGAAAAGCCTCCTCGCACTTTTCGCTCCAAAAAAAAGCCACATTCTTCTGAGTCAACTTGGTCAAAGGTGCGGCTAGGGAAGAGAAACCCTCCACAAATCTCCTGTAATAACCATCCAACCCTAAGAAACTCCTGATCTCCTTAAGCGTACTCGGTCTACTCTAATCCATCACTACAGCAATCTTTTCTGGATCGACCGAGATCCCATCCTTATTCACCACGTGGCCTAGAAAAGAAACCTAAGGCAACCAAAATTCGCACTTGCTCAGCTTGGCGAATAACTGGTGGTTCCTCAACTCTGACAGAACCAAACGCAAATGCTGCTCGTGCTCCTCAGCACTGCGAGAATAAACTAACACATCATCAATGAAGACCATAACGAACTTATCGAGGAAATCCTTGAACACCCGGTTCATCATATCCATGAAGGATGAAGGTGCATTGGTCAGACCAAACGACATCACCAAAAACTCAAAGTGTCCATGCCTCGACCTAAACGCAGTCCGTGGAATATCCGCCTCACGGATCCTGAGCTGATGATATCCAGAACGAAGATCGATCTTGGAGAACACCGTGCTACCACGCAACTGGTCAAACAAATCATCGATCCTCGGCAGAGGGTACCTGTTCTTGATAGTGACCTTGTTCAACTCTCTATAGTCGATGCAAAGCCGCATCGACCCATCTTTCTTCTTTAAACACAAAACAGGAGCACCCCAAGGCGACGAACTCTGCCTAATAAACCCCTTAGCCAACAGCTCATCCAACTGAACTCGCAACTCCTCTAACTTACGAGGGGCCATCCAGTATGGCGCCTTAGCAATAGGACGCGTACCCGGCTCTAAATCGATTACAAACTCAACATCCCGATCAGGGGGAAGACCAGAAAGATCATCAGGAAAAACATCGGCGAAACCACGAATAATAGGAATCTCTTCCAAGCGTGGTACGCTAACAGCGGCTCCCACCGCCGAGACTAAACAAACACAATAACTAGAAAGAAACAACCTCTGAGCACATACCGCAGAGATGACAGGAAAATCCTGACAAAGAACAGCATACACGATGCCGGGCTGACCGTCGTCTCTGATGAAGTCCAAGCGCTTTCCTTTGCACTAAATGACCGCATCATACCGAGAGAGCTAGTCCATGCCCAAAATGACATCGAAGTCCTCCAGATCAATCATCTTCAGATCCTCCTTCGCAAGAAAGTCCCCCAACAAAACTGGGCAATCCAAAATGCCCAAATCTGACAACACAGATTCACCAGAGGGAAACTTGACACGGATGGAATCCCGAACACGATCTAGAGTCAACCGATGACGCTCTACAAAGGCTCTAGCCACGAACGAGTGGGTAGCGCCGGAGTCAAACAGAACATGCGCCCAGCGGTTCTTCACCTTAAACTTCCCTATAGAAACACATAAACTAAGGAACTACCACAGCAATACCGCAACACTCTAGCAAATAAAACTACCAGGCTAGAAAAACAACAATCAACTAACCTGAAATAACCTGGGTCGAAGTCTGAGCCTCCTCGGAAGAAATCACGTTCAGCTTCCCTTTTCCCTTGTCCACACGCGGAGGTGGAGGTAAGGCCTGTAATGGAACTACAGGAAGAACTGACTGAACCTGAGGACACCTCGACTTGATGTGACCCTTCTGCCCACACTGAAAGCAGACTCTATCCTTGGTCCAACACTGGGCCGCATCATGCCCGGATCGCTTACAAACTGAACAGGAGACATCTCTCCTAGGAGCACCCTGAATCGCATGGACCTGCTCCTTCTTCTGAGCTGCTGACCTCTTAAAACATTTCTCAACAGGGTGGCCTGACCGGCCACAGAAACTGCACACTACTCTGCTCCTCTTTCCTGGAACAGCATCAGGTACCAGGGGCTTCTTCCCCTCGACAGACTTTCTCTTGTCCTTTCTCATCTGCTGGCCTCTGCTCTTTGCCGTCTCAATAGCCTCCACCTTCAGAGCAGCCTCTACAACTCCAGCATAAGTCACTGACCAATAAGCACTGGTCAACTGCTGCACCTCGCTCCTCAAACCACCAAGAAACCTCTTAACCCGATCGGCCTCAACGCTGACCAATCCAGGGGCAAAACGGCTCAACTTACTGAACTCTATCTCATACTCACCCACCGTGAGTTGCCTTTGCTTCAAATAAAGGAAGTCATTCGTAAGGCGGTCACGCTCGAGCGAAGGCAAGAACTTCCTCAACAACATCTCTTTAAACATTTCCCAAGAGCATCCAGCTACTAGGCTCTCCTTTTCTCTCAGCCACCAACTCTTCGCCAAACCTTTGAGCTGATAGGTGGCTAACATCACCCTCTGGTCACCAGCAATCCCTGAATACAAAAACATCTCCTCCATGGAGATCAGCCAATCATCTATAACCATGAAATCTGCCTTCCCGTCATAAGTGGGAGGGCTCAGTCTCTGAAATTGCGAGATGAAGGTCATCTCCGCTGGCACCACCACTGGAGGTCTCACGGGTGCAGGGGGAGGAGGAACAGCTATCCCACCAGCAGGAACTTGCACCCCCTGAGCCTGCCCTGCCACTACTGCCACCAAGGACTGAATCTGGGCTCGCACCTCTTCCAACTGCTTGCCCATAGAATCGCTACTCTGACGCAGACTCTCGATCACCACATCATGCCGAGCTCCAGACGACTCACCTTCAGACAGGGGAGTCGATTGAGTCGCAGGTCGCCTAGCCATCCTAATATCAATATATCCCAATCAGATCCCCAATCAACGACTATAACCAAACACAAGTACAGACAGTACATATATAGATATAGACTTAAAACTGCTAAACTTGCTCTGAGGGTTTATCTTTTAACAAAAATTTGATGATATGCCCTAACCTAGGATGGTTAACCACCACCATACTAACTCTTGTGCCTAGATCGAATGCATGACTTTAAATTAATTTGAAAACTTATGTGTGTACATATGTCATCCTGCGAATCTTTAGCTTGGCACGTTGTGCTTATGCAATGATATGCTATGCATGATTGTGCTATGCATTCTAAAAAAAAGCCCTAATGCATGATATGAGTGGCGTACGCATGAAAATGTTATGCATCCCATACTACATAACATTCCCATGCAACGAAAAAGAAACGTGCTAGTCGCAGTCATGTGGTGAGGTTATGCATCCCATACTACATAACCCTCACATGTATCCCCTATGGTGGATCCATATACGAACACATATTATGCATCCCATACTACATAATATGCCCCGTATACTTCATGTTATGCCATGAGTGAAGTGTTCGTGCTTTCTCCAAGACGTGCTGATGACATATCGGTGTGTGAATGACATGATGCAGAACTACCAAAAGCAAACAAAGGAAGGTTGCTCAACTAACTTGTCAAGCAACCTCCCTCTGATACCAACTGTCACAACCCACATTTTCTCCGAGTATAAGAATTATCAGAGTAAGAGAAAACACGCATCATAATGCCACGTCAAGCAGGGGATAACTGCTGACGCTCAGGCAAAACCAACCACAAACTTTATGCAAGAAAATCCTGTGTTTTATGAATAGAAAATCAGTTATATTTAGAGGCCGTATCCCTCAGCTCAGTGGACCACCTAGTCCACAAAAGGAAAACTATATTTATACGCTGCGTAAAAATACTTTATTTAGGTTTGACATCCTAAAGAGCGCATAAGAGTTCCAAGAGAACCACTCATGCTATGCAAGACCCTACATTTAATTTATATAATATATAAGAAAACGGTCTTTATACGTTGTTTGGAAAATAGTGATTAAGTTTTAATAAAAAAAAAACATGCCGATCATGAGTTTTATTTATAATAATAGTTGTACTTTAAAAATAACTAGCAACCTAGCATAAATCCTTCTCAAAGCAAGTAGACTATCTCCAGAAAACGGTAGCAGTATAAGTAAAATATCCAGTACAAGGTAAAAACTACCAGTGGGCGCCAACAACCCGACACGAACCCACTGGCACATATGTATGTCTGTAAGAAAGTACTGAAAAACTACCTCACCAACAAGGCAAACGGATCTCCAAAGTCCAAGAGACCACCAACACCACCACTGCAAACTAGCCACCCAACTGGCTACAGCTCAGAACCTGAGGCATTCCAAAAGAAAACAGAATACCTCAGCAAGCTAAACAAAGTAAAAACTGCATGAAAGAGTCAACCAAAGGGACAAAGTATTAGAGAAACATGCAGTAGAAAGAGTCACAACTGTCCAAAACAGGACAACAGAAAGTGCACTACGTGCAAGGAAATATTAACAACTCAACCCAGGAACAACATCCTGCAGGGCCTACTAGGCTACCAAGAGCCAAAAGTGCTGTAAACCACCAAGGAAGAAACTTCTAACACCCTAAATTGTGGAAAGTGGTAGTAGCAAAAAACAACAACGAGGAACCGGATCGGAGGCAAACTCAGTCCCCCATCCACCATGTCCAAGTCAACAAGCTCGATGGTCTACACGTGAAAGCACAAGGGACCTTCCACCCACACATGCCCAGCCCGTACCTGGAACAAGAAAAACAAGAGTGGCCTTGGCTAAATCACACAACTCTACCCCCCTGAAGAGCTACAAACCACCACTACTAACCACGACCCACGATTCGGCCTCCAAGAGTGCAAAGGAAACGGCCGACAAGATAACCCGGCAATACAACAAGAATAACCACTCGGGAACAAAAATCAAGGTAAAGAAGAGTGTTGAAAAGAATCAACACGACAAGGTGTTGAGTGAGACCCACTCAGTGCCTACCTAAACCTTGGCGTTGAGTGAGCTAGCCTCACTTAAAGCCAAAACCAAACTCTAACCACAAACCCACTAAGGTGACACGGAGCTCGACGATCGTCAGTCGGAGGTCGACGATCGTCGATCGGCTGAAAGCCAAAAGAAGCCCGATGATCATCATCCTGGAGGTCGACGATCGTCGAAGGCTACAAGCGAGCGAAGCTCGACGATCTTCCTCTAGGAAATCGTCGAGCACTGATCGGCTATCTGATGACTAGATTTAGTCATCATATTTTGGGGTAGTTTAGTATGCAAATTCTTAGTTTAATCATATGTTTTAAGTATTTTTATGCATGTTTTGCCTTTTTGTGTTAGGATATTAAAATTCCTAGTTTTATGATAGTTTTATTGTTATGTCGCAATTTTATTTTATGTTACTATATAAAAATATATAGTTATATTATATGTATTTTAATAATTATACTTGTTATGTTTTATCTTTTATGTTATAATAATCTCTAATTCTATTTATGTTTTATTTTATGTTTTGTTATTTTGTTATTATGTTTGTTATTGTTATGTTTAATGTTATGTTTATTTTTGTTTAGTTTTTTTTATAACTAATTAATAGTATGACTTATTATGTTAGTTTAATTTAATATCATGATAGTTACATGTTTAATATTAAGCTAATGTTTTGTTTATTTGTGTAGGTACACTTGAATGATGCTACCCGAGCCTACAAGTGCAGCCCTTGAATTATTTCACTCAAGCCACATCAAGAGCAGCCCGAGCCCAAGCATGCAGCAGCCCACTTCACTTTGGAGCAGCTCGGCCACCTTTGGAGCAACCTATGAATCCTACCCGAGCCCCCTATGCAGCCCATGCAACCCCCCATGCAATCCTAAGCCTCTACCCGAGCCCAGCCACTTGTGGAGCAGCCCACAACCCTTTACCCGAGCCCCCTATGCCTCACCAAAGCCCACCTAGCAGCCCACATGATGTGGCCGGCCACTCTCACTCCTATTTTTTTTTGCCACCTTTCTCATGCATGCATCTCCCTCTCTCCTCATTAAATCTAAATGCATGAATCCCTCCATGTGGTCGGCCACACTCCCCCTTCTACAAGCTTCCATGCTTTCCCCCATTTTATATTTTACATTTTTTATTTAATACATGCATGCACTCCACCATCTCTCTCCTCCCCTTTATTTCCCATTCACTCCCCCCTTCCCATTACATATTTTGTCATTAAACACATGCATGCATTTCTCTCCCCTCCATTTAATACCATGCATGAACATTCCTCCCCCCTATGGCCGGCCACCCCTTGGGCTTCCCCTATTCTAGATGCTTCCCTCCACTCCTATAAAAGGAACCCATATCCCATGTTTTGAAGAGGTTGGATTGGAGCAAGAGAGCAAGAGAGTACTTTTCAAGAGAGTTCTTTTCATTGTAATTTTCATTTCTAGTTTCCCTTTTAGTTGTAATTTCAATTGTTGTTTTAAAGCTTTGTTTAAGATCATTTTGTTTAGCTTTGTGAACGTTTCATTTTAGTAATAATAATAAAAATGTTTCTCTCTTCTTTTATTTTGTCTTCTTTTTCAATTATGCGTAGCTAATTCCCTATAGCATTCGATCGTGAGGATCCATGAAGTGAGATGAGACTTTATTTTCTTTCTTAGTTTTATTTTTGTTATTTTTACTCGGTCCTTCTTTGATTAATTTGTGTCAACTCCGTATTTTCGATATACGGTAGTAGGCCTTGTTCTCATTTCATAGTAGTCGAGAGACTCATGATTTGAAAGATCACTCAAAGAAGGAAGGAGTTGAACGCAATCCTAGAGATAGGACGACGTAAATCCTCCGGATTGGAGTCAAATCCAATAGTGCGGATCACCTCGATAATGCAACTTTAGGCTTCTTTGGTTTGTAAAGAGATTTCGATCAAAGAGTCTATAAGTTAGGAGACCTAATGCTCTAGCGAGATTTTGTCTTATTTTCGGATCCGTCACGGCCGAGTTTGATTTGCAAAATTAAAACTATCTTTATTTTTATCTCTCTCATCTAATTTCATGGTGAATCATTGATCGAATGCTAGCTTTTATTATAAGTTTTTTTTCGTCTTGCAAGTTGTCTTTTGTTTTACTTAAAAAAAAATTCTCAAATCCCATTAATTCTCCGGTAGGATAATAGTTAAGGCGTGAGTAGAAGTAATTGACAACCCCGTGTTTAAATACGACCTTGGTACTACGATTCGACAGGTACGCTTGCCTGTTCGGGTTTTGGCCCACCAAGTTTTTGGCGCCGTTGCCGGGGATTTTTCTCGTCAATATTTTGAAAACGCTTGCGCTATTACTTCTACAAAAATCAAAAAAAAAATTATTTAAATATTTATAATCAACCCACTTCACTTTATTTCTACTCCACCTAAATTCTCTCGAAAAGGGTAAGGGGCTTTAAGCGCCACCATTTTACCTAGTACCGGGCGAACCCTTCACCGGGTAGTCCTCGGGAAGTTCGAGAGCCAAGCCGTAAAAAAAATTCTATTTTCAAAAAAAAAAAATCCTTTCTTCTCTTTCTCTTTCTTTCTTTTTCTAGTTTCCATTTTCGTTCTTTCTTCGTCTTCTTTGCTAGTGCATGACCCGAGCGAATCCGTCGCTACTTGTTGATTTGGACCCGGAAATCGAACGCTCCTTTCGGAGACAACTACGATTCGGGGCTTCCACTTCTCAAACAGCGGTTGAGGATTCCTTTGGGGATTGCAATTTTAATTCTGAAATGGGGGACCCTAACCCAGAAATGGCTCAGCAAAGGACCATGTCTGATTATGCTCGACCCAATCTGGAGGGGACTTAAACAAGTATTGTTTGACCTGCGATTGCGAACAATAACTTCGAGCTTAAGCCTAGCATCATACAAATGGTGCAGCAATATGTACAGTTCGACGGATTACAAGATGAAGATCCGAACTTGCATATTGCCAATTTTCTTGAAATTTGTGACACCTTCAAAATCAATGGTGTCTCAGACGATGCGATAAGGCTAAGACTCTTCCCATTCTCCTTAAGAACTAAAGCCAAACAGTGGTTGAGTTCTCTTCCAAGAGGATCAATCACTACTTGGAACATTTTAACTGAAAAATTTCTTTCTCGTTATTTCCCCCCCCGCTAAAACTGCTAAGCTTCGAAATGATATAACTTCATACTCTCAAATTGATTCTGAGACCCTCTATGACACTTGGGAGAGGTTCAAAGAACTTTTGAGAAGATGCCCTCATCATGCTCTGCATGTATGGTTACAGGTTCAGACATTTTATAATGGGCTAAACCAAGAGACTAAGCAAATGATAGATGCCGCTTCCGCTGGTTCTTTAGACCGCAAAACTCCGGAAGCCGCTCTTGAGCTTATCGATGACATGGCGATGAACACTTATCAGTGGAATTCGTCCAGGTCTCGCCCATCTAAACCTGCAGGTATCTACGAAGTGGATTCGGTGACGCAACTGGCGATGCAAGTGGAAATGCTCAACAAGAAGATCTCGGAGATGACTGCTCCCTCCGGCGCTAAGGTATATGAAAATGCTGCTGCTGCCGAGCAGGTGGATTATCTGGGGAACATACCCAGGCCTGCTCAAAATATTTCTGCGAATAATTTTTCTGCTTTTTCGAATTTTTCTTCTCCTCCTGGTTTTTTTGCTTCTTCGAACACTTATCATCCCGGATGGCGTAACCATCCTAATTTTTCTTGGAGTAATAATGCTAACGTAGTACGCCCACCGCACGATTTTACACCACCACCACCACCGCAACAAAATTTTCAAAAACCTTCCCCTTTGGAAGAGATCCTCGCTAAATATATAAGCTCGAACGATGCCACTATTAGAAATTTAACAGGATCAATGAAAAACTTAGAAAATCAAGTTGGCCAACTCGCCAAGGCCTTTTCCGAGAGACCACCTGGAACTCTTCCCTCGAACACTGAGCCTAACCCAAGGGATCACGCAAATGCGATTTCCCTTCGGAGCGGTAAAGTTGTTACCGAGCCCACCATAAGGGAAGAGCCAAGGGTGATTGTCCCTCCTGTTTTTACCCCCACGGAAAATGACAACTTAGATTCTGAAAAAGAAAAATCTACATTTGAAAAAGAAAACGATGGCTCTATTATTTCTGATTCTCAAAAAGAAAAAGATGATTTTCAAAATGATGCTCCTGTTGTCCTAAAAGAATTCCCGCCACCTCCTTATCCGGCTAGACTTAGGAAAGACAAACTAGATGATCAGTACCAACGCTTTCTTGAAATGTTCAAACAAATTCACATTAATTTGCCATTTCATGAAGCGATTAGTCAAATGCCGAAGTACGCAAAATATCTTAAGGACTTATTAACGAATAAGATGAAATTGGAGAACTTATCACATGTAACATTGAATGAAGAATGCTCGGCAGTCATTAAAAATTCTAATCTGCCTAAAAAGATAAACGATCCGGGTAGTTTTTCCATTCCTTGTGTCTTTGGTGATTTATTTGTTAAACATGCGTTAGCAGATCTAGGAGCGAGCATCAACTTGATGCCTTTTTCACTATTTAAGAAGTTAGGATTGGGCACTCTGAGCCCTACAAGAATGAGTATCCAATTAGCTGATAGGTCTATTAAGTATCCACTAGGTATCGTTGAGGACGTGTTAGTAAAGGTCGACAAATTCATCTTCCCGGTGGATTTTGTCATTCTTGATATTGAAGAGGACGTCGAGGTTCCTCTTATCCTTGGACGACCATTTCTAGCCACCTCTCGAGCAGGTATAGACGTTAGTAATGGAAAGTTGTTTTTGCGAGTGGGAGATGATGAGGTCACATTTTCTATTAATCAATCAATGAAAAATTCTTTACAAAATGATGACTCATGCTTCTTTATTGATGTTTTAAATGAAGATTCTTCCCTTCCCCTTTCTAACATCTCTTCTAATGAATTTTCCTCTTCTTTTTCTGAAATTTCTTCAAATGGTTTTGAAAGCACGGTGATGTCAATACAAGAAAATTTTGAAAATGATTCTATTTTTGGTAGAAAAAATTATGAAAAACTTATTTTTGAAAATGAAAAAGTTTTAAAAAATTCTTATGAGGAACCACCCAACTTAGAACTCAAACCCCTTCCCGAACATCTCAAATATGCCTTTCTTGCAAAAGATTCAAAATTGCCCGTTATAATCTCGGCTTTTCTTTCCCAATCCAAAATCGATCAATTGATCGAACTACTACAAAAGCATCGCCGAGCTATAGCGTGGCAAATTTGTGATATTCCTGGCATAAGCCCCTCTTTCTGCACACACAAAATATTTTTTGACAATAATCCTAAGGGTGTAGTTCAACCGCAACGTCGTCTTAATCCAAATATGAAAGAGGTTGTGAAAGGAGAGGTGCTTAAGTTATTAGATGCGGGGATAATCTATCCTATTTCCGATAGTCAGTGGGTAAGTCCAGTTCAGGTTGTTCCTAAGAAGGGTGGGATCACGGTAGTACCAAACGAAAACAACGATTTAGTTCCAACTAGGACGATAACGGGATGAAGGATGTGCATCGATTACCGTAAACTGAACGATGCCACTCGAAAAGATCACTTCCCCCTCCCCTTTATCGATCAAATTTTAGAACGTTTGTCCGGGCACAATTTTTATTGCATCCTCGACGGTCTCTCAGGATATTTTCAAATCCCTATCTCACCCGAGGACCAAGAGAAGACGACATTCACTTGCCCCTTCGGAACTTTTGCCTATCGTAGAATGCCTTTCGGATTATGCAACGCACCCGCCACCTTTCAGCGGTGTATGCTTGCCATTTTTGATAAATATGTAGAAAATATTATGGAAGTTTTTATGGACGACTTTTCCGTTTTTGGCGACTCATTCGAACTATGTTTAGAAAATTTAGGAAAAGTTTTAAAACGCTGCGAGGAGACAAATTTAGTCTTAAATTGGGAGAAGTGCCACTTTATGGTACGTGAGGGTTTAGTCCTTGGCCACAAAATTTCCGCTAGGGGAATTGAAGTGGACAAGGCAAAAATTGAAATAATTGAAAAGTTACCGCCACCTACAACCGTTAAAGCGATTACAAGTTTTTTAGGTCATGCGGGTTTTTATCGTAGATTTATTAAAGACTTTTCAAAAATCACTAAACCTCTCACCCACTTGCTCGAAAAAGACACTCCTTTTGTTTTTGATAAATCTTGTCTCGAGGCCTTTGAATTAATAAAATCAAAACTTATAAATGCTCCTATTATGATCGCCCCAGTTTGGGATTTACCATTCGAAATTATGTGTGGTGCGAGTAATCATGCGGTAGGTGCGGTTTTAGGTCAACGAATTGCTAAGAACTTTCATCTGATTTTCTACGCTAGTAAAACTCTCACTTCTGCGCAAGAAAATTACACTACGATGGAGAAAGAGCTCTTAGCAGTTATTTTTGCTTTTGATAAATTCCGACCGTATGTTACTCTTTCTAAGGTTATTGTTTTCACGGATCATTCCTCTTTGAAGTACCTCCTTTCTAAACCGGATGCCAAGCCGCGTCTTATCCGTTGGATCCTCTTACTTCAAGAATTCGACTTGGAGATTCGGGATAAGAAAGGAGCGGAAAACCTAGCGGGGGATCATCTATCTCGCCTTGAAAATCCCAAACTTGATTTTTTAAATGAAACTTTTATTAATGACTCTTTTCCGGATGAGCGTCTCTTTAATATTTCTTCATCTCCTACCCCCTGGTTTGCCGATCTGGCCAATTATCTTGTGGCCCGGGTCCCTCCAAAAGAATACTCCACTCACCAAAAGAAGAAATTCTTTTCGGAGTTGAAGTATTATTTTTGGGAAGACCCATTTCTATTTCGCATTTGTGCGGACAAGGTGGTAAGGAGATGCGTTTCCCAGGAAGAGGGTCACCAAATTTTAAAACATGTTCATGAAGGTCCGACTGGCGGGCATTATCAAGCAAACCGCACCGCCCACAAAGTGCTTAGTGTTGGCTTCTACTGGCCAAGCATATTTAAAGATGCACAAATCTTTGTGGGTGGATGTGATCGATGCCAGCGGACTGGAAATATTTCTCCTAAAAATGAAATGGAACAAAACTATTTTCTCGAGTGCGAAGTTTTTGATTTGTGGGGCATTGACTTTGTCGGCCCATTTCCCTCCAGCTTAGGAAATAAATATATTTTAGTAGCCGTAGATTATGTTTCTAGGTGGGCAGAAGCCCAAGCTCTGCCAAATAATGATGCTCGCATTGTTGTCAATTTTCTTAAAAAATTATTTTCTCGCTTTGGTTTTCCTCGCGCGATCGTTAGTGATAGGGGAAGTCATTTTTGCAACGCTCAGCTCGCTAAGGATTTAGCTAAATATGGCGTTACGCATAAATTATCCACTGCTTATCACCCCCAAACTAACGGTCAGGTCGAGGTATTCAATCGCGAACTTAAAAGAATTTTGGAAAAAACTATTTTTACTTCTCGTAAGGATTGGTCCCTAAAATTAGACGATGCTCTTTGGGCTTATCGGACAGCGTACAAGACCGCCATCGGTTGTACTCCTTTCCGATTGGTCTATGGAAAATCGTGTCATCTTCCGGTAGAAGTAGAGTACCGAGCGTATTGGGCGTTAAAGTTTTTTTAATTTCGATCCGCATTCGGTCGGCGAGCATAGAAAAAATCAATTGAATGAACTCGATGAATGGAGAGCGTACGCGTATGAAAATAATAAAATTTATAAAGAACGCACGATATTGTATCACGATAAGAACCTGCGCCACCCTAAAACGTTTAAACCAGGCGATCAGGTTCTTCTTTTTAATTTGCGTTTACGTCTCTTCCCGGGAAAGCTTAAATCTAGATGGTCCGGACCGTTCACGGTCAAGGATGTTTTTCCTTACGACACTGTGCTACTTTCACACCCCGATAAGGGGGACTTTAAAGTTAATGGCCATAGACTTAAACTCTATTTCTCTAATGATTCCGTGACTCCTGCAAAGGAGAATCTTCTCTTTGATTCTTAGTTTATTATTTTTGATGGACATTTTTATTTTGTTATGGACATTTTTATTTTCCACTTTTTGGACTTATTATTATGAAACTCTTTTATTTGGATTATTGTAATAATAAAAAAAAACATTATCGGGCAATCTGCCCATGGACTCTATTTCTTTTTGCTTTTATTTTGCTCTTTCTACCGGAGGCCAATCAAGTCCATGATCGTGGTCGCCGCTCTGCCGTTGCTGATATCAGATGGATCAAGTCATACCTGCTAACGATCAAGTGCGCTAAAGAGCAAGCATGGGGGAGCGACATCCTCCTTCATCTCACAACCCCGGGGAGGCCTGTTTTGTTTTCCTTATTTATTTATTTTCCTGCATTTTTCTTTTTTCTCTTCTTCTCAGTCCCCTTATCTTTTTCTTTATGTTTTCTTCATTGAGGGCAATGAAGAATTTAAGTATGGGTGGGTCTAGTTTCTTTTTGCCTTTCTTTCTATTTTTCTTCTTTCAAAAAGAAAAAATTTATATCTTAAATTAGTATAGTATTTTATGTCTTCAAAATCTAAAATCCAAAAAATTATAAAATATAAAACCCAAAAAAGTAGAAAAACAAAAAATCAAATTTTTTTTTTTTTTGCTTAAATCGATTTGAAAAACAAAATCTAAAATTATTTCTATCTTTATTTTCATGTTTCTTCTAGTGAAGTGTAGGCCCATGCGGTTTCTTAGTTCTATATAGATTACTTTGAAAATGTTTTTCTAAACCTATCATTTTAACATAGTCTAGTTCTACTAGTTTCTTTTTCTTAAATATAGGCATCCGGTTTTTAAGTTATAAGCTAGCAATGCGTAGTTATGTCTTTTTATTCGGTTAGTTACTTACGAATGGTTGCTAGGTATCTTTAGTCCTTTTTCATTTGCGGGGTAGTTTTTCTTGGTGTCTAGAACTTGTACCAAGCTACTCTCGAAGCATTTGCGCCGTTTTTACGTTCTTTAGAAATGATTTAGGCCACCATTTGAATAGTTTGAGCTTTTCTTGCCCGCCAAAAACAAAACCCTTGCAAAACAATTTTGGGCCTTTTCCTTATTTTCCTTGTTTTTAGCTCCACCTTTCATTTCATCTTGTTCACCAAAGCCAAATGCCCTTCCTATTTTCACACTATAACCTTGAGCTTAAAATTATTTTTTGTGGGAGGGGTATTGTATTATTTTGGAAATGAAAAGGACATTATAAAGCTTATTTTTGGAGCTTCCTTATCAATTGTTATTCAAAAAGAAAAAAATTGAGAAAGAAAAATGAAAAATCAAAATAAGAATGCAAAAAGTTTATGTTTGGCCAAGTTTATAAAAGAAAAAAATACATGGCCTTATGTTTATTTTAGTTTGAATTGAAGTACTTATCATGTCTTATGCTTTGTTTATTTTTAAGCTCACCCTTGGTTTAGTGTTTAAGCCATTATGTTTATCTTTGTCTCCATTTCCTAATCATTCACCTAAACCAAGTTTTAATGCCTAGTAGAAGTCCTAATGATCTTAGAACTTTATTTTGCGTAGTGGAGAAAGTGTGAACGTACAAGCCTATGTCCACCATCATTGATGGATTTCTTTGGAGGTTGCCTTGGAGTGTTTTAGGGTTAATTTTTATCTAGCAACCTAGTAGTTTGTTAATGCGCCGTTTACTTAGAACTTCTACTTTTGTTTTCCTTATTTTCATTTATTTTGGATGTCTTGTTTTTAAGATTAAGAAATTAGTAGACTTCCCTTATGTTTTAATGAGATTTTTAGGATTCCATTTTCAATTTTTCTATTGTGCACTTCTCACCCCACTAGTTGATAATATGAATATTAGGATAGTTTAATTTTTCATGTTTTGCTTTTCTTAACTATGGAACTTAAAAATATATATATCTTTTGCTTTCTTTTTGCTTCTCCCTAGTTTTATTTCTATTTGCTTGAGGGCAAGCAAATGTCTAAGCATGGGGATGTTTGATGACTAGATTTAGTCATCATATTTTGGGGTAGTTTAGTATGCAAATTCTTAGTTTAATCATATGTTTTAAGTATTTTTATGCATGTTTTGCCTTTTTGTGTTAGGATATTAAAATTCCTAGTTTTATGATAGTTTTATTGTTATGTCGCAATTTTATTTTATGTTACTATATAAAAATATATAGTTTTATTATATGTATTTTAATAATTATACTTGTTATGTTTTATCTTTTATGTTATAATAATCTCTAATTCTATTTATGTTTTATTTTATGTTTTGTTATTTTGTTATAATGTTTGTTATTGTTATGTTTATTTTTGTTTAGTTTTTTTTATAACTAATTAATAGTATGACTTATTATGTTAGTTTAATTTAATATCATGATAGTTACATGTTTAATATTAAGCTAATGTTTTGTTTATTTGTGTAGGTACACTTGAATGATGCTACCCGAGCCTACAAGTGCAGCCCTTGAATTATTTCACTCAAGCCACATCAAGAGCAGCCCGAGCCCAAGCATGCAGCAGCCCACTTCACTTTGGAGCAGCTCGGACACCTTTGGAGCAACCTATGAAGCCTACCCGAGCCCCCTATGCAGCCCATGCAACCCCCCATGCAATCCTAAGCCTCTACCCGAGCCCAGCCACTTGTGGAGCTGCCCACAACCCTTTACCCGAGCCCCCTATGCCTCACCAAAGCCCACCTAGCAGCCCACATGATGTGGCCGGCCATTCTCACTCCTATTTTTTTTTTATTTTTTTTTGCCACCTTTCTCATGCATGCATCTCCCTCTCTCCTCATTAAATCTAAATGCATGAATCCCTCCATGTGGCCGGCCACACTCCCCCTTCTACAAGCTTCCATGCTTTCCCCATTTTATATTTTACATTTTTTATTTAATACATGCATGCACTCCACCATCTCTCTCCTCCCCTTTATTTCCCATTCACTCCCCCCTTCCCATTACATATTTTGTCATTAAACACATGCATGCATTTCTCTCCCCTCCATTTAATACCATGCATGAACATTCCTCCCCCCTATGGCCGGCCACCCCTTGGGCTTCCCCTATTCTAGATGCTTCCCTCCACTCCTATAAAAGGAACCCATATCCCATGTTTTGAAGAGGTTGGATTGGAGCAAGAGAGCAAGAGAGTACTTTTCAAGAGAGTTCTTTTCATTGTAATTTTCATTTCTAGTTTCCCTTTTAGTTGTAATTTCAATTGTTGTTTTAAAGCTTTGTTTAAGATCATTTTGTTTAGCTTTGTGAACGTTTCTTTTTAGTAATAATAATAAAAATGTTTCTCTCTTCTTTTATTTTGTCTTCTTTTTCAATTATGCGTAGCTAATTCCCTATAGCATTCGATCGTGAGGATCCATGAAGTGAGATGAGAGTTTATTTTCTTTCTTAGTTTTATTTTTGTTATTTCTACTCGGTCCTTCTTTGATTAATTTGTGTCAACTCCGTATTTTCGATATACGGTAGTAGGCCTTGTTCTCATTTCATAGTAGTCAAGAGACTCATGATTTGAAAGATCACTCAAAGAAGGAAGGAGTTGAACGCAATCCTAGAGATAGGACGACGTAAATCCTCTGGATTGGAGTCAAATCCAATAGTGCGGATCACCTCGATAATGCAACTTTAGGCTTCTTTGGTTTGTAAAGAGATTTCGATCAAAGAGTCTATAAGTTAGGAGACCTAATGCTCTAGCGAGATTTTGTCTTATTTTCGGATCCGTCACGGCTGAGTTTGATTTGCAAAATTAAAACTATCTTTATTTTTATCTCTCTCATCTAATTTCATGGTGAATCATTGATCGAATGCTAGCTTTTTATTATAAGTTTTTTTTCGTCTCGCAAGTTGTCTTTTGTTTTACTTTAAAAAAAAATTCTCAAATCCCATTAATTCTCCGGTAGGATAATAGTTAAGGCATGAGTAGAAGTAATTGACAACCCCGTGTTTAAATACGACCTTGGTACTACGATTCGACAGGTACGCTTGCCTGTTCGGGTTTTGGCCCACCACTATCCGACAAGAGCTGATCTCGACGTTCTCCTTCCGGAAAAACGTCGAGCGTCGAACGGAGATCGACGATAGTCGAACGACATAAGGCAGATACAGCGATCGACGATCTCCGTCCAGAGATCGACGATAGTCGAGCGACTTCAGACTAGAAGTAGAGAGAAGTTCAGTACTCGAGTGGCTAACCTAATACTCGAGTATTCCAATCTCCCACTCGAGTAGGTGCCGACTACTCGAGTAACTAAACCACTCACTCGAGTTAAAGCCTTCTACTCGAGTAACTAAACCACTCACTCGAGTTAAAGCCTTCTACTCGAGTATCTCAAGGCTACTACTCGAGTATCTCGAATCCACTACTCGAGTAACTCAAGGCTACTACTCGAGTATCTCGAATCCACTACTCGAGTAACTCAAGGCTACTACTCGAGTATCTCGAATCCACTACTCGAGTAACTCAAGGCTACTACTCGAGTAAATACCTCCTACTCGAGTACTCCAAACCCTAACCCGAGTAACTACCACCTACTCGAGTACTCCAGAACTGATACCCGAGTAATCCACTTCTACCTCACGAGTAACATACTCCAATACTCGAGTAATACACTTACCAAATTCGGGAAAATCACCCCCCCCTCCTAACACTCCCTCTCGGCTACACCCAAACCAGAGCAAATCTGAACAAAGATAAACGGCATCACGCCGGCAAAGTTGGGTTCCAACAGCACAAGTAGGGGGGGTTCAATAGGAAGGACTAATTCCTATAGTTAGCAAGAAAAATGAGAACAACAAGGCCTCTAACCTGGGCTAACAGGGATTTCAATTTCAGCAAGAATAATCAAAAAGAAACTTGGCAAGGGCAAGAATACCACTTGCCTCAACTTTAAGCGAAGCTTGGATGGCTTTCCTCCTCTTTACACAGAACGAACAGCCGTAGCACCTAGAACAAATCTCACGGCCATTAATGGCGGAAAACTCCAAAACCGAAACCCAAATCTCATCCAAACTCCACGAAAATCGAATATCATACCGTCGAAACGAAGATCTCAGAGAGAGAGCAAGACAATGCCGCTTTCGGAATCGAATTCCGTCCACGAACAAGCCCGGAATCGCCGACCAAAGGAGGTACAGGACGAGCGGTTTTCTCCTCTGTATTCCGCGAACAAGCAGGGACGGTCCTCGCTCAGGAAAAGGAAGAAGAAGTGGGCCGTCACTTCTTAAGAAAAGCTTTTATACGAAAAGCTAAACACCGGTTCATCCATAACCGAACCCTAAAACGCCTAATTACTTAATTTGATTACGTAAATACCAAAATAGGTATAAGCCAAAAATATGGCTGCCACCAAGGCAAGGCAATAACTGCCCAATTAAATTCTCCCGCAGAATTTAATAATCGGTCAAAACCGAAAGGCTACAGGACAGCCAAATCAATTTAATTAATTGATCACATAGACTATTAACACACCAAACGACACGAAAACCGAATCACCTCGGAATTCGACAAAATTCGCACAGTAGCTAAATACCCACGCTACAAACACAACGACGAAGTCGAAATTAACTTTCGACGAACAGAACTCGAGTTATACCCAAACAAAGCCAAACACAAACATCCCCCCGAGAGGCCACACCGGGTCACCCAAAACGACTCGGCTTGCTAGGGAGATCCTGCCAACAGGCTACAAAATGGGGCACTGAGTTCTAAGGAGCTAAAACATACTCCACACATGGAACAAACCACGGAAACGCGTCATCGTAATGCCAACGAGAACAAAAATAATCATAGGAAAAAAAATCGGGGGCGTTACAGTTACCATGGTTATCTAGAAGTGGTCAAACATGTAATCTCACTGCCATCGCAATATGAGCCTGCAGGGTCACACATAAGAGCATGTGGAGAAGTTGGAAGATTGACTGTGTTGGTAAGGGTTACCAATCACCACACAGTATGGGGTCGGGCAAACGTTGCCAAAGGCAGATTCGTCGAGATTCGTCGAGTATGACTCGCCGCTAAGGCAAAGTCGTCGAGAGTCGTCGAGTATGACTCGCTGACTAAGGAAAAGTCGTCGAGAGTCGTCGAGTATGACTCGCCGCTAAGGCAAATTCGTCGAGAGTCAAATTGTTGGATTCTGGACGATTCTATCTGCTAATTCTCGCCGATTCTATCTGCTGATTCTCGCCGATTCTGTCTGCTGATTCTCGCCGATTCTGTCTGCTGATTCTCGCCGAATAATTCTGTAACTTGGGAGGAGTAGGTGTTCGTTGCGCCCCTATTTTCAAACTTTTGTCGATGTGAAGTTTTGGATTTAATAGTTCTGGTGCGGTGAGCGTGGAAGGTAGCCAATACAATAAAGCCTTGAGTTTAGTCCCATGGTTGGAGGTGAACGTGAAGGATCTAGTTCTGGAGGTTCCCCCCGGGGAGAGGAGGCGAAAAGAAAGATGTTGGAGGACTTCAAGCGAGAGGTCCTGCAGACCATCAGCCTTTCCTTCTCGGTAAGGAGCGAGTGGGCAACCCCTCAGGTTCTAGTAGAGGCGGTCCCACTCTTGGGCGAGAACGCTCCTGGTAGCGCCCCAGGAAGGAGGTCCCGACGGAGGTTGGCGAGAGGGACGTAGCCACGCGAGAGCTCTTCCCAGGCCAGCGTCCCGGGAAGGAGGTTTCGGTGGAGGTTGGCGAATGGGAGGCGGCTATGCGAGAGCTCTTCTCTGGGAATGGTCTCGCGGATCGGGCCATCTTGACGAGGCCGTGATACGTTCCTTCTCGGCAGGCAGGTGGTGAGAGCCCTTTCAGTGAGCTCATCATCTCGGCTCCGGTGCCGGAGGGGTTCCGAGAGCCCAACATTTCCTACTATTCGGGGAAAGATGACCCTGTGCAACATGTACAGTGGTTTAAAGATGTTTTTTGATAAGGAAGATTACAGATGCCTTCAAGTGTCGGCTGTTTGCCATCACGGTTAAGGAGAAGGCCCAGGACTGGTTCCACCAACTTCCGGTAAGTCTGATCTACAGTTTTGAGGACCTACATCGAGGGTTCCTTTTGAGGTTCTCGACATCGAATAAGAGGAAGAAGGAGGCTGAATGCCTGTTTGCGGTGAGGCAGAAGCAAGACGAGACGCTGGGTCATTATGTTGAATGGTTTCAGGAGGAGATCCTTCTGGTCCAGGAGGTCCAGGGTATGCACTGATGCTCGCTTTTACCCTGGGGTTGAGGCCGAGATTCTTTAGCATTGAGCTGAAGAGAGTGCCCCCTCTCTTTTAAGGAGCTCATGGAGAGGGCGACGAAGGAGATAGACTTTGAAAGGGCCAATCTTACTTTTGCCAGGAAGCTGGCCAGGTTGCCGGAGGATGATATGGAGGAACCAGGAGCAAGAAGGCAGAGGGAGCAGAGGGAGCATAGAGAAGAGAGAAGGAGGGAGGAGCCTCGACGGCAGTGGCAGCATCAAGGATGGGGGGCCCAAGATCCGAACAACCGGTTGGGTCGGATGCCTCAAGAGGGTCGCCCCTAGGGACAAAAAGGAGGCTTTTAGGGGAAAGACAACTTCCACGAGCCAAAGAGGTTTGAGCAACCGACATAGAGGCAGGGGCAGAGGGGTCACTTCCCACCGCAACAAGAAGTGATGGAGGTCGACCGAGGTAGAGGAGGAAGGAGAGGAGTTTGGGTAGGAGCTGGAAGAAGAGGAGGCGGAGAAGGAAGAGGGGGAGGGGTGGCGTTGCCTTTCTGTGACTTCCACCAGGAGGAGGATCATGCGACAACCACCTGCCAAGAGTTCCTGGAGATGAGAGAAGCTAGGGGCTAGGGAGGCAGGATCTGCCAATAAGAATCATGGAGGTGCAGCAGGGAGATGGGGAAGACAGGTGTGAGGACCGGGCAGATGTAGGAACCCGGGGAGGGATCAGGGTGATCCATGGAGGAGTTGGGATTGAGGCGACTCGCAAGGGGAGCCTTCAAACCATGTTCCAAAGGGGGTCGCCTCGAATTCCAAGGCTCCCCTCCGAAGTAAAAAAATTACTTTTTCATCAACAGATATTCCAGACTTCGAAGACCCATTCTGCGACGCTTTGGTAATCCATATGGCAATAGAGAACTTCACGGTCTCTTGAATCCTGGTCGACAATGGGAGCTCCGTTGTACAGCCCCATATTTACTGAGTGGGACCCAGAGGCACCAAGGGTCAAGTCTGGACTAGCTTCGGGCTAACTTTGGGACTTAGAGCAGAAGAGCTCCCGCCTAGGAGTAGGCGGGAACGCTCGCGCTCAAGCACCGACCGATACCTACTTCTGTATAGAGACGGGCGAGAAGGCTCACGCCTCGCGGAAGGCGGGAACTGTCTCGGTCCGAGGTATTCTTCGACATCTTTTTTGCTCCCGCCGAGTGAGGGCGGGAGAGTTCTCGGCAATATTCAGTTCTCGGCATAGAGGTTGCCGGGTGGGGCCCAGGGTGAAATTACCTAATTGCCCTCGGGTAAATTACCTATACGCACTCAGGGTCTGCATTCAGTATTTCATGACAGCGGGATTTGGCTATTGGTAGACCAGCCAGGGGTAATTTTGTAATTTCAGGTCAGCAAAGACTATAAATAGACTCGCTGGGGCTCTTCAGAAAGCAAGCTTACATATTTTCCTAAGATCTTGTAGTGCTTTTTGAGGAGCTCCAAGCCTAGCTTTTGGCTTCGGAGGGGAAGCACTCAGAGGTCTTCCGGGTTAGAGGCGGGACCTCCCTGCTGAGGCTTTGGGTCAGTTCTAGGTCCTTTACAACCAGTCAGGGGTCGGAGCTTGGGATAAGTAGGTGTTAGCTACGCCCCTATTTTCGAACTCTCGTTGAGGTCAAATTTTGGCTTCAACAGTTCTGGTGCGGTGAGCGTGGAAGGTAGCCAGTATAAGAAAATCTTGAGTTTAGTCCCATGACAGGAGGTGAAGGTGAAGGATCTGGTTCAGGAGGTTCCCCCCAGGGAGAAGAGGCAATAAGGAAGATGCTATAAGACTTCAGGCGAGAGGTCCTGCAGACCATCAGCCTGGCCTTCTCGGCAAGGAGCGAGTGGGCAACCCCTCAGGTTCCAGTAGAGGTCATCCTGCTCTTGGGCAAGAATGCCCCTGGGCAGTGCCCCAGGAAGGAGGTCTCATCAGAGGTTGGCAAGAGGAACATTGCCGTGCGGTAGCTCTTCCCAGGCCAGCGTCCCGGGTAGGAGGTTCCGGTAGAGATCGGTGAGAGGGAGGCGGCTGTTCGAGAGCTCTTCCCTGGGTATGGTCTCTCGGATCGGGCCAGCCAGCTGAGGCTGCGAGACATGCCTTCTCGGCAGGCAGGTGGCGAGAGCCCCTTCAGTGAGCTCATCATCTCGGCTCCGGTGCCGGAGGGGTTCTGGGAGCTAGATATGTCCTACTACTCAGGGAAAGATGACCATGTACAACATGTACAATGGTTCGAAGACGTGGTTTCTATAAAGCAGATGACGGATGCCTTCAAGTGTCGGCTGTTTGCCATCACGTTGAAGGAGAAGGCCCGGGACTGGTTCCACCAGTTGCCGGCAAGTTCGATCTACAGCTTCGAGGATCTGTGCCGAGGGTTCCTGTTGAGGTTCTCGACATCGAAGAAGCGAAAGAAGGAGGCAGAATGCCTATTTGCGGTGAGGCAGAAGCAGGATGAGACGTTGGGTCATTATGTTGACCGGTTTAAGGAAGAGATCCTCTTAGTCCAGGAGGTCCCAGGGTACGCGCTGATGTACTCCTTCACCCTGGGGCTGAGACGAGGATTCTTTAGCATAGAGTTGAAAAGAGTGCCCCCTCTCTTTTGAGGAGCTTATGGAGAGGGTGAAGAAGGAGATAGACTTCGAAAGGGCCAATCCGGCTTTTGCTAGGAAGCTGGCCCGGTTGGCGGAGGGCGATGTGAAGGAACCAGCAGCAGGAAGACAGAGGGAGCCAAGGGAGCAGGGGGAGCAGAGAGAAGAGAGAAGGAGGGAGGAACCCTGAGGGCAGGGGAAGCATCATAGATGGGGGACTGAGAGACGAACAACCGGTTGGGTTGGATGCCCCAGGAGGGTCGCCCCAAGGGCCAAAGAGGAGGCTTTCAAGGAAGAGACAACTTCCGCGAGCTGAGGAGGTTGGATTAGTCGGTGTGGAGACAGGAGCCAAGGGGTCACCTCCCGCAGCAGCAAAAGGCCATGGAGGGCGGCAGAGGTAGAGGAGTAAGGAGAGGAGTTTGAGGAGGAGCCGTGTTGGTACCCTAGGTTTTGATTTGAGTTCAGTCTTCTCTTTCTGTCTCTTGACCCAAGATTTATCTATGGTCAAAGGTTTGTTGCTCTAGTTTTAGAGGTCACTTTTCCAGATGTAAATTTTGGTTAAGTTGTTTTTCATTCGACTATAGTCGAACGCCGCTCGACTATCGTCTATCGGCTGATCGACGATCGTCTATCAGTTGGTCGACGTTCTGTCTGCGTTGATAGTTCGACTATCTGTTGATAGGTCGACTATCTGTTGTCTTTGATAGTTCGACTATCTACTTGCATAGTTCAACTATCTGATAGCTCGACTATCTGTTGATAGGTTGACTATCTGTTGTCTTTGATAGTTTGACTATCTGCCTGGATAGTTCAACTATCTGATAGCTCGACTATCTGTTGATAGGTCGACTATCTGTTGTCTTTGATAGTTCGACTATCTGCTTGGATAGTTCAACTATCTGATAGCTTGACTATCTGTTGATAGGTCGACTATCTATCCGCTTTGATAGTTCGACTATCTGTTTGATAGGTCGACTATATGTTTTCTTTGATAGGTCGACTATCTGTTTTGTTTGGTAGTTCGACTATCTGTCCTGATAGATCAACTATCTGATAGCTCGACTATCTGTCCTGATAGTTCGACTATCTGTTGTGGTAGTTCGACTATCTTCCTTGATAGTTCGACTATCTGGATCGTTCGACTATCTGTCTGATAGGTCAACGATCTCCGTGCTTCGGTCGACGATCTCCGAGGGTCGTTCGACGTTTTGCTGTATGTCTTGAGTAGTTTTGTCATCTTCTATGATGTGATTAATTTCATATTTATTTTGGCATATTTTATAAATGATTATCTGAATAAATTGTGATATTATTTCCATGTAATATCTGTTCCATTCCTTATGCATGAGCTAATCTTTTTCTGACATTGTTGTTTGTCTTATTAGCTGAGATATGATTTCTGCTTTATCTGCCAGGCTGTCCTTTATAGCCGTTAGACTCAAAAAGTCTTCCTTGGCTGTAAAGAGTCTTTTCTGATGTAACTTTCTCTAGTTTTATTTCATCAGAGTAATTTGCAGCTTCTTAGAAAGCTTTATCCTCTTATAGGATATCTGTCTGCAGTATTTTGTTTTGCTTTATGCTTTTTGCAGCCCAGCTTGCAGAGTTTAGTAGAAGACAAGATTCAAACTCAAGTAAGAGCCGTTGCTGCTGTTGCTATATAAAGAATTCCTTGAAGAAAGAAATTAACTAGTTCATATAGCCAAAATCAAGTTCATTCAGGAAAAAGGAGTTCAAAAGCTAACAGCTACATTCAAGCTTAGAACTTACAGTTTTCAACTGCTCTCAGCTCATTCACATCTAATTGAGAAGAAGTTTTAGCTCTTCACTCTTCTTTAACCAGAGTTCTCCTGCCTCCAGGAAGATCTTCACTCAGAGCTTTTTGAAGAAGAAGAAGAAGAAGATAGCTGCCTAAAGAAGAAATTTTATTTCATATTATTTATCTTCTTGTAGCTTTTTCCTTCAGATTTTCTGAAGTGTTTCTGCACTGAAACAAGACTTCACCTGGACGTTCTTTTAGCCATGGGGAGCCTTGATTCTTTAAGAGCGTTCTAGCTCAGTGCAAGTTCTTGTGCTTCTCTAATCTATTATAAAATAGAGAAGACATCTTAACATCCTTTCCCCCTCCTGTAAAGGGTTATTACTCCCTTCAAAAGTATCCCTTGGTGGCAGGGCACCTGATCAAAAACCTGTGTTGGTTTTTAGACACCTGATCAAAAGTATAAAGGGTTTTTGGATCTACCTGAAGTAGATCTTGTTGGTGGCAGGGCACCTGATCAAAAACCTGAGTGGATTCCTACCTTGTTGGTAGAAGAGTGGACGTACCCAAGTTGTTTGGGGAACCACTATAAATTCCTTGTGTCGTCTGGATTGTTTATTTAATTCTCTGTGCTGATTGGCTGTGATTAGATTTTAACTAGGATTGCTAGTTGCTGTTTAGGATTCCAAGCCTTAACTGTAATTATAGTTGGTTGCCTTTTGTGCACAACACTTGTGTTAGGCTTTAGGGTTTTATCTCAAATATCTATAACCTTCATTCTGTAATGAACTCCAAGGGAGTTGAGTAGACAGTCAAGTTTGCTAGTGCAATTTTTGATTACTCTATTCACCCCCCTCTAGAGTAGTATCTATCCCCTTTTCTTTCAATTGGTATCAGAGGGAGGTTGTCTGACTGAATAGGCTAACACCTAAGTCACAAGATCCTGATAGATACCAAAGTTTATAGATATTCACTTTCACTATCATGGCCCAGTCCAAGGATTACTCTAGCACCAGACCTCCAGCATGCAACTTGGCTAAGTTTAGCATCTGGAAGGCAAGGATTAAACTATATATGAACTCTATTGATGAAAGTATTTTTGCTTCTATTTTGACAGGACCACCAAGAGCACCTGCTGTAGCTACTGCCTCATCATCAACTGATATGAGTGCAGTGCCTCCTCCAGACTACAATGATGAATACAAAAAGGCAAAGATAGCAGATGCTAAGGCAATGAACATTCTGGCTCAGACAATGTCTGATGAAGTATTCCAGAAGGTTGCTGACTGCTCCTCAGCAAAAGCAATGTGGGATACACTGAACCAGATTGTAGCTGGTTCAGCTGATGAAAGGAAGGACAGAAGGTCCAACCTTATCTCCTAGTATGAGAATTTCAAGAAATCTGATGTTGAATCTGTTGAAGCTATGTACACAAGGCTCAGCTCAATCATCAATGAGCTGAGGACTCTTGATAAGGATATTTCATTGACAGAGGTCAATGATAAGATTCTTATGTGCTTCCCTAGTACATGGGATCTGAGGATCTGGCCTATCATGGAGGCCAGAAGCACAACAGAAATCTCAACAGAAGCCCTTCTCAGCAAGCTCAAGTCTTTTGAGCAAGTGCTGAAGTCCAGGGAAGCTGAGGCTGAAGCAAAGACCCCAACTCCTACAAGAAAAGAGCAAACCCTTGCTCTCAAAGCTGCTGAAGCTTCTAAAGGAAGCCAGTCAAATGAGGAACTGATGGCATTATTTGCCAAAAGGTTTCTCAAGATGGGAAGGAAGGAATTCAGAAAGAAATCTTCAAAGTATGAAGATAAACCAAGGTATGATCGTACTCCTTCTAAATAAATAATCTGCTATAGTTACAAGAAGCCTGGACATATTCTTCCAGATTGTCCAGAGGAAAAGAACAAAGATAAAAGAAAAGACAAGGATCAGCATAGGAAGCATTCCAAGCCATCCTCCTACAAGAACAAAAAGAAGGAGAGAGGCTTTGTTGCTGAAACCTGGAGCGATTCTGATGAGGAATCTTCCTCCTCAAGCTCCAGTGAGGATGAAGAAGAAAAGAAGGCAAAGGAAGTTTGCCTGATGGTAATTGATGCCTGCAGCAATCACTCAGCTGCAGAGAATTCAGATTCTGATGAAGAAATGCCAACTGAAGATGAGGTGAAGACCTATCCTATCACTCAAAATAAGTGGTATTTGGATAGTGGTTGCTCCAAGCATATGACAGGAAATAAAGAACATCTGTCAAGGTTCAAGGCAAAGCTTGGCCCAAAGGTAATCTTTGGAGATTCAAGCTGTGGTCAAACTGAAGGCTATGACAGGATGACAATTGGAGCTGTAACATTCAAGAGAGTTGCTTATGTAACTGGACTGAAGCATAATCTAATTTCAGTAAGTCATTTATGTGATGCTGGATACCAGGTATCATTCTCTAACTCTCTTTGTAATATTACTTTAAATAATAATGTTGTATTAGTAGGTATTAGACAAGGTAACATTTATTTAGTAGATTTTAACTCAACTCACTCTGAAATCTGCTTGTTTAATGAAGTAACCAATAACAATACTTTATGGCATAAAAGGCTTAGCCATGTTAACCTCAAGAATATATCTAGGTTATCTAAACACAACCTTGTTAGAGGTTTACCTTCTTGCCCCTACAAGAAGGAAAGCCTATGCAAGGCTTGTCAACTAGGCAAGCAAACCAAGAATTCATTTAAATCAGTAAATAAAAGTGATTCTCCTAGAATCCTGTATTTATTACATTTGGACCTATTTGGCCCAATAAATGTATAGAGTTTAGGAGGGAAGTATTACACCCTAGTCATTGTAGATGACTTCTCTAGGTTCACTTGGGTGTTCTTTTTGAGAACTAAGGCTGATAACTTCAAAGCCCTTACAGATTTTCTATTATGTGTGCAGACTGAGTACTCTACTCATGTGGCCTTGATCAGAAGTGATCATGGTACTGAGTTTGACTCTCTTCTCATGCAAGAATTCTGTGAGAGAGAAGGTATCAAACATAGCTTCTCAGCTCCTAGAACTCCCCAACAAAATGGGGTAGTTGAAAGGAAGAACAGAACACTAATTGAAGCTGCTAGCACATTGTTGGCAGATGCTAACATGCCTCTTTCCTATTGGGCAGAAGCTGTTAGTACAGCCAACTATGTCTTGAATAAAAGTCTGATACACAAGCTTAAGTGTAAAACTCCTTATGAGTTGCTTAAAGGAAAGAAACCTAAAATAAATTATTTTAGAGTTTTTGGCTGTGTAGTTTATATTCATAATAATAATAAAGAATACCTTAGAAAATTTGAAGCAAAAGCTTCAATGAGAATTTTTCTTGGATATTCCCAAGTAAGCAAAGCTTATAGGGTTTTCAATAAATCATCTTCTAAAATTGAAGAGTCTGTTCATGTGTCCTTTGATGAATCTCAAATGTTTTACAAGGAGAAGGAAACTTCCCCTTCCTCTAGTTCATTACAGGTACCAGAATCTACCAAAGATATCACTCATGAGATCCTCCATCTTTCAACTCTTCATATCACTGAATCAGACAGTGATGAAGACATTGCAGAATTTGTTACTGTACCACCAATAGTAGATCAAATTCCTCCTGAGGAATTAATCCCAACTATTGCTGAAGATCACATCCCACCTGCTGATGTTGTCACATTTAGAGATCATCCTACATCTCAAGTGATAGGAGACATATCAGCTGGTGTTCAAACAAGACATCAGTTAAGACAGGATGTGATGCATGCTTGTTTCCTTTCACAGATTGAGCCCCTCACCATTAAAGATGCTGAGCTAGATCCCCACTGGATCATTGCTATGCAAGAGGAACTCAATCAGTTTGAAAGATGTAAAGTATGGACTTTGGTTCCAAGACCTAAAGGCTAACTGATCATAGGCACCAAGTGGGTGTATAGAAACAAGTTGGATGCAAATGGAATCATTGTAAGGAACAAAGCTAGGCTTATAGCTCAGGGCTACAGACAGGAGGAAGGTATAGATTATGACCAAACCTTTGCTCCTGTTGCAAGGCTAGAGGCAATAAGGATCTTCTTAGCCTATGCAGCCTATATGAAGTTTAAAGTTTTTCAGATGGATGTCAAAAGTGCCTTTCTTAATGGTGAGCTAAAGGAAGAGGTATTTGTTGAACAACCACCTGGGTTTGTTTCTTCAACTCAGCCCTCACATGTATTCAAGTTGCAAAAAGCTCTTTATGGACTCAAACAAGCACTAAGAGCCTGGTATGAGACTCTAACTAGTTTCCTGTTAGAGCACAACTTTGTTAGGGGAGTAGTTGATAGAACCCTCTTCGTCAAGCACCACAAGGACACAATCCTGTTAGTTCAAGTGTATGTTGATGACATTATTTTTGGTTCCACTGATCCCAAATTATGCAAAAAGTTCTCCAACTTGATGCATTCTAAGTTTGAGATGAGTAGTATGGGTGAGCTGTCTTACTTTCTTGGTCTCCAAGTAAAGTAAGATGCTGATGGCATCTTCATCTCCCAATCCAAATATGCCAAGGAATTGGTAAAGAAGTTTGGGATGGCAGATGCTTCAGCAATGCATACACCTATGACTACTAATGTAGTTATTGATTCTGATGATCAGGGAAAGCCTGTTGATCAAAAGAATTATAGGGCCATTGTTGGTTTCCTATTGTATTTAACTGCAAGTAGGCCAGATATAATGTTTGCTACATGCCTTTGTGCTAGATTCCAGGTCAACCCCAAGGAATCTCATCTGATTCTTCTCAAGAGAATCTTGAGATACCTGAAGGGATGTCCAAATCTAGGACTTTGGTATCCAGCTGATTCAGAATTTGAATTAATTGGATATTCTGATTCTGATTATGCTGGTTGTCGAGTTGACAGGAAAAGTACCTCAGGAACTTGTCAGTTCCTGGGAGAGAGATTGGTCTCTTGGTTCTGTAAGAAGCAGGCCTCTGTCTCAACTTCAACTGCAGAAGCTGAATATATAGCAGCTGCTAGTTGTTGTTCACAGATCCTGTGGATACAAAACCAACTTTTGGATTATGGGTACTCACACAAGAACACAAAAATCATGTGTGATAGTACAAGTGCTATCTCCATTGCACAAAATCCAGTGCACCACTCTAGAACAAAACACATTGAGATCCGGCACCATTTCTTGAGAGATTGTGTGGAAAAGAACAAGATCAGCCTTGAGTTCATATCTACAGACCTTCAGAGAGATGATATATTCACCAAGCCCTTAGATGAACAGAAGCATCTGTTCTTTTTGGTTCAACTAGGCATGATTAATGGAAGAGACTAAGTGTGACGTTGGCCTTGTTGAAACCTGTTTGAAGATCGTCGAACGACGTTCGAAGATACTCGATCGGATCAAGCCTATCGTCGACCTATGGTTGAAGATAGCTTATCTGCTTGAAGATCGTCGACCGGCGTTTGAAGATAGTCGAACAGGTCGAGCCTATCGTCGATCTATGGTTGATGATAGCTTGCTGTTTGTAAAGACAGAAATAGTCGAACGATTGATCGACTACTCTGCTTCAGGACCGATCGTCGAACGACCGTTCGACCATTCTCTCCAGTATCTTTTAAATAGATCGATAATCGCTGTTTTAATATAAAGCCGATGGTCGACCTAGGTTAAGAGATAGTTGCTTTTATCGTCGACGGAGAGCGTCTTTTCGCATTCCGTCTTCCCGCTTGCTCTTTGTCTTGCGATTTCTGCCGCTTCGTCCTCGCCGTCTCTCCCTCGTCTTCTCCAGCCCTTTCGATGGCGATTTATCCAGCGCTCCTAGCAGTAGTAAAGTTTGATGCAGGATTCAGTGTAGATTTCGACTCCTTCAGCTGCTGCGAACCCGGAATTGTGGAAATTCTTAATCTGTGCAAAGATCAAGGGTTAGAGAAGCTCATGTCCTCCAGAATAAAGATAAACACTCAAGAGATCAAAGAGTGGGCATTCACTTCATCTTCAACTAATGATTCGATGACTGGAACCATTGGCGGAGAAGAGGTAACATTGACTCCCTCCATTTTAACTGAAATATTTGGATTGATTAATGGGGAAGAAGAGTTTGAACAAGACACCCCAGAGTTTGGGAGAATGCTGACATAGCTGGGACATGCCGAAGGCATTCCCTCTAAGCTTCTCAAAGTAAATTTTTCGTTTAAGATTAAGTTTCTTGCTGAAATAGTCGGAAAAGTGCTACTGGGAAAGCACTCCGCCCACAACAATATTACAAGGCAGCAATTTGCACTGATGTGTGCAATTGTAAATAAGAAACAAATTAATTGGGCAGGCGTTATGTTTGATTTGATCAGGAAAAAGAACAGCAAGAAAGAAGTTACCCTGGGAAGGGTAGTTGGGATTTTTCTGAAGGAGAAATATCCCCATCTGTTAGTTTCAGCTGCTACCTCCATAAACGCCAGCAAGAAGATGGATCCATCCCTGTTCGCAAAGTGGAAAAGAACTTTTCTGAAGCCCGCTCCCCAAGGGGTTGCTCCAGTTACATCTGAGAGCACCAGGACTGCCTCAGTCACTCCCACCTACAAGCAGCTGGCTCAGCAAATCCATCCCTTCCATCTTCTTCATCTGTATTGCCGTCTACTTCAGTTGAAGTTCCATCAACTTCAATTGAAGTACGACCTTCTGCTTCTCCTCCTGCATCTCCTCTCCCGTCTCATCTTGCTGGGATCTCTCATCCCAGTTTTGATTTGTTGGTGTCTGAGATTTCTACTCCTCTTCATTCTCCAATTCCTTCTTCTGATCACATTGATCACCCTGCATCCACTCTTCCATCTCCAGTTCATTCTCCAGTCCATCATGAATACACCATCCCTGCTGATCTTCCATCCTCTGAGATTCCCCCATCATCATCATCATCCTTTGAAATAACTCCATCATTTATCTCTAGCATTGTGGAGTTAATTACCCCCTCAATCAAAATTATGATTGAAGAGGCAATTGCTCCTCTTGTTTCCTCTATATCTTCTTTGACTGCTGCTATTCAGGCACTCTCAAAGTCTGCTGAGCCCTCTTCCTCTAGGGGCCTGGTTTCAGTATCTACTGAAATCAGGCAAGGGGAGATGCTTGGTGAAGATGTCTCTGAGCAGCCGTTGGCCTCCCCTCCAGCAGATCATCCTGCAGTGGCAGAGAAAGAATTAGAAGATTCAGCTCCTCCTACTTTATCTGAAACAGAAATTTCTGATGCTTTATTGAAATCTGAATTTATTGTTAAAGCTTGCTTAGAAGAATGTTCTACTCCCCTGGTCGCCATGTACATAGAAGGAGTTATCACTTCCTTTCTAGATGAGTTATGGGAGTTAGGATACGCAAAGGTCGATTCTGAAGGTATTCCCTTTACTCACTTTTTAGACTTGATAACTGATATGATAGTTTGGGAATATCTGGAAGGGATGATTAGATGTCATTTAGCAAAATTTTATTCATAATACTACAGATAAAATGGAAGAAGTTCTAGATGTTCAAGAGCCTGTTATCCAACCAGCTCCAGAAGTTCAACCAGAATCAGGTGTTCAAATTTCTGAGGTTGCTCAGCCAGAAGTGCAAGCAGAACTGGTCACTATGACAGTTTCTGATCTTCAAGAAACAGCTGTAGATGCTCAATTTGAAAAATCTACTGTATGGGATGATTCCCCGGGTTTGGATTTAGATGCTCTCCTGGCACAGGATGCCATAGAAGAAGAACTAGAAAAAGCTGCCCTAAAGGAAAAGGAAAGAGCTATGCAAGATGCAATTGATCCCTATGATCTGCCCATTTCTTCTAATTCTGAAGATGAAATTGATTCTGATGAGTCTGCTGAGTCAAAAAGAAAAAGAATTGCTAAAAAGAAAAGGAAAGTTGTAGCTCCTCCTCCTTCTAATCCAGATAATGATACTCCTTATTATATACTGAAAGGAATTGATTCTAAGTCAAAAGATTTCCAGCACTGGATGGCCTTCTCTAAGAATCAGCAGAAGCAAAGGAAAAAGTCAAAGAGGTATGACTCTCCTGTCCCAAGATGGAATCCTAGAGGTCCTCCTCCTCCACCTCCCAGTGCAGGAGCCTCAGGAAACTTATCTACAAAACCTGCTGCTCAGTCTGAAAGATTAAATCCATCTCAGTCAGCTCAAAGGAGAAGTTCCCAAGGGTACCAAGGTAAAACTCATACTGGCTATCAAAGGCCTGATGCTGTTAAGGAACAGGTAAAGGAGGTAGTGTATCAAAGACCAACATTTTCTCCTCCTCAGTCCAAAGAACTTAAAAGCTCTACTTCTCCTAAGCCAGATCATTCTGTGAAGGATGTTTCAAAAGGTAAGCAAATTATTTTATCTGAAAATTCTAGCAAGATATTTGCTAAGTCTGCTCCCTTTCTTATCTAGTTATTCAGGATAAATAATCAGTTAATACATCTTCTGAGATTGTGTATGAAAGCCTAGAGCTTGATCCTAATTTTAGGATGGCTCGTTTTCTTGAACTTGTTGGAGCATCTCAAATTAAGAAAGCAAAAGCAGAAGGAAAAGACACTGCAGGATTGACCACAATGTCAAAATACAGAATGAAGGAGCTCGACAAATTCTAGGTTAGACCTGAGATATTTGATCCTTCAAAGTACATGTAAAAGCATCCTGAGGCAGTTGTCCCAAGAACAACAGAATTGAAAATCATTGGAGAACAAGACCTGAAGTTATCGAGAAAAGAAGCTCTAGATCCCTCTAGAAAGATTACTTTTGTTTCTAGCTCTTCTGATCCTAAATCTAACTCTGAAGCATCTTAAAATTTCATTGATTGACAGTTAATTGCTTATCTGTTTGATTGATGTTATCTGCTTAGTTATTTCTCTTTATGCATTTTATTTTACTTTCAGTAATTAGTTTTGTATGTTTTAATTGTTGAGAGACTTAACTCAAATAGGGGGAGATTATTGGTACCCTAGGTTTTGATTTGAGTTCAGTCTTCTCTTTCTGTCTCTTGACCCAAGATTTATCTATGGTCAAAGGTTTGTTGCTCTAGTTTTAGAGGTCACTTTTCCAGATGTAAATTTTGGTTAAGTTGTTTTTCGTTCGACTATGGTCGAACGCCGCTCGACTATCGTCTATCGGCTGATCGACGATCGTCTATCAGTTGGTCGACGTTCTGTCTGCGTTGATAGTTCGACTATCTGTTGATAGGTCGACTATCTATTGTCTTTGATAGTTCGACTATCTGCTTGGATAGTTCAACTATCTGATAGCTCGACTATCTGTTGATAGGTCGACTATCTGTTGTCATTGATAGTTTGACTATCTGCTTGGATAGTTCAACTATCTGATAGCTCGACTATCTGTTGATAGGTCGACTATCTATTGTCTTTGATAGTTCGACTATCTGCTTGGATAGTTCAACTATCTGATAGCTCAACTATCTGTTGATAGGTCGACTATCTGTCCGCTTTGATAGTTCGACTATCTGTTTGATAGGTCGACTATCTGTTTGCTTTGATAGGTCGACTATCTGTTTTGTTTGGTAGTTCGACTATCTGTCCTGATAGATCGACTATCTGATAGCTCGACTATCTGTCCTGATAGTTCGACTATCTGTTGTGGTAGTTCGACTATCTTCCTTGATAGTTCGACTATCTAGATCGTTCGACTATCTGTCTGATAGGTCGACGATCTCCGTGCTTCGGTCGACGATCTCCGAGGGTCGTTCGACGTTTTGCTGTATGTCTTGAGTAGTTTTGTCGTCTTCTATGATGTGATTAATTTCATATTTATTTTGGCATATTTTATAAATGATTATCTGAATAAATTGTGATATTATTTCCATGCAATATCTGTTCCATTCCTTATGCATGAGCTAATCTTTTTCTGACAAAGTTGTTTGTCTTATTAGTTGAGATATGATTTCTGCTTTATCTGCCAGGCTGTCCTTTATAGCCGTTAGACTTAAAAAGTCTTCCTTGGCTGTAAAGAGTCTTTTCTGATGTGACTTTCTCTAGTTTTATTTCATCAGAGTAATTTGCAGCTTCTTAGAAAGCTTTATCCTCTTATAGGATATCTGTCTGCAGTATTTTGTTTTGCTTTATGCTTTTTGCAGCCCAGCTTGCAGAGTTTAGTAGAAGACAAGATTAAAACTCAAGTAAGAGCCATTGTTGCTGCTGCTATATAAAGAATTCCTTGAAAAAAGAAATTAACTAGTTCATATAGCCAAAATCAAGTTCATTCAGGAAAAAGGAGTTCAAAAGCTAACAGCTACATTCAAGCTTAGAACTTACAGTTTTCAACTGCTCTCAGCTCATTCACATCTAACTGAGAAGAAGTTTTAGCTCTTCACACTTCTTCAACCTGAGTTCTCCTGCCTCCAGGAAGATCTTCACTCAGAGCTTTTTGAAGAAGAAGAAGAAGAAGATAGCTGCCTAAAGAAGAAATTTTATTTCATATTATTTATCTTCTTGTAGCTTTTTCCTTCAGATTTTCTGAAGTGTTTCTGCACTGAAGCAAGACTTCACTTGGACGTTCTTTTAGCCATGGGGAGCCTTGAATCTTTAAGAGCGTTCTAGCTCAGTGCAAGTTCTTGTGCTTCTCTAATCTATTATAAAATAGAGAAGACATCTTAACCTCCTTTCCCCCTCTTGTAAAGGGTTATTACTCCCTTCAAAAGTATCCCTTGGTGGCAGGGCACCTGATCAAAAACCTGTGTTGGTTTTTAGACACCTGATTAAAAGTCTAAAGGGTTTCTGGATCTACCTGAAGCAGATCTTGTTGGTGGCAGGGCACCTGATCAAAAACCTGAGTGGATTCCTACCTTGTTGGTAGAAGAGTGGACATACCCAAGTTGTTTGGGGAACCACTATAAATTCCTTGTGTCGTCTGGATTGTTTATTTAATTCTCTGTGCTGATTGGCTGTGATTAGATTTTAACTAGGATTGCTAGTTGCTGTTTAGGATTCCAAGCCTTAACTGTAATTACAGTTGACTGCCTTTTGTGCACAACACTTGTGTTAGGCTTTAGGGTTTTATCTCAAATATCTATAACATTCATTCCGCAAATGAACTCCAAGGGAGTTGAGTAGACAGTCAAGTTTGCTAGTGTAATTTTTGATTACTCTATTCACCCCCCTCTAGAGTAGTATCTATCCCCTTTTCTTTCAAGCCGGGAGAAGAGGAGGTGGAGAAGGAAGAGGGGGCAAGGCGGAGTTGCTCTTTTGTGACTTCCACCAGGACGAAGATCATGCAACGGCCACCTTCCCGGAGTTCTTGGAGATGAGAGAAGCTAGGGGGCTGGGGAGGCAGGATCCGCCGGTAAGGATTGTGGAGGTGCAGCAGGGAGAGGGGGAAGATAGGTGCGAAGACCGGGCAGACGTGGGGACCCGAGGAGGGATCGAGGTGATCCACGGAGGAGTTGGGATTAAGGCAACTTAAAAGGGAAGCCTTCAGACCATGTTCCAAAGGGGGGTCGCCTCGAACTCCCTGGCTCCCCCTCCGGAATAAAAAAAATCACCTTTTCATCAACAGACAAGCCAGACTATGAGGATCCATTCTGTGACGCCCTGGTAATCTAGACAGAAGTGGAGAACTTCACGGTCTATAGGATACTGGTGGACAATGGGAGCTCTGTTAATGTGATCTTCAAGAAGGCCTTTGACGAGATGAAGGTCGAAGACAAGAGGATATTGGCTTCGGATGGACCGCTGTTTTGGTTTTCTGGAGAGAGGAAGGAGGTAGAAGGAGGGGTAGTTTTGCATGTAAAGTTGGGGGGCGTATCACGGAATTGTAGGTTCGTGATAGTGGACGCCCCAAGCAGTTACAATGCAATATTCGGACGCCCCCTCATCAACGCCTTTCGCTGCATCCCCTCCTCATTTCATCAGTGCCTCAAGTTCAACAACGGAGGGGTGCAGGTTTGGATCACGGGGGACCCAAAGATGGCGAAGCAGTGTTACGTGACGATGGTCAACATCGTGTCTTAGATGGCAGAGGCGAAAGAGCTGGAGAGGGAGATGGCGGAGCAGGAGGATGCTATCGGAGAGGAGAAGGTGAGCCCGGAGGAGAAAAGGGTAGGAGGAGTGCATGAGTCCCAGACGGGCATGGAGGTCGAGCAGCAGCAGCAGGAGAGCCTGGAGGAGGCGATAGAGGTGGAGAAGGAGCGAGGAGCAGGAGAAGGAGCTGAGAGGGAAGCCCGGAGGGGCGAGGAGGTCGAGCAGCAGCAGCAGTAGGAGAGCCTGGAGGAGGCGATGGAGGTTGAAGAAGCAAGAGGGGAAGGAAGAGTTTGGGTAGGAGGAAGAGGCGAGGGCCAGTTGGGAGCAGTCGCGGCTGGAGCCGGCTGAGGAAGTGGTGGAGATGGAGGTCTTCACCAGCTCAGGGCAAGGTGTAGAGGGTGCGGGTCAGCGGGGGCTTAAGTCTCGAGGACCAGAAGCGAGTGCAGGCCTGCATCCAGAATAACGTCGACATCTTTGCTTGGAGCACGGCGGACATGAAGGGCATCGATGCGGATGTGTCCTGCCATCGCCTGAACCTGGACCCCCGAACGCGTCTTATTTGCCAGAAGATGAGTACCATCGCCACTAAGCTAGAGAAGCCCATCTACGAGGAGGTCAGGAAGCTTTTAGAGGCTGGTTTCATCTCGGAGATCCAGTATCCAGGCTGGATCTCCAACATGGTAATGGTAAAAAAAAGGGGGAGGGAAGTGGCGTATGTGTATTGAATTTTCCTTATTGAATAAATCACGCCCCAAGGATTGCTACCCCCTGTCTCGAATCGACGCACTGGTTGATTCAGCCGTCGGTTTTTCTATTATGATCTTTTTAGATGCTTTTCAGGTTATCACCAGATCCGAATGCACCCTCCTGATGTCAAGGATGTATCCTTAATCACGAGAGAGAGAGATGCTTCAGCTATAAGATGATGCCCTTTGGGTTGAAGAACACAGGGGCTACATACAAACGCATGATGGATCGAGTCTTCTAGGGTCAAAGGGGGAGGAACCTAGAGGTCTATGTTGATGACCTAATGGTCAAGAGCAAGAGTATGGACTCACATCTACGGGACTTGGAGGAGACGTTTGCCACCCTGCGGAAGTTCAAGATGATGCTGAACCCCTGGAAGTGTGTCTTCGAGGCGAGCCGTAGGAAGTTCCTCGGGCATATTCTGACCCCGACAGGGGTAGAGCCCAACCCAGATAAGGTAAAGGCCATCCTAGAGCTGGAATCACCATGCAGTGCTAAAGAGGTCCAACGCTTGACAGGAAAGCTGGCCTGGCTAAGCAGATTCCTCTCCAGGTCGGGGGAAAAATGCTCATCATTCTTCAAGGTAATGCGGGGTAATCAAAGGTTTGAGTGGACCGCTGAATGTGTAGAGACTTTTAAAGCGCTGAAAAGGCAGCTCTCCCAAGCTCTGCTACTTCAAAGCCTGAAGGAGGGGGAAGATCTAGCCTTATACCTTGGAGTAGGAGCAGAGGATGTGAGCTCCGTTCTGGTAAGGGAAGAGGGAAAGAAGCAATTGCCAATTTACTATGTTAGCAGGACCCTGAAGAAGTCGGAGCTCCGCTATCCCATCCTAGAGAAGCTAGCATATGCTTTAATTGTCTCAGCTAGGAAGCTTCGGCCGTACTTCCAAGCCCATTCGATCAAGGTGGTGACGGACCATCCCCTTTGCAAGATATTTGAAGGAGTGGAACACTCAGGAAGATTGGCCAAGTGGTCTATTGAACTAAGCGAGTTTGACATCTCATTTTTCCCAAGGCTCTCCATCAAGGCGCAAGTGGTGGCTGACTTCTTGGCCGACTACGTTGTTGAGTTCGGAGCGGAGGAGCCGCGGCCGCAAGGCGCATGGAAGATGGTGGTTGAAGGGGCCTCAGGAAAGCATTCCCTCGGGGGAGGAGTGGTGTTGATAAGCCCTCAGGGGGTCACTATAAAACAAGCGGTGGTCTTGCACTTCCAGGTGACTAGTAACCAAACAGAGTATGAGGCCATGATAGCCGGCCTCCGTTTGGCAAAGTAGATTGAGATCCAGGATGTGGAGTCATTTACGGACTCGTTGGTGGTAGCATCATAGATCAGGGAGAGTTTGAAGCCCGGTAGCCAACCCTTGCAAAGTATTTGTCCAAGGTAAGGGTGATCATCAGAGGGTTCCGGACGTTCTCGATCCAACACGTGCCCAGGGAAGAGAGTGCAGCAGCCGATCAGCTAGCTAAGTTTGGACCTCGGCGGTGGGGTGGGGGACCCTGACCGATCTGTTTCAACCTGTAATCGAGGAAGGAGAATTGATGGAGGTAGAGTGGCGACCCTCATGGGTGGACCCCTTGGTGACCTTCCTGATCACGGGTGAAATTCCGGAAGGGACTAAGGATGCCAAAAGATTCAGGCATAAGACAGCTCATTACCTAATGCTGGAGGGAGGGTTGCATTAGAAGATGTTGTCAGGGCTCCTAACAAGGTGCGTGACCGAGGAAGAGATCCTTAGGATCCTGGAGGAAGTGCATTCAGGAGAGTGCGACAGTCACTCGGGGGGAAGGACGTTGGAAGCAAGGGTGGTAAGGCAAGGGTATTTCTGACAGACCCTGAGGAAGGACGCGGCTGAGTTTATGAGAAGGTGTCGAAAGTGTCAACTGTACGCTCCCCTCCAGCTCTTGCCCGCTCAAAGGCTCCGAAGCATCACGATACCATGGCCTTTCGCCATCTTGGGGATAGATCTAGTTGGGCCCTTCCCTCCAGCTAGAGGGCAGAAGAGGTTTCTCCTAGTAATGATTGACTACTTCTCCAAGTGGCTGCGGGTCAAGGCACTAGCCAAGGTCACCTCCTAGGTCATCATGAACTTTATTTGGGGAGAGATCATATGCAGGCATGGGCTACCCCAGACGATAGTAACAGATAATGGTCCCCAGTTTGCCAGCAAGGAATTCATTAGTTTTTGCACCCAACTGGGAATAGACCTTATGTTTGCATCCATCCACCACCCCAGGAGCAACGGCTAGGTGGAGGCGGCAAACAAGATCATCGTGAACTTACTAAGAAAGAAGGTGGAGAACTTGAAGGAAAATTGGGTGGAACAGCTCCCCTCAGTTTTATGGGCCTTACAGACAACCCTGAACACGACGACCAGTGAGACCCCCTTCAAGCTTTCTCATGGGTGCGAGGCGGTCCTGCAAGTAGAGTTCGAGGTTCGAACTCCGCGGGTCACGACCATGGGAGAAGGAGATGAAGTTTGGAGGTTGGAGAATGAGGGTGAGTTGTGCCTCTCAATATATATGGTTGAAGAGCTGCGCGATGTCGCAGTTATCAGGCATGAAGAAATGAAGCGGCGGATGGCAAAATACTTTGATAAGCACATCAGGATCAAACAGTTTGCGGAAGAAGATCTAGTGTTAATGAAAGTTGATGCAGCGGGAAGATCAACCCCCGTCGGCAAGCTCAACCCAAATTGGGAAGGACCTTACATTGTTGAAAGGGTTCTAAGAACGGGAGGTTATTACCTCCAGGATGTGGAGGGAAGATCCATGAGCCACAACTGGAGTGGTGACGACTTAAAACGCTTCTACCCATGATGGGGGAAGGTGAAACTGTATATTCAAAGTCAAGTTATTATGTTATGTTCACTAACTTGGTATTGCTTTGGTCTTACCTATTGTGGAATGCTGATGATAGGAGGGTTGGATATTTGCACTACCCCGAGCTCGGCTCGGCCCCAGGTAGACCCGCTGCGCAGACTCTTATCTAGCAGGCAGGTCTGAAGGCTCACCTGTGGGGGCAAGGGACCCCGAGTACTGCTTGGCCCTGGGTAGACTCGCTTCTCAGGCTCTCATCAGTTGGGCAGGGCTGTAGGCACACCTGGGGGGAAAGGATTTGATCTTGGATATGCTTCGTATAGATACTTCTGCTTGGATGTTTGCACTACTCCGAGCTCAGCTCAGCCCCAAGTAGACCCGCTGCGCAGGCTCTCATGTAGCTGGCAGGTTCGAAGGCTCGCCTGTGGGGGTAAGCGACCTTGAGTGCTGCTCGGCCCTGGGTAGACTCGTTGCCCAGGCTCTCATCAGCTGGGCAGGGCTGTAGGCACACCTGGGGGGTAAAGGATTTGATCTTGGATATGATTTGTGGAGATACTTCTGCCTTGATGTTTGCACTACCCCGAGCTCGGCTCGGCCCCAGGTAGACCCGCTGCGCAGGCTCTCATCTAGCTTACAGGTCTGAAGGCTCGCCTGTGGGGGTAAGGGACCCCGAGTGCTGCTCGGCCCCGGGTAGACTTGCTGCTCGGGATCCCATCAGCTGGGCAGGGCTGTAGGCATACCTGGGGGGAAAGGATTTGATCTTGGATATGATTCGTGGAGATACTTCTGCTTGGATGTTTGCACTACCCCGAGCTCGGCTCGGCCCCTGGTAGACCCGCTGCGCAAGCTCTCATCTAGCTGGCAAGTCCGAAGGATCGCTTGTGGGGGTAAGGGACCCCGAGTGCTGCTCGACCCCAGGTAGACTTGCTGCTCAGGCTCTCATTAGCTGGGCAGGGCGGTAGGCACACCTGGGGGGAAAGGACTTGGTCTTGGATGTATTCTTTGAGATACTTCGGCTTGGATGATTGCACTACCCCGAGCCTGGCTCGGCCCTAGGTAGACCCACTACGCAGGCTCTCATTAGCCGGCAGGTCTAAAGGCTCGCATGTGGGGGTAAGGGACCCCGAGTGCTGCTCGGCCCCGGGTAGACTCGCTGCTCAGGCTCTTATTGGCTGGGCAGGGCAGTAGGTATACCTGGGGGGAAGGGACTTGGTCTTGGATGTGTTCTTTGAGATACTTCGGCTTGGATGATTGCATTACCCCAAGCCTAGCTTGGCCCCAGGTAGACCCGCTGCACAGGCTCTCATTAGCTGGCAGGTCTGAAGGCTCGCATGTGGGGGTAAGGGACCCCGAGTGCTGCTCAGCCCCGGGTAGATTCGCTGCTAAGGCTCTCATTAGATAGGCAGGGCAGTAGGCATACCTGAGAGGAAAGGACTTGTTCTTGGATATGTTCTTTGAGTCACTATGACTTGGCAACTTTGGCACTACCCCGAGCAAGGCTCGGACCCGGGTGGACTCGCTGACCGGGCCTTCTGGGCAGGACAGGAGGCACACCATGAAGGCAGAAGAAAGAGGTTGAGAATCCCCTCAGGAAAGAGAAGTCTTGGCCAAGAGGTCTCAGCAGAAGGAGTTCCATGTAGGAAGGCTTTCGGCGAGGGATCCTTGGCCCGACGGCGGGGAACCCTAGGCGAAAGACTCCATTTACTCGTGCGAGGTGAAGTGGGCGGTGCTACCCTTAAGAACCTATGGACAATGCTCCCGACCAAAGGGTCTAGGCGGAAGGCACTCCGAAGCGGCACGCTGGGCCTTGAGCTCTCGACAGGTCTCCACCTATTGATCGCTAAGGGGGACGACTATCCTAGGGAGACTGAGGGCCTCGATGCGAACGTGCTTTAGAAGAATTCAACACCATACAACATAGAGGTAAAAAGTCAATCACTATACAAACATGTACAATATATTATTCAAAATGTAATTGCAGGCGAGAACATCTCGCGCATTACAAAGACAAAGGAGGGGGGAAGAAACCCATCAGGGGGACACGCTATACCCCCCCCCCCACTCGAGCTCTCGCTAGAGCTCCCACTGGAGCTCTCGCCAGAACCCTCCCCAGATGTCTCACCAGCAGCAGTGGGAGATTTAGGGACATTCGAGGGCGGGGAGTCAGGTGCGCCCGGGGGCTTAGGGATGGGCTCGAAGAGCCACGGGAGAAGCCCTCCGGCGACAGTGGTTTCGCCACCCTCATTCAGACACCCACATCCCGCAACGTCTCTATGGTAAGTCTGGCAGTTGCTTGGGCATTGGTCTACAACAGCTTATCAATATTGTATTCCGAGAAGTGGCGGCTCCTCAGCCTCTCGTCCAGCGAAGGAGGAGGCGGGACCGCAGCCACAACTGCCTCCATGCGCTGGAGCTGGTCCTTCAGCAGGTCGTTCTCGCACTCCACCCCGATCAGCTACGCGCGAAGGACCATGCTCTGGGTAGAATCCTGCATAAAGGAGAAACCTGTCAATATAGAGGAGAGACGGGTTGTGGATTATAGGGGCGAGAGCGAGGGCCTTGAAAGGTCTCGCTTACCTCTTCCATCGAGCGCAAGGATAGAAGTCGTTGGGCATCCACCAGCTCGGCCTTTAGCGCTGCCGCATAGGCCACCGCCTGGTCCCTCGCCTTGAGCATCTCGCCAAAGTTGCGATCGATGGTGATACTTCGGCGCGCACACATATGCACGAGCTTAAACCCGCGCAGCAAGGCCTGGATGGAGTCAAGGGCCAAGAGCCGAGTGGACATTTGGTCGAAGATACTGACATCCTCCCGGCTGTAAAGGCCGTAGCCCAATGTGAAAGCGTCGCAGGTGACCTCGCCGCGCTCCGCCTAACTAGGGAGGAGGGTAGAGATGGAGACCCGGTTGGTCTCAGGATCCCACTGGAGCAAAGGCTTTCCTTCCGCATCTAGACACTTCATTCCGAGGCCGAAGTTCTGGTGCCCTTTTGGCACCTGCTTGGGTGGGGCCTAAGCGGAGGTTTCAGTGGCTACCCCCTTGTCACCAGCCCCGCCTGCGGCTGGCAGGCTCTTGGCAGGGGCCCCAATGGTGGTCCCGATGGCAGGGATTGCCTCCCCGGCTACCGACAGGATCTCGGTGAGGGAACGACCCTCGGCTACAGGTCGGGAGGGAGAGGACGCCACGGACTTCCCCTTGTCTGCGATAGTTGGCTTTGGTCTTTTGAGCGGATTAGACGAAAATGTTACGGGCTTTCGCTTCCCGGCACTAAACCGAGGGGGAGGAGCCGGCTCATCCCGGCAGGTGAGAGCCACAGTTTTCACAAGAGCTAGTGGATCTCTTGCAGCCCTGGTCTCGGCAAATGGCTGGCGCCGAGGGATTTCCCGCTCTCCTGCAAAGTCGACAACATTCAGCGCTACATTTTAGAATATGGAATGACAAGCTAAAGGCGAGACCATACCTTCGCCAGGAGGCACATGTAGGAGAGAGTCGATGTCCCGCCTGAGAAATTGGACGTCGAATTCCTTGGTCCAGAAAAATTCCAGGAGAGTGCTCTCGCGCGACCCCAAGGTGGGTGGCTTATAGGCAGCATCATCATACTGAACGGGCGTGAGGGGCACGTTGCCCAAGTTGCTAGAGACATAGACGAACTTCTCTCCCCAATGGTGGTGCTTATTGGCGAGACCGCAGGTTTTGAGAAACTGTCCGGAGAAGAAGACTACCCCGCTCTTAGCCCAGAAGATGAACAGCTTCCGGAAGATAGGTAGGCTGAACTGAATCCTCTCGGATCGCATGTAACAGATGAATGCCACCAGGATGGCGACCGAGTGAGGGTTGAGCAGGGCGGGAACCACCCCGTAGTAGCGAATGGCCTGGCGCATCTCGGGCCAGAGGGGGAGGCGGAAGCCCACCTCGAAATGCTCGAGGGGGATGACGAGCTCCCCCTCTCCCGCAAGATTTACCCTATTGTCATTGCCCAGGTTTCTCGCGGAGAAACTGACAGGGATGTAGTGTGAGGTGATCAAGTGGTACTCGTCCATGGTCATTCGGCAAGGAGGGAACTGGTGCCTCCGGAAGGCTTGCGCACAGTTGGAGCGTCCTTCACTCTCGCCTGGCATCGTTGTTAAGAGCTTGAAGGCGAAAACTCAGGGAGAAAGGCGAGAGCGAGAGAAGGTGATAGAAACGAGGGAAGTTCACGGCGAGGTGCGAGAGCAGCAAGAAGGAGGGAAAGCGTTTCAGATCGGAGAAATAAATACGGTGGATGGACCAGCCTATTTACAGAAAACCATGGTAATGATAATTTTCCCAAAAAGGCAGAAAGGGTACGATCGCCATGTTCCGAGGAGACGGTGCCTCGTTTTCTACTCTGACACTCCTCGGGAACCTAAGCCAATGATAAGATTCCGGCTCATAGGTGACAGTGATTGACAGACAACTTGGGTTCACGCAAACCCCAAGGTAACATCATGAAAAAGAGCAATGAAGCAGAAATAGAAAAAGGGGCTCTCGCCAGGCGAGAGCCGCATAACAAATAATAATAATAAAGTTTCAAGCAGTCAAGGTTCAAATTAGAAAGGGGGTACATCGCGGAAAAGGTAGGCCAAGGGATGAGGGAAACGAGACTCCGTTATTTAGTATGGTTCCCATCGCCATCGCCCTCGTTCTTGCCTTCTGGTCCTCGGAGGAGCTCGCGGGTTGAAGTAGGATGACAGGGTGGTGCATCCAAGGTTGATTTGGTGTGTCTGGTCTCAAATCCGCGCGATACACCGCCCTGGGGATGACTCGGCGATAGGCATATCCTGCCGCTCCGTCTCGCCCAGGAAGTTGTATTCCCGCTCGAGGGCCTCCAGCCTTTGCTCCACCATTTTGCGGTGTTCCTTTGCCGTAGAGGCATTTGCCCGCTCCTGCCGTACGAGCTTCGACAGGATTGTCGCTATCCTCTTCTGCCGTTTCTTGACATTCCCGGCACCGTCCAAGATTTCTTCCATTTCATCAGAAGAAGGAAAAGGAGAGCTCTCAGCATCTTCCTCTTCCTCCCCATCTTCATCTTCTTCTTCATCTTCCTCATTGGCTCCCGCCCGCGGGTCCGCATCCCCTGGTAAAAGAGAAGTTTCGTGGTTATGCGAGAGCAAAGTAAAGGCTATGATAATACCTCGGATACCTGCAGTACGATGAGAATTATCGGTCGGAGGCAGGCGAGAAGACCCGGACTCCCCCTTAGACTCCTTTTCGAAGAGGAGGTGGAGCGGCTTTCCTTTCCCCGGGTGGAAGGTCTTGCGTGAGGTGATCCTGGCCTAGCCCGGAGCAGGGGGAGTCATCCTCCCTCGCGGGGTGGTTGGCCTCCTTTGGTGATACGGAGGGTTCGGTGGCCACCCCTCCCGCCAGTAGGGTGAGATTAGCCGCTTGGGTGACCAAGTTAGCGGCTGCCTTTTCATTTTCCCGGGTGGTGAGACCCGGGCTGGCGGAAGCTGGCGCTGCGGGAAGTCAGTTCAACAGTTTGGAATGCTATGATTGGAATGATAAAAAGAGGGCAGTAGGGATGAAAGGTTACTTGGAGTTCTTGGAGGGTAAGCCAGAGGAGTGGCCTCCGGGACCCGTGGTGGATCCCCGGGAAGGCGAGTCGCCGAGTCTGGGGGCACCAACGGGGACCCAGTACCGTCATCTCGAACCACCTCCTGCAAGAAGTATTACATATCAGTTGTCGATCCTTTTGCTTAATCAGTTAATAGTCTTGGTAATCAGCAAGCGGGAAAGACGTACCTTCTGCAGAGGGGAAGGATTATCCACGTGACTTGGGGATGGGGTAGGTGTGCCCCGATTCTCACGCAGAAGGTCCCACTTGACCGATTTCGCCTTTTTCTTCTTCTTCAGCTGTGAGGGCTCAGCGGCTGGCGCCTTTCTCGCCAGCTAGGGGGCTACCAAGGCGCTGCTCGCAAGGGCTTGCGCCTGCGCCGCATCAATGTGGTCTTGAAAGCTCTGCGAGAGCGGCTTGTCAATATGTTTGGAACGCATCTCGAGACCACGTGAGAGCTCAAACACGGAGCAGTGATTGGCAGGGACAGATTTATGGCCATCTATCAGCACACATATATAGCCATGTGATGGCCCACCAAAAGATTCTCTTTCCAGGACGACACGTGCTCAGCGAATATTTACGAGTTTGATGTGTATTTTCGAGCGCAGGGCTGGCTCGAAAAGAGCGAGGATTGTGTACAACCCCATATTCGCTAAGTGGGACCCAGAGGCACCAAGGGTCAGGTCTGGACTAGCTTCGGGCTAACTTTGGGCCTCAGAGCAGAAGAGCTCCCGTCTAGGAGTGGGCAGGAATGCTCACGCTCAAGCACCGGTCGAGACCTACTCTTGCCCAGAGACGGGCAAGAAGGCTCGTGCCTCGCAGAAGGAAGGAACTATCTCGGTCTAAGGCATTCTTCAACATCTTTTTAACTCCCGTCGAGTGAGGGAGGGAGAGTTCTCGACAATATTCAGTTCTCGGCATAGGGGTGCTCCCCGGGTGGGGCCCATGGTGAAATTATATAATTGCCCTCGAGTAAATTACCTATACGCCCTCAGGGTCTGCATTTAGTATTTCATGACAGCGGGATTTGGCTATTGGTATACCAGCTAGGGGTAATTTTATAATTTCACATCAACAAAGACTATAAATAGACCTGTAGGGGCTCTTAAAAAAACAAGCTTACATATTTCCCTAAGATCTTCTAGTGCTTTCTGAGGAGCTCCAAGCCCAGCTTTTGGCTTTAGAGGGGAAGCTCTCAGAGACCTTTCGGGTTAGAGGTGGGACCTCCCTGCTGAGGCTTTGGGTCAGTTCTAGGTCCTTTACAACCAGTTGAAGACCCCCCTCCCGGAACACAAGACACGGCACGAGAGGGGTCTTATGCCCAGAACAGCCGCCTTGTGGTAACACTAACACTCGGGTCAGCCTGTACCACAAGACGCCTATCCTGCCGGCTTCAACCAATATCAACATATAAACTGCCAACCCAACCATAAAAAAAAAAGTAAATCGAAACCAAGAATAAGTCCATAAATATAGCAAAAGAGAAGCTAAACAAGCTTCTACATAATCAGAGTACGTAAATATAATTGCCCCGAAGGGCTACAACCAAATCTCTCTCACTCACATCTGTAACCGACGGTAGCGACGGTACCGTCCCCTCAGGCCCTGTCATCCTGGCCTGGCTGTCCAGCTGCATAGTCTGCTGCTCCACCTGCGGGCTAAAAAAGGAAGACGTAGCAACCGTTAGTCATAAAGACTAAGTGGCTTCACATCCGCTCCCCCGGCGACTCCTCGGCACCGGGCGGAGAAGGGAACAGGTACAATATATATAAAACAGTGGTACAAGCAGGTGAAGTAAGTATACAAAACATAAGTAACAATAAAAGTAGTGTATAAATAAACAAGCTCTTATTCTACAATTCTACCATCTACAACAGCAAGAGAGTATAAGGTTATAACAGTAAGTAACTCAACTTATATGGATGCCCATACAAGCATATAAGTTGAGGTTCGTTCAGCAATAAGTAACTCATCGTATAGGAGTGCCCATACAAACTTATACGATGAGGGTCTTGTGTATGCAATGAAGTGCAATGCTATGAATGCAATGCAATGACACACCCATGATTAAGCACATGCAATCGCTATGTCGACACAAACTTATAGTTCCCACTATTCGAGCAGGTAGCTAACCTCTCAGGCGTCAACCGTCGTGGCCAAACGGTGACAGTAGAGCGGGCATCTCCACTACTAGGCTAGTCTCCACACTACCTGGCCTAGGCCTCCATACGCCTCAACGCTAAGAACACAACAGCGGAGCTCACATGCGTACTACGGCTCAGCGGGTTCTCTTGGGTAAATGAGCACCAAGATCCTAGCCCCGAACTGGCCTATGCGTGACACGGAAGGAGCCTCGGAAATGAACACGAGGACCAAGCCCAACCGTTCACTTGGCACGGAAGGAGCCTCGGGACATGAACACTGAGGACCAAGCCCAACCGTCCAAGGTCTAGCCGTCGACTCCCATCGGTGTGACGATTGGCGAGTCCGTAGACCTGCCACACTATCCTTAACCCGGGATTACGACACCACGTGTCGAATAAAACCACATGCACTTTCACAATATCATGGCATGGAAGGAGTCTCGGGACGCGAACACCGAGGACCAAGCCCAACCATCCATCAAATGCGGAAGGAGCCTCGGGACATGAACACCGAGGGCCAAGCCCAACCGTCCAACTTTACTCATCTCAATCTCATTCCAACAAGTGACGGTCAACACCGCACTTGTTACTTCCACATTGCTACCCGTAGGGAGACGACACTCTAAGCATTGGATTACTAATTCCCTTTTATCCATCCAACATATATCACGGGCATAGTTAAATCGTTTATACATTTATCCAATTTTATCTATCCAATTATATCAGGTTCTTTCCTTCAATTAAACTTTTCCACAACTCGTTATATGAATTTAGATTTATAACCTCAACTTATCACGTCACTATGATGATTATGTCAAAAGAGTCCACCCAAGCCTCGAGTTGAATCACAACATTAAATTCCACCACATCGCATTCCACGTTACACGACCCAGAATTTAGGTGCAGCCTTAATCCGGGCAGCAACTTCGACCAAGGGTTCCCGAGGCTACAGAAATCCGACGAGTGCGTGTAATCACTCGTTGGAAAGATAATTTCAAGGGCTACAACTTTCGTGTTTAGTCTAAAGCCCAGATTTGATCGCATCACACCAGAAATTCACTCGAAGCCTGCTGCGTACAGGATACAAATTTCCTGGGTGGAATTTCCCCCAATTGCAGCAGATTCGAACAGACTTTCCCGTGGCTACAGGTATCGCCTGGAAACGTGCAACTACTCGTTGGAAAGATAATTTCGAGGGCTACGACTTCGTGTTTAGTCGAACACCCAGATATGACCAAGACAGCCCCGAAATTGGCCACAAAGGTCGCTGCGTGCAGAAAACAGATTTCTGCACGCATTTTAAGGCGAGATGAACGACATCCGTTCATCTTCTTCCTTGCGCCAAACTCCCAAAACCTCCTCCAGAAAATCGTCCACCCTTATCCACCCTCACAAAGCCATATTTCTCCACGAATCACTCTCTCATCTTCACTTTGATGAATGAAGAGGTTGGAGGGGACTACGCCTAGAAGACGGCCTAGGCATGGCTTTTCCCTAAGAAATCTCCTCCTCACCATCAAGACTCTAAGGAGTCGATATCTCTCCTAGAATATTAACTACAGATCTAGCACCAAGGGAGAGGGGAGGAAGCTCACCTCGTTTCAAGCGGTGCCATCGTTCCTGGCCATGGATCTAGTTGTTCTTCTTTGCGACATCTTTTGCTTGGTGCGGTTGTTCTTCACGACAAAGGAAGGAGAGAGAGAGCGAGAGAAGGCCGCCTCCAAGAGCTCTGACTTACCTCGGCTCAGTCGTTCGCGAGGTCTGTGATGACGGTAAGGTCGATCGGCGCAAAGGCTAGGGTTCGGCTTAAACTTCCCTTTATAAACCGATGTATTAGGTTACATCTTCTGCCACGTGTCAACGCCTTGTTGGACCGCCCATAATGGGTCATATTGAAGTGACCCGGACCAAGGAATCATCCAGCATGAATCCCGAAGTCTGGTTCGGTCCGCCTGTTCAAGCCGACGAATCCGTCTGGGTGAAGAAAACGCACAAGTAAAATTCAACGGGAATCAACCGTCATTCTCGACGATCGGCGAGAATCGTCGGGCATTCTCGACGAATTCGTCGGGTATCAACAATGATACCCGGTGAATTTCACTTAGCCAACTTATCCGAAAATCTGGCGTTGAGTGCGTTGAGTATTCTCAGCGATACTCGATGATCGGTGGGTATCACCGGGCATTCTCAACGATCGGCGAGAATAGTCGGGCATTCTCGTCGATCGGCGAGAATCGCCAGGCATTCTCGTCGACTTTTGCTTAACCTAATTCCCAATCTGTAGTTTTGGATCCGGCGGGTATCGACCATTGATACCTATCGAATCGGCGATTATCATTCCCGATACCCGTCGATCGGCGAGTATCAACTCCCATTCTCGTCGATTTTCCCTTAGGACATTTCCTTCCGGTCCGTTGGATGTCACTCAACCTACACTCCATTCAACGCACTTGACACCTTTTTCCAGTGAGTCATGAGCCCGAGTAGAGTCTCTTGACTCAAAACTCGTGCGAGGGGCCTAGCGCGAATTGGGACGTTACAAATCCTATAAACAAAATAAAAGATTTCATCCCCGAAATCAGGCTGAGGTCATGGGGAGTAAAGTACAAAATAATATGCGCTATAAATTGTTACCTTGGGAGAACAGCTCCGGGTAGCGCCTCTGCATCAAGTCCACCGACTCCCAAGTAAATTCTTCCTTCCCATGGTTGGACCACAACACTTTTACCAAGGGGACACTTTTGCGGCGCAAGGTTCTTATCTCATTATCAACGATCCGCACCGGCTCCAGTCGCACAGATCTGTTAGATGCCACCTGACCATCAGTTGTGGGGATGTATTGTTCTGGCCTCAACAACGCCTTCAGAAGCGACGATACATGGAACACATCATGGAGATTTTCTAACTCGGGCAGTAGCTCCAGCCGATAGGCCAAAGGGCCAATCCTTTTCACTATGACATAGGGTCCAACATACCGTGGGCTGAGCTTCTTCACTCCTCGTATTCGTGATACTCCATGCATCAGCCGGATTTTTAGGAAGACTTTATCACCCACTTGAAACTCCACCACGCGGTGTTTCGCGTTATAATACTTTGCTTGCCGACTTTGAGCCTCCAACTTATGATCCCTTATCAGCCTAACCACCGCATCCGTGTCGTCTATATATTCAACACCAAAAGTCTTCGGGTCTTCATCTTGTACCCAAGACAAAGGGGTTCTACACCTTCTTACATAAAGGGCTTCATGGGGAGTCATGCCAATGCTAGCTTGATGGTTGTTGTTGTAGGCGAATTCCACTAAGGGCAAGAGTCTTTCCCACGGTTCTCTCGTATCTATCACACACAACCTCAACAGATCCTCCAATGTTCGGATGGTCCGCTCAGACTGTCCGTCCGTCTGAGGGTGAAATGCGGTGCTGAAGGTAAGGTGCGAGCCCAAATACGCCTGTACCGCCTTCCACTCCTTGGAGGTAAAACGACCATCACGATCCGAAACTATCGTCTTAGGTACGCCGTGATATCGTACAAACTGCTCCACAAAAAGGCGTACTAAGACATCCACATGAGCCTCCTTCTTCATAGGGATGAACCGGGCAACTTTCGTCAGGCGATCAACGATCACCCACACTGAATCATTTCCTGAGCGGGAGCGAGGTAGCCCATGTACGAAGTCCATGGAAATATCCTCGAACTTCCACTCGGGGATTGGCAACGATTGCAACAGACCACCGAGGCTCCTGCACTCCGCCTTCACTCTTTGGCAGGCTTCACAATGCGTGACAAAGTACCGGACATCCTTCTTCATTCCTGTCCAAAACATCATCTTCCGTAAGCCGGCGTACATCTTTGAAATTCCCGGGTGCACGGAATATTGAGATAAATGTGCTTCTCTCAAAATATCCTCCCGGATTCTGCCACCTTTGGGAATATAGAGCAGGCCGCAAAAGTAAACGAGGCCGTCCTTTATTGTGTACTCGTCGGTAGTCCCGTCTTCGATCAACTTTATTGCCAGGGCCAAAGCTGCATCCAATCCTTGCTCCACTCAGATCCGGTCCCGGATATCACAAACTATGCTCATGCTGGACAGGTACTCCGTATATTCCGAAGAAGCCTTAAATATTCAGGTGATGTCCATCTCCTCGATCATCCGTGCCAACTCCATGCTCATCAACCGAGACTCTGGGCTTGATCCGGGTACTTTCCTACTCAACGCATCGGCAACCGAGTTCGCTTTTCCGGGGTGGTAGTTCAAGGTGAACTCATAGTCGCATAGAAACTCTAACCACCACCGTTGTCTTAAGTTTAATTCCTTCTGGGTATGGACGTACTTCAAATTTTTATGATCCGAGAAGATTTCGCAGTGGACGCCGTATAGAAAATGCCTCCATACCTTCAAGGCGAACACCACCTCTCCTAGCTCCAAATCATGCACCGGGTAATTGATTTCATGCTTCTTCAACTGTCTTGAAGCATAAGCAATTACGTGCCCGTGCTGCATCAACACCGCTCCCAACCCTTGATAAGATGCGTCTGTGTAAACTTGGAATCCTTCCTTCCCAGACGGAAGGACAAGGATGGGGAGAAGGTAAGTCTATCCTTTAATTCCTGGAATGCCGCTTCACACTGGAGTGTCCACTCAAATGGCACACCTTTCTTTGTCAAAGAAGTAAGCGGGAGGGCAATCTTGGAGAATCCTTTTACGAACTTGCGGTAGTATCCAGCAAGTCCCAGAAAACACCTCACATCGACCGCCGACTTCAAGGGCGACCACTCCTTCACGGCACGCACCTTGGCCGGATCCACATCTAGTCCAGCCCCACTGATTACATGACCCAAGAAAGCCACTTCCCTAAGCCAGAATTCACACTTGCTAAACTTGGCGAACAGGGCGTGCTCTTTTAACTTTTCCAAAACTAAGGCCAAATGCCCGGCATGTTCCTCCTCCATCTTCGAGTAGACTAAGATGTTGTCAATGAACACAATGACGAAGACGTCCAGATAGGGCTCAAACACTTTATTCATCAAGCTCATGAAAGCTGATGGGGCATTTGTGAGCCGAAACGGCATCACTGTGAACTCATATAAGCCGTACCTTGAGCTGAAAGCCGTTTTCGGAATATCACCCTCTTGTATTCTCAATTGGTAATACCCCGAGCGCAAATCTAGCTTGGAGAGCCAATGCGCTCCTACCAGTTGGTCGAACAACTCATCGATCCGAGGTAACGGATAGGTGTTACGTACCGTCAGTCGGTTGAGCTCCCGATAGTCTATACATAAACGCAGGGTTCCATCTTTCTTCTTGACGAATAGAACAGGGGCTCCCCAAGGTGATGAGCTGGGGCGAACAAACCCTGATTCTACCAACTCCTGTAGTTGAACTCTAAACTCCGCGAGTTCTTTTTGGGCCATCCGATAAGGGGTCCTGGAGACGGGCTTAGCTCCTGATACAAGCTTAATCTGAAAATCCACTTCTCTATGCGAGGGTAACCATGACAATTTTTCAGGAAATACCTCAGGGAAGTCCCGTGCTACCCGCACATCCTTCACATCTACCTTCATCTCCTTTAGTTCGAAACATATCATGTAGACTTCAACCCCTCTCATATGAGCTTTCAAGGTCTGGATTGAGGATAACAATATTCGTGGTGCGAAATTTATACCTTGGAAGACTACATCAGTATCCCCATGTCTCACATAGATGTGCTTCTTCACGCAGTCGATTCTTGCATGGTGCCAATCCAGCCATGCCATACCTAGAATGAGGTCGAATTCTGGTATTCTCAAAATTGTGGCAGGGGTATCAAAGGTCTTTCCCCCAATAGTTATCTCCAACTCACACTTCGCGGTTGCCGTCATCTCAGATCCGTCTGGGAGGCGTACTCTTCGAGCAATACCAGTGAAATATTGCACTCCGTGTATGTCCTTGATGAAGTCTTCAGACACGAAAGAATGTGAGGCACCGATGTCAAATAACGTATAAGCTGGTTTCCCGCCGACCATCACGGTGCCTAAGTGTCATTTAATAATACTCAAGCTAGACATCTAGTATATCTTAAGCCACTAGAGGATATTAATGGAAGCAAAATGGCTAATTCAAATCGTACCTGGGATCATCTCTTGAGGATTCTGCTCTTGAGTCATGTCCAAGGCATACATCTGATCTCGAGCGGGTCTGGGGTTTCTTCCTCGTGGTCCTCGTCCTCGACCACGCATATACCCTCTCCCCCGCGGGGCTGCTGGAGGGAGAGCAAAAGGCGCATCTCCAAACAGTTGCGGGCAGTAGCGTCGAATGTGGCCCGGTTGGTTGCATTCAAAGCACACCCATTCCTGCCTTCCGCCGTGTTGCAGAAATTGTTAAGGTGGAGGTAATGCTGGCGATTGCGGAACTGGGCGCTCTTCTCTAAAGTTCTGGGGGAAACGCCCGCCACCCCTCCGATATCCTCTTCCTCTTCTATTGTCAAATCTCCTTCTGTTGCTGGGGCCGGCTTCCATCACGCCCTCCGCTGGCCTCTTACCACTTCCCAAGTGGTCCGCTTCCAATCTCTTCGCCATATCGATAATCTCCGCCAGACTAGCATCCGCAATAAACAAAAGGGCTTGCCTTAGGGGATCCCTCAAGCCTTTGTAGAATCGTTTGGCGTACCCTCTATCATCCAACTCATAGGAGTCAGCGAATCTAGCCAAGTGCTGAAACTCCCGTTGGTACTCTGTCACCGACATGGACCCTTTCTTTAGTTGCAAAAATCTCTCTTCAAGACCATCCCGAGCGGCCAAGGGGATGAAATGCTCTAAAAAGGCTTCAGAGAATTCGCTCCAACTAATGTCCGTGTACACTCTTCCACAAAAAGTGGAGCCCATGAGGGACTTCCACCACCTTTTGGCGTGCAGTTCTGAGAGTGTCACCACAAGGTTCACCGCCATATTGTTTGGACATCTTATTCCTGCCAACAATTCTTGTATAGTATCGATCCACTCTTCTGTACGCACCGCCGACTCTGTCCCAATATAAGCGGGAGGGGAGAGAGCTCGGAAAATGCTTAACCAACTAGATCCCGGACCCTGTTGTTGTACAGGTGCCTGCTGAGATTGGGACCTAAAGGCGTCCAAAATAGCTGTGAGTGTCTGCCCCAGCTCTGATTGTTAGAATCGTATAGGTACGGACGGGGCGGGGGTGCCCCCACTAGCTCAGCATGTACTGGGATCTACACATAGGGTACAAACCTAAGGTTAGGTTGGCTAATCTAAGGTTAAAGATGGACAAACTTAGTGTGAATTATATATGGGCACACCACTGCTTCCGCTAAGTCAGTTTGTCCCCAAACTGACTAATCAAACGGGGTGGCACCATTGTTATGCGACTTTCTCCTTGGAGGATCGTAGCAAGCTGATACTATTTGTAAGACCCCCCTCCCGAAACACAAGACACGGCACGAGAGGGGTCTTATGCCAAGAACAGCCGCCTTACGGTAACACTAACACTCGGGTCAGCCTGTACCATAAGACGCCTATCCTGCCGGCTTCAACCAATATCAACATATAAACTGCCAACCCAACCATAAAAATAAAAGAAAGTCAATCCACACCAAGAATAAGTCCATAAAGAAGCAAAACAAGCTTCTACATAATCAGAGTACGTAAATATAATTGCCCCGAAGGGATACAACCAAATCTCTCTCACTCACATCTGTAACCGACGGTAGCGACGGTACCGTCCCCTCAGGCCCTGTCATCCTGGCCTGGCTGTCCAGCTGCATAGTCTGCTGCTCCACCTGCGGGCTAAAAAAGGAAGACGTAGCAACCGTTAGTCATAAAGACTAAGTGGCTTCACATCCGCTCCCCCAGCGACTCCTCGGCACCGGGCGGAGAAGGGAACAGGTACAATATATATAAAACAGTGGTACAAGCAGGTGAAGTATGTATACAAAACATAGGTAGCAATAAAAGTAGTGTATAAATAAACAAGCTCTTATTCTACAATTCTACCATCTACAACAACAAGAGAGTATAAGGCTATAACAGTAAGTAACTCAACTTATATGGATGCCCATACAAGCATATAAGTTGAGATTTGTTCAGCAATAAGTAACTCATCGTATAGGAGTGCCCATACAAACTTATACGATGAGGGTCTTGTGTATGCAATGAAGTGCAATGCTATGAATGCAATGCAATGACACACCCATGATCAAGCACATGCAATCGCTATGTCGACACAGACTTATAGTTCCCACTATTCGAGCAGGTAGCTAACCTCTCAGGCGTCAACCGTTGTGGCCAAACGGTGACAGTAGAGCGGGCATCTCCACTACTAGGCTGGTCTCCACACTACCTGGCCTAGGCCTCCGTATGCCTCAATGCTATGAACACAACAGCGGAGCTCACATGCGTACTACGGCTCAGCGTGTTCTCTTGGGTAAATGAGCACCAAGATCCTAGCCCCGAACTGGCCTATGCGTGACACGGAAGGAGCCTCGGAAATGAACACGAGGACCAAGCCCAACCGTTCACTTGGCACGGAAGGAGCCTCGGGACATGAACACTGAGGACCAAGCCCAACCGTCTAAGGTCTAGCTGTCGACTCCCATCGGTGTGACGATTGGCGAGTCCGTAGACCTGCCACTCTATCATTAACCCGGGATTACGACACCACGTGTCGACTCAAACCACATGCACTTTCACAATATCATGGCATGGAAGGAGCCTCGGGACGCGAACACCGAGTACCAAGCCCAACCATCCATCAAATGCGGAAGGAGCCTCGGGACATGAACACCGAGGGCCAAGCCCAACCGTCCAACTTTACTCATCTCAATCTCATTCCAACAAGTGACGGTCAACACCGCACTTGTTACTTCCACATTGCTACCCGTAGGGAAACGACACTCTAAGCATTGGATTACTAATTCCCTTTTATCCATCCAACATATATCATGGCCATAGTTAAATCGTTTATACATTTATCCAATTTTATCTATCCAATTATATCAGGTTCTTTTCTTCAATTAAACTTTTTCACAACTCGTTATATGAATTTAGATTTATAACCTCAACTTATCACGTCACTATGATGATTATGTCAAAAGAGTCCACCCAAGCCTCGAGTTTAATCGCAACATTAAATTCCACCACATCGCATTCCACGTTACACAGCCCAGAATTTAGGTGCAGCCTTAATCCGAGCAGCAACTTCGACCAAGGGTTCCCGAGGCTACAAAAATCCGACGAGTGCGTGTAACCACTCGTTGGAAAGATAATTTCAAGGGCTACAACTTTCGTGTTTAGTCGAAAGCCCAGATTTGATCGCATCACACCAGAAATTCACTCGAAGCCTGCTGCGTACAGGATACAAATTTCCGGGTGGAATTTCCCCCAATTGCAGCAGATTCGAACAGACTTTCCCGTTGCTACAGGTATCGCCTGGAAACATGCAACTACTCGTTGGAAAGATAATTTCGAGGGCTATGACTTCGTGTTTAGTAGAAAACCCAGATATGACCAGAACAGCCCCGGAATTGGCCACGAAGGTCGCTGCGTGCAGAAAACAGATTTCTGCACGCATCTTAAGGCGAGATGAACGGCATCCGTTCATCTTCTTCCTTGCGCCAAACTCCCAAAACCTCCTCCAGAAAATCATCCACCCTTATTCACCCTCACGAAGCCATATTTCTCCACGAATCACTCTCTCATCTTCACTTTGAAGAATGAAGAGATTGGAGGGGACTACGCCTAGAAGACGGCCTAGGCATGGCTTTTCCCTAAGAAATCTCCTCCTCACCATCAAGACTCTAAGTATTTGATATCTCTCCTAGAATATTAACTATAGATCTAGCACCAAGGGAGAGCTGAGGAAGCTCACCTCGTTTCCAGCGGTGCCATCGTTCTCGGCCATGGATCTAGTCGTTCTTCTTTGCGGCATCTTTTGCTTGGTGCGGTTGTTCTTCACGGCAAAGGAAGGAGAGAGAGAGCGAGAGAAGGCCACCTCCAAGAGCTATGACTTCCCTCGGCTCTGTCATTTGCGAGGTCTGCGATGACGGTAAGGTCGATCGGCGCAAAGGCTAGGGTTCGGCTTAAACTTCCCTTTATAAACCGATGTATTAGGTTACATCTTCTGCCACGTGTCAATGCCTTGTTGGACCACCCATAATTGGTCATATTGAAGTGACCCGGTCTAAGGAATAATCCAGCATGAATGCCGAAGTCCGGTTCGGTCCGCCTGTTCAAGCTGGCGAATCCGCCTGGGCGAAGAAAACGCACAAGTAAAATTCGACGGGAATCAACCGTCATTCTCGACGATCGACGAGAATCGTCGGGCATTCTCGACGAATTCGTCGGGTATCAACAATGATACCTGGTGAATTTCACTTAGCCAACTTATCAGAAAATCTGGCGTTGAGTGCGTTGAGTATTCTCAGCAATACTCGACGATCGGTGGGTATCACCGGGCATTCTCGACGATCGGCGAGAATCGTCGGGCATTCTCGTCGATCGGCGAGAATCGCCGGGCATTCTCGTCGACTTTTGCTTAACCTAATTCCCAATCTGTAGTTTTGGATCCGGCATGTATCGACCATCGGTACCCGTCAAATCGGCGAGTATCATTCCCGATACCCGTCGATCGGCGAGTATCAACTCCCATTCTCGTCGATTTTCCCTTAGGCCATTTCCTTCCGATCCGTTGGATGTCACTCGACCCTACACTCCATTCAATGCACTTGACACCTTTTGTCAGTGAGTCCCGAGCCCGAGTCAAGTTTCTTGACTCAAAACTCGTGCGAGGGGCCTAGCGCGAATTGGGACGTTACAACCAGTCAGGGGTCGGAGCTTGGGAGAAGTAGGTGTTAGCTACGCCCCTATTTTCCAACTCTCGTTGAGTTCAAATTTTGGCTTCAACATCCGTGAAAGTGATCTTTAAGAGGGCCTTCGACGAGATGAAGGTCAAGGCCAAGAGGGTCTTAGCTTCAGATGGACCATTGTTTGGATTTTCAGGAGAGAGGAAGGAGGTAAAAGGAGGAGTAGGGCTGCATGTGAAGTTGGGGGGCGTGTCACAGAATTGTAGGTTCGTGATAGTGGACGCCCCAAGTAGTTACAACGCCATCTTTGGGCGCCCCCTCATCAGCGCCTTTCGCTGCGTCCCCTCCTCGTTCCATCAGTGCCTCAAATTCAACAATGGAGGGGTGCAGGTGAGGATCAGGGGGGACTAAAGGTAGCGAGGCAATTCTACGTGACGGCGGTCAACACCGTATCTTGGATGGTAGAGGCAAAAGAGCTGGAAAGGGAGATGGCGGAGCAGGAAGAGGTTGTCGGAGAGTAGGTGAGCCTAGAGGAGGTGATCGAGGAGATAGTGGAGGAGCAAAGAGTAGTTGTGCAGGAGGTCCATAGAGACGGAGAGTCAGAGCCGCGAGAGGGACGGCAGGAGGAAGGAATTAAAGAAGTAGGAGGATAAGGAATTGATATGGAGGCCCTAAGGGGTCTGGAGGATGAGCAGCATGAGAGCTTGGGAGAGGCGATGGAAGTGGAGGAGGCAGGAGGGGAGGAAGAGTTTGGGCAGGAAGAGGAGGTGAGGGCCGGCTGGGAGCAGTTGCGGCTGGAACTGGCTGAGGAGGTGGTGGAGATGGAAGTCTTTACCAGCGCCGGCTAGGTGCAAAGGGTGTGGATCAGCGGGGACTTAGGTCTCAAGGACCAAGAGCGAGTGCGAACTTGCTTCCAAAGCAACGTCGACATCTTTGCTTGGAGCGCGGCTAACATGTCGAGCATCGATGCAGATGTAGCCTGCCATCGCCTGAACCTGGACCCCCGGATGCACCCCATTCGCCAAAAGATGAGGACCATCGCTACCAAGATGGAGGAGCCCATCCGGGAGAAGTTCAAGAAGCTTCTGGAGGCCGGCTTCATCTCGGAGTTCTAGTATCCGGGCTGGATCTCAAATGTGGTAATGGTAAAGAAGGGGGGAGGAAAATGGCACATGTGTATTGACTTCTCCTTATTAAATAAATTATGCCCCAAGGATTGCTACCCCTGCCTCGGATCGATGCGCTGGTTGATTCAGCCGTTGATTTTTCTATTATGAGTTTTTAGACGCTTTTTCAGGTTATCGCCAGATCCGAATGCACACTCCTAATGTCAAGGATGTCTCCTTCATCACGAGAGAGAGATGTTTCAGCTATAAGATGATGCCCTTTTGGTTGAAGAATGCAGGGGATACATACCAACGCATGATGGATCGAGTCTTCCAAGATCAAAGGGGGAGGAACCTAGAAGTCTATGTTGACGATCTGATGGTCAAATGCAAGTGTATGGACTCGCACGTGCGAGACCTGGAGGAGACGTTCGCCACCCTACGGAAGTTCAAGATGAGGTTGAACCCCTTGAAGTGTGTCTTCGGGGAGAGCCGTGGGAAGTTACTTGGACACCTTCTGACCCCGGCAGGGGTAGAGCCTAACCTAGATAAGGTGAAGGCCATCCTAGAGCTGGAGTCACCACGCAGCGCTAAGGAAGTCCAGCGCTTGACAGACAAGCTGGCCGGACTAAGCAGATTCCTCTCCATGTCGGGGGAAAAATGCTCATCATTCTTCAAAGTGCTACGGGGTAATCAAAGGTTCGATTGGACCGCCGAATATGAAGAGGCTTTTCAAGCGCTGAAGAGGCAGCTCTCTCATGCTCCGCTACTTCAAAGCCCAAAGGAGGGGGAGGATCTAGCCTTATACCTCAAAGTAGGGGCAGAGGCCGTGAGCTTTGTCTTGGTCAGGGAAGAGGGGAAGAAGCAATTGCCAATCTATTATGTTAGTAGGACCCTAAAAAGTCAGAGTTCCGCTATCCCATTTTAGAAAAGCTGGCATATGCTTTGATCGTTTCAGCCAGGAATCTTCTGTCGTACTTCCATGCCCATTCGATCATGGTGGTGACGGACCATACCCTCCACAAGATTTTTGAAAAAGTTGAGCACTCAGGATGGTTAGTCAAGTGGTCCATTGAACTAAGTGAATTCGACATCTCATTTGTGCCAAGGCTCTACATCAAGGCGCAAGTAGTGTCTGACTTATTGGCCGACTATGCTGTTGAGGTCGGGGCCGAGGAGCCGTGGTCGCAGGGGGAATGGAAGATGGTGGTTGACGGGGCCTCAGGAAAGCATTACCCCGAGCCTGGCTCGGCCCCAAGTAGACCTGCTGCGCAGGCTCTCATTAGCTGGCAGGTCCGAAGGCTCACTTATGGGGGTAAGGGACCCCGAGTGCTGCACGACCCCGGGTAGACTCACTGCTCAGGCTCTCATTAGCTGGGCAGGGAGGTAGGCACACCTTGGGGGAAAGGTTTTGGTATTGGATGTGTTCTTTGAGATACTTCGGCTTGGATGATTGCACTACCCCGAGCCTGGCTCGGCCCTGGGTTGACTCGCTGCGCATGCTCTCATTAGATGGAAATTTCGAAGGCTCGCCTATAGGGGTAAGGGACCCCGAGTGCTGCTCGGCCCCAGGTAGACTCGCTGCTCAGGCTCTCATTAGCTGGGCAGGGCGGTAGGCACACCTGAGGGGAAGGGACTTGTTCTTGGATGTGTTCTTTGAGATACTTCAGCTTGGATGATTGTACTACCCCGAGCCTGGCTCGGACCTAGGTAGACCCTCTGCGCAGGCTCTCATTAGATGGCAGGTCCGAAGGCTCGCCTGTGGGGGTAAGGGACCCCGAGTGCTGCTCGGCTCCAGGTAGACTCGCTGCTCAGGCTCTCATTAGCTGGGCAGGGCGGTATGCACACCTAGGGGGAAAGGACTTGGTATTGGATGTGTTCTTTGAGATACTTCGGCTTGGATGATTGCACTACCCTGAGCCTTGCTCAGCCCCAGGTAGACCCACTGCGCAGGCTCTCATTAGCTGGCAGGTCTGAAGGCTCACATGTGGGGGTAAGGTACCCCGAGTGTTGCTTGTCCATGGGTAGACTCGCTGCTCAGGCTCTTATTAGCTGGGCAGAGCGGTAGGCACACCTGGGGGAAGGGACTTGGTCTTGGATGTGTTCTTTGAGATACTTCGGCTTGGATGATTGCACTACCCCGAGCCAGGCTCGGCCCCAGGTAGACCCACTGCGCAGGCTCTCATTAGCTGGCAGGTCCGAAGTCTCTCCTTTGGGGGTAAGGGACCCCGAGTGCTGCTCGACCCCGGGTAGACTCATTGCTCAGGCTCTTATTAGCTAGGCAGGGCGGTAGGCACACCTTGGGGGAAAGGACTTGGTCTTGGATGTGTTCTTTGAGATACTTTTGCTTGGATGATTGTACTACCCTGAGCCTTGCTCGGCCCCAGGTAGACCCGCTCCCTAGCCTCTCATTAAGCTAGCAGGGTTGTAGAGGCACCCTCAGCTGGCGGCCTCCGGGATGGTCTCACCAATGGCGAGTGGGCGCTCGCGGGAGATAGAAGGCCCGGCCTAATGATAATGGAACAAGTTAAATCACTGAAAACCACTCGCGCCGGAAGTGTCTTGAGGCGAGACGAGAGGGTTAAATTAGTCGGTCTTGCGCATAAATGTGAGGGGGGAGTAACGACTCGCACCCTGGAAAAAGTCGAATCTCTAGTGAGGAGGCGATACGGGGTGTAGTCCCGTCTCGCAGGCGTGGGCGCATCAAAGGGTCATCTCGCAGTAAACAAAATAAAGCAGTGAAAAAAGGAAAAGCAAGGTGGCGAGACGGGCGAGTAACATAGTCTCGCGAATAGAAGCAAGCCAAAGAGTTGTTCCGCAAAAATATAATATAAAATAAAGTAACAAGACGAGTTTATCTGTTTGATCAATATGACCATCCATTACAAAGTTATGAATACGCTTTCAAATGTTGTTCACAAAAAGGAACTCGAAAAGGAACAAAGTAAAATTATGCAGAAGCAAAAAGAGGAGGGGGGTCCTGGATCTCGCCGGCATTACGTCATTTCCCCTCGTTGGAAGAAGAATCTTCACTCTCCACGCTGTAGAGCTCGGGGACAAAATCGCGAACGGACACCGCCTTGGAGTCTTCCTTAACGAGCCCCAGCTCCTTCATCATCTTCAAAACAAGCTCCGTCGCCTTGATACTGGCATCTCGGCACTGTTCCTCGACTTCATCAAGAGAATAGTGGGGCAGAGGTGCCTGGAGGGTTCCACGGCGAGACGACGACTACCCGCTGTCTCGTAGGCAGGCGACCTGAGTTTTCAAATCCTTATTTTCCTCCTGTAGGGCCGCCATGCGTAGATGCATCCGCTCTGCCGTCTCGGCATCCTACAAGACGATCTCTAGATAGCAAAGGGTGTGCTGAAGAGAAATTAATCACGGGTAAAGGCTAGAACTTTCCACACCACCCTATCTCTTGGCGAGAAGGGCCTCAGAAACTGCCAGCCTCTTTTCAAGGTCTCCCGACCTCTCGCGCTCTACTGCCAGCCCATCCTTCGGCTCCTTCCACTTTCTGTTATTGAAGACTAGGTGGTGCGAGAGGCGGTGTGAGAGCTCCAAGGTGCGGAACTGGGCGTAGGAGGTCTTCAACATCAGGTCCCGCGAAGACTCCTTCTCAACGGAATTAGCTTCTGGACCTCCATACAAGCCATAACCTAGAGAGAAGGCGTGACTTGTAGGGGCATCCTTCTCCTTCCATGCAGGAAGGAGGGTGGAGATGGACACCCTATTCTCATCCTTCTCCCATATGAGGACTGGGTCGCTGACGACGTCTGACACCATGGGACCCATGTTATAGTTCTGGTGGGAGGAAGGGTCTGGGTGGCTGGATGAAACGGCTTCGCGAGATGGAGAGGGTGCTAGTCAGCCAGAAGTAGCAGCAAGCTGGGCGGACAGGGTCATCTCGCGGGCAAGTGAGACGGCATGCCGAGGGGGTGAGCGGGGTGATTGGGACTCCCCTATAGAGATGGGGCTCAGGGTCCCCGACATCTCCTTCCTCTTCTTCATGGCCTTCTCCCTTTTTTCCTTAGGGAAGGCCATGACTTTCTTCATCTTCTTTTTAGGAGGGATGGAGCGAGACAGAGCATTGTATTCTAACGACCTCTTCTTGGGGGTAGGAGTCAGAGACTCCTTCGCCGCCTCCGCTGCCATACTGGCGAGAGCGAGGCCCTTGGGCGGCTTGGCATTGCTCCTGTAAGGAGGGTGGACGAGAACGTTGCGCTCTCCTAAAAAGCATGCAAAAAGGTGATGAGGTGGCGAGACGAAGAACAATAAACACGAGATAAGTGAAAAACGAGAGTACCTTCGCCGGGGAGCACAGGAAGTAGCGAGTCGAGGCCCCGCCGCAAGAAGTGGACCTCGAAGTTTTTGCCGACGAAGAAATTGTACAACAGCTTATCAGTGCCTCCCACCTGTGGGGACACATAAAATATCTCGGTGGGCGACACAGGCGTGAGCGGTATGCCCCCGAAGTTGTTGCATATGAACACAAACCTGGTGAGCCATTGATGGTTCTTATTCGGCATCTCGCACACCTTGAGCCCTTGCCCCGTAAAGTATGAGACGCTGTCAGCATTGGTTTGGTAGATGAAGAGCTTGCAGAAGACTGTCAAGCTAAACTCGATGCGCTCCCGGCGCATATAGCTGGCGAAAGCGATTAACACTGAAATGGCATTCGGGTTAAGCTGCGCGGGGACGACGCCGAAATATTTGAAGACCTATTTTACCTCCGACCAGAGGGGCAGTCTCAACCCCGCCTCGAAGTGCGAGATGGGGAAGGCGAGTTCTCCTGGGTAATAGGTGTTGATCGCCTCGCTGGCCTTGGGGGGGCCTCGATTCGAACCCTTCCCTCATGAACTCGCGGACAAATTTGCTATAGTCCTCATTAGGAAGCCTGTCGAGAGGGAAGTCGTGGTCTGTAAACCGTTTCACACAGCGGCTGCGCCCCTCGCTTTCATCAACTTTCTTCTTCCCCGTTCTAGGCGAGACGGATGGGGGCGAGGCGATTGAAAAGGAGTAGTAAGAATGAGAATCAGCGAGACGGCCGAGTGAGGAAGGAGCGAGAAGTACAAAAGGCGAGAGAGACAGGCGAGACGGAAGAAGCAGGGGAACGAGAGCTGGGATGCAACAGGGGTGAGAGCGCAGATATCCCTCTGATTCAGGGGGAGGGGGTATTTATTGAGGACGTAGACAGAGAGAGAAATGACAAAATGGGCGGAAAAATATATGGAAGAAGGGGGAGAGTCAGCCGGCATTTCACACACACACTCTCTTAGCCTCGATTCGTGTGTGTCCCATCGCGGGCTTCCTCAGCAAAGAGTAAATAAATAAATACCAAAGTAGGATTAAAAAGAAGTTAAAACAGGTATTAAGATTAAGCAGAAGCAATAAATACTTAATATTCCCATCCCGTACAAGGCGGGCTCCATGATCGCAGATCCTAAGCTACTAGCGAGACGGTAGCATAATATATGTTACAAAATTATTACAAGCTTTATGGATGAAAAATAAAGCGAGACTACTAAAGAAAATGAGATGAGCCGGGAGGTCTTCAGTGCTTGTGCCATTTCTAGCGGCCACCGCGAGACCCTGCACATAGGGGCCGACTAGAGAGGTGAAAAGCGCGAGCAGCGTCGACACCACAGCGCGCGAGACGAAGTTGCTGATCGACCTGGTTTAGGATGGCCTGAGGGTCAGTCTCGTCTATCTCGATGTCAACATCGATCTTCGAAGACAGGCGAGCACATTTAATTTCCAGCCACTCGATTCTCCTGTCAGCCGCCGGCTTATCTTGTTCCAACTCGCGGATAATGCGTGTGTGCTTCCGGAACATCTCGGCTGTCCTACGCTTCATCTCTAGTGGGTCCATGGGGTCACCCGGGCAGTCTTTAATCTCGTCTATAGGAGGAGGGGGCGAGACGACGAGTTGCCTAGAAGATTCCTCAGCAGGCGAGTTGACCATGATGTCTGTGCATGGAGCTGAAGGGTAGAGTGAGGGGGGTTCTCGCAGGAGTGCATGAGAGTAGCGAGCGAGACAGAGGAGTGAGAGGGAAGGTTTTTTACCAGGATAGAGAGAGGTTCCAGCGAACTGAGAAGGGTCATCCTTCCTCGTGCTTCGAGGAGTAGATGGGGGAGTGGATGGTTGAGGCGAGTCAAAGTTTTGGCGGTGGATGACAGTATCATTCCGTGGACTTTCTGGTCGGTGTTGAGGTGCGAGGTCTCCCTGATAAAGCAAATAGTAAATAAGAAGATACAAATGAAGGAGAAATAGGGATAAAGGCGAAAATTCACCTCTTTCTCTCTGGGAGGCATGGGAGGAGGAGGGGCGTGGATTTCCAGGGAAGTGCGAGAGGGCTCCTCTGCCGAAGAGGAGGGGCTAGTTGTTTTTACCTTCTTCAGGAGAGACAAAGATGATGGTAAGGAAGGGGGTGCGAACCGGAGCCGAGGTCAGAGCGGCTATGTTGGCCTTGTTCTGCTTGCTCACCATCACAATGTGTTCACGAAATCTCTGGCTGTGAGACATGACTGCACTAGAGCTAAAGGAGGATGAAGTGTGGAAAAGGGTCATTCTCTACACAGGGTGGTAATCCAATGTTTATAGGCTCTGGTGGAGGGCCCCCCAAAATATTACCTCATAAATATACTTTAATGACACGAGCCTTGGTTGGACTTTCTTTCCGAGCTTGAGGCAACCTCGAAAAGAGCGGGGATTGTGTACAACCTCGGGCTCGCAGGAGCGTAAGGCTTAAGGGAAAGAGGGCCACTCACCCAGCAAGGGTCAGCTCGCTAGGCGAGAGGGGCCCAGGGGCCCAGGCAAGAGCCGCTCGTTAGGCGATACGGGCCCAGCGAGAGGGCCACTCGCGAGGCAAGAGCTAACTCGCTTGGCGAGATGATCCCATAGGAGGGAGCTCCCACCCGCGAGACGGTGCTCTCGGCAAGCACCAGTTTGTCAAGGGGGCCATGCACCGATTCAGTGGTTGGTCGAGGACTGTTTCAGTTGGAAGGTGGTTTATCTTTTTAGCCCCAAGTGATTTTACACTTTTGCCCTTAGTGGTCTGCGTATAACCCTTCAGAACAGTGGAGTTTGGCTTTTGGCAGACCCGATCCTGGGTATTTTTAGTAATTTCAGGTCATCAAAGACTATAAATAGACCCACAGGGGCTGTTCAGAAAAGGCTTTTTCCATATTTTTCTCCAGGATCTTCTTATGCTTTCTGAGGAGCTCCAAGCCCAGCTTTTGGCTTTTGAGGGGAAGCACTCAGAGATCTTCCGGGTAAGAGGTGGGACTTCCCTGCTGAGGATTTGGGTCAGTTCTTGATCCTTTATAACCAGTCAGAGGTCGAAGCATGGGAGGAGTAGGTGTTGGCTGCGCCCCTATTTTCAAACTTTCGTCGAGGTCAAGTTTTGGCTTCAACAGTAGTTCCTTCACAAGTTGTCTTAGAGGTAAATTACTTTATAAATTCAAATAAATGGTTAAATGGAAGTAGGAAATCTTGAAATTTTGGCAGACATGTTTTTTGATCATTTTAGTCCTCTGGTAATTTTGTTATAATTTTTGGATGACAAAATCTTGTAGCCCCTTGGTTAATTATCATTTTAATCAAAAAGCTTATAATTTGGGTTTATGATAGAAATACTTTCTGGAAAATTATGAAACTCATAACTTGCTATTAGCTAGTCAATAAGAGGTTGTAGAAATTTTGGTGTAATCATTGCATGTCAGAAACTTATACTTCATGTTCAAAATCATGTGGACTTATGATTTAGGGAAAATTATTTCAAGGCTGATTTAATTAAGAAAAATACCAAGTTCTAGTTTTGGGCTCAATAAGTCATGGTAGACCCCCAGTAATAGTTATATGGTTGTAGCCAAAGTGATCTAGAGTATTTACTTTCATACGCTTAGGATTGACCATTTGGTTTGCATATAGTGAATTCAAGCATTCAGGGTAGAATAGTAGACCATACCTAGGTGGAATTATAGTGGGTGCATCAGCTTGGGTGGAGTCTTGATGAGGTCACCCTTAGGGCCAAATCCTAAGTTGACTGGGTACCATGGAGATGGAGAGTTCTTCGGGTCGATGGAGTATCGTCTTCTCCCGGAGAATATAAATTCACTCAGGCTTAGCTAAAAAGCAACATGGGGAAAAGGTTTGGTAATAAATAGATACTCATAAAAGTAAGTGCCTTGCGAAAGGGAATTTGGGCTTCAGCCCATCGTAGTTCCTAGTGCCCTCAAAATCCCTTTACAGGGAATGCACTGGGAAGTCCAAGGTTAACCCTAAATCGTAGGAATAAGCAGATGAAAAGAGTAACCTTTAATAACCCACTGTCACATACACTCACCCTATCATTTTAGGAGGATAGTTGGTTTAGATTCATGAGTGGTGTGCTCAGTGTTTGATAGAAATATGGTTTAAGTTTGAAGAGCCGACAACTCGGGAGCTCTTATAGCATGTGTGCATGTGCATTAAGTGGTGGGTCCTCGCTATTGGATGATCGTTCACACTGACGTCGATACATTGACTCGGTAAGTGTAAGTGTTCACTTAGCCCATGAAAGACTGGTAGTTTTGCCAGCACTAGTACAAGAGACTCCGTAGCACCTGACTGTAGGTGTACCGAGTAGTACACATGGTCTAGGTTGGGTAGTGTGAATACTGACCTAGGAGTGGGGAGGCCCAACCCACTGCATCCGTTTGCCACTACGAGAGGTACCTGAGAGTTTAGCTAACTCTAAATGGGGGAACTAAAGCTCTGTGCGCATAGAGTAGAGTGTGTGCATTGCACCTGTGTGAAATCCTTCATTTAGCATGCATAGCATTCCATGTCATACATACCCCGCATAAAAACTCTACCCCTAACGTATAAATTAGTATGAGATCTTTTATACGTTAGGCCTTGCAAAATGATGCCTTAACTTATAAGTCTGTATGGGCATTCTTATAAGCTAAGGTTACTTTCTCTGTGATGATAGTAACATGTTCTACCTTTACTTTGTTCTATTGCTTCAATCTTATTGCTACTTTACTTTCTGTTCTTTCATATACCCATTATTACTGTGGTAGATACTTTTAGCATTTGTTAGATAGGTCCACAGTCACCTGCTTTTGCTTACTATACACTTTTAGTACCTCCCTTTCCTTCCTCCCCTGTACGGTGCGTAGGTGTCTTAGGGGAGGGGAGGGGGACCAAGACTTTGTTTAAACTAACAACCTGATGGGCATAACACTAGGGACTCCTGTTGGGAGACAGGGTGCAGCACCAGGAGAACTAGCACGTCCAGGAGGAGGTGAATCAGCCTAACCAAGGAGTGGCAGCAGTACCAGCAGTCATGAGATCAGTGAGTGACTAGTAGCTTTACTTCCACAAGCGTTATGTATTGAGGACTATATATACTGGGCAGGAGCCCCCTGCTCTTTCCTTTCAGCTTTTGAATTTATGTGGACCTTCTTATGATGCATTATGATTATGGACTTGATTCATCTATATATGTTTACTTAATTTCTTCTGTGATATATGGTTGAGTTCTTGCCGGTAGAATCAGCTATTTGTGGTGATGACCTCCTCGAGAGTTGGTGTCACCACAAAGCGGCGGTTCGGGGCATAAGACCCAAAAAATGGGGTCTTACAGAGTGTACTTCTATTCCAAGTGCATTAGAAGAAACAAGGAAGGACAAGTTGCTGCATTCAAAAGAACGGAATTTTTCACTAAGTAAAATTTGTCGAGTATAGTAGTGAATACTCGTCGAATTCGTCGAGTATACTCATGGATACTTGTCGAATTCATCATGTATACTTACTGGCACTCATCAGATTCATCGTATTTACTTAGGGAATAACCTCTGAGTTCTTGGAAATAAGTTAAGGAAAAAGTGTCGAGTATCGTAGAGTAAACTCGTCGAATTCATTGAGTTTATCTGTTGATACTCGTTGAATTCGGCGGGTATACCTATTGATACTCGTCGAATTCGTAGGAATTCACTCTGTGAATTTTTACTGCATCCTTGAGAATCAGCCAAGTAAAAAAGCATCGAGTGTGCTTGTTGATAATCGTCGAATTTGTCGAGTATGCTAGTCGATATTCGTCAAATTCGTTGAATATATATGTATGTCGATACACGACGAATTCATCGAAACTCTCTAGGTATGCCTTGAGTTCTTGAATTTACTTCTCTGGATTTGTTTAAGTTAAATTTGCCAGATATCAAAGTTGATTCGTCGAGTATACTTATGGATATACAACTATACTCGACGAATGGACTTAGCAAATTTATTTTCTATTTTTCGGTTTGACGGGTCTCTGCTTCTTGTCGACGGACATGCACAGTACACGTGGATGTTTCGTTCTTGGAAAGTATTTTGTAGCTGTTGGAGAAGGAATTCTATAAATACCTAGGGTTAATTCGTTCAACCCTAATCGCTCATTCTTAATTTGAAAGCGTGTAAAGGCTGTCGTTCTCCGTCGCTCGTACAACCTTCAGAAAGATAAGTTTGAGACCTAGCCATGCACGATCGGCGAATCGTTCAAAGTGTTGATTCAACAGATCTCTTCTCTTGTCTTCTCCAAGATTTCAGATCGTGTTTGAACAAGAATTCATATCAAGCTTTCAAGTTTAGTTTCTAGTCCTCTCCTTCTACAAAGCTTTCTAGATTTCGTTCTAGGAAGAAGAAGACTGAATTTGTTCAGATCTGAAGATTTAGATTGTTTTCAATCTAAAGAGTTGTATAAATTTATTTTGAACTACTGTAGGAAGTTTCACTTCCGAGTTATAGATCCATATTTTAGGATCGATTTGTAGGAGAGGTAGTTCTCCGAGTTATAAGAGCATTGTCTCCGAGTTGTAGGAGTAGAGGCTCCGAGGTGTAAGATTTGTATAATCTGAGTTTTGGTGAAGTAGCCGAATCTAGCCCTTCGTGGTAGAAAGGCGAGGCAAGACAGTGGGCGTACCCAACTCGGGGAACCACTATAAAATCTCTGGGTTTCTGTGTGCTTATTTTTTGTACTAATTTTTATTCCGCTATATAATGCAGAACTCACCTATTCACCCCTCTCTAGGTAATTTAGGTTGACTCTGGATACTTTAAAGTAAGTCCTGTTGAACTTCTCCCATTTCAATAGATTTACTTCCAGCAACTACCCTGGACACTTCCATAAAGGCTATGCTTTCTAGATCTTCTGGGACCACATTTCTAGTTGTGATTGTATTAGATTATCCAGCATGCTCCCCCTCAACAAGACTGGGGGAGTGTATGGAGCTTGGAGCAATGTTATCTTCTTATCCAATCTTCTCTTCTTTTCTGTCATCTTTCCATGAGGACTGCCTTCACTCTTATTCTCAGCCTGAGACTGTTTGGAGCTTTCTCCTATCTTCTTTGACTTAGGGAAGGGGTTTTCCCATCTCTCAATTGTTATGTATTCCATTTTTCTTAAGTCGTGCAGTGGTGCCTCATGTGACTCATCCAACTTGTCACTTTGGCATTTAGAGAGGTACAGAGAAATGATTCTCCCCATATTGGGTGCATTCATGCATCCCTTCAGTTTCCTGAAAATTAATAGACTCCAGTCAGTTTTCTTTGTAAGAATGATGGATTTCATGATATTATACATCTATTTTTGAGATTCAGTCATGGGATCCTAATTTGCATAAAAGTTCTTTGCCCACTATATCTGATGGTAGCTTTCTCCGAGGGTTCATGCTACCCCTCTCAAGAGAGCCATATTATTATGTGGAATAATCACACCATTATAATGCTGCTTCATGTTTTGCCCTGGTTATTTCTTCATCTTCCTCTCCTTCTAAGAGAGCAGGTAGGTCAAGTAGCAGACTAAGACTCCGAGTAGTGATTCTCAAGTTGTTCTCGACTACAAGGGTCTTAGTGTATTTCCCTAATGCATTTATCTATGCATTCTTGAAAAATTCCTCTACTACTTCTAGCACAATTCTGGTAGGTTCTGATAAGATTGCCTCTAGCCTGACAATATTGAGAAGAAAGATGATATTTTGAATCTCTTCAGGATAGTTCTTGAATCCACCATGCACTACCTCGCTGCCAGTGTTGATCTTGTAAGAAGTACTGGTCTTGGGAGTAATTTGAGATGCTGAAGATTTGATGTGGATAAGTCTTCTATGTTGAACAAAAGAGATAGCGTGAAAGACTTGGTGCCGAATTTTGTGGTTTTTCAACCTATTTAACCTAATATTCTCAAGATTTCTAATTTACATATTGTTGGGTATTGTATCCATAATAACTCTGATTTGAAGAAGTGAAAGTCCACCTAGTACCAACTACCTTCACTTATGGGGGGGGGGGAATAGGTGTCTTGCAGCGTTTTTGCGGAATTAAAACTATACCTGCACAAATAAACAAAAACAACACAGCACAGAAAGACGCAGTCAATTTATAGTGGTTCCCCGATTTAGGTACGTCCACTCTCCCCCTTCGTCCTATCTCGCAACAAGGGACGACTCGATCACTTCACCAATAGGATTGAAAACCAATCCTCTCACTAAGGAAGTAACTCTTCCACACGAAGGAGTCACCACTCCTCCACCACGAGTTGCACCCAACCCTTACACAGAGGAACCAACGTTCCTTTACAACAAAAGAAAAACTTGAATGTATAAGATACAAACTACTTTTGGAGCCCTTGGTGTCCCTCTTCGTTCGACGTTGCGTTCTTGAATAAGTCGAAGAGTCCACAACCTAAGTGCTCTCTTAGAGAGAATCTCCCCGACACCAGCGGCAGCAAGAAGTGCGGCGGCATAACTGTCAGGATCAGCAGCGGCAACGAAGTGCGGCGGCTGAGCTTTGGAGATCCAACCTTCGTAGCAAAGCTAGCAAGGTCTACCAACGGTCTTGCTAGGATCAATTGTCTCGATCGATTCGGAAAGGGAAGGTATTCCCGATCAACAAATCAAGAGACAAAGGATCTCTAGGTAGACACGTGAGACACATTGCTTGGCTGAGCTTCTGTCGCCGGGGGATCAGGAGGTATCCACGATCAACGGCGGCGACTACTTCCCAAGCGGTGACGGCGGCGGCGGAAGAGAAGTCCGCGATCTAGGTCACGTCGGCGGCTCAGTTTTCTTTCTTGTTCTTTTACTGTTCAAAATGCCGAAGTATTTATACAGTAGGTCATACAATATGACCATTGTGGGCCTCACCAAAAGAAACCCTAGATCCGGTTCAAAACAGCCCCTGAAACTTGGTCCGGTCCAGCCAGCACTAGAATTTCGCCCAAGGCAAATTCGGCTAGAATCATTGGTGATTCTCGACGAATCGGCGAGAATAACTTATGATTCTCGCCGAATTCTACTTGGCAGAATTCTGGATGAAGATCTTGCCATCTGGAGAGAATCGGCGAGAATCAACATTCATTCTCGACGAATCGGCGAGAATGCAAAGTCATTCTCGTCGATTCGGTGAGAATCAACTAGTGATTCTCGACGATTCTTCCTTAAGCAGAAATCAAGACGGCGTTGAGACAGCCGGCTGTAATCGGCAAGAATCAGCGAGTGATTCTCGACGATTCAGCGAGAATCACTAGTGATTCTCGTCGAATCGGCGAGAATCACTTACTGATTCTCGATGATTTCTACTTAGACGATTTTCGTCTTTCTTCCCGTGAGTTTCTTTGACCATTTTTGCTCCTTGTCTGCTCTTGATCTTTCTCAGCCCTATACTTGAAAGTAAGTACACTCTAATAGAGAGAGTACACGTAGGCCAACACACTAATCTGCTCAACGAGGTATTACGTTGCGCAGACCCGTGTATATTAATCCACTGCACCCTGACATTGGTGTGTACTTAGCGTGGAATAACTTCAAGCACAACTTGAAATATATCATCAAATACATTGTGGATTCATCTTAGCTAGACAGGAGGCTTCCTCAAATCCAGGTAATTGTGGATATAATACCCAACAATCTCCCCCTATTTGAAGAAGCCAAAATCCTACTAGCTAAGATGAATTTCACCAATCCAGATAATACATACAGCAAATCAAGAGAAGAACAATAAATGCAAACAGAACAATACTAGAGTCAATCATGAAATCACATATATATATATAGAGATATCCACAATAATTTTTCATATGATAACATGATAGGAACGATAAACAAAAAGGAATACATCAGCAAAAATCCTAGGTCTCTTTCTCCTTAGCTATTTCATCGTTTAGTTGCTGCGCCAAGTGTTTCATGCTTTGTCTTTCGAAGTATTCCTTTGGCTTGGGGTATTATCTGGGAGGAGGAGCTTTATTTGCCACAGTGTTGGACCTGAAGAAAATTTTCCGTTTAGCTTCAAAGGTCTTGTGCAGCTCCCACTCATACTGATTATAAACATCGTTCTGATTTATCTCCCCCTTCTATTGTAGTGTAAATGTGTCCAGAATGATACTCCTTGATACCGGACTCCACCTTTCGTTCCTCACTTCATCCTCCTTCAATCTGATTTTCTTTTCAGCTTGCGTAGATGTCCCCTCTTGAGTTTTTCTCTTGCCTTTAGCTTTTGCTAGTGCTTCTTGGTAAAACCAGGCACTGCGCTCAGCTCTTGCAGCAGCCCTAGCAGCCTTCTTTGATTCAGCCTCACTCAGTGGAACTTCTTCAACCCTTTCTTCTTCCTCATCAGCAGCAGCAGTCTCTTCCGGAGGGGCAACCGGAACGTGAATGCCTGAGGCCTGTTGAACTAACCAGTGGGCCGTTTCAAAAACATATCTATTTGATTGATCGAAGTTGTCAATTATTATCTGTTAGATTGATCGAAGTTTAGTTTTCAATTAGCATCTGTTAGATAAAAAAACATTCCTATTAGTTTGATCGAAGTTGTCGAGTATTACTTGTTGAAGCCCTGCCATCTTAGCTTTATAATCTTCCTCCCCCTTTTTGTCTTCCACAACAATTGAGTTTGCTGTCTTTGAAAATTCATTCAGTAGGGTCTTTTGATCCGCGTTCAGAGTCACCATGTTGGCATCAAATTTTTGGATACTATTAGCCACAACATGTGCATTCTGATTAACCACTGTCAGGTCATCCGTGTTCTTTTTAAGTCCTTGCATAAGAAGAGAGACAGCTGTGCCGGCTGTTGTGTACTTTTCCTCGAATTTCTTTTCCATCTCATCCAGCTTATGATTAATTTCTACAATGTTCTTCAGCATGAGATCCTCAGATATCTTGATTCTTTTTAGCACTTTGTTTTGAGCTTTCTCAAACGAAGTTTTGAGTTCATCTAGAATTCCTTGAATAACATTCACAGTATGATTTGCAAGATTTGCTTGCAGTGGATGACCCTGAGGCATATCTTGGCCTTCTCCTTCCGCAGATTCACTGAATGAGCTAGAGACATGCACAGTCTCCACAGGGGGAATGTTGGCATCCTCTGTATGTTTCTCAGGAATACACACCGGCCTTTGCTGAGAGGACTCCCCCTCCATAGTTGCTCTATTTTTCTCAGGAACTACCTGTAAGACCCCCCCCCCCTTTTTTTCTTTTTAAAACCCGGGGTCTTAGGCCCAGAATCGCCGCTTTGCGGTGACACCTTCACCTCCTGAAGGGTCATTACCACAAGGCGCCGATTCTGCCGACCAAATTCGATCACAGAAAGGTAGCACAACAATTGAAGTAAGAGCAAGTCCACTGAAAGAAAATCACATATATAGAATAAAATCTCCACGAAGGGAGTGTCCGCAGAATAACAATAATCAGAGTACTATAATTGCGGGCTTATGCCCGGTACATCATGTCCTCACTACAATCTCTCATACGAAAGCAAAAATAGAAACTACTCAGGGTCGAGACTCACGGTCCCGGCTGTATGAACTCTGGAGCTAGACTGCCCCATCTCCAAGCGCACCGGTCTCTGGGGCTGCTCCTCCATGCTGGGCTCCGCGATCCCCTAAATGATGCGGTTCGAAAACCGTTTGTCATAAAGACTAAGCCCTATCATCCCCTACCCCTTCCCCCATGGCTCCTAGGTACCGAGCGGAGAGGAAGAAAGGGAAGGACATGAAGGTGGAGATTTAATCAAGAAACAGATGGCAGCGGAACTAATCTAACAATTCTATAATAAATATGACAGAAACAGAAAGTAGGAAAGGTAACCTTAACTTATGTGCGAAAGCGCATAAGCCAAGGGATCTTCTGCAAGGCTCCCAACGTATAGAGTGTCCCATACCACTTATACGTTGGGGTGTCAGTTATCAAACAGCAGCATATATTTATATTGAAATTAACCTTAATTTATAAACTTGCCCACACAAGCTTATAGACCAAGGGGTCGTTTTGCAGGTCCTAATGTATAAGCGTCCCATACCACTTATACTTTAGGTGTTAGGGTTAAATGAATCGATTATGCTATGACATGCAAGTGGGTATGATGAAACATGCAAGTGCAACTCACACACCCGACTCTGTGCACACAGATCTTTAGTTCCCCCTTTCGGAGCCGTTACCTCCCAGGATACCTCCGTAGTGGCAGACGGAAGCGGTGGGTTGGGCCTCGCCCACCTCTAAACCAGTAAAGCACTACTAGTCAGACCTATCGTACGCCTCAACGCTTGGTGCACTAAGCGTATGCCTGCGTACTCTTGCTGGCTGGCGCACCGGACTTCTGTTGGCGAAGTGCTAACCACACTTGCCGAGTAAGCGTATTGGCGTCGGTGCATCAACCCTCCAATACCGAAGACACACCAACTTAGTTTTCATTCCTTTTTATGTACATGCAAGTTTAATCGTAAACACACAAAAACCGAGCCGAAGCTCCCCGGACCAAAACGTCCGTCTCTTAATCAACCGAGTCGAAGCTCCCCGGACCATCCCGTCTATCTCTTAACCAACCGAGCCGAAGCTCCCATCAATCTTCCTGTGCCAACATTGTTTGTGAAAGGTGCAGCCCTAATTACTAAGTTACTCTTGTCAGTTTGTTATTACAGTTTACGTTAACCCAGGACTGCCCCCGGTATTCCCCGTAAATGGCTCTCAAAGGGCACTAGGAACTATGATGGTAGCTGAAGCCCATCGTTCCCTTTTGCAAGGCACTTATTATTATTGGTTGATCCCCTTTACCCATTCCCTTCTCATATTACGATAGACTATCCTAGGGTGATTTTTAACCTTCCTCTCTTCGGGAAAGACGATCTTTCGTCGAACCCGAGCACCTCTTAACTCCAGCTATCACTACTTCTCTCTACTCTCATATCATCCTATTATGATATCATCCACAACTATCCACCCGAACAAAATGACTAACTCCAACGAATTTCTCAGACCATGTCCTATTGCAATTCACAAATTTGCTATATGCAGACCAACCAAGACTATATGTCGAACCGATTATGCAATGATCGCAAAACTCATCCAAATGCCCTAAATTATTTACTGGAGACTTGTCATGATATAAATAGCCTAAGTCCAGAATGTGATAATTTTCCTAATTTATCTGGCATTTAATTAATTTCCTCGAAAATCCCAAGGGCTACCGGTTTGAACACGAACTACCCTAAGTTCTCATGCAAGATGTCCAGCAAATTTATAATAAATAGTAGGTTATCTCAATAGGGTGAATCCAAAGTATCATAATTTTCCTACCATCAAAAGGGCAACAAAACTATTTTAGCAATATTTAGTATCTTCCATTATTTATGAACCGAGTACAGAGAATATTCTTCCAAAAATTGTAAATAAATTAAAATATGTAGAAAAAGGACTTAAAAACAGCACTGGCCCAATTTCATAATTTTTCAGCAACAATATCATCCATAATTAATTTCCAAAGCATAGAACCTCTTTTTAACATTTGTGAAAGAAGTACTTGATTTTCTCAACTAAAAATTATACAAAAATTCAAGAGTAACCATTATGTCCTAAAACATATTTTTCCAAGATTTCATGAGATTCCCTTGAACAAGAAGGTACAAATAAATAAAACATCAATTGGGGTTATAATCAACTTTACAAATGAAGTGCTGGAAATAAACATCATAAAATACCAGTAAAATTTCCATAAATTCTACCCACTTCAAAACTAACTCTACCCGAGTTTCACAGCATTTAGCTAATGTTTAGTGACGGATTGTGCTTATTTAGTATTTTACCCTAAAGCTAAGATTAAGGTTTTAAGGTATCTACTTGTATCCAAATTCTCCAGGATTCCATTCCGATGATTCTTATCATGCTAATGTCAACTCTACAGAGTTTCAAGGCAATACAAGAGCAATAATTGCCCCCATGTCCTTCACAACCCTCAAAACCCCCCATCTAGGGTTTGAGTTTGGATCCTAGGGTAAACCAACCCTAAACCACACCATTTTCTCCAAGTGGGTTATAATAACCCTTCCAAGTCAGTGGTCAAGATATCAGCCTCAGTTGAGGTGATTTGACCGTTCCAACCTCTCGTGCACTTTTTACTCAAAAATGCCTCACTTTTGCCTAGTTAAGAATAGGTGACTCCTTATCCAAAACTCATCCAAATGAGTTGAAAATTTGTACAGAGCTAATTTTTATAGCCAGGGACCACTCATCAAAATTTGGGAGGGTTTGGAGGTTATTTGACTACATAAATAAATTCCTCTATCTTTATTAAATTAAAACAAAAACTTTAGGCAAAGTATCTCCAAAAATTCCCATTTTTGGACTGTCTTTAGATATAGCTAAGGTTAACCCCCTGCCCAAATTTTAGGTCATTTGGACAAGGGATGAAGCGTGGGCCTCCATTTTAGTTTCTGCCCAACCCTAGGTATAGACCCCATTAAAACGGGTGTTACGGTCAAACCGCTTACCCAAACGAGTTGAAACTAATTTTAAATTAATCTAGACTCGAAGGGCTACGACTTCCGTGACAGGTCATTTTTCCTAAATCGGCCTCTAAGTGCCTCAATTTGCAGCCTCAAAATATACTCAAATAATTTAACTTTTTATTATGTACTATGTACATAATTTATATATTTTAAATTGATTTTACTGTTCATCTTCTACAGAAACCCGAAAACCAGAACACAGAAAACCCATATTTCCTGTAGCTCTTTCATGATCCGTCGCCGGCTATCCGGTCACTTCCCTGGCCAACCTCCACCACCACCACCTCCGTTGAGGCGATGGCTATCGGTCGACGGTGGTTTGGCCACCGGAGGTGGCGGTTTCCGGCGAACTCAAAACAATATTTTTCCATGGTTTTCCATGAAAACACGAGGTTGGTCCGGCTCCTTTGAGCACGTACTTCATTTCTAAGAACCTAAGATCTACCCATAAGAGAAGAAGTAGAGGAGGACCTTGTTCGCGGTTTGAAGGCGAGATGAACGTCGGATTATCATGGCGCGGTGATGGCGTTTCTGAACTTCTCCTACAGCAAGAGCAAAAATCTGAATTTGTTTGATCGAGCGTGTAACCTTCTCATCTTGCTCTAAGGGGTCTTTTATAGATCAGCAAGTGGGGAGGGGAAAGAGGTAAGCAAATATGGTCATGAAGGCTCCTCTTAATGGTGTTTCGGTTATGGTAGAGGCAGTTGAAACGCTGGAAACGAAGAGGTGTTTGCCAGGTGGTGATTTCCTATTGGACCAACATTTCCTTATTTTATTAAATAATTAGAGTCGGAAACGGCCCATAAATTCTCCTGGTGTAACTTCCCATACCAGCATTTATTACCACGCGTGTTAGAATAATTTCTGGCCTGAACCGGCGTTTCGACCTCTGTCACGGGTGTGACATGTCGGTCACGGGCGTGACAGACCTGCGTGTAAAACTCTGAGTTATACAATCGTTTTCCTGAGATCGACGATCGTCGAAGAGGGGGGGGGGTCACGGGCGTGATGGGTCGGTCACGGGCGTGACATGCTAGTGTTGAAAATTTTGAGCTCGACGATCGTTTTCCTGAGATCGACGATCGTCGAAGGGGGTCACGCCCTTGGTCACGGGCATGACACCTTGGTCACGAGCGTGACAGGGTCAAGTCTACAAATTCCACGCTCGGCGATCGCCTCGTTGAGATCGACGATCGCCGAAGGTGTTCACTCCCTAGGTCACGGGCATGACACCTGGGTCACGGGCGTGACAGGCCCGGGCTGCAAGTTCGACGATCGTCTCACGGAGATCGCCGATCGTCGAAGGAGTCATGCCCTAGGTCACGGGCGTGACACATAGGTCACGGGCGTGACAGGCCCGGGTTTCAAATTCGACGATCGTCTCACGGAGATCGACGATCGTCGAAGGAGTCACGCCCTATGTCACGGGCGTGACACATAGGTCACGGGCGTGACCAACCCGTGACCCGAAATCTCAGTCGATGTACTTCAATTCTTGGGCTTCTAGGGTTCTCTCATGACAGACCGACTCCTAGGGGTCTAGCCGGAAATGAGATGTTACACTATCTCAAGAGCTTGTTTTTCAGATGGGACTGTAGTGTCATCCTGAGGCTCCATTACTTCTTGCCTCTCATTTCCTTCTTCCTCATCCTCATCATCCATGTTCTCATTCTCAACTGCAGCATCGTCCACATCCTATTCATCATCCTCCAGATCAGCACCTCCATCTCCCATATCATTATTGTCCAGGGACACCTCATCTTTCTCCACATCCTCACTTTCTTCTTGCAGGTTCTCAACTGCATCCCTTGCTATCAGAGAGATGTCAGATCTAACATCAGCAGGAGCGAGTAGAGACTCCCCCTCAGTTCCTGCAGACAGCATATCAGGAACTTCACTGGGTACAGCCACAGAGTCTGCTGGAGTCCTATTGTCCTCATTCCCATGGGACTCAGCTGGGGAATCATCTCGTTCTTCACCTACGGCTGCGTGCCCGATCCTTCTCTCCCATCTATCAAAGACACTGGAATCCATTTTCTTCAGATAGTGGAGGGGAACTCATTTACTCATATCAAACTTGTCTCCATCCAGTTGGTTAAGATAAAGACTAATAATACGTCCAAAACTGGGGGTTTGCAGAGTATCCTTTATTCTCTCAAACAACATGGCCCCCCAGTTGAATCTTTTCCGACAGATAATGACCACTAGGATCTTGAATATCTCACCTGAGATATGATCATGGGAGCCTGGTTTACAGATCAGGACTTTCCCGACGATGTCTGACAGAAGCTTCCCTTCCTCGTTCATTTCCTTCCTCTTAATAGATTTGATTCCTCTTGGTAGTCCACAGAACAGAAGGGTCCTGGCTCGATCCTGTTCTTCCAGATAATCCTCTTGATCAGAGCTGGAGAGCTGCAAGTATTGTGTCAGTTTCCCTGCAGACATTTTGATCCTTGCACCGACAACCTTACACTTGATTACAGTATCTTCATGCCGAAGTTTTGCAGTTGCAAAGACTTCCATCACCTCTTTATCCAGTATTTTGCATGGGTGCTCTAGGATGAATGTGAGTCCAGCCTCTTCAAGCATAAGAATGATGTTCCTGAACTCATCTGAGGCATGAGAAAAGCCGGTTCGAACCAGTTCGCATCCAGTGACCAGGCCGGCGGTGGTTCTTGGATCCATTTTAAACCTAAGGAGGAAATACCCAAGTCTAAGCCTTGTCAGTAACTCTAGTAGGAAGCTACACTATCAACAAGCCATTGCAAGGAGGAAGTAGCCGTTACCCTAATACCGAGGACGAAGGCGACGGAATCGACGAGATTGATGGGAATCGACCGAATTGCCTGAATCTCTTGCGTCCTTGGGACTATGTCGACGGGGAACCCTGGATGCGCTCGGGAAGGAGTCGTCGGAAGTCAATCAACGAGAACCCTAGACTTGGTCGACGGAACTCTGGAACTCTGGAACTCAATAGCTGGTAACCTCTGATACCAGCTATTACGGGAAGTCGACGGGATGAGAGAAAGAGGTAGATCGATGGGATATGAAGGGTCGGCGGAATAGGCACGATATGTACTATTCCGAGCCGGGAGGTTTCGACCGGATTTTGACTGGGTTTTCTAAAAGTTTTCTAACCGTGGATTTCGACGCAATTTTCTAAACAACTTTAAGTGGCATATTAATTTTGTTATACCCTAGTCAATAACCGAGGCATGCAAATTTGCCTTCAAGTTATTTCTTGATCGAGATGTGCACAATATTCCGATATCAATTGTAATCTTTTGTAACACCCATTGACGTACCTTCCTTAATTTTAAATGGTCGGACTTATGCCTATTTAGATCCCTTTTCACATCTATAAATGTGTGACTATAAAGAATTCTTCAGATAGTACTTTAAGGTCATTTTACAGATTCATTCTGTCCTCAGGTGTGAAAACATATATGTGTATATAGACACATAACACTTACCTTTTAGAGAAGGAATTCATAAATTTGTGTGGATATATAAGTATATATATACATATATGTAAATATCAATATAATATGACTCAAATATTGAAACTGAACGCAAGTACCTGGGATCATAAGATTTATCATTCAGATCGTCAGTTTAAGACACACCAGGTGTTCAATTTGAGTATGACATTATAGATAGCACTGCTCTTATTCCAAGTACTTGATCCAAGTCATTCTTGGAACATCTCCTGTCTAGTTCCCATCATGTTTACAGGAACCTAGACTTCCCTGCAAAAGAGAATTACCTTGCCTTAGGAACCCAATATGTATTGGGTCCTAGGTTCTTGTCAGCATAAAAACTCGAATGCCTTCCCACAGGAATCCTGTCAGGAAGGCTAACTGTGCCCAGAGGAGGTGGATATGCCCTTGCCCTTTACACAGAGGGGTTGTGCCAATAATCTATGGCAAAGTGACCCACCTTGCCACAACACCAACATTCGTGAATGTTGTATCGCCGTTTCAGACCTGAACTGTTGACTGAGGTAGTCATGAGCTTAGGTCTAAACGGGATAGAGTCGGTTCTGTTCACGACATTGCCTTTCCACCATGACACATGGGAGGGTGGAAAGAATGCATGTGGTGAGTGTCATGAGGCCTGGGAGGTGGTGCCTTCCTTTCAATCAGCACACTTCCAGAGGCCCCATGGGTACTTACCACATGTTTCTTGACCCCCCTTTCCTGTGTCCTAGGGTGGAAAGTACTGCAGTGAGAGCTGGTTCCTGCATATTCATGATGAGTTGGGGCTGAGGCTGAGAACACAAAGGGTTCACAATGAGCCTTGGGTATTCTCTCATGGGTAGCCATGACAGCTCTGGCACTGTGGGTATTTCCACTTGAGGGTTGATCATTCTTGCAGTGACCAACGTTGTTTCTGTGGTCATACCTGAAGACATGATGAGTGCCCTTCCTACTCGGGGTGGGTGGTCTGAACACAGTTTCCCGATTTCTCCATGAATTAATAATTCGGGAGATCCACCCATTTTCTTCTTTTCTCTTGATAGCATCTATCGCGGAAAAGTTAGAAACTATTATCTTCTCGGTCTCTAGATGACTTTCTAGATCCGAGATCTTTGAGTCCTTTACCTTGATGGATTCCAATTGTATATTCATCAAGGTCTTCAGCTGAGCAATCTCCTTAGCTTGCTCCTCAACAAGTAAGTTGCTCTTCTGAAGAGCACACTGAAGGGATTCAATATTTTCAATCTTCTGATTGAAGCTATCCATATCCCTTGCATCACTAGAGGGACAATCCTCTGAACTATTCCTGTCTTCAGGAACTGCAAAAGGAGAGGGGCATGATGAAGAAGTTACCTGCTCCTGGCTTTACTGTTCAGGGTTACCGTCAAGATCGGCCGAGACTGTTGAGTCAGCTTCATCAGAACTGCTTTCCTCAACTTCTTCTTCAGTCTCTGACACGGACACAAGAGCCCTGATACTGACAGATTGATCATGCCCTTCATCTTTAGAAATGAGGACCCCCACATAGGCTTCATCCTCTTGCTGACCACTGATGCCTTCTTTCTCTGATCCCTCTATGAGGTCTGAGATGGTTTGCCACATGTACATGGTCGTCCTACACTTGTCCAATTTAGAGCGAGATGGTCCAGACCAGACATCAGTGATGATCTGACGAATCACCTTGTCCAGGTTGAACAGTGAGAGCTCTGTCTCCGACATCTCTTTGGGACACTTGGGGATTTGGAGATCTTTCCCCGAGTCGGAAGCCTTCATGGGAATAAAGGGAGCCTCTTCCAGAATGAGTGATGCTCGAGGGTCGATGGCCTCCAGATGAAATAGTACTCTCATCTTCCATACAGGATAGTACTCCTTTGTACATGAGGGGAGTCTTAGAGGAGGGACATCATAATCCAACTCCATGCTTGAGTCTGATCTTCTTGTTGACACTAGATGCAGGAACTTACTCGAGGTGTTAACCCCTTTGATGAGCAACCTCCCTCTGATACCACTTGAAAGTCCACCTAGTGCCAACTACCTTCACCTATGGGGGGGGGAATAGGTGTCTTGCAGCATTTTTGCGGAATTAAAACTATACCTACACAAATAAACAAAAACAACACAACACAGAAAGACACGGGCAATTTATAGTGGTTCCCCGATTTCGGTACGTCCACTCTCCCCCTTCGACCTATCTCCCAACAAGGGACGACTCAGTCACTTCACCAACAGGATTGAAAACCAATCCTCTCACTAAGGAAGTAACTCTTCCACACGAAGGAGTCACCACTCCTCCACCACGGGTTGCACCCAACCCTTACACAGAGGAACCAACGTTCCTTTACAACAAAAGAAAAACTTTAATGTATAAGATACAAACTACTTTTGGAGCCCTTGGTGTCCCTCTTCGTTCGACGTTGCGTTCTTGAATTAGTCGAAGAGTCCAAGACCTAAGTGCTCTCTTAGAGAGAATCTCCCCGACACCAGCGGCGACAAGAAGTGCGGCGGCGTAGCTATCAGGATTGGTGGCGGCAATGAAGTGCGGCGGCTGAGCTTTGGAGATCCAACCTTCATAGAAAATCTAGCAAGGTCTACCAACGGTCTTGCTAGGATCGATCGTCTCGATCGATTCGGAAATGGAAGGTATTCCCGATCAACAAATCAAGAGACAAAGGATCTCTAGGTAGACACGTGAGACGCGTTGCTTGGCTGATCTTCTGTCGCCGGGCGATCAGGAGGTATCCACGATCAACGGCGGCGACTACTTCCCGAGCGGTGACGGCGGCGGCGGAAGAGAAGTCCGCGATCTAGGTCACGTCGGCGGCTCGGTTTTCTTTCTTGTTCTTTTACTGTTCAAAATGCCGAAGTATTTATACCGTAGGTCATACAATATGACCGTTGTGGGCCTCACCAAAAGAAACTCTAGATCCGGTTCAAAATAGCCCCTGAAACTTTGTCCGGTCCAGCCAGCACCAGAATTTCGCCCAAGGCAAATTCGGCGAGAATCATTGGTGATTCTCGACGAATCGGCGAGAATCACTTAATTCTCGCCGAATTCTACTTGGCAGAATTCTGGCTTAAGATCTTGCCATCCGGAGAGAATCAGCGAGAATCAACATTCATTCTCGACGAATCGGCGAGAATGCAAAGTCATTCTCGTCGATTCGGCGAGAATCAACTAGTGATTCTCGACGATTCTTCCTTAAGCAGAAATCAAGATGACGTTGAGACAGCCGGCTGCAATAGGCAAGAATCAGCGAGTGATTCTCGACGATTTGGCGAGAATCACTAGTGATTCTCGTCGAATCGGCTAGAATCACTTAGTGATTCTCGACGATTTCTACTTAGACGATTTTCGTCTTTCTTCCCGTGAGTTGCTTTGACCATCCTTGCTCCTTGTCTGCTCTTGATCTTTCTCAGCCCTGTACTTGAAAGTAAGTACACTCCAATAGAGAGAGTACACGTAGGCCAACACACTGATCTGCTCAAAGAGGGATTACGTTGCGCAGACCCATGTATATTGACCCACTGTACCCTGGCATTGGTGTGTACTTAGCATGGAATAACTGCAAGCACAACTTGAAATATATCATCAAATACATTGTGGATTCATCTTAGCTAGACAGGAGGCTTCCTCAAATCCAGGTAATTGTGGATACAATACCCAACAAGAAGTGTCCCATAAACTAAGATGAATTGAGTTAATATTTGATATTGTTTTCTAGGTATGTGCTTGCAGGACGATATTGCCAAGTACAACCCAATGTCAGGTTAAAGTGGGTCATAAAACACAGGACTATACAATATAATCCTTCATTGTGTAGGTTAAGGTGTTGAATCACGTGTAATCTCTCTAGTGGGGTGTACTTCTATTTCAACTACATTAAAAGAATCTAAGAAGATCAAGTTGCGCCTTCAGAAGATAAGATTTTCTCTAAGTAAAATTTGTCGAGTATAGTAAAGGATAGTCATCGAATTCGTCAAGTATACTCATAAATACTCGTCGAATTTATCGAGTATGCTTACTAGCACTCGTCGAATTCGTCGTATTTACTTAGAGAATAATCTTCGAATTCCTAGAAATCAGTTAAGTAAAGTCGTCGAGTATCACCGTGTATACACATCAAATTTGTCGAGTGTATCTGCCGATTCTCGTCGAATTCGTCGAATATATATGTCGATACACGATGACTTCGTCGAGTCATCTCAACTTTACTTCTCTGGATTTCTCTAAGTGATTTATCAAATATCACTTGGTATGGCGCCGAATGTGTTGAGTCAGCTAGCCTATACTCGTGGTATTCGTCGAGTATACTTGTCGATACTCGACGAATTCATCGAGTATCTCTTCTGCCAAGTGTTGAGTTATCTGATCAATCTTGGTGGATTTGTCAAAGTAAAATTCATTGAGTTTCCTTGTGGTTGGACAAGTATACCCGTAGATACTCGACGAATTATACTTAGGGTTATTTTCTTTTCTTTTCAAATTTGCGGCTTTGGTTGTCCAGATCGCCATGTACAGTGATTTTTGGATCTCTCGATTAGGAAGGATTTTTCTAGCTGTTATAGAAGGAGGTTCTCTATATATGTAGGGTGGATTTCAATCAACCCTAATCGTGCTTATTTGGAAAAATCGAGAAATCATAAGAATGAAATTCTTCCCATCGACACCTATACATTCTTCGCTACTCCGCTCGGCCGGCGAAACTTTACAACACGATTCTTTCTTCTTCAAGCAAATCGACTAGATCGCTGATCTCTAAAGGTTTCGATTCTCTCAGATCTAGTCGATCCGTGCATCCAGATCATATTTCAAGTCTTCGGATTTTCTATTTTTCATGACATTCACGATCAACTTTTCAGAGGAACGAGAGATCGAAGATTTCAAATATATATTAAAGATTATTATTAATCTTTTTGTGTAAAACTTTTTATTATTGCAGGAGGTTTTTCCTTCTAAGTTGTAGATCCTTGTTTGTGGATCGAGTTATAGGAGAGTTTGTTCTCCAAGTTGTAGGAGAGTTTGATGGCGACATTGCTGATGCGGCCGTTGATCCCCGACATAGAGAATTCGTGGATTGGGAAGGTCATTGCCGCAAGCTTGAAGATGGGAGTCTACCACGACGTTTCTTCGCCAATGTCGCGACGTTCTTTGCCAATGCCGCTACATATTTTGCATGACGTCCGTCGCCGCCATTTTAAATAAAATATATAATTATAAATTAAATAATTATAATTATATATTTTATTATTTCATCATTTATTATTGTTTCCAATTTTATTATTTCATTTCATATATGATGGGTGTCTATAACCATCAAGAGTATCTTTTATTTCATCCATGTTTTATTTTATTATTATTTTATGCATTATATGTTTAGATTGTTTTCCTATTTTATGAATGGTGGAGATTGAGTGGTGTAGACTAAATAAGGCCTATATTGTTTTCCTATTTCATGTATGGTGGAGATTGAGTGGTGTAAGGCTATATATAGCCATGCTTGTTGTTGATTTCATTAGTGAAGAATGAAATTTGATAACCAAAAAAATCTTGAGAGATCCCCCCCTAAGGCAAATTTTCGGCCAACCCTTCTCCCTCCCTTTTCCTCCTTGCCTTGGTTGCCGGCCACTCTTCTATCCCTCCCTCTCTATTTCTCTCAGCCCCTCTTCACTTCCACACAAACCTCCAGCCACCCTATCTCCATCCAAACCGCCACTTGCCCTCTCCCTCCAAGAATAAACCGAATAACAACCACACCTCCTCCACCCCCATAATTTCCGGCCACCACAAATCCAGACCCGAGCAGCCCCTTCTTGCTCCAAGCTGCCGGCCACCCCTTCCCACTCTCATAACTCATGGACACCCTTCAGCACCACCAACCTGAGCCACTCTCCTCACCACCAACCCGAGCCCCTCCTCCTCTCCAATACGTAACCGACCCACAAATCCTCAGACAAAAATAAGACAAATTCCGGCCATCCACATCTCACCCTAGCCTCCACCCTTTCACCAAATATTATAAATATTATCCACCACCTTTTCTCTCTCCTCCCTATATAGCTATTGGAGTTTTCAAGGAACACCCTCTTCTAGGGTTTTACGAAGGAAAATGGCTTGGGTTTTCATCATCCGGCGCGGAACCGTGGAGTTGTGTTGGAATAGAATCAACCACCGTCGTGTGCGCATCCTCTACCCATCTCGTGGACGGAATTCTTGTGGGATTTTTGGTAATGATTTCCTATACCATCTCTCGTGTGATTCTTTCTAAACTATTGTGAGATTTGGTTGAAAAAGAAGGCTAGTATTTGGTCCTGATTTATATTAAAAATTGTGCTTGATCTAAATCTAACTTTCAATGGTTATTTTATCCGGAATTTCTCGTATAAATTGGAGTGTTAGGCTTACCGTCGAATTAATTATTTTTAGGACAGATTTTTAGACTTTATTTCAAAATTTCAATCTTAGTCAGGATTTTCTCTATTTGGAAATATGAATGTTTGCGTATAATTATATATTGAATTGCTAATTGTTCGTTGAAACCATGGACCTGCATCAGAGTTTGTTCTCCGAGTGGTAGAAACATTGTCTCAGAGTTGTAGGAGTTGAGGCTCCGAGGTGTAAGATTGTTTGCAATATGAGATAAAGGTGAAGTAGCTGAATCTAGCCCTTCGTGGTAGATAGGCGAGGCGTGACAGTGGACGTACCCAACAAGGGGAACCACTATAAATATATGTGTTTCTCTGTGCTTATTTTTTAGTAATATTTATTCCGCAAAAAGACACAGAACTCACATATTCACCCCCCTCTAGTTGATTTAGGTTGACACTAGATACTTTCAATTAATATCAGAGGGGTGTTGTTCGATATAAGGCTAATACCTTGAACAAGATCTCATATCTAGTTGTCAAGAGATCCCGCTCAATTGCTATGGACAGAAGAAAGGACATGTCTTCGATGAAGTTGTCGGTGTGCACTAAGGTGAACTTCCCCATGTGGAAGGAAAGAGTCAGATTCTTCATGGAAGCTACTGATCCTCGCATATTCTAGATTGTGGAAGAAGGACCTCACATTCCTGCATAGACCTCTACTCTGAATCCTACGGTTATAATTCCAAAGAAGATGATGGATTTTACCAAGGATGAAATTGACCTAATCTCCTTGGAAAAAAAGGCAAAGAATATCATAGCGAGTGCAGTGGATGACTCAATGCTCCAAAACTTATTATGCAAATCTGCCAAGGAGATGTGAGACTATTTCGTAGTTCCCATGGAAGGAATCGAAGAAGTTAGAGACGATCATAAATCTCTGCTGAATCAAGAATACGAGGAATTCAAGTAAGGTGTTAACGATACTATTGTTGACAGCTTTGAAAAATTGTTCAAGATCGTTAATGGCCTCAGAAAGTACGGTCGCACCTTCACTAATGGTGAGCTAAACGACAAATTCCTCAGATACCTAACAAAGGACTAGGACACAAAAGTGGTAGCCATTACGAAGTTTGGAAAGATGCCCGAGATTGAACTTCATAATCTATTCGGAAAACTCCTCTCATACGAACTACAAATAAACACTCGAAAGAAAGAGGATCAAAGCAATATGACTTCAAGCAGAGAGAAGTCGGTAGCTCTGAAAGCCGAAGGGAAAAGAAAATCTAAAGCTGTGTCACCAGTAAGGAAACAAGCTCCAGATACCCTAGAAGACTTTGAGCCAAGCACGCCAGGCTCCGAGTTGTTTGATGGAGAGTTCTCAATAATTTCCAAGCAATTCAAGAGATTGCTCAGCAAGAGGAGGCAAATGAAAAATCAGTCCTCCTGCTCGGACTTTAGAAGATCACATCGTGGTGGTGATCGGTCTAAGAAAAGCTACAACTGATAGGATAGGCATAAATATAAACTGAATAAACACTCTTCCTCTAACATAGTGTGATATTGTTGCAACAAGCCAGAACACGTGATTGTGGGGTGTCCATACAAAAAGGAAGGATCCAAGAAAGAAGACAAGAGATCCTTCAAAGGTAAGACAGAGGAAGAGAAGATCTTCGTCGATAAAAAGTTAAAGACACTTAGAGACCGTGACTCATGTGAGTCAAGCTCTGAAGATGAAGAAGCATACTTTGGGCTCATGGCTCAATCAGACGAGGAAGTAGGCGACTCACAATTCCATCAGAAGGTAAACTCTCACACAATACTATATGAATCTGAAACCTATACTAATGGTCATGAAGACTATTCTTCTAAGGAAGATGAATAGGACTTTATGGCTCATCATCAAGAAATTTTGAAAGCATTTGACAAATGTCGCAAGGTAGTCAAAACGCAATCAAAAAAGATTGCTTCTCTAAAGGAAGTGGAGTCAAGCCTGAAGGAGGAAATGATTGAATTAACTCCTCTCAGAAATGAAGTTCACTATTTGAAAGAGGAACTAAAATGCTCTGATGAACTGTTAAGTCAGAAGGAGAAGTATTTAGATGAGGTAGAAGAAAAACTCTTGGTGGAGAGGAAACTTATTGAAAGTTACTCTAAACCAAAGACCATTCTTCCTCTTATTGATGAATTCTCTGCTCCGAAGAAAGGTAGTGGTCTTGGACATATAGCTAAGAAAGGTAAGGCTGCTAAGAAAGCCACTACCAAAGGCAAAGGGAAGGCCCCTCAAAGTCAACCCTCTTTTAAGAAGGTGATCTTCCCCATGAACAAATACGACTTTGAGATGTCCTATGGACACTTGGCTAGGCCAACCTATGTGGATCCTAAAAAGCGCTACCAAGGATGGACCCGCCCCCGATACTTTGGTGCTAGTGTTTTCAAAGAACCTTATACAGAAATTGCACTCAAAGAGTATGGTTCATACGTTCATGGACCAAGTGGCAAGAAGGCTCCAAAAGCCAAAATTGTTGTTACCAAGGCTAAGAAAATAGTGAAGCTTTGTGTGTGCTATAATTACTAGGCTTCCATCTCCAAGTAAGTGAACCCTACTAGACCTCCCATTAAAAAGGTAAAGCAAGAGTATAAGAGAAGATACAATAGGTTTGACTGTTGGTGTTGCGGAAAGATTAGTCACTTTGCCGTATTGCTGGTTTCATCCGGTAAAGCTTGAAACCCCATGAGTTAACAGTGTGAGACCGACCACTCGCAACATTAATGTTCCAAGTGGTGTTAAAATAACAAGGAACCAAGGACCCAAATCTGTTTGAGTTCTTAAGGTAAAATGATTTATGATTGCAGGTATGTCCATATGCCAACACAACTCCAATCTGATATTTGGACAGTGGATGCTCTAAGCATATGACTGGGACTAGAAGCCTACTGCTAGAATTTACCCCAGTTGAAGACGGACCAAAAGTATGGTATGACAGGGGAATCACCAAAGGCTATGGTATGATTTCAAATAACATAGTCTCTTTTACAGACGTGACTTATGTTGAAGGATTACAGCATAATCTGATAAGCATAAGTCAATTATGTGATAAAGGCTATATCGTTGAGTTCTACAAAGTCAAGTGTTTTATAAAATCATCTGCTAAGTTGGAGACAATCTTAACAGGCACTCGGAGTAAAATATTTTCTGTTTAAATTTTCTGTGTTTAGATAATTCTACACCAGTGTGCTTTTTGGCAAAAGATAGTGCGTCTCTATGTGACCAATGACAAAAGAGATTAACACATTAATTTCAAAACTATAAATATATTATTTTCTCACAACTTAGTGCGTGATGCTCCCAGCATTAAGTGCCTTAAAGAGAGTTTATGCCACGCATGTCAAATGGGTAAGCAGACAAGGGCTACCTTTAAGGGTATTTCTAAAAAAGATTCCTCTAGAAGTTTGTATTTACTTCATATAGACTAATTCGGTCCTATGCCAATTCACAGTTTAGTAGGTAAAGTTTATATGTTGGTCATTATTGATGATTACTCCCGTTTTACTTGGGTATTCTTTCTGAAAAACAAGTCAAACACCTTTGAGGCTTTCACTAATTTTGTTCGGCAAATTCAGAATGAATTAAACTACTCAGTGGTCAAAATGAGAAGTGATCACGGAACATAATTAGAGTCTGGTGGCATAACAGAATTTTGTGAAAGTCAAGGTATCTTTCATGAGTTTTACAATAATATGGAGTTGCTGAGAGAAGGAATAGAACCCTCATTGAAGCATGTACAACTATGTTGAATGACGCTTCATTATTAGAGTACTTCTGGGTTGAAGCAGTCAACACAACTTGTTGCGTGCAAAATAGAGCATTAATCAACAAAGCCATTGTAAGACTCCCTATGAAATGTTGAAGGGCAGAATACCGAATTTGTCTTATTTTAGGATCTTTGACAGTAAATGCTTCATACTTAACAATGAGAAGTATTATCGCACGATGTTTAGTGAAAAATATTTAGAAGGTATTTTTATAGGGTATAATAGCCATAGTAAGGCGTATAGTATTTTTAACAAGAAAACCCTTGTGGTAGAAGAGTCTATAAATATTGTATTTGATGAGACAAGCTTGATTCATAGCAGTTCGTTTAGTATTGTAGGAGTAGATGCAGGTAACAGGTTAAAGGATCTAAGCTTGGAAGAAGCGGTTAAGGAAGATGCTCTAAGCTCAGTCAAGGTCATCGATCCAAGTGTGGTGGATGAAGAACGACTAGATGAAGAACTACCTCATCCTCCAGGAGATGCAATTGATATGGTAGAACCTATGGATAGGAGAGGAAGAAATCTAGTGTTCAGAAACCTAAGAGATCACCCAATTGATCTGATCATTGGAGACTCAGGCGATAGTGTTAGAACCAGAAGAGGTATAACTAACAAAGTTCTATATCTTAGTTTTCTATATTAGGTTGAACCAAAGAAGTTTGAAGAAGCAAACAAGGATGCCTACTAGATTACTACCATGCAAGAGGAACTCAACCAGTTTGAAAGATGCAAGGTTTGGGAGTTGTTGCCTAGGCCCAAAGGATAGAACGTGATCAGTACCAAATGGGTATTCAAAAATAAGCTGGATGAAGACAGAGTGATTATAAAGAATAAAGCCAGGCTTGTAGCTCAAGGGTACATATAAGAAGAAGGGATCGACTTCGATCATACTTTTGCTCCAGTGGCCCGACTCGAAGCGATCAGGTTATTTCTGGCATATGCTGGTCACAAGGGCTTCAAGGTCTATGAAATGGATATGAAGTCAGCATTCCTCAACGAAGATCTAAAAGAGGAAGTATACGTAGCACGACCCCTAGGCTTTGCCAACTCAAATTTCCCTGATTATGTATATTTTCTTAATAAAGCTCTATACGGCTTAAAACAAGCTCCCCGAGCTTTGTATGAGATGTTGTCTAGCTTTCTTCTTGAGAACAAGTTCATAAGAGGAAAGATTGACATGACATTATTTCTTAGGAAAGTAAAAGGCAAGATTTTGCTAGTACAAATCTATGTAGACGACATTATTTTTGGCTCTATGGAAGACAACCTTTGCAAGAAGTTTTCCAAACTCATACAAGGGAAGTTTGAAATGAGCAGTATAAGAAAGCTAAAGTATCTCTTAGAACTTCACGTGAAATAATCTGACGATGGAATTTTCATCTCTCAGACGAAGTTCACCAAAGAGTTGCTTAAGAAATTCAGAATGGAGAACGCAACCTCGATGAGGACTCCAATGGGTTCAACTATGTATCTGAAAAAGGATAAGAAAGGGAAACCTTTTGATGAAACCAAGTACAGAAGCATAATTGGGTCCTTGATCTACCTTACGGCTAGTAGACTGGACATAATGTTTTCAACTGATGTGTGTGCTAGATTTCAGGTGAACTCTAAGGAATCTCATTATGTCGCTGCAAAAAAGATTTTGAGATACCTTAAGGGTACACCAAATCTTGGCTTATGGTACCCAAAAAGTTATGATGTCGAGCTAATTGGATTTTTAGATGTAGATTTTGCAGGTAACAGGGATGACAGGAAAAGCACTTTCGGGACATGCCAATTCCTCGAAAGAAGGCTTATTTCATAGAGCAGTAAGAAGCAAAATTGTGTGACAACTTCTACTACCAAGTCAGAATTCATCTCTGCTGGTAGTTATTGCACACAGCTTCTCTAGATCAGGAATCAGCTAGGAGATTCTAATATTTTGCGACTCCTCCAGTGCTATAGCGATTGATAATAATCCAGTCTCTCACAGCCAGACAAAGCACATCGAAATCAGATATCATTTCATTTGGGAGCATGTTTAAAACAAGGACATTAACTCTCAACTATGTCCCAATGGATAAGCAGGTCGTAGGTATTTTTCACGAAGGCACTGGATGAGGCCAATTTTTCATTTTTCAAAATATAACTGGGCATACTCAACAAGGAGTCCTTAAGATGACTAAGAATACATAAATATTCTCGGGAAGTACATATCTAAACAGAAAATTCTCAAGGCAAATTCGTCAAGATGACTATATTGGAACCCCTGTTTTGATTTAGGCTAAGTTCACTTCTTAGGCTTATTGACCCATATTGTATAGTCAGGGCCAGTGTTTTGGTTTCTAGGTCTTAGGCCAGTCCTCCAAAGTTTATCTCCATGGACCTGCCTAAAAAGTGCCTCAGATTCAAGCCTTAGAAGATTCTATGCAGTCTTGGAATTTAGTTCGACGTTCGTCGAACTCAGCTCGAAGAACTTGGAGATCCTTCTCTAAGTTGAGCAAGACGATCGTAGAACTCTGTTTGACGATATCCTTCAGAAGAAGTTATTCTGTGGTCGACGTTTTCTCTCAGTCTATTTCTCAGCTCGACTATTTCTTGTGATTCAAGTTCTGTGGTCGACGTTCTTTCAGTTCAGAGCAGACTCTTAGGTCGACGAACTTGGAGCACAGTTTCAGTTTAATTTATTCAGTTATTAAGTTCGCAGAGCTCAGGTCGAAGAACAGGATTTCTTAGGTCGACGATCTCCGATTGCAGCTCGACGAAATCTGTTCCCTGGTCGATGAAAACTGTAAGACGTCTTGTTTCTTATTCTTTCCATATATGTTCCTTTATTACATTAATTCGTAATTTCGCTGAGTAATCAATGCTTATATTCCCTGTTGGGTATATTGGAAAATATGTACCTGATTTGGAGAAGCCTCACTTAGCTCAATGATATATATCAAGGTGTATTTGATGTTATTTTGAGTTTATATGTGCAGGTTAAGTATTGGCTAAAATACAGAGAAAAGTTTCTAAGTCCATGTGTCGACAATTAAGGAAGACTGTGTCGACACTTGGAAAAGCTGTGTCGACACCTGAAGCAGCTGTGCCGACACGCAGAATATATTGTCGACATCAACTGTGTCGACTCTGGGAGGCAGTGTCAACACCCAGAATAGTTAGTCGACATCAACTGTGTCGACACCGGGAGGCTGTGTCGGTACACAAAATTCTTAGTCTACATCAAGTGTGTCGACACACAGGACTTGTGTCGACACACAGCAGAGTTTCAACATAGTTGATTGCTGTGGAGTGAAGAAGTGTTTGTGTCGACACAAATACTCTATGTCGACACATTCTCAAGATGCAGTGTCAAGAAGCAGTGTCGACATCAATGCAGCTATGTCGACTCCACCAAAGTCTGTGTCGACACTTAAGTCACATGTGTCGACACATATTGACAGTTTGTCTCGACACATAATGGCAGTCAATCTCGACGCTTTGCTAACAGAGACAAAGGTTCAAGAGCTGTCTGAGGACTGGACAGCTGTGCATTCCAACAACTTTAATGAAGCTGTCAGACTTGTCAGAAGTTAGTTAGAAACCAGATCAGCCGGTTACCATGGATGAAGTCTATATATATAGATGGATTAAGAAGAATAAAAAAAACAGATCATACACACACAACTAACACAACTATTGAGAGATTGATCGTTGATCAAGAAAGTGCAAGTCACACAGAAGAAGATCTTCGTAAGAAGATCTAAGAAGACAATCTGAAGTGATTATCCACTCAGATTTTGTCTAAGGTGAATTCATTCAGAATTTAGAAGGAATTTCAGAAGATTTGGGGAGAGAGAGCTCCAGCTGTTTTGAGGTCAAGAAGGAGACAATCACAAGTCTCTTAATAAGTAGATCCTGAACTAATTTACTAAGTAGATCCAGATCCATATCTGGAATCCAAGAAGGAAGCTGTCAGTCAGTCAACTTCAAAGGAGATCAACCCTACTAAGTTCAGATTCAAGAAGCTTTGAACTAAGCTAAGAATAGGTTAATTTCAGTCATCAGTCTCATCAAGAAGCTGATCAAGAATTCTCTTATCCTTTCTCTCTCAACAAGGGTAAGAGTTCATCAAATTACTTATCAAATTCTGTAGGATCTTTTTAAAGATCTGAGTTGTAAGCCTGTGTTATAAAGGATAAGTGTAAGAGATTTTGATCTCTGAGTGGTAAGGATGATTGAGCCTTAGTGTAGGAGAATTTGTTCTCAGAGTTGTAGGCCTTGTGGCAAGGCTGAGGTAGGGCTGTTAGCCTGAGTTGTAGGAACTTTATAGGGTTCTGAGTTATAGGAACCCATCTGAGCTGTAAGATTTATGGATCTGAGAAGAAGGAAGAAGTTAGGCCGAATCTAGCACACTGCTAGATAGGTGAAGGGAGAAAGTGGATGTACCCAGACCTTGGGGAACCACTATAAACCTATGTGCAATCTGTGATTCTTGTGTTATTTTAGATTCTGTGATTGTATATGCTGTGTTAGCTGTAGAGATTTGAGATTTATATTAAAGAACTGAAGCTATATTCTGCCTTAGTTTAAAACAAGGAAAAGAACCTATTCACCCCCCTCTAGGTGTTTAGGTTGTCTTGAAGTTAAATCTATCAAGTGGTATCAGAGGGAGGTTACTCAAAGAATTACTTAACAGTCTGAGTTAGATCCCTAAGGCAGAATCAAGAATCAAGAAAATGGGTTCTGGAGAAAATCACAAGGAACTAGGTTCTATGAAACTACCCATCTGCAGGAAGGAGATATTTGGTATATGGAAAGAAAGAATCAGGTTGTTTATGGAGGCTTCTTACCCAAGGATCTATATTACAGTAAAAGAAGGTCCTTATATTCCAATGAATGTGTCTGTTCTAGATGCAAATCAAAGAACTCCTAAAGATTTTTCTGAGATGACTAAGGATGAGATCATCCTGGCAACTATGGATAAAAGAGCCCAGAATATCATAGTAAGTGCCATAGATGATTCAACCTTTTAGAATTTTATTCACTGCAAGACCTCCAAGGAAATGTGAGACACCTTGATAGTCTACATGGAGGGTTCTGAAGAAGTTCGACAAGATAGAAAGTCTTTGCTAAATCAGGAGTATGAAAGCTTCAGATAAGGGAAGTCAGATAACATATCTTAGTGCTATAAGAAGTTCTATAGAATTTTAAATGAACTGATGTCTCATGGAAGGGTCTTCAGTACATATGAACCGAATGATAAATTCCTAAGATCCTTGACAAAGGATTGGGACACCAAGATTTGTGCCATTAGGGAAGTGGCCAAACTTACAGATATTTCTCCTCCAACTTTATTTGGAAAGTTTTTGTCTTATGAAATGCAACTAATGACTAGAAAAGAGGAGGAAAGAAATGCTAAAGGGGAGCATAAAGAAAATTTTGTGGCCTTCAAGGTTGAAACCACTAGAAAGAATAGGAGGATGTCTTCATCACCTCCTAGGGAAGTTGCTGAAATTACCTCAGATAATTCAGACAACCAAAATTCAGATAGAAGTGATTCAGATGCAGATTTTGCTGCCTTTACAAGGCAGTTTCAGAGATTCTTGAAGAAGAAGCAGTGGAAATCTAGGCCCTCAACATCACAGCCAGTTGATGACTATTATCAAAAGAGAAAGTCATCAAGGAAGGATAGGAGCAGGTCTAAGCCTAGCAAATCTACAACATCAAAGATTGTTTGCTACTGCTGTAATAAGCCTGGACATATTGTGGCTGAGTGTCCAGACAAAATAAAGGAGTCTGCTGATAAAAAAGACTCAACAAAAGAGCAAGAAGGAGAAATCCTTTGTTGCTAAGAAGGAGAAAAGCTTGACAGACCAATCAACTTCAGAGTCTGAATCTGAAGCTGAGGCATATATTGGTCTTTATGCAGCTGATGAAGAAGATGAGTTTATGCAATTGCTGAACTCCATCTATGAATAAGAAGACCATCATTGTATAGGACTGATGGCTGTATCAGAAGAAGACAAGTGCCAGGATCAGCCTGGTCCTAGTAAGGTACAATGTATTTCTAGAAATTCAGATTGTAGTACTGGTACAGAGTCAGCTACATCTGCATCAAGTGATGTGTATGGTTCTGAATCTGAAGGTGATATTCATCAGTTGATAGATGAATATGGGGACTTGTTGCAAGCACTAAAGAAAAGCAAGAACCTGGTTAAAACTCAGGCTAAGTAAATTGCAGATCTTAAGGTGGCTGCAACTGGTTTAGAGAAAGAGTTAGATCAAAAATTGAATGAGATTGCCAAGCTGAAAACTATAACTATTATTCAGATGGGCACAATCACATACAAAAGTGATCTAATTAAAAGTCTGGAAATCAGACTTCAAAAGGAGAAAGATTTGGTGGCTAGTTATTCCAAGCCAAAATCAGTTTTACAATTAATAGATGAGTTTGTGGCTCAAAAGGGTAAGGCTAGAATAGGCTTTAAGGGTAACACCAAGGCTGTCCAATTCAAGAGAAAGGGAAAAGCCTCAGTCCAGCCACTGAATTTTAAAGTCCCTATAGTTTTTAGAAAGGTACAAGAGCCTTCTAACAAGTATGACCTTGAGAATACTCATGGTCATAGTAAGACTGAAGTTCTGAATGGCAAGGGTGCTTATGTCAATAAGGAAGCCCATGTTCATAAACCTCATTTTTTTTAGAAACCAGTGGGTGTAGCTGCAGCAGTACCAACACAATACAAGAGATTTGCTGTCAATCAGACAATCAAGAATGTATCTAAAAATAGATACAACAAGTATGAATGCTGGTGTTGTGGCAAGACAGGTCATTATGTCATAGATTGCTGGCACAATACTAGTGTTAGGAAGAACAACAGTCTACCTGTTAGAAGAGTTGCAGGTAGATTTGGTAAGTATGAAACAAACTTGAACCAAGGACCCAAGACTTACTTGGGTTTCTAAGGAGAGGTAATTCTTTATTGCAGGTGAGTCAAAGTCACCATACCCCTATATGGTACTTGGACAGTGGATGTTCCAGGCACATGACTGGAACAAAGGGATTGTTGAAGGAGTACTTGCCTATCATAAATGGGCCTAAAGTAATCTTTGGTGGCTCTGAAAAAAGGAATCATCAAAGGGTTTGGTAACATCTCTAGTAACAAGATTACTATCACTCAAGTGGCCTATGTGAAGGGTTTGAAACACAACCTAATAAGCATAAGTCAGCTGGGTGATTTAGGATATGACATTTCATTTGTTAAGAATGGATGTCATATCAAAATGTCAAATGATCAAAAGGTCATTTTGACAGGATACAGAAAAAGAAATGTGTACTGTCTTAATTTTGAGTGTGAGAACAAAGGTTCTCCTATTTATCTTGTAGCTGATGAGAGAGCCTCTCATTTTGTCAAATGGCACAATAGGCTGGCCCATCTTAACTACAAAGCAATTGGCCAACTCTTTAGCAAAGAGTTAATGAGGAATGGTCCTCAAGTTAAGTGTATAAAGGAAGGGATATGTTCAGCTTGTCAAAAGGGCAAGCAGACAAAATCCTCCTTTCATAGCCTTGAAAACAAGGATTCAGTGAGGTGTCTATACCTCTTACATATGGATCTTTTTGGTCCTATGCCAGTTCATAGTCTAGGTAGGAAGGTCTACACTTTTGTGGTGGTAGATGACTATTCTAGATATTCCTGGGTGTTCTTTCTGAGACAAAAATAAAAAACACCAAGTGTTTTACATAGTTTTGTCAAGCAAATTCAGAATGAACTTGACAGTACAGTGGTCAGAATCAGAAGTGACCATGACACTGAATTTCAATCTGAAAGTATGACAAGACAGTGTGAAGAATTTGGGATTTTTCAAGAATTCTCCTCTCCTAGAACACCACAGCAAAATGGTATTGCTGAAAGGAAGAATAGAACATTGATTGAGGCTGGTAGAACTCTATTGAGTGACACTTCTCTCCCAGAATATTTCTGGGCTGAGGTAGTAAACACTGCATGTCATGTGATCAACAGGGCTTCTATCACCAAGTGCCACAAAAAGACTCCCTTTGAGATTATGAAAGGTAGAAAACCAAATTTATCCTATTTTAGGATCTTTGGTTGCAAGTGCTATATCCTTAACAATGGCAAGTCTTATCTAACTAAGTTTGCTGCCAAATCCCAAGATGAGATATTTGTTGGGTACAGTAATAATAGTAAGGCTTATAGGGTCTACAACTTGATTACACATGTTGTAGAAGAATCTGTACATGTTGTATTTGATGAAACTAGATTGATCAACAGTGAGTTGCCTTGTAGTTCATGCAATCCAACAAGTATAAATGAGAGAATGGACAAGCTTTCCATTGCAGAAGACTCAACTGTAGAATAAGAAATGGAAAATGGTGGCTACTGTCCAGGGGGAGTACAAGACTCTCTAGAAGCTGAATAAAACCAAGAGGTGCAACACATTGAAGAAACTGGAGGTATTCAGCCTGAAGACAGACTACCTCCAGCTGTTAGACACTTAAAAGATCATCCAGTAAATCAGATAATTGGTGATCCAAGACATGGAGTGCAAACCAGAAGCAGGAACTTGAACATAGTGTTGTACTCAAGCTTTCTGTCTCAATTAGAGCCAAAGAAATTTGAAGAAGCTATCCTAGACCCACACTGGATTAATTCCATGCAAGAAGAGCTAAACCAGTTCAGAAGGTGCAAGGTCTGGGAGTTAGTTCCTAAACCAAAAGACCGCAATATCATTGGAACAAAGTGAATCTTTAGGAACAAATTGGATGAGAGTGGAATTATTGTGAAGAACAAAGCAAGACTTGTTGCAAAAGGGTACAATTAGGAAGAGGGAATAGACTTTGATCAAACCTTTGCCCCAGTAGCAAGACTGGAAGCAATTAGAATATTCGTTGCCTATACAGCATATCAAGGATTCAAAGTATTCTAAATGGATGTAAAATCAGCATTCCTGAATGGAAATCTAAAAGAAGTAGTCTATGTAGAGCATCCTTCAGGTTTTGTAGATTCTCTTAAACCTGATTATGTTTATAGACTTAGGAAAGCTTTGTATGGGTTAAAGCAAGCCCCAAGGACTTGGTATGAAACCCTATCTACTTTCCTTATTGAGAACAAATTCTCAAGAGGGAAAATAGACAAAACTCTATTCCTAAGGGAGTCCAAAGGAAAGATAATCTTAGTCCAGATTTATGTAGATGACATAATATTTGGGTCTACAGAAAGCAACCTTTGCAAAAAGTTTGTTAAACTTATGCAAGGGAAGTTTGAAATGAGTAGTATGGGGGAACTTAAGTTTTTCTTGGGACTCCAAGTAAGACATACTGATGATGGCTTGTCCATATCCCAGTCTAAGTTCACCAAGGAGTTAATTAAGAAATATGGTATAGAATCATCCTCCACCATGAGAACTCCTATGGGAACAAGTATGCCTATATGCAAAGATGATGCAGGTAAACCAGTAGATGAGTCTTTATATAGAGGTATAATTGGCTCACTACTTATCTCACTGCTAGTAGACCAGACATTATGTTGCAACATGTGTCTGTGCTAGGTACCAAGCATGCCCTAAAGAATCTCATTATACTACAGTAAAGAGAATTTTGAGATATCAAAAGGGCACACCTAATCTAGGCCTTTGGTACCCTAGGAATGGAGATTTTCTACTAACAGGCTATTTAGATGCAGACTTTGCAGGTTGTATAGAAGATAAGAAAAGCACTACAGGCACCTGTCAATTTCTAGGAGGAAGATTGGTGTCTTGGAGCAGTAAGAAGCAGACTAGTGTTGCAATTTCCATAGCTGAGTCTGAATATGTGGCAGCAGGAAGTTGCTGTACACAGCAGTTATGGATTCAGCATCAGCTAAGAGACTATGGTATTTAGGAAAGTAGAACACCTTTGTTTTATGATTCTAAAAGTGCTATATCTATTGCTAATAATCTTCTTTCACATAGTAGGACTAAGCATATAGAAATAAGATATCATTTTCTTAGAGACCATGTAGAGAAAGATGACATCTCACTAGAATTTGTTAAGACAAATTTTCGAATTGCAGATGTATTTACTAAGCCTCTAGATGAAACTAAATTCAATAGATTTAAAATTGAATTAGGAATGTTGACCATATGTTAGATTAACATAAGTGGCTAAGTAAAATTGTGTCGACTCATTTAGTAATAAAGTATCGACACAGAGGAGTTGTGTCAACAATTTAGGGAAATTGTGTCGACACAGTGTCGTAGTGTCGACACCTAAGGGTCAAAGTGTCGACACTTCCAGGAAAGTAGAGTTGACACATCCAGAGGAGTGATATCTACACCTTCAGAATTTGTGTCGATACTTCGAATAAGTGTCGACACATTCTTTCTGTTCAACAACTACATAAGTCAAGTGTCGACACATCATCAATTGGTGTCGACACATAGAGGTCAACATTGTTGTCAAGACATTAGAAGTATATGTCGACACATTTCAACTGTGTCGACACATCTAGTCAGTTTTGCCCGCCTTTTGATCTTCTTTGTTTGAAAGGGTATAAATAGGTCCAGAACAAATTCTGTCGACACGCTCACAAGGTTTTCGAGACTAAAACCCTGTGTCGACAAACTCTCTTCTCTCCATTAAAGCTTTCTCTTCATCCCAATGGCGCCAAAGGTTGAAGACAACATTAACGAGGGCTACGAGCTAGTGCGCCATGCTTTTGATGATGCGGCGACGGAGATTAAAGGGGTCATTACTCTTGTTACTGATAATGGATTGGAGTTTCTTGTATCTGAACCTACCAAGATCTGGAAGAAGGAAGTGTTTGAATTCTATATTGCTGCAATAATGGATTCCACTGGACTGAAGATTAAATCGACAGTTCATGGTCATAGAGTAAAACTTACTCTAAAAAGTTTAAGAAAGATTCTTCACTTTCCAAGAATTCAGGATGAAGAAGAGGTCCAAGCCTCAAAGACAAGGGAGGCTCTCCAGTGGTGTGGATTGGATCCAACCATGAAGATTAGAGCAGCCATAAACTGAAAAGGAATGAATCAACAAGGAAAATTTCTATCTAAAGTGGTAGGGAAGGTGAGTTTTTGTAAACCAGGAGGCCATGATAGGATCTCTGCCTTTATGTTCAATCTAATGACCAAGATAATCTATAAGATTAAAATAGATTGGTCTGCAGTTTTGTTTGAGAAGATAAAAGAAGGAATCAAAAAGCCTAATTTGACTAGATTAATGAGTTTATACCTGGCTGGAGCAATTCCAGAGGTAATGCATCAGCTTCTAGGATCTAAAATAAATCATATGAGAAGGATGGACATCAGGATAATATCCAGATGGGATAGGGTTCTCTCCAAGGACACACCTGATTTGGATAACCAAGAGACTGTAGCAAAATCACCAGTCCATGACATTACTGATCATGATCATGTGCAGGAGGACACAATGAATGCACAAGTATAGGGGGAGCAAGTTAGGGAAAAGGTCCAAGACCTGACTGAAACTGCCCAAGTCCATGAGGAGACAGTTACTGCACAGTTGCAGGGGGAGCAACATTTTGCACAAGGACAAGTGGAAGAAAGCATTCACTTGGCAAGTGAAATGAGTTCACAATATATTCTTGAAACACCTCATGTCAACAGTCCAGCACTAGATGTGATCATGGAGGATACATCTATGGTTGCTGATGCTCCAGAAAAAGCAGTACACACTCAATAAGAGTTCACCCTGGAAGAATTATTTCCTGACATAGAGGGAGCAGTTGAGGGGGAGCAAGTTAACCTTGAGAAGGTGGAGCATAGGACTGAAAAGGAGATGCCTCCTAGTCCCAAAGAAAGATTAAATATTGACAGTTCCTCTGATTCAGAGGATGAGGAGATAACAAGTTTAAAGAAAAGAAAACTTATGGTTTTTAAGAGGAGAAGCCAGAACTATAAGAAGGCTTTGCAAGCTACTACTTCACAACTAGCTCTTGAAACTGATTACAGCAAATTTTTTGTTGATTTACAAGTGAAATTTGATGAGCAGAGATTGGCTCTTGAAAAATATATGGATGAAAGCCATAAGGCCCTCCAATTTGATCTAGCACAAGATATAAAATCCTTCTGGTTTGAGATAAATCAGAATAAGAAAGAGATGACAGATTGCTTCCATAAGGGGGGCAATGCTGTGGTATTTCTAGCAAAACAACAAGCAGAAATAAAGAAATAAGTGGATTATATTGCTGTCAAACAAGGCTATTTCCTTGAAAATCAAATAAGAATGAATGACAATCTGACTGAATCTTACAATGAGATAGTCACTGAAGTAAGGAAAACAGTTATTGCAATGACTGAGGCAAGAAATAAGGAGAAAGAAGAATTTGATAAGAAGCGACAGGAAGCCTTGGATTCCTTTAAGACAGCTATTACTACTTCTCAGAAAACAATTTTTGATCAGCTTCAAAAGTTAAAGCCATTCTTTAAAGATGGAATCAATTACCTGGATGGACAAATCAGATTTCAAAAAGAGGATTTGAGAGATCATGTGGCAAAAGAAGTCATAAAGGGGGAGAGGGTGTTAGTATATGCAGGCTCTGATCATGCCAAATAGATAACCAACAGTATTAGAGACACTCTAGGATATCCACCCTTATGTGATGATGATAATGTGGCTGAGTCAGGTGTGCAACCAGCTCTACTTGAAGGTTATCAACCTGAGGTTGCCCAAGTTATTTACCCCCTGCAGATCTTGAAATGATACATCAACAAGTTCAATCTATGTACAACCCTCCACAACAAGTTACTAATATTATTATTGAAAAGGTAGATATTTCATAAGCTGGTGTGAAAGCTCAACAAGATGCTCAATTATCAAAGAAGTGATTCAGAGAGCAGGCAGAGTTAAAACCTGATTTTGAGCAATGGAGCCACACTTCTAGAAATATCATATTAACTGCCTGGAAAGCTGTAAAAGACCAGGTTCATGAAAGGGGTAAATGGTATAATGAGCAGGAGTGGCAGAAGTATGAGGCAAGGAAGGAAGCCATAGTTCAATACAGAAGAAAGGCTAAGAGTGGGAAGCTACCTCCTGATGCTCAGGAGCCTAGCAAGTATTTCCCTAAGCCTTTTCATTATTTTGAAAGGCAAAGGATTAAGGTTGTAGTTCAAAAGAAGGCTGAGTTGAAAGGCAAGAAGCCCATTGAAGATACAGAACCTACTGTGCAGGCTCAGATTAAATCAGGGAAAGGAATAGTCATCAAGGAGCCTGTCCAGCCTTAGTTTAGTTTTACTAGTTTTTTCAAGAACTATGTAATTCTTAGTTTTTAAAGAAGTCTATGTAAAAATTGTTAAGAAACTTTTTGATATAATAAACAAAACAATGTTCCATGTTCATTTAATTTGCATCCTTGTTCTGTGATGATAGTTTATTATTTGCTTTGCTTATAAGTTACCCTGTTAATAATACTTATACACATAATCATGTTTATTTATCATAAGTGGTGTATATCATTGACAAAAGGGTTATTACTTCTCCAAATAGGGGGAGATTGTTGGGTACATTGGAAAATGTGTACCTAATTTGGAGAAGCCTCACTTAGCTCAATGATATACATCAAGGTGTATTTGATGTTATTTTGAGTTTATATGTGCAGGTTAAGTATTGGCTAAAATGCAGAGAAAAGTTTCTATGTCCATGTTTCGACACTTGGAAAAGCTATGTCGACACATGAAGCAGTTGTGTCGACACACAGAATATATTGTCGACATCAACTGTGTCGACATCGGGATGAAGTGTCGACACCCAGAATAGTTAGTCGACATCAACTGTGTCAACACCGGGAGGCTGTGTCGACACACAGAATTCTTAGTCTACATCAACTGTGTCGACACACAGGACTTGTGTCGACACACATCAGAGTTTCAATATAGTTGATTGCTGTGGAGTGAAGAAGTGTTTGTGTCGACACAAATACTCTATGTCGACACATTCTCAAGATGCAGTGTCAAGAAGCAGAATCGACATCAATGCAGCTATGTCGACTCCACCAAAGTCTGTGTCGACACTTAAGTCACATGTGTCGACACATATGTACAGTTTGTCTCGACACATAATGACAGTCAATCTCGACGCTTTGCAGACAGAGACAAAGGTTCAAGAGCTGACTGGGGACTTGACAGCTGTGCATTCCAACAACTTTAATGAAGCTGTCAGACTTATCAGAAGTTAGTTAGAAACCGGATCAGCCGGTTACCATGGATGAAGTCGATATATATAGATGGATTCAGAAGAAGAAAAAAACCATATCATACACACACAACTAACACAACTATTGAGAGATTGATCGTTGATAAAGAAAGTGCAAGTCACATAGAAGAAGATCTTCGTAAGAAGGTCTAAGAAGACAATCTGAAGTGATTATCTACTCAGATTTTTCTAAGGTGAATTCATTCAGAATTTAGAAGGAACTTCAGAAGATTTGGGGAGAGAGAGCTCCAGCTATTTTGAGGTCAAGAAGGAGACAATCACAAGTCTCTTAAGAAGTAGATCCTGAACTAATCTACTAAGTAGATCCAGATCCATATCTGGAATCCAAGAAGGAAGCTGCCAGTCAGTCAACTTCAAAGGAGATCAACCCTACTAAGTTTAGATTCAAGAAGCTTTGAAGAAAGCTAAGAACATGTTGATTTCAGCCATCAGTCTCATCAAGAAGCTGATCAAGAATTCTCTTATCCATCCTCTCTCAACAAGGATAAGAGTTCATCAAATTACTTATCAAATTCTATAGGATCTTTTCAAAGATCTGAGTTGTAAGCCTGTGTTATAAAGGCTGAGTGTAGGAGATTTTGATCTCTGAGTGGTAAGGCTGATTGAGCCTGAGTGTAGGAGAATTTGTTCTCTGAGTTGAAGGCCTTGTGGCAAGGCTGAGGTAGGGCTGTTAGCCTGAGTTGTAGGAACCTTGTTCTGAGTTGTAGGAACCTTTCAGGGTTTTGAGCTGTAAGATCTGTGGATCTGAGAAGAAGGAAGAAGTTAGGCTGAATCTAGCACACTGCTAGATAGGTGAAGGGGGAAAGTGGATGTACCCAGACCTTGGGGAACCACTATAAACCTATGTGCAATCTGTGATGCTTGTGTTATTTTAGATTCTTTGATTTTATATGCTATGTTAGCTGTAGAGATTTGAGATTTATATTAAAGAACTGAAGCTATATTCTGCCTTAGTTTAAAACAAGGAAAAGAACCTATTCACCCCCCCCCCCCTCTAGGTTTTTAGGTTGTCTTGAAGTTAAATCTATCATTCCCTATGAATATAGCCTTTTTTGGCAGCATTAATTATGGTATTCATCAGGGAATTTGCTTGACATATTTCTCAGGACAGATGAGGAAATGAATATTGAAAAGGCACGCTTGTCGTTTTCCTTCCAAGTTTTCTAGCAACGCATTTATTGCATGATTTGAATTTGCAAAAGAGAGTTTTTGTTGTTCGTTTTTGATATACTCTAACAGAAAGAGATATACCTGATACAAGAGTTTTTACAGAACAAAAAAAAATCACAATATAGTTTTCTAACAGTACAGTGCAGGAAGAAAAGTCTTCTCGGGTTCATTGTTTTAGAGCTGCTCTCAATCTCTATTCTTTCAGTGCTCTGAAGAAGAAGAAGGAATAAGAACAATAATAACATATCCAGTGTCTTCATATTATTCTTTTCCTAGATCTTGCAAAGATAACAAATCTCTATCTGTCTAGAGTTCCTGAATCTGTTTTTACAAAGCTGAAGGCCTACCTCACCCTTAGCAAAGCTTCTCATCCTGAACCATCAACATCTCAGGGGGAGCTTTGACAACATTCTGAATCCACAAAGTCTTCTCAGTTTGCTAATTGAGAAAAGAGAATACTCTCATCAACCTTTCCTTCCACCTCTATACAGGGTTTTAACTCCCTTCAAAAGTTAGACTGGTTTACAAGTCTCCTTCCAAAAGACTTGAGGTTGGTTTTTGGGCACCTGGTCAAAAGCTCAAAGGGTTGCTATATCTCCCTAAAAATAGATATATTGGTGGCAGTCACCTGATCAAAACCTGTAGTGGATTTCTACCAAGGGTGGTAGAAGAGTGGATGTACCCAGTTGGGGAATAACTATAAAGTTCTTATGTTGTCTGGGTTGTGCTTGTTGTTTCCTTTGTGCTTGTGTTGTGGCTAGCTTAGTTCAGTTTTTTACTTTATCTTTAATATCATTGCTTAGCTATATATATATATATATCTTTATACTATAAGGAAACACCTAATCAGCCGATGGTGTAACTTTTAAATGCCGAAATACCCTTATAAAATCGAATTTGCTGAGTTAAGATGGGGATATTTTGGTCATTTGACGGGATTAAGACTTAATTAAAAGAGACCGGCACTTTTTACCGGCCTGAAAATCCCGATACCCCTCTTCTCCCTCTTCTTCTTCTACGCAGCAAGATCTATAACCGATCCAGGATCAGCCTCCACTCCCGACTTCTTCTCCCCAGTTCTTCTTATGCTGGAAGTCGCGGTAATGGAGGATGCTATAGGGTCCATCGCGCCTCTCGACATCTTTGCTGGGCATGATTAGAGTCCACACCACCACAACCGCCCGTAGGAAAAGAGCCCCTCCTCCTACGATTTCCGCAACTGCCCACATCATCAACGACGGAGCCCCGCCATGGCCGACCCTTCACCCGATCGATTACTATTTTCTGTTTTTTTAACCCTATAATAGGGGAATCTGTAATTTTACTAAGGGGGTGAATGATGTTAATGAAAAGAGGAAGTCCTATACCTGTGTAGTTGCTGTAAAGTTAATTATGGATCCTTGATTTGTTTGTCTTCCGAGGAAGAGGAACAATAGGGTTAGTGTGATAGAGTTAGGGACTCTTCTCCGTCTTCTTCTTCTACGCGGCAAGATCTACAACCAGTCCAGGTTCAGCCTCCACTCCTGACTTCTTCTCCTCGGTTCTTCTTATGCTAGAAGCAGCGGTAATGGAGGATGCTACAGGGTCCATCGCGCCTCCATTTTTTGCACTTAAGGTGTGTGTTCTACTGTCCAAATGAGTAAATTTCATATTACTTAAGTTTTTGTTTTACATTTCTACGTGTGTCCGGTGAATTTTTGATTCAAATTTCTACATGGTTCTGATGAATCTTTGTTTCAAATTTCATTTACTAAAGATATGTGGTTTCTATATTTCACGATTGCACAACTTCAAACTTGGGAACATTATTTCCTCTAAAGATGCAAATCATCATTTTCATTGCTCCATTTCAGGTGTGAGTCTGCTTTGATGTCTCATGATATCCATTCAATTGTGCATTAGTTGTTCTTTGATTGGGTTGTTTCCTATTAATTCCAATCTCTCATTTTGGACTTAAGTATAATTTGTTCATCCTTATCATTTTTGTGCCATGATTGTCTTCTATAATTTAATTGCAACATTCTCGATGCCTAATTTCTATTCCTAACAATATTTTTGTACAAATATTAGTTTCTATTTATTTAATCATTAGTGGGAATTGAAGTACTTTTTAAGTTAGTTTAGACACCTGCCCCACTCTTTTCAGCCCACTCTTTGCCTTTCAAAATTTTGATCACCTCTCATCACCCTACACAATCAATTTATTAGTGCACAGTATTGAAATAGCAGAAGAGAATGTCAAGGTCCATTAACAATATTGTTCAAAGTAAATGCAAATTTGTGTTGTATATTAACCGTTCACAACCCATAGAGAGCAATTTCGCAACCTACGGCCAAATGAAGACCTTTTTGCTACACAAATTTCCGATATAACAGAACTAATTGATTAATTAAACCATAATCAATTTTCACTTTACCTGGTAAATCATATTTTTTGTTTGTTTGTTCTTCCACATCTCTGTACAACCGCATTTGAAACACATCTCTGCATAGTTGCGTTCGAAGAATACAATAATGTTTGATGATCTGCAAATTTTTTTTGTTATGGATCCGTAAAACGGTCTTACCATCTTACCTTTCAGGAAAGCTCATTTTAATCGCAGTAGTGAACATGAACTGGTGAAGACTACAGAGTATTTACTTACCATAGCTTATCTCCCTGATCTGAGCTTGCTTGATCATAGGAACTAGAAATCATACACAGAAGATTGTTCTAGAAGTCCCATACATAGGTCGCATATTGAACCATACAATTTGGATATTTTCTTGATTTGTTTGATTCATAGTTATGAAAGTTAACTCGGTTAACTTCTATTTTTCTTTATAGTTAAAAATTTCATCGGGTCTTGACCTTTAGCATCATGTGTAAATGAAGATCTAAACAGGTACTGCTTAATGGAACATGAATTTTAAATTCTGAGAACCTTATGACTGGCACTATCAAAAGCTTAATGAATGATTGTTTCATTAAATTGATTTAGTCAATGTATTTTGGCGTGGCTTCATGAAGATCTTTTTGTATCTGATCTACAAATTACATTATGATATGATTCTTTCATGCATGTTCAGACTGCAATTGTATAGTTGTTGTGGTATGTTTCCTAGATCTCTCCCAACTATGCGAGCCCTCTCTCAGGTATGATTGAATTTTATTTTTTATTTTTTTATGATTTGATGCCTTCAATTTGATATTATCTACTCAATTTAAAACACTTCCACCAAAGAATCACCCTTTTCATTGTGTATGCAATTTCATATACTTTCCAAATACTTTGAAATAGTAATATGTTTAGGGTATCTTATCTTGGTCGTCATCATCATCACGCTCCTACTTTCGTCATCTTTAGGCATAAACTTCTTTCAGGTTTAAGCTCACAAACTAGGAACCCAACATCGTGGGGGCGACTTTTTTCGTGGGGGCGACATTTGTCGCCACCACGACAAATGTCGCCCCCACAACAAATGTCGCACCCACGACAAATGTCGCCCCCTCGATAAATGTCGCCGCCTCAGCCAAATGTCTTCCCCTCGACAAATGTCGTGGCCTCGGCCAAATGTCTCCCCCTCGAAGAATGTCGCACCCTTGACAAATGTCGCACCCTCGATAAATGTCACACCCACGACGAATGTTGCCCGTGCGGGGTCCCCCGTGCACGACTGCTTGTATATATATATATATATAATCACCTACTTTGTCACTTAACATAATATTTGTAAAAAGACAAAAAGCTTTATATAAAACTCTATTCACCCCCCTCTAGAGTTATTCAGATATTATCTCTCCCCTTTTCTTTCAATTGGTATCAGAGGGAGGTTAGTCAATTTTATACAGGCTTACACCTGGACTAGCCAAGACCCTCAGATAATCTCTGAATAAATCTTTTTTTCTGATACCATGACATAAAACAAAGACTATGCAAGCACCAGACCACCAGTGTGCAATCTTTCTAAGTTTGCCATCTAGAAGGCAAGAATCAAACTTTACATGAACTCTATTGATGAAGATATTTTCAACTCTATCTTGACAGGACCACCAGCTCTAATGGCCTCTACTCCTTCTACTTCAACCAACTTGAGTGCAGTTCCACCTCCTGACTGGACTGATGCACAAAGAAAAGCAAAGATTGCAGATGCAAGAGCCATGAACATTTTAGCTCAGACTATGTCTGATGACATTTTTCAGAAAGTGGCTGAGTGCACTTCAGCCAAAGCCATCTAGGATTCCCTAAACCAGATGGTGGTTGGATCTGCTGATGAGAGAAAGGACAGAAGATCTAATCTCATCTCTCAGTATAAGAACTTCAAGAAGGAATAAGTTGAGTCATTCAGTGACATGTACAATAGGTTAAACTCAATCATCAATGAGCTAAGGACCTTAGATAAGGAAATTAATCTGACTGAAGTGAATGACAAGATCCTTATGTGCTTCCCTAGCACATGGGATTCAAGGATTTGGACTATCAAAGAAGCCATAAGCATGATTGAAATCTCAACTGAGTCTCTCCTTGGAATACTCAAATCATATGAGCAACTGATGAAGATCGAAGAAGCAACAGCAGAAGTAAAGACTCCAACACCTATCAGGAAGGAGTACAACATTGCTTTCAAGGCTGCTGAGGACTCTGAAGGGACTCCAGTTAATGAAGAACTGATGAGTCTATTTGCCAAGAGATTTTTCAAAATGGCAAAGAAGGACTTCAGAAGGAACTCATCTAGACAAGATAACAAACCAAGGTGTGACAAAACACCTTCTAAAGAAATTGTCTGTTTTGGTTGCAGGAAGCAAGGACATTACATCTCTGAGTGTCCAGAAGCTCAGAAGAATGATAGGAGAAGAGAAAAAGAGTCAAGAAGAACTCATCACAACAAACCCTCCTCAAGCAAGCACAAGAGGAAGGAAAAGGGTTTTGTTGCTGAGACCTGGAGTGATACAGAAGAAGAGTCATCTTCTTACAGCTCCAGTGATAATGAATAAGAGGAAAAGGCAAAGGAAGTTTGCCTAATGGAAATTGATGCCTGCAGCAGCAAATCAGATGCTAAAGATTCAGATAATGAAGAATCAATGTCTGCTGAAGACCAGGTAATTGCTTCTTATGATTTTGAATCAGAAGAATTTAAATCTGAATTTAAAAATCTTTGCTTAGACTTAATAGGCTCTAAGAAGGAAATCAAACTTCTTAGAGAGAAATTAACTGCTCAAGATAAATATCTTGCTGAAAATGCTAAATTGTCAATTGAACTCAATTCAGCTAATGAACAAATATTTTTTCTGAAAATTGAACTAAGTAAGGCCAAGAAACTAGAGGAATCTCTAAATGGCAGGAGCATGAAATTGCTAGATATAACTAGTACCTTAAATGTTAGGACTAATAATAGTAAACTAGGATTAGGTGCCTCATCTAGTGAACTACCTCTAATCCAGAAGAACAATCTATCAAAACCTATAAATTTCATTTCTGATAAAGGCAAGAAAAACACTGAACAGGTTAATAAAGTTAATGAAGTTCTAAAGCAAATGGAATTAAAATAAGAATCTAAGAATAAGAAAAATAATAGATATAACAATAATCAGCAGTTTTCGTCGAACTAAGATCGATGAAATGTGAACAGTTCGTCGACCTCAAAACGACGAACTCTGAACACAAACCATAATAATAAGAATTCTTCGTTCTACGATCGACGAAACCAGTACGGTTCGTCAACCAGAGATCGACGACATTGGTGCCCTGAGAATGAATACTTTCATTCTTCGAGCAGATATCGTAGATCTCATACCAATTTGTTGAGCTCAGGTCGACAAACTCACCAGAATTCGTCGATCCCATATCAAAATTACAGAAACTTAAATTCCAATAGAAATTGTAATAATAAACCTAACCAACATAGGGAGAACATCAACCCATTCACCCAATGGATAATTCCTCCTAGAATATTTCACTCCTTAGGTTATAAGATCCAACCTGAATGTTCATTTATATCCAGTTTTTCATTTGAGAAGAAACAAGGACCCAAGATTACCTTGGTCAAGAACTTTTAATTTGTTTCATTGCAGGTAAAGACCTATCCTATCACTCAAAATAAGTGGTATCTGGATAGTGGGTGCTCTAAGCACATGACTGGATGCAAGGACAGCCTCATCAACTTCAAGACCAAGCATGGTTAAGAGTAATCTTTGGAGATTAAAGCTTTGGACAGACTGAAGGCTATGAAGACTTCAATAGTGGAGATGTCACTTTCAAAAAGGTGGCATATGTTAATGGTCTCAAGCATAACCTCATATCCATAAGTCAGTTATGTGATTCAGGTTATCAGGTTTGCTTTTCTGAATATCAATGTATTATTTCTGCGAATAATCAAATTGTTTTAACTGGAATTAGACAAGGTAACATATACTTAGTAAACTTTAAATCTGCCAGTTTAGAAATTTGTTTATTTAATCTTGTTAGCAATCAAAATGATTTGTGGCATAAAAGATTAAGTCATGTAAATTTGAGAAACATTGCTAGGCTTTCTAAAGACAACCTTGTTAGAGGATTGCCTTCTTAACCCTATAAGAAGGGAAGTCTCTGCAGGGCTTGTCAGTTAGGCAAGCAACTAAATCTAGTTTTAAATCATTAAACAAAAGTGACTCACCTAGGATATTGTACTTACTACATATGGACCTTTTTGGCCCTATAGCAGTACAAAGCCTAGGAGGGAAATCTTACACTTTAGTGATTATAGATGACTTTTCTAGATTCACTTGGGTATTCTTTCTGAGATCTAATTCAGATACTTTCAAGGTTCTTACAGATTTTCTCAAGAATATACAGATTGAGTACTCTACTCCAGTTGCATTGATCAGAAGTGATCATGGTACTGAGTTTGAGTCTCTTTTTATGCAAGAGTTCTATAGGAAGGAAGGTATCAGACATTGCTTCTCATCTCCTAGAACACCTGAACAAAATGGGGTTGCTGAAATAAAAAATAGAACACTAATTGAATATGTAGGCACATTACTTGCAGATGTTTATTTGCCCCTATCCTTTTGGGCAGAGGCTGTAAGCATAGCAAATTATGTGCTGAATAGAAGTCTTATGCACAAACTTAAGAATAAGACTCCTTATGAGCTACTAAAAGGGAAGAAACCTAAATTCACTTATTTTTAAAGTATTTGGTTGTATATGCTATATTCATAACAATGACAAGAAATATATTAGAAAATTTAAAGCAAAGGCTGCAATGAGAATTTTTCTAGGATATTCCCAAGTCAGCAAAGCTTATAGGGTATTTAATAAATCAACTTTAAAAATTGAGGAATCTATGCATGTAACTTTTGATGAAGCTAATATGTTTTGCAAGGAGAAAGAAATTTCTACCAATGAGCTATTGCAGGTACCTCACTTGTGTGAGAAAATGGATGAACTAAACCTTACACCAAAGATTATATCACATCCTCCTCCACAATGTGATGAAGAAAGTGAAGAAGAAACTGTGGAAGCAGTTGAACTTCCTCCAATAGCAGATGTAATTCCACAAGAGGAATTCATTCCAAATGCTGTTGCTGAACTAACTCCCCAATCTGATCTTGTCATACTAAGGGATCACCCTAGATCTCAAGTGATTGGAGACATGTCAGTAGGTGTACAGACGCATCAACTCAACCATGATGTGATGCATGCCAATTTTATCTCTCAAGTTGATCCTCAATCCATAACTGATGCAGAGCAAGATCCCCACTAGATTATTGTAATGCAAGAGGAGCTCAATCAGTTTGAGAGATGTAAAGTTTGGGAATTGGTTCCAAGGCCTAAAGGCTATCCAGTAATTTGGACCAAGTGGGTGTTCAAGAACAAGCTTGATGCTCAAGGTGTGATTGTGAGGAACAAGGCTAGGCTTGTTGCTCAAAGCTATTGGCAAGAGGAAGGGATTGATTATGATCAGACCTTTTCTCCTGTTGCAAGGCTAGAAGCTATCAGGGTTTTTCTTGCTTATGCATCATTTAAAAAGTTCAAGGTCTACTAGATTGATGTCAAGAATGAATTGTTGAATGGAGGCTAAAGGAAGAGGTTTATGTTGAACAACCTCCAGGTTTTATGTCTCCAACTCATCCTTCATATGTTTTCAAATTGCATAAGGCTCTCTATGGTCTAAAGCAAGCTCCAAGAGCTTGGTATGGAACCTTAGCCAGCTTTCTCTTGGGACACAAGTTCTCTAGAGGCATGGTAAATTGGACTCTTTTTACTAAATAACATCATGATAAAATTCTAGTAGTACGAACTTATGTAGATGATATAATATTTGGTTCTACTGATCCCAAACTATGCAAAAGATTTTCTGATCTAATGCATTCAAATTTTGAGATGAGTAGCATGGGAGAGCTATCTTATTTCCTAGGCCTTCAAGTGAAGCAGTCTCCTGATGGTATTTTCATTTCCCAGTCTAAATATTCAAATGAGCTTATTAATAAGTTTGAGATGGCTGATGCCTCTTCTATGAAGACTCCCATGGCTGCCAATGCTGTAATAGATTCTCATGAACATGGAAAACCTATTGATAAGACCAGGTATAGGGCCATTATTGGATCCCTACTATATCTCATAGCAAGCAGACCAGATATCATGTTTGCTACATGTTTATATGCTAGGTTCTAGGTGAACCCCAAAGAATCTCATCTTATTTTTTTTAAAAGAATTTTAAGATATATAAAGGATTGTCCTAATCTAGGACTCTGGTATCCAATAGAGTCAGCATTTGAGCTTACTGGATTTTCTGATGCTGACTATGTTGGATGTAGAGTGGACAAAAAGAGTACCTCAGGAACATGCCAGTTCCTGGGTGATAGACTTGTGTCCTTGTTTTGCAAAAAGCAAACTTCTATATCTACATCAATTGATGAGGCTGAGTATATGGCATCTGGTAGTTGCTGATCACATATTTTGTGGATACAAAACTAACTCCTTGATTATGGTTTCAATCTAAATAATTCAACCATATTTTGTGATATTACCAGTGCTAAATCTATAGCACATAATCCAGTACATCATTCTAGGACAAAGCATATAGATATAAGACACCATTTCATAAGCGACTGTATGGACAAACAGAAAATTAGACTTGAGTTTGTCTCCACTGATTTGCAAAGGGCAGATATCTTCACCAAACCCTTGGATGAAACCAAACATCTGTTCTTTATGAATCAGCTTGGAATGATAAATGGCAAGGCTTAATTTTGTATCTGTCTTTGTGGAATTGATTTGATAATAATTCGTTGACAGCTCATAATGATTCAGAGGTGGATTATGAAGATGACAGCTACTGCCTTGGGCTTATGGCTAAGTCAGATGAAGAAATCAGTCAAGGTCAGCCTGGTCCAAGCAAGGAAAATTCTGTTACCAGCTCTGCATGTTCAGATTATGAATCAGTTCCAGATTCTTGTGCCTCTATATCAAGTGATGATGATGGCTCAGAATCATAGGGAGACATCAATCGATTGATTGATAAATATGGTGAACTTCTGCATGCTCTAAAGAAGAGCAAGCTCCTAGCCAAACAGCAGGCTCAGGAAATTATCTCTTAAAATCTTGCTGCTTCAGAATCAGCAAAATTGCTGGATCTGAAGATGCAGGAAGTTAGTAAACTGAAGAATGTGGCAATCATTCAAATGAGCACCATAAAATTCAAGAATAACCATATCAGGAATCTTGAAGGAAAGCTCTAAAAGGAGAGGGAACTAGTGGCTAGCTACTCTAAGGTTAGCATAGTGTTGCCCTTGATAGACTCATTCTCCTCCCAAAAGGGAAAGAAAGGGTTATGATTCAAGGAAAGGACAAGAGCTGATAATCCTAAGGGAAAGGGCAAAGCTCAAGTGGAGCCACTAGCCTCTAAGCCTCTTGTAAAATTTGTTAGAGTACAATTTCCTACCAACATCCATGACCATGAGAGTGTTTATGGTCACTGGAATCATGCTAGACCATCTTGTGTGAACAAAGATGTTCCACAATATGGTGACAGTTATAGCAAATATGAAAGTACCTATGAGAAAATATAAATGACCCATCCTGGACAATTTGTGTTTAGTGCAACAGCCCCTTCAGTCAAGGGTAAAGTTGCTGGCTGTTCTCAAATTCCTCTCGCCCACTCTAAAATAAAGGGGAAGGTTGTTAGTAGACCTGACCTGGGCATCTCTGAGGCCATCATGGGCATGCTTTCTAAAAAGAAAGCTGCTGTTAGAAGGGCTCAAGATATCCCAAGCACTTATACTGCCAGACCCACAACTTGTCAGACCGGGGCTAGAAAATCATGGAACAAGACTACTGCTACTCCTTCTAGACCCAGAGCTGCTGTTAACACAGCCACTAGACCTGCTCCAAAAAGAAGGTACAATATCCATGAGTATTGGTAATGTGGCAAAGTAGGCCACTTTGCTGTTGATTATTGACACAATCATAGTGCGCAAAAAGCAAATGTCAGCTTGCCTGTCAGAAAAGCTGCAGGCAAGCAGAATTATTTTCAGTCTAACATGCACCAAAGATCAAATAAAAATTAGGGTCCTAAGGTTAAATGATGTGTGTTTTGCAGGATAGTCCAAGTGCTCATACCCCTATATGATACTTGGACAGTGGAAATTCCAGGCACATAACTGGAACAAGGAGCATGCTGAAGGATTATGTTCCAGTAAGGAATGGACCAAAGGTTATCTTTGGAGGATCTGAAAAAGGAGTGACTAGAGGTTATGGTAAGATCTCTAATGGTATAGTCATTATCACTAGAGTAGCCTATGTGGAAGGGTTGCAACATAACCTGATAAGAATTAGCCAACTCTGTGATCTTGGATATGATATAGTATTCCACAAGGATGAGTGTCAGATTAGGAGGTTAAGTGACCAAGAGGTCATCTTAACCGGCACTAGGATTGGAAATGTGTACTGTTAAGATTTCCTATGTTCTAACAAAGTCTCACTTGTATGCCTTGTTGAAGATGATAAAGCCTCTTCCTATGTCTAGTGGCACAATAGGTTAGACAATCCAAATTATAGGACCATAGACAAGCTATTCAGCAATGAGCTGGTTAGGAATGGGCCTAAGTCTATATGCACTAAGGAGGGTATCTGCTCTGCATGCCAAAAGGGAAAACAGACTAAGACCTCCTTCAAGAGCATTGACACCAAAGTCTTTGTGAGGTGCTTATACCTCTTGCATATGGATCTGTTTGGTCCTATGCCAATTCAAAGTTTAGGTAGGAAAGTCTACAACCTTATGGTTGATGATGACTTTTCCAGATTGGCCTGTGTGTTCTTTCTAAGAGAGAAATCTGAAACCCCTGATGTCTTTCAGACATTTGTCAAGCAAATTCATAATGAATTCAACAATACTATGGTCAAAATCAGAAGTGACCATGATACTGAGTTTTAGTCTGAGTACATGACAAGGTTCAATGAAGAGTTAGGGATTCATCAAGATTTTTCCTATCCTAGAACACCCCAGCAAAATGGAATTGCTGAGAGGAAAAATAAGACTCTCATAGAGGCTGGTAGAACCTTACTAAGTGACTCATCCCTCCCAGAATACTTCTTGGCTGAGGTAGTTAACTGCATGCTTTGTCCTTAATTGGGCTTCTATCATCAAGGGCCACAAGAAGACTCCCTATGAGATCTTGAAGGGAAGAAAACCAAACCTGAGCTATTTTAGGATCTTTGGTTCCAAGTGCTATGTGCTCAACAATAAAAAAAAGTCCATTTAACTAAGCTTGTTGCAAAGTCCTATGAAGGGATCTTTGTTGGGTACAACACTCATAATTATGCATATAGAGTCTACAACTTAACTACCCAAGTTATAGAAGAGTCAATGTATGTTATATTTGATGAATCCAATATGGTTAACTATGAGCTGCCAAGCTCCTCCTCTTATTGTATTGTAGGTACAGAGCAGTTGATGGTCAAGCTGACAATCAAGGAAGCTACCCCCATAGTTTAAGAAAATGATGATGGATTGCCTACTCCAAGAGAAGGAGACAACATACCTAAAGAAAATGAAGACCAGCTAGATGAAAACCCTAAAGATCAACAAGCTGCATCTAGATTGCCTCCAGCTACCAGGCATCTAAGGGACCATCCAGTACACCAAATTATTGGTGATGTAAATCATGGAGTCCAGACCAGAAGCAAAATCATGAATACAGCTCTCTACTCAAGCTTCCTGTCTCAAGTAGAGCCAAAGAAGTTTGAAGAAGCAATCAAGGACCAGTTCTAGATTAGAGCAATACAAGAAGAACTGGACCAATTTAAGAGATGTAAGGTCTAGAAGTTGGACCACAGACCACAAGGACAAAATGTCATAGGGACTAAGTGGATCTATAGGAGCAAATTGGATCAAGATGGCATTATTGTCAAAAATAAGGCTAGACTGGTGGCTAAAGGCTACAAGCAAGAAAAGGGCATATACTTTGACCAGACCTTTGCCCCAATAGCCAGACTGGAAGACATAAGGATCTTACTTGCATTTGCAGCCCATCAGGGATTCAGAGTTTACCAGATGGATGTCAAGTTAGCATTCCTGAATGAAGACCTAAAAGAGGAAGTATATGTGGACCAGCCACCAGGTTTTGTAGATCCTAACTCTCCCAATTTTGTTTATAAGCTTAGGAAAGCTCTATATGGGCTAAAGCAAGCTCCTAGGGCTTGGTATGAAACCTTGTCTAGCTTCCTAATTTAGAACAAATTCTCAAGGGGGAAGATAGACAAGACCCTATTCCTAAAGGAATCAAAGGGCAAACTTATCCTAGTCCAGATATATGTTGATGACATTATCTTTGGATCTACTGATGACAACCTTTGCAGGAAGTTTGCTAAACGTATGTGATCGTGCGAAACTATATCCGCAGACGACAATGGCAAGTGTACCGTATCGGGAGTGGTTTAAGTTTTATAAAAACCAAGGTCGTATTAGACTCGGGGTGATCGAGTAATCCTACTTTGAAAATCGTTATTATCTTATCAAATAAAACTTGAAGTTTGAGTTACGAATAACGAAAACTATAAGAGCTTAACAGAATTAAATAAATGGTTTCACAGCTAGTACCCGATCTTGAGTCACTTTGGAATTATAAAATTACAAAATGAAAATAATAATGCGATTCTCTTTTTGAGGAGTGGATTTGACCGTGGAGGTTCCCGAAGCATGAACACTCTTCTTTCGAAGATTAGGTTCAACTAAGCTTAGGTGTATCGACCAAACTTTCGTTCTCAAATCACATCGCCTAAGACTTGCTTTAGGTTGTGAACCTCGCTATTGGATTTTACTCCAATCCGAAAGAGTTACGTTGTCCTCTCTCGAGAGATGCATTCTACTCTTTTTACTGATGAGTGATTGATTCGCCTTACGAGCCTCTCGGCTAACTAAAGATCGAAAACTATTAGGAAAACTATAAAAAAAAATTTAGCCTCAATGAATTGATCAACGGTAAATCGTAAGCGTTCAACAAATTGAGAAATGCAAAACTAAAATCATTGTGAAAATTAACTCATCCTCGGATCATCGTGATCGAGCACTATAGAGAATTAGCCGCTCATGAAGATGGAGGAATCATTATTATAGAAAAAAAGCGACATTATGAAAAAAGATGCGAAATTGACAAGGAATAAAATTTTAAGTGAAATGGAGAGAGCTTTTTTTGCTATTTGAAAAGATTACAAGGGATAAATTTTGAAATATGAATAATAAAATTTTATTGCGAGTATAACGATGATTTACTAGAAATAATAGTGCGAAGTTTTGAGGTTACAAACTAGTAGAGATTCTAAGTTAAAAAGAGAAAAGCGTACAAGATTTACGATACATAAATAAAGACAAAAAAAGACAACTGATGTGCGATTTCAAATTGAAACTTAAACAAACTTAATCTCAAAATTCTACACAAAATAAAAGTGACAGTGGTGACTTGACTTGTTGAATTCTCTTCTCAAAATCTCTTCCGGGTCCCTCTAAAATGCCCAACAAATGAGTATTTATAAGCCTTCTTAGCACAAACAAACGACTGAATTTATTAATTTTGTCGTTACTGTTCACGCTACAGTAACGGCGGAATTAAATAAATTTAGCCGTTTATTTCACCCAACTCCCGAGTGAAACTGCAACGGCGATGGCGGAGGCGGAACTGGCGCTGCATGGAGGAGGATCGATGATGTGGCTTGAGGACGAGCTGGATCGCTGACGTGGAGAAGGGAGAGCTGTTGACGTGCTGGCCGGAGCTATTGTCAGGGCAGAGGCAGTGCTGGTGGTGGAGCTTTGCTGTGCATGGAGGAGTTCGGCCTACATGCTGTTTGCTGAGGTGGAGTTGCCGACCATGGAGCTGCTACTAGGAGGAGGTGCTGCTGGGTGGTGGAGCTTGGCCGGAGGAGCTGCTGGCCGGGAACGGCAGGGCAGAGCTTGCTGTTTAGTGGTGGCTGAGCTTGCATGTGCAGCTGATGTTGGCCGGGTTTGCATGGTGAAGGAGATGCTGACCGGAGCAGTGGATTTCGGGGGTGGTCGGCTACTCCAGCAAAGTGTGTTTTTCTATATATATATATATATATATATATATATATATAGATATATAGATATATAGATATATATATATAGAGAGAGAGAGAGAGATATGTATATTATACACACATATATTTATATATATATATATATTATACACATATATATTTATGTATATATATATATATATATATATGTACAATGAAGGCAACATGCGAGTCCTGGACGCGGCAGCGGGACATTGCACGAAAATCCCCACAGGCTTTCTGTAATCCTACAAAAAAAATAAAATATAAGAATTAGAGCGTGAAATATTATTTTTACGAGATTTTTATAAATTAAAACGAATACAAGTGATTATTTATTTGAATATCAACAAGATATTCGCCCAAAATGATGCCTAGTTTGCTAGTCATCAAACACCTTCATACTTACTCGTTGCTCGTCCCGAGCAAACCATTCTTCATAAGGGTAAGGAAAACCAATGTTAGATAAAATTTTGAAAGGTAGAGAGTAAAATGCGAAATTTTATGATGTCATGCGTATATATTTTAGTAGAAAGACGTTCTTGGCATAAATACTAATTTGTGAGATAATTAAAATGTGTTTCAATTTTTTATTATTACTTTTAAAGAGAGTCAATCGATTAATCTCAAAGTTATGTAAAGAGAGAAGATAGCATGATCGCTGAGATTTAAATTACTAGTTTTTGACACTCGGGGTGGCCTTCATAGGAGTCCATCGGCTTGTCTGCTTGCATCTTCTCCACTACACTTTATACTTAATCAACTATATGGATCTTTAGGACTTTAATAGGATGTACATAAGGCTTGAGTTTAAGAGAAAGGTGAACAATGATGAACATATAAGCGCATATCACTTAAACAAAAAGTTTTGAGCTAAATATTTTTTTTCTTATTTTCTTTATAATTGGGATCATTCCAAGCATGAATACACATACTTAGGCCGCATTTCATTATGAGAATTTACTTTTCATAGTTTGGATCATTCCATGTATGCGTATGCATACCTAGGCCACATGTCACTATGAAATTTTAGCTTTTAAAATAAACACCATTTTTCTCTTCATAGTTGAGATCATTCTAAGTATGTGTATGCATACCTAGGCCGCATATCACTATGAAAATTTTGCTCTTTTAATAAGCACTTATTTTTTTCAATATTTTAGCTCAAAGAATAAGTGTACAATTGGATTGTGCTTTTTAGTTTTAGTGGTGAAATGGTGGAGGTTTGTCAAATAAAAGTACAAGGCTCAAATTTGTGTAAACAATGGTAGTAATTTGGGGTTGGGTGCAAAAGCTCAAACTATCCAAAAAGAGGCCTAAATCATTTCCATAGAGTTTAATTATTCTAAAATGTAAACGTTTCAAAGATTGCTAAGGGCAAGTTCTAGACAACAAAAAAAAGGACACCCTTCCATTCGAGTCGAGTAATAGCTTTCTAACGATCTTCTACACACTCTCCTGAACTACTTTTGGATAAAACCGGATTCAAAATAGAAGTAAAATAAATTTTTTTCTACACAAATTAACAAATCATAAGTTTAGATTTATGCCAAGAATTTAATTCTACATCAATACTACTCAAACACATGCATTTGACTAGAAACACTACATGAGTCAACAATTTTACTCAAAAGTTTCAAAAAATTACTCTAGCACATAAAAAAAAATATTAGTCCTCATGAAAAATTAAGTCTACTATAGAACTTACAATTGAGTAAACTAGGAAAGTGTTGATAGACTAAGCAATTGAGTCAACAATTTTATTCCTAGTTTTTTTTTTCGATTTTCTATATTTTTTTGTAGTTTTCTTTTTAAATACTAAAATTTAGAGAGAGAAAAGTTCAAGAAATAAGACTAGTTTTTTTAAACAACCTAAGTTAAAAATTAGAACTAACTTATGCTACCCCTCCATACTTAAAGATAAACATTGTCCCCCAATGTTTAAAACTAAGTATGAATATTACAAATCTATTTTAAAAGAAAAGTAAAATAAATCAAAATTAAATGTTATAAGGAAAACTTCTCTGATTATTTGTCGGGGCAGCCGTTTTATAACATCGACCCAAAACCTGCAAAAGTTGTTAGGAAAGAAGAAAATGGAAAAAAATAGAAATGAAAAGGGATAACTATGGGGTGCCTCCCACAAGCGCTTTGTTTACCGTCGCGTAGCTTGACTAAGTGATATAGTTTTAAACGGTGCCCATTAACTTTGAATGAGCCGTTTTCCAGGTGTTCTATTAGCACGGTCCCATATGGCCAAACCTCTTTCACAACAAAGGGACCGGACCATCGGGACTTCAATTTTCCTGGAAAAAGCCTAAGCCTAGAATTAAAAAGAAGGACTAGATCTCCCGGTGAAAAAGATTTTGGATTTTTAATATTTATATCGTGATAAAACTTAGTTCTCTCCTTATAGAATTTATTATTTTCATAGGCGTTTGCACGCCATTCATATAGCTCATTTAGTTGAAACTTTCTTTGTTCAGTGACTAAGTTTAAATCTAGATTTAAAAATTTAAGCGCCCAATATGCGCGGTGCTCTAATTCAACCGATAAATGACACGCTTTCCCGTAAACTTATCGATATAATGTACAACCGATGGCGGTCTTGTACGCGGTCCGATAAGCCCATAAAGCATCGTCTAATTTGAGCGACCAATCTTTCCTATTAATGGGCATCGTTTTTTCTAATATTCTTTTTAGCTCACGGTTTACCACCTCCACTTGGCCATTTGCTTGTGGGTGATATGAGGTGGATAATTTGTGCATGACGCCATACTTAGCTAAAATTTTAGCAAGTTGACCATTATAGAAATGGGAGCCCCTATCATTAATCAGTGCATGTGGTGTGCCAAATCTAGAAAATAATTTTTTAAAAAAATTTACGACGACTCTCGCGTCGTTAGTGGGGAAAGCTTGCGCCTCAACCAACCTTGACACGTAGTCGCCCGCAACAAGGATGTACTTGTTATTATGAGAAGGTGGTAGTGGACCTACGAAATCTAACCCCCATAAATAAAAAATTTCACATTCTAAAATATATTTTGGGGCATTTCATCCCGGTTAAAAATGTTACCTGACTGTTGGCAACTATCGCATTTACTCACAAAAGTGTGAGCATCTTTGAATAAGGTGGGCCAATAGAAGCCCGCCTCTAGCACCTTCCTAGCGGTCTGGTTTGTTTGATAATGACCACCGATTGGTCCTTCATGGCAGTGTCGCAATATTTGGACGCCTTCCTCGCCCGATACACACCTTCTTACCACTTGGTCCGCGCAGACGCGAAATAAAAAGGGGTCTTCCCAAAAGTAATTTTTCAAGTCTGAAAAGAATTTCTTCTTTTGTTGACTTGAAAAATCTTTTGGAAGAACCCGTGCCACTAAATAGTTGTCAAGATCCGCGTACCAAGGGGTGGAAGAAGTCATTACCTTATTCATGATGAGGAGGAGCTCTTCAGAGAATTTGTCATCAATATCGGCCTCCACTAGTGCTCCTGCAGCCGGATTCTCCAATCTTGAGAGGTGGTCGGCCGCCAAGTTCTCCGCTCCCTTTTTGTCTCGAATTTCCAAGTCGAATTCCTGAAGGAGGAGAACCCATCTCAATAGTCGGGGCTTAGCATCCCCTTTGTTCAATAAGTACCGGAGCGCGGAATGATCTGAAAAGACAATAACTTTTGAAAGTGTCAAATAAGAACGGAATTTATTAAATGCAAAAACAATCGCCAAAAGTTCTTTCTCCGTCGTTGTATAATTAGCTTGGGCGGACGTGAGTGTTTTGCTTGCGTAATAAATCGGGTGAAAATATTTATTCACCCGTTTGCCTAAAACAACCCCTACAGCAAAATCACTCGCATCACACATTATTTCAAACGGTAAAGACCAATTTGGCGCAATTAAAATCGGCGAGTTTATTAATTCATTCTTTATTTTTTCAAATGCTTTCAAACATTCATCGTCAAAAATAAACGCGGATTCTTTTTCTAAGAGATGGGTTAAAGGTTTTGTAATTTTAGAAAAATCTCGAATGAATCGCCTATAGAATCCTGCGTGTCCTAGAAAACTCCTAAAAGATTTGATATTGGTGGGCGGGGGAAGTTTTTCTATGACTTCGATCTTGACCCGGTCAACCTCGATCCCTTTACTTGAAACTTTATGTCTGAGGACTAATCCTTCTCGGACCATGAAGTGGCACTTTTCCCAATTAAATGCCAAATTCGTGTTTTCGCAACGTTGAAGAACACGATCAAGATTATTTTAATAGCTTTCAAAAGAATCGCCAAAGACTGAAAAATCATCCATAAAAACTTCCATGACTTCCTCTACTAATTCGTTAAAAATTGCCAACATATATCTTTGGAATGTAGCTGGCGCGTTGCAAAGACCAAACGGCATCCTCCGATAAGCGGAGGTGCCGAACGGGCAAGTGAACGTGGTTTTCTCTTGGTCTTCAGGTGCAATTGGGATTTGAAAGTATCCCGAAAGACCATCAAGAAAACAATAGTGTGAGTGACAGGATAGCTGTTCTAAGATTTGGTCAATGAAGGGTAACCGGATGTGATCCTTACGGGTGGCATCATTTAATTTTCTATAATCAATGCATACCCGCCAACCCGTAATGGTACGAGTTGGGATTAACTCATTATTTTCATTGGAAACTATCGTTATCCCGCCCTTCTTAGGCACGACTTGCACCGGGCTAACCCAAGTGCTATCAGAAATTGGGTAAATAATTCTCGCGTCTAATAATTTTATTATTTCGGCCTTAACGACGTCCTTCATATTAGGATTAAGGCATCGTTGAGGCTGAATAGTGTCGCGAGAATTATTTTTTAATGTGATTTTGTGCGTGCAAAATGATGGGCTAATCCCCTTAATATAAGAAATTTGCCATGCGATTGCATGGCGGTGATTATTTAAAATTTTTGTTAATTCAGAAATTTCTGAATCGTTAAGCGCGGATGAAATAATCACGGGCAATTTAGACTCTTTTTCTAAAAATAAATATTTTAAATGTTCCGGCAATTGTTTTATTTCTAAACTCGGGGGCACCTCATAAGATGTTTTTACTTTAAAATTGTTCGATTTTATTTCTTCAAATTTAAGCTGCCGAGTTATTTCTTTTAAACAAAATAAGTTTGAAATATCCGTATTTTCTAATAAAGGAGAGATAATTTCAGAAAATGACGTTATTTCCTCTTCAAAATTTGTTTCTAAGGTAAATCAAGAGTCGTCGTTAGAAAGAGAATTTTTCATTGAAGAATTAATTCTAAAAGTAACTTCTTCGTCCCCCATTCATAGGAGAAGCATTCCGTTACTTACGTCTATTATTGCCCTAGAGGTGGCAAGGAAGGGACGACCGAGTATAAGGGGTACTTCGGCGTCTTCTTCTATGTCGAGGATGACAAAGTCTACCGGGAAAATAAACTTGTCAACCTTGACTAACACATCCTCTATTATCCCAATTGGGTATTTTATTGATCGGTCCGCTAGTTGGATGCTCATTTTAGTTGGGTTTGGGGTGCCCAAACCAAGCTTTTTAAATAAAGAGAACGGAATCAAATTTATACTAGCTCCTAAATCGGCCAAGGCGTGTTTTATTAATAAATTACCGAACAAGCATGGGATGGAAAACCGTCCCGGATCGTTAAGTCTTTCCGGCAATTTTTTTAAAACAACCACCGAGCATTCTGCGTTTAAAGAAACACGCGAGATATCCTCAAGTTTCTTTTTGTTAGAGAGTAATTCCTTGAGGTATTTCGCGTATTTAGGCATATTGGAGATTGCTTCGCAGAATGGGACGTTTATTTGAATTTGTTTTAAAATTTCAATAAATTTTTTGTATTGCTCCTCATTGCGCTCGTCTTTAAATTTTGAAGGATAAGGAAGAGAAGAGTTTTTAATAATACGCGGAGCTAAAGTAGAAGAAGGTAAAGTAGGTGAAGAAATAACTTGCGGAGAAGAAGATGAAACGTTTACCTCGAGTCCAGTCAAATTTGTAAAAGTTACCTCCTTTCCGCCGCGGAGGGTTATTGCGTTGGCACTCTCCCTTGGATTGGGCTCAGTGTTGCCTGGCAAAGTTCCTTGTTGACGCTCAGAGAACAATTTGGCCAGCTGTCCAATTTGATTTTCTAGATTTTTAATAGATCCGGTTAGATTCCGGATATTGGACTCGTTGGAGGCTACGTATTTAGTGAAGACCTCTTCAAGTGAAGAGGACTTTTGTGGTGGCAGTGGTGCAAATCCGGGAGGATACACTTGTGGTGGTCGTTGAGCATTATTGGGGTTGCTCCATGAAAAATTTGGGTGATTCCGCAAACCCGGATTATAACTATTATTGAACGGAATATTATTATTCGGGTTATACGGAGGACGATAGGAGTTCCCCATATAATCTACTTGCTTTTGAATTAAATTATTATTAAAATTATTATTATTATTGTAAGCCCAATTTGTGGCGGAGGAAGCAGACATCTCCGCCACTTGCTTAGTGAGCATTTCTGCTTGATGTGCTAAATTCGGGGTGGCCTCGACTTCAAAGAGTCCGGTCGGCTTATTAGAACGCGACCGTGGCGCATTCCACTGATAAGCATTCATGGTCATCTCCTCAAAAAGCTCTTGAGCGGTCTCGGGGGTTTTGTTATTAAGAGTACCTCTCGCGGCCGCATCAATCATTTGCCTAGTTTGGAGATTCAAACCATTGTAGAAAGTTTGAACTTGTTGCCATATAGGAAGGGCATGATGAGGACATCTCCGCAAAAGTTCTTTGAAGCGCTCTCATGTGTCATAGAGAGACTCCGAGTCTATTTGCGTGAATGAGAGAATGTCCGTACGTAATTTAGCGGACTTTGCCGGAGGAAAATATTTCGTTAAAAATTTCTCTGTCATTTCGGCCCATATAGTGATGGAACCTCTAGGAAGAGAACCCAACCACTGCTTGGCCTTAGTCCGCAAAGAAAATGGAAATAAACGCAAACGGATGGCGTCATCAGTGACACCATTTATTTTAAACGTATCGCAAATTTCCAAAAAATTAAGCAGATGTAAATTTGGATCTTCATCCGGTAAGCCATCGAATACAACCGATTGTTGTACCATTTGAATGATACTCATTTTAATTTCAAAATTATTATTCGCTACTGCTGGGCAAATAATGCTAGATTGTGTTCCCTCTAAATTTGGTCTCGCATAATAGGACATGGTCCGTAGCAGAGCCGCATTCAGGTTAGGAACTTCCATTATTCCCTCGTTAGTTTCTCCGATTGGCTCTTCGCAAATTATTGGTAGATCACTAAATCGGAGACGTCGCCGAAAGGTGCGTTCGATTTCCGGATCAAAACCAAATTCAAAATTATTTGAAAAGTTTACTCGGGTCATAAACTAAAAAAAAGAAGAAGAGAAGTGATAAAATTAATAACAATTTCTTTTTCAAATTATCGACCAATTTTCCCCGACAACGGCGCCAAAAACTTGATCGCGCGAAACTATATCCGCAAACGACAACGGCAAGTGTACCGTATCGGGAGTGGTGTAAGTTTTTTAAAAACCAAGGTCGTATTAGACTCGGGGTGATCGAGTAATCCTACTTTGAAAATCGTTATTATCTTATCAAATAAAACTTGAAGTTTGAGTTGCGAATAACGAAAACTATAAGAGCTTAACAGAATTAAATAAATGGTTTTATAGCTAGTACCCGATCTTGAGTCACTTTGGAATTATAAAATTATGAAATGAAAATAACAATGTGATTCTCTTGTTGAGGAGTGGCTTTGACCGTGGAGGTTCCCGAAGAAGGAACACTCTTCTTTCGAAGATTAGGTTCAACTAAGCTTAGGTGTATCGACAAAACTTTCTTTCTCAAATCACATCGCCTAAGACTTGTTTTAGGTTGTGAACCTCGCTATTGAATTTTACTCCAATCCGAGAAGAGTTACGTTGTCCTCTCTCGAGGGTTGCGTTCTACTCTTTTTACCGATGAGTGATTGATTCGCCTTACGAGCCTCTCGGCTAACTAAAGATCGAAAACTATTATGAAAACTATATAAAATATATAGGCTCAATGAATTGATCAACGGTAAATCGTAAGCGTTCAACAAATTGAGAAATGCAAAACTAAAATCATTGCGAAAATTAACTCATCCTCGGATCATCGTGATCGAGCACTATAGAGAATTAGCCGCTCATGAAGATGGGGGAATCATTATTATAGAAAAAATGCGACATTATGAAAAAAGATGTGAAATTGACAAGGAATAAAATTTTAAGTGAAATGGAGAGAGCTTTTTTTGCTATTTGAAAAGATTACAAGGGATAAATTTTGAAATATGAATAATAAAATTTTATTGCGAGTAGACCGATGATTTACTAGAAATAATAGTGCGAAGTTGTGAGGTTACAAACTAGCAGAGATTCTCAGTTAAAAAGAGAAAAACGTACAAGATTTACGAGACATAAATAAAAACAAAAAAAAGACAACTGATGTGCGATTTCAAATTGAAACTTAAACAAACTTAATCTCAAAATTCTACACAAAATAAAAGTGACAGTGGTGACTTGACTTGTTGAATTCTTTTCTCAAAATCTCTTCCGGGTCCCTCAAAAATGCCCAACAAATGAGTATTTATAAGCCTTCTTAGCACAAACAAACGACTGAATTTATTAATTTCGTCGTTACTGTTCACACTACAGTAACAGTGGAATTAAATAAATTCAGCCGTTTCTTTCACCCAACTCCCGAGTGAAACTGCAACGGCGATGGCGGAGGCGAAACTGGCGCTGCATGGAGGAGGATCGATGACGTAGCTTGAGGACGGGCTGGATCGCTGACATGGAGAAGGGAGAGCTATTGACGTGCTGGCCGAAGCTATTGTCAGGGCGGAGGCAGTGCTGGTGGTGGAGCTTTGCTGTGCAGGGAGGAGTTCGGCCTGCATGCTGGTTGCTGAGGTGGAGTTGCCGACCATGGAGCTGCTACTAGGAGGAGGTGCTGCTGGGTGGTGGAGCTTGGCCCGAGGAGCTGCTGGCCGGGAACGGCGGGGCAGATCTTGCTGTTTAGTGGTGGCTGAGCTTGCATGTGCAACTGATGTTGGCCGGGTTTGCATGGTGAAGGAGATGCTGACCGAAGCAGTGGATTTCGGGGGTGGTCGGCTGCTCCAGCAAAGTGTGTGTGTCTATATATATATATATAGATATATATATATATACATATAGATATATATATATATATATATATGTATATTATAAATATATATATATATATTATACACATATATATTTATGTATATTATATATATATGTACAATGAAGGCAACATGCGAGTCCTGGACGAGGCAGCGGGACATTGCACGAAAATCCCCCCAGGCTTTCCGTAATCCTACAAAAAAATAAAAATATAAGAATTAGAGCGTGAAATATTATTTTTACGAGATTTTTATAAATTAAAACGAATACAAGTGATTATTTATTTGAATATCAACAAGATATTCACCCAAAATGATGCCTAGTTTGCTAGTTATCATTATGCAAGGGAAGTTTGAAATGAGCAGCATGGGTGAGCTCAAGTTCTTCTTGGGACTCCAAGTAACACAGACTGATGATGGCTTGTCTATATCCTAGTCCAAGTTCACTAGGGAGCTAATCAAAAAATATGGTATGGAGAATGTCTCCACCATGAGAACTCCCATGGGATCAAGTATGCCAATAGGCAAAGATGAGACAAGGAAACTTGTTGATGAGTCTTTGTATAGAGGGATAATTGGCTCCCTTCTATACCTGTCTGCTATTAGGTCTGACATCATGTATGCCATATATGTCTGTGCTAGGTATCATGCCTACCCTAAAGAATCTCATTATTCTGCAACAAAGAGAATTTTGAGGTATTTTAAGGTCACACAAGACCTTGGCTTATGGTACCCTAGAAATAGGGATTTTGATCAGATACAAACTTTGTAGGTTGCAAAGAAGATAGGAAAAGAACTACTGGAACCTGTTAGTTCTTAGGTAGAAGGCTAGTTTCTTGGAGCAACATGAAGAAAACTAGTGTGGCTATATCCACTGCCAAGTCAAAATATATCAGCAGGAAGCTGTTATGCTCAGCTGTCGTGGATCCATCATCAGCTCTAGGATTACAACCTTCAGGTAAGTAGAACTCCTCTCTACTGTGATTCTACAAGTGCTATTTCTATTGCTAGGAATCCCGTCTCACATTGCAGGACTAAGCATATAAAAATAAGTTATCATTTTATTAGGGAGCATGTGGAGAAGAAAGACATCACTCTTGAGTTTATCCCTACAGACAAGCAAGTGGTTGATATCTTCACTAATCCATTAGATGAAGCAAAGTTCAACACCCTCAAATTTGAGTTGGGTATGTTGAACTTGGCATAGCTTCAGGCACTCCCTTTTGCATTTTTTTGGTGCAAGTATTGTTCCTCTTGCTTTACATACAGACTCCCAAGTAGTATTAGTTCATTGATGCTTCTACTGAGGGGGAATAAGTTCCTCTAGACAGAATGGAAAAGGTCAGCCAATTGTAGGGCCAGCCCCCATATGCCTATTCTATTGAATTCAAAAAGGGGGAGAGAAGAGAGAAGGTCCTAGCAAGGGGGAGACATAGCAGAGAAAGGGGGAGACATTGCCATACAAGCAGGAGATGGAAAAGGGGAAAGAAAGACATGTGGCACTCAAGTAAGGACAACAACCTTGCAGCAAAATAGGGGGAGTAAGTGAGGTACATTTACTTATAGCTTATCAGAATTTTGATTTTGATTTTGCTATATAGGTTGTGCGTATCATTGACCAAGGAAAGAAAACCTTTTTGATAAGGGTTGATAAGGGTTTTGACTTCTTCAAATAGGGGGAGATTGTTGGGTCCATTGTTCCCAATGTCCCTGATTTATGAGAAGTCAAACAGGTCAATGACACACACATCAACTGTATTTGATGTGCATTTGAGGTCTTGAGTGTAAGTAGTCCATATCATATTGATTGGACATGTGGACACACTAAGTGGTTGTTGGACATACCAAAAATCGCCTAAGTCCACAAGCATTGAGTGGAGCAATCTCACTCAATGCCAGAGGTATGGATTCAATATCTGGTAGAAATTTAGCTAAGTACAAAAGCGTTGAGTGTAGTCTACTCACTCAATGCCATATAAAATATATCGTTGAGTGTAGTCTACTCACTCAATAGCATATATTATATAGCATTGAGTCTGTCTCAGCCTAACTAGAAGATAACCAATAATGTGGCTAAGTCCACAGGCGTTGAGTGTAGTCTACTCACTCAACACCATATAACAAAAAGGCTTTGAGTCAGTCTAAGCCTAGAAATTGGCTGAAAATGTTGCAAAGTCCACAAGCATTGAGTGTGGTCTACTCACTCAACACCATACAGCTTTTAGCGTTGAGTGTTGCTGTGCCAGTCAACTCCACAGAAAAGTTGGGCAAAATTTTCACTAAGTCTACAGGCGTTGAGTGTAGCTTACTCACTCAACGCCAGATAATAGAAAATTCTGTTAAGTAGTTTGGCGTTGAATGGAGCTTACTCTCTAAATGCCAAGGCATAGAAATATTTGATAAGGCAAATAGCGTTGAGTGAGGTAAGCTCACTCAACGCTCTTAACACGCTCGACGCTCTCAACGCCTTGGAGCAGAAATTTGGCTAAGTCTAAAAGCGTAGACTGCTTGACTTTCGTCGAGCTCAGCTTCGTCGAACTGAGCTCAGCGATCATCGAGCTGAGCCAAATTACTCAGTTTATCCTGGAGTTCGTCGAACTCAGTTCAGCCTTTCATCGATCTAAGTTTGCAGTTCATCGAACTGAAATTTTGCATTCGTCGAGCTGAGCTCGACGTTTGTCGAACGGAGCTTAGCTTTCATCGAGCTCAATACTTAGACAGAATTTTGTCTAAGTGTTGTGGCGTTGAGTGATACCTACTCACTCAATACCTTTGGTTTTGATGATTGAATTTTGTCTAAGTCCAGAGATGTTGGTTCATGCCGACGTCAGCAAAGTCAAATTGTCAACCAAAATTCAAATGGTGTGGAATTGCTGCCAGAGACATTGGCGGCCAACTGTCATCATCTTCTGCACTTTCCAAGGAATATTTCAATCATAAAGTGATGGGGCCCACACACAACAAGGATCCGTTAAATCAAATTTAAACGAAAGGGATGCGCTGGATGGCTTAATCTCAACCATCAATCCTGGTGGTAGGGCCCACTGCTCGATTGGCCTTCAGAGTATAAAAGGAAGTAATCGGCAAGAGCACGAACCAACACAACCAAGAGAACAATCGATTCCTCATCTAGGTTTTCTGAAAACAAGAAGAAGGGTGGGAGAACATCATCTTCTTCCTCGTCATTTTTGTCGAGCCTGAAGGAGTACTGCACAAAGAACCTTGTTGGGAAGGAGATAGCTGGAGCAATTACCATTCACAACAGCAGGATCAGAATTCATTCTGAGGGAGCAGATCTACAAGTTTTGTAGAAGGAAGGTTAGCTGTTTGAAGAAAGAATCTACTTCCTACATCATTGTCTTCAACAACAAAAGGTTAGGCTGATATCTGCTCAGTCCAGGAAGAAGATGACACAGAGTTCTTGATATGGTGTCTAATCATATAATATTTCTCTATTTCTTTCTTGTGTAAAGATTCTTGGTGAATCTGGAGTTGTAAGCCTGTTTTATAAAGGCTAAGGTCTTTGTGACTTGTATTTTGCTTTATACTGGGTGAAAGGTCATTGTGACCTAAGGGTTGGCTTAATGCTTAATTGTTAGGTTTGTGTGACCTGTGTGGTCTTGCGAGATCTGTGCTGTAAGCTATTAAGTAGCTAAATTTTGGAGGGAGAGCCGAATCTAACACACTGTTAGTTAGGCGCAGAGGGATAGTGGATGTACCCAAGATTGGGGAATCACTATAAAATTGCGGTGTCGTCTGTGAATGTTCTTGAAAGCTGATAACTAACCAAATCACAGGCACAGAAATCTGATAACAAATTAGAAATGGTAAAATAAAGACAAAAACCTATTCACCCCCCCCCCCCTCTAGGTGTTTAGCAAACCTTGAAAACAAGACTTTCAATCAGTCTAAGTACAAAAGCGTCGAGTGAAGGAATTTCACTTGACGCCCTCTCAAGGCAAATCTGGTTAAGTACAAATGCGTTGAGTGAATGAATTACACTCAACGCCATCTCAGTAAAAGTGTTAAAGGACAAAAGTGTTGAGTGAAGAACCTTCACTGAACGCCTCAGCGTTAGACAAAATTTGGTTAAGTACAAAAGCGTCGAGTGAAAGCCAATCACTCAACGCTTCTGGAGTTATCTGTGAAAGTTCTAATTCGTCAAGACATATGGGATCTCTCAATACCTGTAGAGATTCAGAAATTATTCTAAGTCATTGGCGCTGTGTCTAGTCTGCTGACATCATTCTTAATTCAAATCGATGCAAATTGCATGATAAAAGATAGAGTTCACCGTATTGATCAGACAATGCTATCTTAGGATATATCAGCAATTAAAGCCGAACATGCCGCTTTTCTAAGAGGGATATAGCCATTGTTGATGTTGATATATAAAAGCGAAGTGGGTGACATTCTTACAAGAACTTTTGCTACAACTTCTGCCAATCTCTCAAAACCCTAATTTTGCAAAAGTTGGGCAGCACAACAGAGCAAATTTCTCATCATCTTCAAGCCAGCTATTCTACACAAAGGATATCTTTCTCAAGCTTGAAGAAGAAGATCTCTACTAGATACAACATAGTACAAGATGAATAAAATCTGAAGAATCATCTTCTTGTAGCTATGCTGAAGAAGGGTTATATGTTGATTAAGCCAAAGAAGAAGACTCAAAAACTTTCTTTTGAGTCAAATTTCTCAAACACTTATTCTATCTTGTAGGATCTCAGTGAGATCTGAGTATATGCCTATTTATAAAGGCTGAGTGTAGGACTGTGAGCAGTATGAGTTATAGGAATGTCAAGCACTCTGAGTTGTAGGGTCCTGGGAAGGATCTGAGATAAGGTTGGTTCCTGAGGTAGGATCTTTGTAAAGATTTAAGGTAGGAGACCAGCTGGGTATCTGAGCTGTAGGAGTTGGAAGACTCTGAGTTGTAGGGCTGTCAAGACCGAGTGGGAGATAGGTGATTGTCTCTGAGGTAGGACTGTGAGTAGTCTGAGATGTAGGAGTGAAGAGCACTCTGAGTTGTAAGATACATGTAGGGATCTGAGGTGTAAATCTATTTGATCTGAGTACTGAAGGAGTTGGCCGAATCTAGCTCACTGCTAGATAGGTGAATGGGGAAGTGGATGTACCCTAAATAGGGGAATCACTATAAAATTCTATGTGTTGTATGTGTTCTTGAAAGCCAACCTACTAACATAAATACACAATAAGATCATTCTTCAAAAGAATTAAAAGATTCTAAAAGGAACTTATTCACCCCCTCGAGGTGTTTAGCTATCCTTAAAAGACTTTCACATGCGTTCTGCATCTCTCAGGTTTGATAATATCAAATCTTAAGCTGTATTTGATCAAACATACTTTGGGTATAGTGTGCAGGTTTATCAGTGTGAAGTTGTGAAGCAACTACGAAGTTATGGGCTATCGCTGGCGATAACGATATCGCCAGGAGTTTGCTCTATTTTACTTGACGATAGGTCTTTCTCATGGCTAAGACAAATGTCATTGTGTCATGTCTCATATCATCGTGACAAAAATCATATCGTCATGACAATATTTACATCTTCGTGACAATGCTCATATCGTTGTGACGAGCCTTTACTGTTAATTATCGTTGAGACAAGTCTTATGTCGTCGAGACAAGGCTTATATCATCGTGACAAGACACATATCGTCGTGACCAGCCTTGTCAGCGCGTCAACGCAAAGATTGCACTATCTTTAGGCGATATTAATTTCGTCGGCGTTAGCCAAACCAGTTAGACGAAGGAGAATGTTGAAGTGTTATGTCGTCGTGAAGACTCCATGTCGTTAAAACTCCATATAGTCGTGAAGACTCCTATGGTCTTAAAGACTCCATATCGTCTTAAAGACTCCATATCGTCTTAAAGACTCCATATCGTCTTAAAGACTCCATATCGTCTTAAAGACTCCATATCGTCTTTAAGACTCCATATCATTGTAAAGACAACATGTTTCAGTGTGAAGTTTTAGCTATCGCCTGCGATATCGCTGCCGCCCTATGTTAGTGGGGATTGTCCAGGTTAGCGATCCATGTGTGTCCAAAAGTTGGAAAGTGGTGGGAATCAAATTTGGTAATAAAAAACATCACGGAAGAGCAACCCACCTTTCCTTATCTGGTCTAGGCAAGCTGTCAAATCGCGCTCCAAGCTTTTCAGAAAATGACAAAGGAATGTTCTGACACCTTTCCATACCTGGAGCAGAATAGCTAGCGTTTGCGTGTAAAAAAGGCCGATCACCAGCTATTTCGATATCGCCGACGATAGCGGTTTTAAATCATATAAAATGTTTCCTTTTCGTCCTTGCGGTGGCTGAATGATAAATGCATGAAATGTCATTATTTTAGGTATTTTTAATTCGTATTTCATATATATTTGGTATTTTTTCTTGGCATTTTTTGTTTGTATGTGTAGATTATACAAGAATGTGAGTTGGAGAAAATTAGAGCAAATTCGACAAAACATCTCGTCTCAATAACCACATGAATCGCGAACAACGCCAAAACTTCCTAGTCCAGTGGAAATCTATTGACGCTGATTCTTAAGCACGTGCCAAGACACTTATCTAAAAAGCACATGTGTAATGCTGAATTAAATCAACGCCCTGGGGACACTGATTTAAACAAGCGGCCACATGGGCGCTGATTTTATCCCAGCACCCAACATGGCGTTGATTAGTCAACAATCAGCTGGATTAAATGGGCGCTGAATTAAATCCAGCGCCCTGCATGGGCGCTGAAATTAAACAGCGGGTTGTCATTTCATTTCAGAGAAATAGTAGTTTTTTTAGGCAGAATGTTGAAATAAGTCCCAAACTTTACATGCTTTATGAAATAATTCCTTATGTTTTATTTTGATTGAAATTGGTGCTCAAAGTTTAAAAAGTACATGAAATCAGTCTCTTCATTTTATCTGTTAGTCCAGTTAATAGAAAAGAGACTGTTAGTCGTAAATCTGTGATCCAAAAGGCTCCTCCATCCCGCCGGCGATGAAGGAAGATCATGGGGGAGAGGTGAATTCAACGGTTTCTAGGGAAACGTCAATGGATTCAAGCGGGGAAGGCAACGAGTTTGCATTCACTGGAGGAGGAAGATGCGGCCTCTGACAGCGGAACGAAGGAGACGATCTAATCAATGATATGAGTAAAAATGGAGGACTGGGGACGCAAGGGCTAGAGGACGCTAGGCATTAGAGGAGTACAAGGGGCTCCGGCGGTTGGAGGAATTTGAAGTGAGCTGCTCAGAGATGTCTTAGGCGGCGGAGGTGGGAGTGGAGGTGGAGGCGGATGGGGTGTGCATGTTTCCGGTGACGTGGGGAGGCCATCAAATGGGGTTCTTTAAATTTTCATGGACGGATTTGAAGCACCTCTCTGAAAATCATGGAGCACCTCTCTGGAGATCACAGATTTGTGGCAGATTTACGGTGATTTGATACTTTTCCGTTAACTAGACTAACAGATTTTAGGTAGGGACTGATTTCATACATTTTGAAAACTTTGGGGACCAAATTTAATCAAAACAAATTATATGGACTGATTTCATAAATCATGTAAAGTTTGGGGACTGATTTCATAATTTTGTCTTTATTTAAATTATTTTCCCACTCAAAGTTTGTGAGCAGGACCACAATTTTTCTATAATTTAAGGCTTTTTAGTGAGGAAAGGGGAGTTGAATTTCTGAGCTAAAAGTGAGAGTTTACTAGCATTGTATTTGTGAGTTTTTGAGAGACATTATATGAGAGAAATGAGATTTGGAGGAAGCTCATGTATGTGCTCTGGGCAAGTTTGTAAGTGTTCATTGTTTGATTAATAAAATTATTTCTTTACTTCAATTTTCTTCTATGATTATCTTTCATATAATATTTGTAAAACAAATCTTGTGTGAGTAATCTTTTTTTATCTCGGGTGCAATGCAATTAATCATGAGATTATAATTATTATATTGATTCATCATTTCATTAGAAAATATTTATGCCCGAATATTGAATTGAATAACTTTGATATTTTGTGTAGCTTGAATGCACATGTTACATTTTGGAGCGAGTGCACATGAAATATTCTTAGCTATTTAAACAAGAATTTTGGGCTCATTCTCCAAGCTCTCAATCAAGTTTTATCATTTAAGATTTTATATTATTTTGCTCGCATATATCACATGCTTAAAAGATTTTGATGTAAATTGGGAAAAGCTGTCACAACTCGCATTTTCACCGCATATAAAAACATATCAGAATAAAGGAAAATGCACGTCATGATGTCACGTCAGTAGGGGATAACTGCGGGCGCTCAGGCAGATACCTACTTAATCATGAAGAAAAATTGTTTACGTTATTTTTAAGAAAAAAATTAGTTAAGTGCAATAGTTAGCCGTATCTCTCGGCTTAATGACTCATTTAGTCCACAAATCAAAATATAGTTATACGCTACGGAAAAATACTTATTTAGATTGACTCCAACATCCTACATAAGTATAAACGTCCCTGAAGTACAACTCATGCTATGCAAGACTCTAAATTTATAATAGTAGTAAGGATAGCTTTTACGGTCGCTAAATATAACAAGTTAGAGTTTTAAAATTATGCAGTGCATGAAGTAATAGTAATAGATTTTATTCTTAAAAATACCTAACATGCATTCCTAGCATAAATCCACATCCACATTGAGAGAAATAAGCAGCTAGCAAGTAATCAACATCAACATAGAGAGAAATAAGCAGTTAGCAAGTATCAAACAAATAACAAAACTGTGAGCGTCAACAACCCACATCCACATAGAGAGAAATAAGCAGCTAGCAAGTATCAAACAAATAACAAAACTGTGGGCGCCAACAACTGACACGAACCCACTTCTAGTAAAGTAAGTCTGAACCAGTGACTAAATAAACAACAGTCTACCCCGTTGAGACGAGGTAACAACCACGGCCAACACTGCCGCCCAGAAATACCAAAACTAGCTCTTCTACCTACTACTGCTCTAAACCTGGGACATTTCAAAGACAGAACACCTCAGTAAAAAAGTACAAATGGTGGCAGAAAATAAATAAGCCAAAATAAACAAAGATCAAGGGGTACCAACCCAAGACCAACAGTAGTGAAATAAAATATCGAACAGGAAAAGAAAGAAATACTTACGTGAATCGTGACGTACTCCAACAAATACATCAGATTTCCCAAGGCAAAAAGGAAAAAAAAAATAAGTAAAAATATAAGGAAGAAATTTAACTACCTTTACTAAGCACCTGTGGTCGACTCTACCCCCAAAACACGGTCGAGGTGGTCAGTCAACTGGACACACCCCTCACGAATAATTTATCTGCTTAACTGCGAGGGAGTCTCATACTCTCCACCATACACCGCAGATGCCCAAAAACCCGGTAGACTTCCACAAGGTACAATAAAGGAGTCAGACAACGCGGAGGTGGTTTTATCAACTAACTCTTGCAATTTTAGAAATCCAAAGACACCACAACACAAATATATCTTGAGATTTGGCTCGTCGGATTCTACTTGACATTACTAGATACATGACATGGTTGATCAACCCTTAAGAACGATTTACAATCCTAAATAACTTTAATCCGTTCAATAACGGAATCTAAGGCGTTTAAAGCCATCAATAAGACACTTCAAGAATGATCAAACATAACCGGACAAAAATCGAGTTCACCATGACAAAACGTTACAACCTCATGTGATCATTGAGAAGGTTAATCATAACTATAATTTGAAAGAATAAGCGTAGAAAATTTTAAGGAACATGAAAACATAGCCGTTACCATCAAATCGGATAAGGAGAAACAAGGGGAAACCACCACATGACTTGGTTTTACCGGAAAAATCCTCTGAATCACTCCACGTTGTAGATCGGGGCAAAAGAACACGGGAGGAGTTGAAATCTAAACAAAAATGGCAGAAAAAGGGGTTAGGGCCGAAAACACCTACCGATAAAACTCAAGGAAAGGGGAAAAATTTACCACGATAGCGTAGTTATCGGTGAGAGCTTTCCGGATCTATATTCGGATGAAGATTTCGAGCACCGGAGCACCGTCGGCGGCCACTGGAAGGTTCACGAAGTATTTTCTCTCTCACGCTCACGCCGCTCTGATTCAGGAGGAAAAGGAATCGGAGAAGATGAAGTTCTGTTCAAACCTAAGCCCAAGGATATATATATATATATATATATATATATATATGTAAAAGTACTTATAAATTTTTTTGTCTAAATACAAGAAAACGTGTGATTTATGAGTGGCTACGGGGAAACAGAAAATAGTGATTTAAGATGGCTTCAAATCGAAAAGTGCCCAACATAAAAGTTGTAGATCTCGTCGAAACGAACAAATTTTATGTTGATTATTTATTCATACGACATCGTGTTGGTTCTCAAAACTGTGTCCGAAGACAGAGAGTACAGAATCACTCGAGAGGAAACAAACCTACTCGAGAGGGAGAGGTTGGATCTCGAGAATGACATTGGTTCTCGAGAACAAAAGCTATGGTTCTCGAGAGGAACATCATTTCTCGAGATGGAGAGGTTAAGGCTCTCGAGAATAACATTAGTTCTCGAGAATAAAGGCTTAGGACTTGAGAGAATCAATCAAACAGGCTACCTATGAGCAGTCCCGGGAGAATAAAAATAGAGGTCTAAGATGGCTCCAAATCAAAAAATGCCCAACATAAAAGTTGTAGCTATCATCGAAACGAACAAATGTCATGTTGATCGTGTTTCCATACAGTGCCGTTTTAACCCTCAAAAATGCGCCCGAACGCAGACTATACAGGACTACTCGAGAGGAAAGGGGGCTTCTCGAGAAATAGACCAAAGTTCTCGAGAGAAACTCATAGTTCTTGAGAGAAACATCATAGTTATCGAGAGAAAAATAGCAGGACTCGAGATAAATAAATATTTCTAGAGAATAAAACCATAATTCTCGAGAATAAACAGAAGTTCTCGAGAACAACAAGGGTTCTCAGGTAGAAATCAATAATGCAGCTTATTTACGAGCAGTTTTTGAAATATTGAAAATAAGAGTCCAAGATGGCTTCAAATCAAAGAGTGCTCAACATGAAAGTTGTAGATATCGTCTAGACGAACAAATTTTATGTTTACCATTTTTTGATACAATGCCGTTTTGACACTCAAAATGGCGCCCGAACGCAGGCAAAAACGGACCTCTCTAGAACAACAAAGGACTTCTCGAGAACAGCAAAGGACTTCTCGAGAACAGCATAGGACTTCTCGAGAACTAGGATAGACTTCTCAAGAACTAGTATATACTTCTCGAGAACTAGAGCAGACTTCTCGAAAACATTAAGTCGAGAATTCTCGAGAATAACTGGGAGTTCTCGAGAACGAAAGGGGGGATCTCGAGTACAAGCAGGACAAATTGCAGAAGTTCCGATTTTACTAATATTTTGGAATGAATCGCTGACTCTACGAATTAGCAGCGCAGACCATCTTAGAATCTGACGTACCATTCTCGATATATTAAATCATGCGCCGTGACTCCAAAAATGCTCGGATTGCGACGAAACTTGACAAACAAGTCCAAGATTATTTAACTTAAATTTCAAAATGCAAAAAAATTCCCAATTACAATAAGAATTCGGCCGACTCGACCACACGGACACGAAAATGCCTTAACAGCATTGCGCCGTCAACTCGACGTTAAAAGTAACGCCACGACATCGTAAATATGACGTTTCCCATTTAAATAAAATCATCGAAAAATCAGGGACGTTACAGTCACTCTCCATAAAAAGAAGTTTCGTCTCGAAACTTAACACAACTCCAAAACAAAATCAAGACGATAAATCAAACATAACTGCAAATATAACGACATACCTGAAACTAAGAGAAGAGGTGCGGATGAGATTCTCTCATTGCTGATTCCAATTCCCACATCGCGCTCTCGACGTCTTGATTTCTCCAAAGAATCTTGACCATAGGGATGGTCTTTCTTCGCAACACACGCTCTTGAGAATCAAGAATACGAATAGGTTCTTCCACATACGTAAGGTTGGGCTGAATCTGGGACATCGAGTCGAGGAATTGATGATCATTACGAACACACTTCCGCAACTGGCTCACATGGAACACATCATGGACACCAAGGAAGGTCCCAGGCAAATCCAGCCTATAAGCTAACACTCCGATGCGTTCAAGAATCTGGAAAGGTCCCAAGTACCGAGGGTCTAACTTGTGGTTCCTTCCAAATCTTTTAACGCCAAACATCGGAAAAACCTTCAGAAAAACCAAGTCTCCAACGGTAAAGTCCAGATCAACCCTTCGTTGATTGGCATACTTCTCATAGCGCTCTTGAGCCACACGGAGCTTTTCTCGAATATGAGTCACGACACAATTCATCTCCTCAAGGGCTTCCGGACTGAGCAACAGTCTCTCACCAACTTCAACCCAAAACAACGGAGTTCTACAACCACTCCCATATAAGGCCTCAAACGGGGCCATCTGCAGACTCTCTTGATAACTATTATTATAATCAAACTCCATTAGCCTCAGACGCTCATCCCACGCTCCATCGTGGTCCAAAATGTAACATCTAATCATGTCCTCCACGATCTGATTTACTCTTTCTGTTTTCCCTTTCGTATGCGGATGGTAGGCGGTGGAATACCTCAAGTCGGTACCCAACCCCTCTTGCAAGCTCTTCCAAAAGCGAGACGTAAATCTGGAGTCCTGATCTTATACAATGCTAATAGGCACTCAATGTAACCTGATGACCTCTTCAAGATATAGCTCAGCTATCTTCTTCATCGAATACCCAATCTTAAACGGAACAAAATGAGCACACTTTGTCAATCTGTCGACTATCACCCAAACAGAGTTATGCCCACTGTTGGGTATCGTATCCACAATTACCTGGATTTGAGGAAGCCTCCGGTCAAGCTAAGATGAATTCACAGTGTATTTGATGAAATCTTTCAAGTTGTGCTTGCAGCTATTCATCGCTAAGTACACACCAATGTCAGGGTGCAGTAGGTCAATATACACGGGTCTATGCAACGTAATCCCTCGTTGAGCAGATCAGTGTGTTGGCTTACGTGTACTCTCTCTACTGGTGTGTACTTATTTTCAAGCACAGGGCTATGTAAGATCAAGAGCAGACAAGGAGCAAGGATGGGCCAAAGACCAGCTCACGGGAAGAAAGACGAAAATCGTCTAAGTACAAATCGACGAGAATCACTAAGTGATTCTCGCCGATTCGACGGGAATCACTAGTGATTCTCGCCGAATCGTCGAGAATCACGAACAGATTCTCGCCGAATGCTGCCGGTTGTCTCGAAGCCGCCTTGAATTCTTCTAAGAGCGAAGTGAATCGTCGAGAATCACGAAGTGATTCTCGCCGATTCGTCGAGAATGACTCTGCATTCTCGACGATTCGGCGAGAATCAATTGTGATTCTCGTCGATTCTCACCGGCTTGTATTATCAGTGGAGATTGAATTCTGCTAAGAAGAATTCGGCGAGAATCGTAGTTGATTCTCGCCGATTCGGCGAGAATCACCTACGATTCTCGCCGAATTTGACTTGGGCAATTTTCGCCTATTCTCTGGACCAGTCCAAGTTAACTGGGTTATTTCGAACCAGACTTAGGGCTTCTTCTTGGTGGGGCTCACAACGGTCATCTTGATGACCTAATGTATAAATACATCTGTAATTTTGAACAGTAAGCAGAACAGACAGAAAAACGAACAAAGACTGCCGACGTGACCAAGATCACAATCTTGCTCTGCGACCGTCGTCGCTGCTCGTACAGTTAGTCGCCGTTGCTGATCAAGGTTCTTCCAGATCTCCGGCGACAGAAGCTCAGCCTAGCAAGCGTCTCACGCATCTAACCAGAGATCTTTTGTCTCTTGATTCGTAGATCGGGAAAACCATCCCCTTCCGAATCGATCAAGACGATCGATCCTAGTGTGACCGTTAGAAGACCTTGCTACCTTTGCTATGAAGGTTGAATCTCCATTGCATCGCCGCAGCACTCCGTTGCCGTCGCTAATCCCGAGAGCCAAGCCGCCTCCCTTTGCCGCCGCCGGTTTCAGGGAGATTCTCTCCAAGAGAGATCTAGGGTTGTGGACTCTTCGTTGACTTCAAGAACACATCGTCGAACAAAGAGGGACACCTTAGTCTCCATAAGTTGTTTGTATTTCTAATACATTCTATTTTCATTTTCGTGTAAAGGAACGTTTAGTTCCTAGTTGTAAGGGTTGGGTGCAACCTGTGGTGTGGGAGTGGTGACTCCTACGTGTGGAAGGGTTCCTTCCGTTAGTGCAAGGATTGGATTTCAATCCTGTTGGTGAAGTGACCGAGTCGTCCCTAGTTGGGAGATAGGTCGAAGGGGGAAAGTGGACGTACCCAAATCGGGGAACCACTATAAATTGCTTTAGTCTTTTCTGTGCTGTGTTGTTTGATTTAATTGTGCAGGTACAGTTTTTAATTCCGCAAAAATGCTACAAGACACCTATTCCCCCCCATAGGTGAAGCTAGTTGGAACTAGGTGGACTTTCAAGTGGTATCAGAGGGAGGTTACTCATCAAAAAGGTTCATACCTTGAGTAGAATCCTACCACCAGTGTCAAAAGCATGGAGCTGGATTATGAGATCTCTCCGCTAAGACTCCCCACATGTAACGTCCCAATTCGCGCTAGGCCCCTTGATTGCGCTTTTGAGTCAAGGGGGCTGTGGTGAGCCCAATGGGGGTGTGGGTGAACAGGTGCGGACGTATGGGAAATGAGGAAAACAAGGCAAAACGGTGTTTTTGGCCGACACGGGTATGGACACGGCCGTGTCCATACCCGTGTGCCTCATGCCAATATTGAGTTTTCAGTCAGAGAGGTACACGGGTATTGGGACACGGCGTGTCCCTACCCGTGTGCCGAGGACACGGGTCGAGACACGGCCGTGTCTCTACCCGTGTGCCGCAACCCCGACACGGCAGAAAGTTGTTCTGGGATGAACACGGCCCTAAACACGGCAGGCGACACGGCCGTGTCACCTGAACACGGGTAGGAACACGGCCGTGTGCCTACCCGTGTCTGCGGTGTATAAAAAGGGAAAAAGTTGGAAACCCTAGTCTTCATCCCCCTTTTCAGCCCCAAAACTTCTGAGAGGAAGAGAGCTTGGCTGGAGGGGAAAGGAGCTTGCCGGAGCCATCCTTGGAGGAAACAAAACGCCGCCGCCGTCAAGGGAAAAACAATGCCGCCGCGAAGGAGTGCGAGACTCATGGCCGGCCATGGTGGTACCGCTGGACTTGAGGTGAGCTTCCTCCCCTCTCCCTTGGTGCTAGATCTATAGTTATTTTAGGAGAGACATCGACTCTATAGAGTCTTGATGGTGAGGAGGAGAGCTCTTAGGATAAGCCATGCCTAGGTTTTCTAGGCTTAGTCTCCCTCAACCTTCTCATCATTCAAAGTGGAGATGAGAGGGGTTTTCGTTGAGGGTTTGGCTTTGAAAGGAGAAATAAGGTTGGGTGTGAATTCTGGAGGAGTTTATGCGAGGTCGTTGCAAGGAAGAAGATGAACGGATGCCGTTCATCTCGCCTTAAGATGCGTGCAGAAATCTGATTTCTGCACATGGCGACCTTCGCGGCCAATTTCAGAGGTGTTCTGGCCAAATCTGGGTGATCGACTCAACACGAAAGTCGTAGCCCTTGAAATTACCTTTCCAACGAGTGGTTGCTCGTTTCCATGCGATACCCGTAGCCACGGGAAAGCTGGTTCGAGTCCGCTGCGTTCGGGAAAATTCCTGTACAGGAAACTGTTTCCTGTACGTATTCGAGTTGAATTTCTGGTATGTTGCGACCAGATCTGGGCGATCGACTCAACACGAAAGTCGTAGCCCTCGCGAATATCTTTCCAACGAGGGGTTGAACATTGTGATCGGATTCCTGTAGCTCCGGGAATCCCAGTTTTAGTATTGGACTATCCTATGTTAATGCACTTGTTAATTTATAATGCTAGCACTCTTGCAATGGTTGTGACTTGCTCATTTGTTGTCTTGCTCCCATATATCTATAATGTTGTTGTTACTATAATTTAGCATGGTTACCCATTTGGTTGTGTAATAAGGTATAACCATGTATTGGTAGAGAAATGAAGTGGATGAGAAGGCTAGAAACTAAGGGTTGAGAGTGGTATAAAATATATTTATATAGTTGGGAGTTGAACATATCTATTATGCGTAGTGTTGAGGTGAACTCATTGTATAGGTGGGCGTGAGTATGATGAACACTATGTGAAGAGTACTTTGTAACCGTAATCCGAGCCCAAGGGGATTATTAACAACCGATGCTTAGAGTTGAAGTCTCCTTACGGGTAGCATCGAGTGAGTTGTTTTGGGGCATGTGATGTGCGACGATTTATCCTGTCGCGATATTGAGATAATGACTGTGGCAGGTCTACGGGTTCGCCAGTCGTCACACCGATGGGAGCCAATGGGTAGACCTTGGGCGGTAGGGTTAGATACTTGGTGTCCATAACCCGAGATCTCCTCCGCGCCATGAGAACGGTTGGGCTTGCACCTCGTGCGTTTCCGAGGTTCCATCCGGTTCGAAATCAAAGGCCAGGTTGGGTTGTGTTCTTGGTGCACATTTACCCAAGACCCCTTCTGAGCCGTAGTACGCATGTGAGCTCCGCTGTTGTGTTCTTAGCGTCGAGGCGTACGGGGGCCTAGGATAGGTAGTGTGATACCACCTAGTAGTGGAGACGCCCGCTCCACTGTCGCCGTCTGGCCACGACGGACGACGCCTGAGAGGTTAGCTACCTGCTCGAAAAGTGGGAACTTCAAGTCTGTGTCGACATAGCAACTTGCATGTGCGTGCGCATGATTCGGTCATAGCATAACATTCATTTCATGTCATTCATTGCATACACAAGATCCTCATCGTATAAGTTTGTATGGGCACTCTTATACGATGAGTTACTTTACTGTTAAGCCGATCCTTAACTTACAAGTATGTATGGGCACTCTTATAAGTTAAGTTACTATTCTGATTCCTTATACCTGCTGTCATATATTATTGATATTTGTAGAACTGCTAGTTGTGTAGCGTGGTTTATACTCCACCATATTTACAGTCACCTGCTTGTTTACTTGCTTATATATATATATTGTACCTTTGTTCCTTTCTCCGCCCGGTGCCGAGGAGTTGCCGGGGGAGCGGATGTGAAGCCACTTAGTCTTATGACTAACGGTTGCTACGTCTTCCTTTTTAGGAGGAAACCCCGCAGGTAGAGCAGCAACGGACTATGCAGCAGGACAGCCAGGCTCGGACGATAGGACCTGAGGTGGTGGTGCCATCGGCACCGTCAGTGACAGTCGTGAGTGTTTTCATATAGCCGTTTGGCAAAACATTTCTAGACTCTTGTTCTTTTGTACAAGCCTGTTGTGCTTGTTATCTTCCGCTCCTTTGGATGTAAACTTAGCTGTGAATTGAACTGCTTTACTTTCCTGTTATGGTTGGGTTGGCATAATTGTTATGATATGGATTGTAGCCGGCGGAATAGGCGTCTTATGGTAAAGGCTAACCCGTGTGTTAGTGCTACCACAAGGCGGCTATTTCAGGCATAAGACTCCCCTCGTGCCGTGTGTTGTGTTCCGGGAGGGGGGTCTTACAAATGGTATCAGACTTAGCCGATCTTCAACTAGAGCAGTCATGTAACAATGGGCCACTCCTGTTCGATTAGTCGGTTTGGGGACAAACCGACTTAGCGGAAGCAGTGGTGTGCCCATATGTAATTCGCACTAAGTTGTCCAACTTTGACATTAGTTTTAGCCAACCTGACCCTAATTTGTACCTTGCGTATAGGTCCCAGCGCAGGTGGAGCCGGTTGGGGCACTCCTACCCCTTCCGTCCCTTCACAATTCCAGCAGTCGGAACTGGGACAAACACTGTCAGCCATATTGGATGCATTTAAAGCCCATCAAGCTCCGGTGCAACAACAAGCGCCAGGCTCCAACTGGTTGAGCACCTTCCGTGCCATGTCCCCTCCTGCCTATCTTGGGACAGAATCGCCGGTGCGCACCGAGCAATGGCTTGATACCGTGCAGGAATTGATGGCTGGCATAAGATGTCCGAACAGCATGGCGGTGACATTGGTAGTGACGCTGCTAGAGCAGCATGCCAAAAGGTGGTGGAAGTCCCTCATGGGCTCCACCTTCCAAGGGCGGTTGTACACGGACATCAGTTGGAACGAGTTCACCGAGGCTTTTCTGGATCACTTCATCCCTTCTTCTGCTCGGGATGAACTTGAAGAAAGATTTCTGCAGCTGAAGCAGGGATCGAAATCGGTAACGGAGTACCAGAGGGAGTTCCAACACCTCGCTAGGTTTGCCGATTCCTATGATTTGGACGATAGAGGCTACGCGAGGCGCTTCTACAAAGGATTAAGGGACCCCCTGAGGCAGGCCCTTTTGTTTATAGCCGACGCAAGCCAGGCAGAAATCATCGACATGGCAAAGAGACTGGAGGCGGACCACATGGGATGTGGCAAGAGACCTGCGGAAGGAGTAATTGAAGTCGGCCCTAGTAATAGAAGGCGGAATGATCATGGCAGAGGAAGGGGAAACCACAGAGGCGGTCGGTGGGTCAACCGGAACTATCGGGTGGAGTACCCAATTCCGCAATTACCTCCACCACCGCAGCAGCAACATTATCAACAACCTGGGGGCCGACGTGAGGTGATATGTTTTGAGTGCAACCAACCGAGGCATGTCCGGCGAGTTTGCCCGCGACTGATCGGGGATGCTCCTATTGCTCCCCCTCCAGTAGCTCTACGGGGGCGAGGGCACATGCGTGGCCGAGGAAGAGGACCACCAGGGAGAAATCAAGGACATGCACGGGAGCATGTATTCGCATTGGATATGACTCAGGAGAGAAATCCGCAGGAAGTCATCACCGGTACGTGTAAAATTTATTAATATTATATGACTTGTTAGATTTACGATACAAATGATACGCGCAATTCTGGATAGTGATTACCCTTTTTGGAACCTAGGCACTGTCATGGTTAGCGGGAGGCCCGCCTATACGTTATTTGACACGGGTGCGTCTCACTCGTTCATTTCGGCGGACTTCGTGAAGGACTTGGAGGGAGTGCAACACTTCACGGGCACTACTCAAAGGGTGCGCCTTCCGGACGGCTCTGAGATGACGTCGTCAGCAAGTTGCGACTTCGACACCCTTATTGGAGGAAAGTTCTTTGAAACTCCGGCTACAGTGTTAAGAATCCCGGAGTTCGATCTCATCCTGGGCATGAGGTGGTTGAACTGGCACCACGCCAGGATCAATTGTGCGGAGAAGCAAGTTATGTTGAGGCATGAAGACTCGGAAGTCATCTTCCAAGGTATTAAATTCGCACCCCGTAAATTATTATCTTCAATCCAAGTTATGAAATCTCATATGGAAGGGGACGAGGTCTATGTAATTTGCTTCGAGTTGAAGAAATTGACATTAGAGGTCAAGGATGTGCGGGTGGTGCGAGAATTTCCCGAGGTATTTCCCGAGAAATTGCCGGGACTACCCCCGCATAGGGAAGTGGACTTCCAGATCAAGCTAATTCCGGGTGCCAAGCCCGTCTCGCGAGCTCCATACCGAATGGCTCCGAAGGAACTTGCAGAGTTTAGAGTCCAGCTTCAGGAATTGGTGGAAGCAGGGTTCGTTCGCCCAAGCTCGTCGCCTTGGGGAGCGCCCGTTTTGTTCGTCAAAAAGAAGGATGGCACCTTGCGGTTATGTATTGATTATCGAGAGTTGAACCGGTTAACGGTGCGGAACACCTATCCCCTACCGAGCATTGATGAATTATTTGATCAATTGGTGGGATCGTGTTGGTTCTCCAAGTTAGATCTGCGTTCAGGATATTATCAGCTGAGGATACAAGAAGGTGACATTCAGAAGACGGCGTTCAGTTCGAGATATGGTTTGTATGAATTCACCGTGATGCCGTTTGGGCTCACAAACGCCCCTTCCGCCTTTATGAGCTTGATGAACAAGGTGTTCAGCCCTTATTTAGACATCTTTGTCATCGTGTTCATCGATGATATCCTAGTCTACTCCAAGACTGAAGCAGAACACGTCGAACATCTAACTTTAGTGCTGAGGAAGCTAAAGGAGCACACTCTGTTTGCCAAGTTCAGCAAATGCAAGTTTTGGCTTCGAGAGGTCGCATTCTTGGGCCATGTGATTAGTGGGGCGGGGCTAGCAGTAGATCTGGCCAAGGTGCGGGCCGTGAAGGAGTGGTCGCCATTGAAGTCAGCGGCCGACATACGAAGCTTTCTTGGACTTGCCGGGTACTATCGCAAGTTCGTGAAAGGCTTCTCGAAGATCGCCCTTCCCCTTACTACGCTGACCAAGAAGGGTGTGCCGTTTGAATGGACACCCCAGTGCGAAGCTGCATTCCAAGAGTTGAAGGACAGATTGACGACTGCACCCATCCTAGCTCTTCCATCTGGGAAGGAGGGCTTTCAAGTTTACACGGATGCGTCGCATCAAGGGATGGGAGCTGTGTTGATGCAGAATGGGCATGTGATCGCTTATGCTTCAAGACAGTTGAAGAAGCATGAAGCCAGCTACCCGGTGCATGATCTAGAGTTGGGAGCGGTGGTATTCGCCTTGAAGATTTGGAGGCATTATTTATATGGCGTCCACTGCGAGATCTACTCGGATCACAAAAATCTGAAGTACGTTCACACCCAAAAGGAGTTAAACTTGAGACAGCGGCGGTGGTTGGAGTTCTTGTGCGACTATGAATTCACCTTGAACTACCACCCCGGGAAGGTTAATTCCGTAGCTGATGCCTTGAGCCGAAAGGCACCGGGAGCGAGCACGGAATCCCACTTGATGAGGATGGAGTTAATCCAGACACTGCAAGAGATGGAAGTCACTTTGGTCTTTAAGAATCAATCGGAAGAGTATACAGAATATTTGGCCGCGATGAGTATAGTTTGCAACATACGAGACCGGATCCGGACGGAGCAAAAGAAGGATGCGGCTTTAACCCCGGCTTTCAAGTCAATGGAGGATGGGACTACGGAAGAATACTCCCTAAAAGACGGCCTCGTCCATTTTCGTGGCCGGCTTTACATCCCCGAAGGTGACAACATTCGGGAGGATATTCTAAAGGAGGCCCATTGCTCCAAGTACTCGGTGCACCCGGAGATCGCGAAGATGTACACCGATTTGAGAAAGACAATGTGTTGGCCGGGCATGAAGAGGGATGTCAAGTACTTTGTTACTCATTGTGTGGCCTGCCAAATGGTGAAGGCGGAATGCAGAAGCCCCGGTGGAATGCTACGGTCGTTGCCCATCCCCGAATGGAAATTTGAGGACATCTCCATGGACTTCGTCCACGGGTTACCTCGCTCGCGCTCGGGGAATGATTCTGTGTGGGTGATAGTTGACCGGTTGACCAAGGTAGCCCGATTTATCCCAATGAAGAAGGAGGCGCAGGTGGGCGTCCTAGTGCGTCTCTTTGTGGAGCAATTTGTGCGGTACCATGGTGTGCCGAAGACGATCGTCTCCGATCGGGATGGTCGGTTTACTTCAAGAGAATGGAGGGCTGTACAGGCTTATTTGGGCTCGCGCCTCGCCTTTAGCACAGCCTTTCACCCACAAACGGACGGGCAATCTGAACGAACCATCCGAACATTGGAGGACCTTTTGAGGTTGTGTGTGCTAGATAAAGGGGAAGCATGGGAGAGACTCTTACCTCTCGTGGAGTTCTCTTATAATAACAGTCATCAAGCCAGTATTGGAATGGCACCTCATGAAGCTTTGTATGGAAGGAGGTGTAGAACACCCTTGTCCTGGGTGCAAGACGAAGATCCGAAGACATTGGGAAATGAGTATATTGATGACACGGACGCGGTGGTTAGGTTGATCCGGGATCGAATGCTAGAGGCTCAAAGCCGACAGGCGAAATATTACAACGCAAGGCACCGTATGGTAGAGTTTCAAGTGGGTGATAACGTGTTCCTGAAGATTCGACCGATGCACGGAGTGTCGCGGGTACGTGGAGTCAAGAAGCTCAGCCCAAGGTATGTCGGGCCCTATGTCGTAGTGGAAAGGATTGGCCCTCTGGCCTATCGATTGGAGTTACCACCGGAGCTGGAGAACCTTCACGACGTGTTCCATGTATCGTCGCTTCGGAAGGCTTTGCTGCGGCCTGAACAGTATATCCCCACGGCGGATGGCGCAGTGGCGTCTGATAGGTCTGTGCGACTGGAGCCGGTGCGGATCGTTGATAACGAGACAAGAACCTTGCGTCGCAAAAGTGTTCCCTTGGTGAAAGTGCTATGGTCTAATCATGGGAAGGAGGAGTTCACATGGGAGCCAAGGGATTTGATGCAAGAGCGCTACCCGGAATTATTTACCCCAGGTAAAAATTTTATTTGAAAGCATAGTTCCCTTTTATGTGTTTCACTCCCATAGCCTTACCCTGATTTCGGGGACGAAATCTTTTATTTTGTTTATAGGATTTGTAACGTCCCAATTCGCGCTAGGCCCCTTGATTGCGCTTTTGAGTCAAGGGGGCTGTGGTGAGCCCAATGGGGGTGTGGGTGAACAGGTGCAGACGTATGGGAAATGAGGAAAACAAGGCAAAACAGTGTTTTTGGCCGACACGGGTATGGACACGGCCGTGTCCATACCCGTGTGCCTCATGCCAATATTGAGTTTTCAGTCAGAGAGGTACACGGGTATTGGGACACGGCGTGTCCCTACCCGTGTGCCGAGGACACGGGTCGAGACACGGCCGTGTCTCTACCCGTGTGCCGCAACCCCGACACGGCAGAAAGTTGTTCTGGGATGAACACGGCCCTAAACACGGCAGGCGACACGGCCGTGTCACCTGAACACGGGTAGGAACACGGCCGTGTGCCTACCCGTGTCTGCGGTGTATAAAAAGGGAAAAAGTTGGAAACCCTAGTCTTCATCCCCCTTTTCAGCCCCAAAACTTCTGAGAGGAAGAGAGCTTGGCTGGAGGGGAAAGGAGCTTGCCGGAGCCATCCTTGGAGGAAACAAAACGCCGCCGCCGTCAAGGGAAAAACAATGCCGCCGCGAAGGAGTGCGAGACTCATGGCCGGCCATGGTGGTACCGCTGGACTTGAGGTGAGCTTCCTCCCCTCTCCCTTGGTGCTAGATCTATAGTTATTTTAGGAGAGACATCGACTCTATAGAGTCTTGATGGTGAGGAGGAGAGCTCTTAGGATAAGCCATGCCTAGGTTTTCTAGGCTTAGTCTCCCTCAACCTTCTCATCATTCAAAGTAGAGATGAGAGGGGTTTTCGTTGAGGGTTTGGCTTTGAAAGGAGAAATAAGGTTGGGTGTGAATTCTGGAGGAGTTTATGCGAGGTCGTTGCAAGGAAGAAGATGAACGGATGCCGTTCATCTCGCCTTAAGATGCGTGCAGAAATCTGATTTCTGCACGTGGCGACCTTCGCGGCCAATTTCAGAGGTGTTCTGGCCAAATCTGGGTGATCGACTCAACATGAAAGTCGTAGCCCTTGAAATTACCTTTCCAACGAGTGGTTGCTCGTTTCCATGCGATACCCGTAGCCACGGGAAAGCTGGTTCGAGTCCGCTGCGTTCGGGAAAATTCCTGTACAGGAAACTGTTTCCTGTACGTATTCGAGTTGAATTTCTGGTATGTTGCGACCAGATCTGGGCGATCGACTCAACACGAAAGTCGTAGCCCTCGCGAATATCTTTCCAACGAGGGGTTGAACATTGTGATCGGATTCCTGTAGCTCCGGGAATCCCAGTTTTAGTATTGGACTATCCTATGTTAATGCACTTGTTAATTTATAATGCTAGCACTCTTGCAATGGTTGTGACTTGCTCATTTGTTGTCTTGCTCCCATATATCTATAATGTTGTTGTTACTATAATTTAGCATGGTTACCCATTTGGTTGTGTAATAAGGTATAACCATGTATTGGTAGAGAAATGAAGTGGATGAGAAGGCTAGAAACTAAGGGTTGAGAGTGGTATAAAATATATTTATATAGTTGGGAGTTGAACATATCTATTATGCGTAGTGTTGAGGTGAACTCATTGTATAGGTGGGCGTGAGTATGATGAACACTATGTGAAGAGTACTTTGTAACCGTAATCCGAGCCCAAGGGGATTATTAACAACCGATGCTTAGAGTTGAAGTCTCCCTACGGGTAGCATCGAGTGAGTTGTTTTGGGGCATGTGATGTGCGACGATTCATCGTGTCGCGATATTGAGATAATGACTGTGGCAGGTCTACGAGTTCGCCAGTCGTCACACCGATGGGAGCCAATGGGTAGACCTTGGGCGGTAGGGTTAGATACTTGGTGTCCATAACCCGAGATCTCCTCCGCGCCATGAGAACGGTTGGGCTTGCACCTCGTGCATTTCCGAGGTTCCATCCGGTTCGAAATCAAAGGCCAGGTTGGGTTGTGTTCTTGGTGCACATTTACCCAAGACCCCTTCTGAGCCGTAGTACGCATGTGAGCTCCGCTGTTGTGTTCTTAGCGTCGAGGCGTACGGGGGCCTAGGATAGGTAGTGTGATACCACCTAGTAGTGGAGACGCCCGCTCCACTGTCGCCGTCTGGCCACGACGGACGACGCCTGAGAGGTTAGCTACCTGCTCGAAAAGTGGGAACTTCAAGTCTGTGTCGACATAGCAACTTGCATGTGCGTGCGCATGATTCGGTCATAGCATAACATTCATTTCATGTCATTCATTGCATACACAAGATCCTCATCGTATAAGTTTGTATGGGCACTCTTATACGATGAGTTACTTTACTGTTAAGCCGATCCTTAACTTACAAGTATGTATGGGCACTCTTATAAGTTAAGTTACTATTCTGATTCCTTATACCTGCTGTCATATATTATTGATATTTGTAGAACTGCTAGTTGTGTAGCGTGGTTTATACTCCACCATATTTACAGTCACCTGCTTGTTTACTTGCTTATATATATATATTGTACCTTTGTTCCTTTCTCCGCCCGGTGCCGAGGAGTTGCCGGGGGAGCGGATGTGAAGCCACTTAGTCTTATGACTAACGGTTGCTACGTCTTCCTTTTTAGGAGGAAACCCCGTAGGTAGAGCAGCAACGGACTATGCAGCAGGACAGCCAGGCCCGGACGATAGGACCTGAGGTGGTGGTGCCATCGGCACCGTCAGTGACAGTCGTGAGTGTTTTCATGTAGCCGTTTGGCAAAACATTTCTAGACTCTTGTTCTTTTGTACAAGCCTGTTGTGTGCTTGTTATCTTCCGCTCCTTTGGACGTAAACTTAGCTGTGAATTGAACTGCTTTACTTTCCTGTTATGGTTGGGTTGGCATAATTGTTATGATATGGATTGTAGCCGGCGGAATAGGCGTCTTATGGTAAAGGCTAACCCGTGTGTTAGTGCTACCACAAGGCGGCTATTTCGGGCATAAGACTCCCCTCGTGCCGTGTGTTGTGTTCCGGGAGGGGGGTCTTACACCACATGCACAAAGGAGTATTATCCTGTCTGGAAGATGAGAGTCTCATTTCACTTGGAGGCTATCGATCCTCGAGCATCTCTCATCTTGGAAGAGGGTCCATTCATTCCAATGAAGACCTCCGTCTCTAGAAAGGATATCCAAATCCCCAAGTGTATTACTGAGATGTCGGAGACTGAACTCTCATTATTCAATCTAGACAAGATGATTTGTCAGATCATCGTGGATGTCTGGTCTGGACCTTCTCGATCTAGACTGGAAAAGTGTAGGACGGCTAAGTCAATGTGGGTAACCATCTCAGATCTCATGGAGGGGTCAGAGAAAGCTGGGATCTGCTATCAGCAAGAGGATGAAGCCTATGTGGGGGTCCTCGCCTCTGAAGATGAAGGCAAGGACTAATCGGTCAGCATCAGGGCTTCGGTGTCCTTGTCAAAGACTGAAGAAGAAATTGAGGAAAGCAATTCTGATGAAGCTGACTCAACGGTCTCTGGCGATTTTAACAGTAACTCTGAAGAGCAAGTAACTTCTTCATCTTGCCCCTCTTCTCTTGAAGTTCCTGAAGACAGGAATAGTTCGGATGGCTGCCCTTTAGAAAATCCTGATTCCCTGAAGAGAGCCCTTTAGAAAAGCAACCTACTTATTGATGAGCAAGCTCAGGAGATTGCTCGACTGAAGATCTTATTGGATCTCCAATTGGCATCCAACAGGGTTAAGGACTCTAAAATCTCAGATCTAGAGAGTAGTCTAGAAAATGAGAAGAGGATAGTATCCAACTTTTCCAAGATTGATGCTATCAAAAGAAAGGAAGAAAATGGGTGGATCTCCCGAATTATCAATTCATGGAGAAATGGGGAAACAGTATTCAGACCCCCCCCACTCCAGGCAGGGAGGGTACTCATCATGCCTTCAGGTACGATCACAGGAACAACCGTGGTCACTGTAAGGGTGATCATCCCTCATGTGGAGACACCCATAGTGCAAGGGCTGTCATGGCCACCCTTGAGAGAATACCTAAGGCTCAGTCTGAACTCTTTGTATTCTCGGCCACAGCCCCAACTCGGCATGAATCTGCTGGTATCAGCTCTCACTGCGCTTCTCACCGCCCTAGGACACAGGAAAGGGGGGTTAGAAGTCATGCAGTTAGTGCTCATGGGGCCTCTGGAAGGGTGCTAACTGAAAGGAAGGCACCACCTCCTAGGCCTCATAACGCTCGCTACATGCATTCCATCCACCCTTCCAAGTGTCATGGTGGAAAAGGAAATTTTGTGAGCAGATCCGGCTCTATCCCGTTTAGACCTAGGACCATGACTACCTCAGTCACCGGATCAGGTCAGAAATGGCGATACAACATTCACGCGTGTTGGTGTTGTGGCAAGGTGGGTCACTTTGCCATAGATTGTTGGCACAACCCCTTTGTGTCAAGGGCAAGGGCATATCCACCTCATCTGGGCAAAGGTAGTCTTCCTGACAGGATTTCTGAGGGAAGGCATTCAAGTTTTTATGCTAACAAGAACCTAGGACCCAATACATATTGGGTTCCTAAGGTAAGGTAACACTCTTTTGCAGGGTAGTCTAGGTTCCCGTAAACCTAATGGGAACCAGACAGGAGATGTTCCAAGAATGACGTGGAACAAGTATCTGGAATAGGAGCAGTGCCATCAACACAAGCACATTCAAGTTGACCACCTGGTGTGCCTTGAGCAGAAGATCTAAATGATACATCCTTTAATCTCAGGTAATTGCAATCAGCTTCAATATATGAGCCATAGTGCATCGATTTTTACATATCTGTATATATGTATGTCTACATATCCACACTAAGTCATGAATTCCCTCTCTCAAAAGTAAATGGTCATGGGTAGATTTACACTGATATGCTTGTACCCCTAAGGAAAGATTAAAATTGTAATAATAACCTTTAGATACATTGTTAAAGATTTATCTGTAAATACACTGGTAGATTCGAGAATGAACCTCAACAGGCATAAGTCAGCCCACTGAAAATTTAAAAAAGATACGTCATTGGAAGTCACTAAAACTTACAACTGACATCAAGAATATTGTGTATATCTCGATCAAGAAATCACCTATTAAAGTTGCTTGCCACGGTTATTGTCTTGGGTATACCAAAGTTGATATGCCTCCTAACGCTGTGTGGAAAACTCCTTCCAAACCCTAAATAGATACATGTATTAAGAAATATATATTCCAAAGATTGGTATTAAGAAATATATATTTAGAAGATTTATAAACCCTTTGATATCAGAAGATTCCAAGAATCGGGTATGCCTCGAATCCCGTCGATTTCTATTTAGAAAAACTCCCGCCGACTCTTCATTATCCGCATTTCGCAGAGAATCCCGTCGATATCCCGCAGGAATCCCGCCGACCCTTCTAGGACGCGAGCTCGTTCCTTCCCTCCTCTCGACGACTTCCCGCATCTTAGGTTCCAAATCTCGTCGACCTCGTTCCGGGTTCCGTAGACCTCTCTTCTCACGTCCAGGGTGCTCGTCCAAGTATTTATTCTCCGCAGTTTCGATCAAACAAGGACGCGAGCTCCTCCAGGTTTTCCGTCGTCTCCGTCGACTCTCGCTTCCACCGCATTTGGGTAACCACTTCCTCTCCCTTACAGTGACTTACTATTAGTGTAGCTTCCCTCTTGATTTCTGATTAGGCGTAGACTTGGGATTCCCTCCCTAGGTTTGCAATGGCTCCAAGGACCACCGCCGGCCTGGTCACTGGATGTGAGTTGGTTCGAACCAGGTTCTCACATGCCTCGGATGAGTTCAGAAACATCATCATCATGCTTGAAGAGGCTGGACTCACTTTTGTACTGGAGCACCCCTGCAAAATTCTGGATAAGGAAGTGATGGAGTTCTTCGCAACCGCCAAACTTCGGAATGAAGACACTATCATCAAGAGTAAGGTTGCAGGTGCAAAGATCAAGATGTATGCAAGGAAAATGACTCAATGCTTGCAACTCTCCAGTTCTGAGCACGAGGATTATCTGGAGGAACATGATAGAGCCAGGACCCTATTATTCTATGGACTAGCTAGGGGAACCAGATCAATAAAGAGAAAAGAAATGAATGAGGAGGGGAAACTCTTGTCCGACATCATTGGGAAAGTACTGATATACAAACCCGGCTCACACGACCACATCTCAGCTGACATGTTCAAGATTCTTGTTGCAATAGTCTGCCGAAAGAGATTCAACTGGGGGGCTATTCTTTTTGAGAAGATTAAGGACACTCTCAGATCTCCAAGTTTCGGAAGAATCATCAGCCTATATCTCAATCAGTTGAACGGAGATAGGTTCGACATGAGCAAAGGAGTTCCTTTGCATTATTTGAATAAAATGGACTCCAGCATATTTGATAGATGGGAGCGACGCATAGGGCAAGCTGCAGTGGAAGTAGAACAAGAAGAATCTCCTGCCGAGGACAATAGAACTTCAGCAGATTCCTTGGCAATCCCCAGTGAAGTTCCTGATGCACTGACTGCAGGAACTGAGGGGGAGCCTCTACCCTCTTCTTCTAATGTCATATCTGACATCTCTCAGATAGCTAGAGATGCTGTTGAGACTATGCAAGAAGATAGTGAGGATGTGGTGGAAGATGAGGCGGCCCTGAACGACAGTGATCTTGGAGATGGAGGTGATAATGAGGAGGATGACGAGGAAAACTTAAACAATGCTGCAGCTGAGAAAGAGCACATGGGTGATGAGGAGGAGGAAACTGGAAGTGAGAGGATGGAAGTGGTGAATCCTCGGGATGCTGCTGAAGTTCCATCTATGGAACATGCTCCTGAGACGACTGATATAAGAATGGAGGGGGAGCCCTTCCAGCAACTGTTGACAAGCATTCTTGGACAACCTGCTGTGGCGGCCAGCATTCACCCTGTGGAACCTGTACTAGTGTCCAGCTCACCTAGTACCTCTGCTGATGAGCCAGACCAGGGCTTGCCTGGAGGTCCTCCACTGCAAGCGAATATAGCCAATCATACGGTCAATATTGTTCAAGGAATTGTGAATGAGCTGAAGGCCTCGTTTGTGAAAGCACAAGGCGTAGTGCTAAAAAGGGTAAAAGAATATGAGGATCTAATGTTAAAGAACATTGTGGAAGTCAATCACAAGTTGGACGTTATGGAAAAGAAATTCGAGGAAAAGTATACTGAAGCCGGCACAGCTGTCTCTCTGCTGATGCAAGGTCTTAAAAAGAACACAGATGATCTGGCTGTCGTAAATCAAAATGCACATGTTGTGGCTAACACCATCCAAAAATTTGATGCCAACGTGGTGATTCTGAACGCGGATCAAAAGACCCTGCTGAATGAATTTTCAAAAACTGTGAAGCACATCGATGAGTCCCTGCACGCTTATGCAAACTCAATTGCTGTAGAAGCCAAAAAGGGGGAGGAAGACTACAAAGCTAAGATGGCCGGGCTTCAACAGATAATCATCGAAAACTTCGATCAGTCTAATAGGTATGCTCTTAAACTCTAACAAAATCTTAATTGACGCCTTCAATCAATCTAATAGATAATAATTAACAAATTCTGTCATTCGAATAGATATGTGTTTGAAACGGCCCATTGGTTAGTAGGACAAGCCTCGGGCATACACGTTCCACTTGCTCCTCCGGAGCAAGAGGAGCATACTGCTGCTGCTGCTGAAGAAGAGGCAAGTATTGAAGAAGTTATACTGAGTGGGGCTGAAGCCAAGAAGGCTGCTAGGGCTGCTGCAAGAGCAGAAAGCTGTCGCTGGTTCGATCAAGAAGCCCTAGCAAAAGCTAAAGGGAAAAGGAAAAATCAAGAAGGAACCTCAAAGGAAACGCCAACTGAAAAGAGAATCAGACTGAAGGAGGAAGAGGTGCGAAATGAAAGGTGGAGCCCAGCATCAAGAAGCATCATTTTGGACACATTTGCGTTGCAACAAATGGGGGAGATAAACAGGAATGATGTCTACAGTCAGTACGAGTGGGAGCAGCACAAGACCTTTGAAGCCAAAAGAAACATCTTCTTCAGGTCCGATGCTATAGCAAATAAAGCTCCCCCTCCCAGATACTACCCTAAGCCTAAGGAGTATTTTGAACGACAAAGCAGCAAGTTCTTAGCGCAGCAGCTCAAAGATGAAATTGCTAAGGATAAATAGATTTAGGAATTTGACTCATGAATGCTGTATGTGTTCATTGTTATCTTTGTGTAAACATATGAACACTTATTGTGTATATTTATATATATGTATATGTGATTCGATGGTTATCTCCTATGTTGCTCTGCTTGTTCTTATTGTTCCTCTAGTAGTATAATGCATGTATTATCTGGATTGGTGAAATTCATCTTAGCTAGTAGGATTTTGCCTTCTTCAAATAGGGGGAGATTGTTGGGTATCGTATCCACAATTACCTGGATTTGAGGAAGCCTCCGGTCAAGCTAAGATGAATTCACAGTGTATTTGATGAAATCTTTCAAGTTGTGCTTGCAGCTATTCATCGCTAAGTACACACCAATGTCAGGGTACAGTAGGTCAATATACACGGGTCTGTGCAACGTAATCCCTCGTTGAGCAGATCAGTGTGTTGGCTTACGTGTACTCTCTCTACTGGTGTGTACTTATTTTCAAGCACAGGGCTATGTAAGATCAAGAGCAGACAAGGAGCAAGGATGGGCCAAAGACCAGCTCACAAGAAGAAAGACGAAAATCGTCTAAGTACAAATCGACGAGAATCACTAAGTGATTCTCGCCGATTCGACGGGAATCACTAGTGATTCTCGCCAAATCGTCGAGAATCACGAACTGATTCTCGCCGAATGCTGCCGGTTGTCTCGAAGCCGCCTTGAATTCTTCTAAGGCAGAATCGTCGAGAATCACGAAGTGATTCTCGCCGATTCGTCGAGAATGACTCTGCATTCTCGACGATTCGGCGAGAATCAATTGTGATTCTCGCCGATTCTCACCGGCTTGTATTATTAGTGGAGATTGAATTCTGTTAAGAAGAATTCGGCGAGAATCGTAGTTGATTCTCGCCGATTCGGCGAGAAGCACCTACGATTCTCGCCGAATTTGACTTGAGCAATTTTCGCCTATTCTCTGGACCGGTCCAAGTTAACTGGGTTATTTTGAACCGGACTTAGGGCTTCTTCTTGGTGGGGCCCACAACGATCATCTTGATGACCTAATGTATAAATACATCTGTAATTTTGAACAGTAAGCATAACAGACAGAAAAACGAACAAAGGCCGCCGACGTGACCAAGATCACAATCTTGCTCCGTGGCCGTCATCGCCGCTCGTACAGTTAGTCGCCGTTGCTGATCAAGGTTCTTCCAGATCTCCGGCGATAGAAGCTCAGCCTAGCAAGCGTCTCACGCGTCTAACCAGAGATCTTTTGTCTCTTGATTCGTAGATCGGGAAAACCATCCCCTTCCGAATCGATCGAGACGATCGATCCTAGTGTGACCGTTGGAAGACCTTGCTACCTTTGCTACGAAGGTTGAATCTCCATTGCATCGCCGCAGCACTCCGTTGCTGCCGCCAATCCCGAGAGCCAAGCTGCCGCCCTTTGCCGCAGCCGGTTTTGGGGAGATTCTCTCTAAGAGAGATCTAGGGTTGTGGACTCTTCGTTGACTTCAAGAACACGTCGTCGAACGAAGAGGGACACCTTAGTCTCCATATGTTGTTTGTATTTCTAATACATTCTATTTTCATTTTCGTGTAAAGGAACGTTTGGTTCCTAGTTGTAAGGGTTGGGTGCAACCCGTGGTATGGGAGTGGTGACTCCTACGTGTGGAAGGGTTCCTTCCGTTAGTGCAAGGATTGGATTTCAATCCTGTTGGTGAAGTGACTGAGTCGTCCCTGGTTGGGAGATAGGTCGAAGGGGGAAAGTGGACATACCCAAATCGGGGAACCACTATAAATTGCTTGAGTCTTTTCTGTGCTGTATTGTATGATTTATTTGTGCAGGTACAATTTTTAATTCCGCAAAAACGCTACAAGACACCTATTCCCCCCCATAGGTGAAGCTAGTTGGCACTAGGTGGACTTTCACCCACGAGGAGATTTTGGTAGATCGATGATAAAATCCATTGAAATACTCTCCCATTTCCAACTTGGAATATCAAGCGGTGTAAATTTATCACCAGGACTTCTATGATCAGCCTTGACACACTGACACGTATAATATTCCGATACAAACTTTGCGATATTGCTCTTCATCCCTGACCAACAAACAATTTCTTTTAGATCCTTATATATCTTAGTGGAACCAGGGTGATAGGCTACACTGGAACCATGAGCTTCATCATAGATCTTAGCTCGAACATCGCTAAAGGCGGGGATGAAAAATCTACCCCGATACCTCAAGGTATCCAACTCATCCAAGGAGAAATCTGGTAGCTCTCCCTTCATTGTTCTATTTCAAAGATACAACAAATCAGGATCATCCATCTAGTGTGTTCGAGTAAGGGAAATCCAAGAAGGTTCTTACGCTTCCAAACTAGCAGGCACAGAATGACTCCTAACCTTAATATCCATCAACAAGAATTCTTCTACTAAGGACTATACGGATAGATTAAAAATTTTAGCGGTCTTTATACTCAAAGCATCAGCTACTACATCAGCCTTTCCTCGATGATAAAGAATTTCCACTTCATAATCCGCCACATATTCTAACCACCGACGCTGGCGCAGATTTAGTTCCTTCTGAGTGAAGACGTACTTCAAACTCTTATGGTCAGTATAGATCTTGCACAACGTGCCATACAATAAGTGTCGCCACAACTTCAGCGCATAAGTTACGGCAGCAAACTCTAAATCGTGCGTAGGATAATTTCTCTCGTGAGTCTTTAGTTACCTCAATCCATACGTGATCACCTTACCATCTTGCATTAAAACACAACCAAGTCCGATGTGTGATGCATCGACATACACAACATACTCAACTCCTTCAGTAGGTAAGGTTAAAATTGGGGCAGTACACAGTCTCTTCTTCAACTCTTGGAAAGCCTCTTCACATTTACCACTCCAAATGAATGCAGTGTTCTTCTTAGTAAGTCTAGTTAGAGGAGCAGACAACACCGAAAATCCTTCCACAAATCTTCTATAATAGCCAGCCAGGCCTAAGAAGCTCCTAATCTCCTTAGGTGTAGAAGGTCTCTCCCATTCCATCACAGCAGAAATCTTGGTCGGGTCTACGAAAATACCGTCCTTTCTTACCACATGACCCAGAAAGGACACCTGAGGTAGCCAAAACTCACATTTTCTCAACTTCCCATATAACTTATGCTCCCTCAGGGTCGACAAAACCAAACGCAAATGTTGAGTATGCTCCTCAACATTGCGGGAATATACCAAGACATCATCTATAAAAATAATAACAAATTTGTCCAAGAAATCCTTAAACACCCTATTCATCAAATCCATTAAAGCAGAGGGTGCATTGGTTAAACCGAAAGACATCACCAAAAAATCATAATGTCCATGCCGCGAACGGAATGCGGTTCGGGGATTATCTGCCTCACGAATCCTCAACTAGTGGTAGCCTGAGCGAAGATCGATCTTTGAAAATACCGAGCTACCACGCAACTGATCAAATAGATCATCAATCCTTAGCAGGGGATATCAATTCTTAACGGTCACCTTATTCAATTCCCTATAATCAATGCAAAGCCTCATCGATCCATCCTTCTTCTTTACGAATAAAACTGGAGAACTCCACGGAGAAGAACTTGGTCTAATAAAACCACATCTCAGCAACTCATCGAGTTTAGTACGCAAATCATCCAACTCATGCGGAGCCATACGGTACGGGGCCTTGGCAATATGACGAGTACCTGGCTCGAGGTCTATCACAAACTCTATCTCCCTTTCAGGAGGAAGTCCTGGAAGACTATCAAGAAAGACATCTAGAAACTCTCGCACCACCGAGACATGCTCAAGACGTGGTGTAACAAAAGCTATTTCCAGAGCAGAAATAGAAACTAAAAATGCCTCGCAACCAAACTCTATAGCACGACAAGCACATACCGCAGAAATGATAGGGGAAACTCTGTCCTGAAATCCATAGACGCTCATAGGTTGGTCGTCGTCCATATTGAAATCCAGTCGCTTAGCCTTGCACTGGATGACCGCATCATACTTGGACAGGTAGTCCATGCCCAAAATCATGTCGAAGTCAGCCAGATCTAAAATCATCAAATCAGCGAAGGCCAAAAAATTGCCAAGATAAATAGGGCATCTCAGAACTCCTTGGCTAGATATCACCGAATCACCGGAGGGTAGCTTGACATTGAAGGAGTCTCCTAATTGATCCACATTCAGGCGATGTTTATCAACAAATATCTGGGCCATAAAGGAATGGGTTGCACCCGAATCGAAAAGAACGCGCGCCCACCTATTCCGCACCTTAAACTCCCTTAAAATCGTAGCATACATAACTAAACGAACGATAACTAGGGCAAAAACGATAAGTACAAGGATGAAATAAACTGGGGCTAACCTGAAATAACTTGTGTAGAGGTTTGAGCTTCCTCGCTGGTCACTACATTCAGCTTTCCTTTCCTTCTGTCTTGGTTTGGTGGCAGCGGTAGAGCTCGAAGCAGAGCAGGCTGTAGTGGGGACTGATCCTGGGGGCATGAAGACTTCAGATGCCCCTTCTAACCGCACTAGAAGCAAGCCTTATCCTTTGCCCAGCAGTGACTCACATCATGCCCCTTCCTAGAACAAAATGAGCACACCAAATCTCCCTTGGGTGTACCCTGGATGGCGTGCACCTGCTGCTGCTTCAGGGTGGCAGTCCTCTTGAACACCTTTCGTAAGGGTGGCCAGGCCGACCACAGAATCTACAAATTTCTCTACTTTTCTTCTTTGAAGAAGGGCCTGATGCCCTAGTGCTACCATCCTCAATGCCCTTCCTCTTCTCTTTCTTAGCCACAGCACCTCGATTCTTAGCATTTTCAATCGCCTCAACTTTCAGTGCGGCTTCCACTGCCACAACATAACTGTCAGCTCCATAAGCGCATGCTCACTGCTGGACATCACTTCTTAGTCCTCCTAGGAAACGTTTCGCTCTTCCCTCCTCCGAAGCTACCAAATCGGGAGAAAATCTACTCAACTTGCTAAACTCAATCTCATACTCGCTCACCATGAGCTGCCTCTGCTTCAGATGCAGGAAGTTATTCTTCAGTCCGTCCTGCTCAAATGATGGTAGAAACTTCTTCAGCAGCATCTTCTTAAAAGATTCACAAGAACAACCTTCCTTTATACTTTCCCTTTCCCGAATCCACCAGCACTTTGCCAGGCCTTTTAACTGATAGGCTGCAATCATTACCTACTGGGCTTCTAGAATTCCGGAATACGAAAACATCTCCTCGATGGAGATGATCCAATCATCTAAAATCATAAAATTGGCACTCCCGTCATAGGTGGGAGGTCCCAACCGCTGGAAGTGCGATATGGAATTCATTTCTGGTGGTATCGCTATCAGGGGCACCAGAGGAGCATGGGTATCGGGCACGACTTGGCCCAAGGCAGGCTCTTGCACTAAAGGTTACTGCGCGGGAGTGGAAGACAATAAACACTGAATTTGTGATTGCATCGCAACTAATTGTCTCGACAGGGCCTCATTGCTCTGACGCAAACTCTCAATAATCGCATCACTTTGCGCACCTGATGACTCACCCTCCTGTTGGAACACCCTATTACTATTTGGACCAGGATGACTATACTTCTATAGGGATTTTGGTTTGTGACCTCCTTGTTGTTATAAAGGTCACATAGGCTAGGTAGAATAATCTTCAGCTCGACGTAGAGTCGACCTCTGCTCAACGCAGAGTCGACCTCTGCTCAACGCAGAGTCGACCTCTGCTCAACGCAGAGTCGACCTCAGCTCGACGCTGAGTCGACCTCAGCTCGACGCTGAGTCGACCTCAGCTCGACGCAGAGTCGACCTCAGCTCGACGCTCGACGCAGAGTCGACCTCAGCTCGACGTAGAGTCGACCTCCGCTCGACGTTCCGTCGAACCCAGTTCTACTTACAGAAAACACTCTCTGGCCGACGTGTGTCGTGCTCAGATCGACGTTTTATTGTGAGCTCGACGCTTTTCAGACCGCCGTCAGTTTTGGATAGGAATTCAAAATCCCTCTGTCAGACAATTAATGCTGAAGATTTATTGGCCGTTACAGCATATCTGGTGCATGGCTCAAGGAATTTTCTAAGGAATGTCTGCCTGTCATTTCCTTGGAGACATGGACATTTAAGGAAAGCAATTAATGCTGACTTCCAACGGCTATCAAAGTAAAGGAAGAAGAAGACTCAAATATATAATTCTTTTTCTTTCAATTCTTCAAAAGACATAGAGAATATACAGAACAAGAAGAGAACAACAATACAAGACTTCAGATCTCTTTTCTCTCTGTGAAATTGTTTTGAAAGACTCACTCATAGGAATTCTGATTGCTTCAGACACAACCATCCAACCTTCTTGGATCATCACTTGCTGGAGCAGATCAGATCTTTTGAAGACCTGTCACCCTTGTGCAGAGCTCTCCTTCCTGAACCTCTTCTTGATCTCAGGGGGAGCTTTGACAACAACTGCAGATCCACTTTTGCTTCTCTCTGCTTGTTGATAGAGAAGACAACATCATTCTTTTTATTTTTCTTTCTGTACAGGGTTTTAACTCCCTTCAAAAGTTACTTTTGGTTTTGCTGAAACCTGGTCAAAATCAGCTCCTTTGGTTTGTGAGAACCTGATCAAAAACTCTCTGGTGCTCAAGACACCTGATCAACTCATCTTGAAGTGGATTCCTATCAAGGGTGATAGAAGAGTGGATGTACCCAGATTTGGGGAACCACTATAGCTCCTTGTGTCGTCTGGATTGCTTGTCTTTTTGTGTTTTGCTTTGTGCTGTGAATTTCCTTTTACTCTGATTATTTGCTATAGCACCATACACTAAGTAAATACAAATTTTCTCTGCACACAAGTTTTATTTGCAAAATTATTTTAAATAACTCTATTCACCCCCCTCTAGAGTTAGGATTGACCTTATCCTGCACTTTCAATTGGTATCAGAGGCAGGTTGATCATTCATACAGGCTAACACCTGGATCAAAAGATCCCTGATAAGATCATTTCCCTCAAAGGGTTAGTTTCTTTAGTTTTACTTATCTTTGAAACTCATGGCACAAAACAAGGACTTTGCTAGCACCAGACCTCCTATGTGCAATCTCTCTAAGTTTGCACTATGGAAGGCAAGGATTAGACTTTACATGAACTCTTTTGATGAAGACATTTTTAATTCTATGTTGACAGATTGTCCAAGACCTCCCACAGGAACAAGTACATCAGCTGTTCCTCCTCCTTCAGGAACTGATGCTGACATAAAGAAGTGGAAGGCAGCAGATGCTAAAGCCATGAACATCTTGGCTCAAACCATGTCAGATGACATTTTCCAGAAAGTAGCTGATTGCAATACTGCTAAAGAGATCTGGGAAAAACTTTCAGAAATTGTATCAGGTTCTGCAGATGAAAGAAAGGATAGGAGATCCTACCTCATCACCCAGTATGAGAACTTTAAAAAGGCAGAGTCTGAGTCAGTTGCTGACATGTACAACAGACTGAGCCTAATCATCAGTGAGCTTAGATCACTAGAGAAGGACATATCTCTCACTGAGATAAATGACAAGATACTGACTTATTTCCCTAGCACTTGGGACTCAAGAATCTGGTCAATTAAAGATGGAAGAAATGTCTGTGAGTTATCCACAGAAGCCCTTCTAGGAAAGCTCAAGAGTTATGAGCAATTTATTAAGAAGAGAGAAGAAGAGCAGAAGACATCCACACCAACAGAGAAGGCTGAGAAAACTATTGCCTTCAAAGCACAGGAAGAAGAACCTAAAGAAAAGGTGTTGGGAAATGAAGAGCTTATGAGCCTACTGGTCAAAAGGTTCAATAAGCTAAATAAAAGGAACTTCAGAAGATGGTCATCCAAAGACAAAGACAAGCCAAGGTATGACAGATCTAATAATAAAGATATTATCTGCTTTGGCTGCAGGAAACCAGGACACATCTTCCCAAACTGTCCAGAAAATCAAGACAAGGACAGAAGGGACAAGAAGGAAAGAAAGGATAAAAGGAAGGATAAGGAGTCAAGGAAATACCATGACAAGCCTTCCTCCAGCAACAGCAAGCACACCAGAAAAGGATTTGTGGCTGAATCCTGGAGTGACTCTGATGAGTCTGATTCATCATCCAGTTCTAGTGATGATGAGGATGATGCAGAAGAAAAGGGATTCTGCATGATGGCCATCAGTGCATCTCAAAAGAACACTGATTCAGAGCCTGATGCTGACTACCCATCTGATCAGGAACTTACTGAGGATCAGGTAATAGATTCATTTGACTTTACTTCTGATGATTTCAAATCTGAGTTTAAATCTATGTGCATTGACTTGATTGAGTCTCAAAAGCTGATTAAAACTCTAAATGAACAATTAATTGAATGCAAATCCATTAACTCAGATAATCTTAGACTCTTAGAAGAGTTGAAGCAGTGTGGGGAGGAGATAGCTTCACTGAAAAGTGAGCTATCTAAGGCCAAACAATTTGAAGAAACCCTTAATGGGAGAAGTATCAAATTGATGGACATCACAAGTACAGTGAACTCAAGATTGAATGGTTCACTGGGCTTGGGTGCTTCATCCAGCCAACCCATAATGCTGACAACTCCAATCAAATTTACCAGTGAGAAAGGTAAAGGAGTCTTGATAGTGGCTAGGAAGAATGCTGACTTAACCCAGGAAACTGGACAAGAAGCGTCGAACGAAGCTCGACGGACGTCGACCAGAGCTCGACGTAATCGCAAGAAAACGTCGAACTCAGGTCAACGCCTTCTACCCTCTGAACAAAGCAAGCCTTCGCTGTCGAACGGAGCTCGACGCACTCACCAGAGTCCGTCGACCGAAGCTCGACGTGCGTCGAGCCAAGCTCAGAGCAAAAGTCATTTCTCAGGGGTTAATTCAAAATTCAATTCCAGCTCTACATCTCATCACTTTAACCCTTATGCTGAATGGATAATACCTCCTAGGAGATATCATCCTGTAGGCTATAAGAGTCAACCTGAGATGTCTTTTATTTCAGAATTTAAAGGATATCAAGAAAGGCCCAAGGTAAACTGGGTCAAAAACAATTGATTTGTTGTATGTGCAGATAAAGACCTATCCAATTGAGAACCAGCAGTGGTACTTGGATAGTGGGTGCTCAAAGCACATGACTGGCAACAAGGAAAACCTTGTGTCCTTCAAAGCCAAACATGGACCCAAAGTAATCTTTGGAGATTCAAATTTTGGACAAACAAAAGGCTATGGCCAAGTCAAGATAGGGTCAATCACATTTAAGAAAGTGGCCTATGTGGAAGGACTAAAGCACAACTTAATCAGCATCAGCCAGCTATGTGATGCTGGTTATCAGGTTTGGTTTACCAACTCAGCATGCAATATTACATTAAATAACAACATTGTCTTAATTGGTAATAGACAAGATAACATATATCTAGTTGATTTCAATTCATCTAAAGTAGATATTTGCTTATTTAATTCCCTTAGCAAACCCAATGAACTTTGGCATAAAAGACTAGGACATGTGAACCTTAGAACCATTGCTAAGTTATCCCAAGACAACCTTGTTAGAGGACTACCTTCTGGTCCCTACAAGAAGGAAGGACTTTGCAAGGCCTGTCAGTTAGGCAAGCAAACTAAAAACAGTTTCAAGTCACTTAATAAGAGTGACTCACCTAGAATCTTGTACTTATTGCACATGGACCTTTTTGGACCAATTAATGTACAAAGCCTAGGAGGGAAATCTTATGCTTTAGTGGTTGTAGATGACTTCTCAAGATTCACTTGGGTGTTCTTTCTGAGGAAGAAGTCTGATAACTTCAAGATTTTGACAGATTTTCTCAAAGGCATACAGATTGAGTTCAATACTCACATTGCCCTGATCAGAAGTGATCATGGGACAGAGTTTGATTCTCTTCTCATGCTAGAGTTCTGTCAGAAGGAAGGTATCAGGCACACCTTCTCAGCTCCAAGAACTCCTCAACAAAATGGGGTAGTTGAAAGGAAAATCAGAACCCTTATTGAATCTGCCACAACATTGTTGACAGATGCTCACCTCCCTCTAACCTTTTGGGCAGAGGCAGTGAACACCTCCAACTATGTTTTGAATAGAAGCCTGATACATAAACTAAAAGGTAAGACTCCCTATGAGTTACTCAAAGGGAAGAAACCTAAAGTGAATTATTTCAAAATTTTTGGTTGCATTTGCTTCATTCACAATAATGACAAGAAATACCTAGCTAAATTTGAAGCCAAAGCTGATGAAGGAGTGTCTCTGGGATACTCCATGATTAGCAAGGCTTATAGGGTTTTTAACAAGTGCTCAAATAAAATTGAAGAATCCATGCATGTTACATTTGATGAAACTAACATGTCTTATAAGGAGAAGGAGACTTCTACTATAAGCAATTTGCAGGAACATTCAATTTCAGAAAATCTGAAGCAGCTTACCATCACAGACAAAGGGTCATTACCTTCACCAAGTCAGCAAGACACTGAACTCAGTGACAATGAAGGGGAATTTCAGGTTCTGGAAAGTTCAAAAGGCCAACAAATTGAAGAACCAGTTGTTGTTCCACAAGAGGAAACAACAACACAGGCTGGTGCATCATCAACACCCCTTGTTGATCTTGCAACAACAAGAGATCACCCAATCTCACAAGTAATTGGAGATATCTCAGTGGGTGTGCAAACAAGGAATCAAGTTAATCAAAATATTATGCACACCTGCTTCCTCTCTCAAATTGAGCCTCAAACCATACAAGATGCAGAGCAAGATCCAAACTGGATCATTGCAATGCAGGAAGAGTTGAATCAATTTGAAAGGAATAAAGTTTGGGAATTAGTACCAAGACCAAGGAACCAGCAAATTGTTGGAACCAAATGGGTATTCAGAAACAAGTTAGATGATCAAGGAATAATTGTGAGAAACAAGGCAAGACTTGTTGCACAAGGATATTGCCAAGAAGAAGGAATTGATTATGACCAAACCTTTGCACCAGTTGCAAGGTTGGAGGCCATAAGAATCTTCCTTGCATATGCAGCTCACAAGAGATTCAAGGTATATCAGATGGATGTCAAGAGTGCTTTTCTCAATGGAGACATCAAGGAAGAAGTTTATGTAAAGCAACCTCCAGGTTTTATCTCTCCAACCTTTCCTGATCATGTTTTTAAACTGCATAAAGCTTTATATGGTCTCAAGCAAGCTCCTAGAGCATGGTATGAGACCTTAGCTTGTTTTTTGTTGGAAAATGATTTTAAAAGGGGTAGTGTAGACCAAACTCTTTTTGTTAGAACCCATAGGTCCCATACCCTACTAGTACAAGTTTATGTAGACGACATCATATTTGGGTCTACTGATTCAAACTTATGCAAAAAGTTCTCACAACTTATGCACTCAAAGTTTGAAATGAGTAGCATGGGTGAGCTTGCTTTCTTTCTAGGATTGCAAGTTAAACAACATGTGGATGGCATTTTCATTTCTCAAACCAAGTATGCTAGAGAATTGGTTAAGAAATTTGGAATGTCTGAAGCATCCTCTATGAAAACACCTATGCCTACAAATGCTGTTTTAGATGCTGATGAATCTGGAAAACCAGTTGATCAGACAAGCTATAGAGCAATCATTGGCTCATTACTTTATCTAACAGCTACTAGACCAGATATAATGTTTGCCACATGCATTTGTGCTAGATTCCAAGTAAGCCCTAGAGAGTCCCACCTCACATTAGTTAAGAGGATTCTTAGGTATGTAAAAAGTTGTCCTAATCTAGGTCTCTGGTATCCACATGACTCAGGATTTGATCTAACTGGATTTTCAGATTCTGATTATGCTGGATGTAGAGTAGACAGGAAAAGCACCAGTGGAACTTGTCAATTCCTTGGTGATAGACTTGTCTCCTGGTTTTGTAAGAAACAAACCTCTGTGTCCACATCAACTGCTGAAGCTGAATACAAGGCTGCAGGTAGTTGTTGCTCACAGATTTTGTGGATTCAAAACCAGCTCCTAGACTATGGGTACAACTTAGAGATGTCTAAAATCTTTTGTGATAATACCAGTGCAATATCTATTGCTCAAAATCCAGTTCTCCATAGTAGGACCAAGCACATAGAGATCAGACATCACTTCTTAAGAGATAATGTAGAAAAGAAGAAAATTGCACTAGAATACATTTCCACTGAACTACAGAGAGGAGATATCTTCACCAAGCCCTTGGATGAAAAGAAGCACCTCTTTTTCCTCAATCAGTTGGGAATGCTAGATGGAGACAGCATAAATTAAAACTCCAAGATTTTGAAACCCATAATTAACAGGAATAGGAAAATTTCATTTTAAAATTTCCTGTCTGAGTGGTTGTTCTGAGCTCTGAACTAAGCTCGACGCGGCGTCGAACGGAGATCGACGGTCTGTCGCCCTCAAAAGCGTCGAACGTCAAACTCAGCTTCCAGCGTCGAACTAAGTTCACAGCTCCCTGGCTTCTTGAGTTTCTCTCTCCCCAGTCGACGTCTTCGTTCAACGTCGACCTGAGCTCGACGTATAGCTTCAGCCAAAGCGTCGAATGTCGACCTAAGCTGCACGCTGTTGAGTCGTTTCAGTTCTCCTAGAGCCTGAGAGCGTCGAACTGAGCTCGACGATCTTTCCTTTTCTGCGTCGAACCCTAAGTATAAAATCATTTCCTCATCGTCGTTCGCAGTTGCGCTTTCATATCTTTCTGCTCAAGCTTTCTCCCTCCAAATTCCTTACTCTTGATCTTGGAAGGTATTCTTTTTACAGGAAAATGGCGATCACAGCAGGAGCTCTAGCGGCTATGAAGTTCGATTCTGGATTCGATATCGACTTCAACTCCTTTGATGGATCTCCACAATATTTTTTGGATATACTGGACCTCTTCAAGGAGCAGCAACTGGTTAACTTTATGTCAACCAGGATCCCTCTCCCAGAGTCAGAAATCAAAGAGTGGAGTCTTACAGCAGTTATTTCAGATAACAATACATTGACTGGGAAAGTTTCAGGAAATGAGGTAGCCATCTCACCTCAAGTCATTACAGAAGTTTTCAACTTTGCTGCTGGAGATGATGGCATAGAACTATCTGTGGAAGAGTATACCTTGATGCTAGACAGGATGGGGCATGCTGCTGGTAACCCCTCTAAACTCCTCAAAGTTAACCTAGCTGTTGAATATAGGTTATTAGCAGACATTACAGGAAAAGTGATCTGTGCAAAGAGGACTGCACATGATGCAATCACTAGGCATCAGTTCTGCCTTATGGCTGCACTTATAGATAAGAAACATCCCAACTGGGGATTGATTGTGTTTGATTTAATTAAGAAAAAATTGGATAAAAACTCTGTCAACTTTGGAAGAGTTCTTGGGTTGATTCTCAATCATTGCTGCCCTCAACTGCTTGTGTCCTCCAAGAAGCACATCAATGCTTCCAAGAGGCTCACATGTGCCCTAATTGGCAAGTGGGACAGAAGAATTGTGAATCCCAGGGCAGCAGCATCAATGAAATCCTCTGCAGACACCAGGACTATAGAGGTCACTTCCCCTCAGTCCACTGGTCCAGAAGCAGGGTCTGTGCCATCTGACTCTCTCACCCTCCCATCCTCTTTCATCCCCTCAACCACAGTTCTCTCATTCTCTCAACCTCTACCTTCCTCCATCTCTACCATTGCCTCCTCCCTTCCACCTCACACTACTTTCCTTCCCATAAGCTTGGATTCCTCCCCTCATGAGGATCTCTTTTCTTTTGACATGCATGAAGACTCCTTCATGGATGCCTCTACCTCCTCTCCTCATGAATTCCCCCATTCATCTACTTTTTCAGAGCTACTTTTTTCCTCCATCCATGAGCCAGTTACACCTCCTCTGTCTGCACCTCACTCAACATCTTCCTCATTTACAGTTTCTGCTACTCCATCTACCTCTACTCAAGTTCCTCTTGAGCAAGTAGCTCTCCTCCCCCTAGCCAATCAAATTTTTGACCTTCTGTCTCCTAGGCTCTCTTCCCTCCTGGATGCCAAGCTGGCTCCTCTCATTCTTTCCCTGAGCACTCTTTCTGCCTCTGTATCCTCCCTCTCCTCTCAGTTGGCATGCCCTTCTTCTGGGGGCCTAGAGTCAGCCACCACTGATTCTAGGCAGGGGGAGATGTCAGCAGAAGAAGAGCTGCCTCCCTCTTCAGTTCAGGTTGTTCAGACATGTTCAGAGACAGTATCAGTTGCAGAAGTTCAGATGATATCTGAGGCTCCTCCTCCAGCTTCTGTTCAGAGCTTCTCCCCTCCAGCCCAGATTCAAGAAGATCTGTCCAGGGCTATTGTCCCTTTTCTGAAGATCTCTGCTGTAGCAGTGGTAGCAGTGGCTCCTGCTAATAATGAAATTGAAATTTTAGCAGCTGTTGAAACCTCAGGTGAAGAAATTGAAACACCTGATGCAGTTGAGACTCATGTCTCCCAAGCCCTTCAGGAACCAGCATCTTTAGTCTCTATGGCTCCTGAGGCTGTGCTCTCTTCTGCAGTGGTAGTCTCCTCCTCCCCTCTGACAGCAGTTCTTCCTTCAGTTTCCTCCTCAGCAGCTCCAGATTCCATCAGTTTTCCTATCTCTAAAAGGAAGTACATAGATCCATATGAAGAATCTCAAAGTTCTGAAGATGAGTTTGCTACAGATTCTGATGACTCCTCTGCAACAATTGCAAGGAAGAGGAAAGCTAGATCAAAAGCTTTGAAAAGAGTTCCAATTGCCAGAGCTACAGATCATGACATTCCCTACTATATCAAATACAATTGTGAAATCACAGAACCATGGATGCAGTACTCCCAAAATCAGAGAAAAGCAATGAAGAAGAAAAGAAAATTTAATGAAGGACCATCCAAACCTGTCCATCAGCCTCCACCTCCACCTCCTCCAGATGCAGGTGCAGGTGCCAGTTTTTCTTCCAATCCAGCCCCTTCAGCCCTACATGGAAAAACATATCAAGCAAGAAGATATCAAGGAGACAGTCAGCAAAGGGGAGGTCAACAAAGAGGAAACTATAGGGGCAGGCAGTCTAGAGGAAGATCAGGTTCTCAACCTTATCAAAGGGGAGGAGCCATTGATCCAACCTCTGGCCCCTATCCCTATAGACCTAGAGCTGACCTCACCCCAACTACCTCTCAAGAACTCTCCTCTAACAGATTTGAACCAGCTGTACCCTTTGAAGATCCTACCAAAACTCCAGCCTACTGGAAAGCCAGAATGACAGAAATGGCTGCTTTAAATGAGATTAATAAAGCTAGAGAAAAAGGTCTGGACACCTCTCATATCAGTACTATGTCAGACCAAAGAAAAGAGGAATTGGAGAAATATAAGTCTAAGAAATTCTTTGATTCAGACAGATACATGCAACTTCATCCTGCAGCTGTACCACCCAGTGCAAGAGATCAAAAATATTTAGGTGCAGCTGATGACTACAGATCTAAAAAGGAAGCTTCAAATCCAAACAGAGAAATCATCTTCAAGAAGAGTGATCAAGACAAAGCCTCAAAGGGAAAGTAAAGTAAGATGCTTTAATTCTTCCTATATATGCTGGATTCAGGACATTTGAACATTTGTGCTGCTATATAATGTTATATATGCTGCTTTTTATTCTGTCATGTCTGGTTGTATTGTAATGTATTGTATCTGCTTTATCTTTCTTTGAATCCCTAAATTCATGTAAATAGTAATCCTAGTTCAAATAGGGGGAGATTGTTGGAACACCCTATTACTATTTGGACCAGGATGACTATACTTCTATAGGGATTTTGGTTTGTGACCTCCTTGTTGTTATAAAGGTCACATAGGCTAGGTAGAATAATCTTCAGCTCGACGTAGAGTCGACCTCTGCTCAACGCAGAGTCGACCTCTGCTCAACGCAGAGTCGACCTCTGCTCAACGCAGAGTCGACCTCAGCTTGACGCTGAGTCGACCTCAGCTCGACGCTGAGTCGACCTCAGCTCGACGCAGAGTCGACCTCAGCTTGACGCAGAGTCGACCTCAGCTCGACGTAGAGTCGACCTCCGCTCGACGTTCCGTCGAACCCAGTTCTACTTACAGAAAACACTCTCTGGCCGACGTGTGTCGTGCTCAGATCGACGTTTTATTGTGAGCTCGACGCTTTTCAGACCGCCGTCAGTTTTGGATAGGAATTCAAAATCCCTCTGTCAGACAATTAATGCTGAAGATTTATTGGCCGTTACAGCATATCTGGTGCATGGCTCAAGGAATTTTCTAAGGAATGTATGCCTGTCATTTCCTTGGAGACATGGACATTTAAGGAAAGCAATTAATGCTGACTTCCAACGGCTATCAAAGTAAAGGAAGAAGAAGACTCAAATATATAATTCTTTTTCTTTCAATTCTTCAAAAGACACAGAGAATATACAGAACAAGAAGAGAACAACAATACAAGACTTCAGATCTCTTTTCTCTCTGTGAAATTGTTTTGAAAGACTCACTCATAGGAATTCTGATTGCTTCAGACACAACCATCCAACCTTCTTGGATCATCACTTGCTGGAGCAGATCAGATCTTTTGAAGACCTGTCACCCTTGTGCAGAGCTCTCCTTCCTGAACCTCTTCTTGATCTCAGGGGGAGCTTTGACAACAACTGCAGATCCACTTTTGCTTCTCTCTGCTTGTTGATAGAGAAGACAACATCATTCTTTTTATTTTTCTTTCTGTACAGGGTTTTAACTCCCTTCAAAAGTTACTTTTGGTTTTGCTGAAACCTGGTCAAAATCAGCTCCTTTGGTTTGTGAGAACCTGATCAAAAACTCTCTGGTGCTCAAGACACCTGATCAACTCATCTTGAAGTGGATTCCTATCAAGGGTGATAGAAGAGTGGATGTACCCAGATTTGGGGAACCACTATAGCTCCTTGTGTCGTCTGGATTGCTTGTCTTTTTGTGTTTTGCTTTGTGCTGTGAATTTCCTTTTACTCTGATTATTTGCTATAGCACCATACACTAAGTAAATACAAATTTTCTCTGCACACAAGTTTTATTTGCAAAATTATTTTAAATAACTCTATTCACCCCCCTCTAGAGTTAGGATTGATCTTATCCTGCACTTTCACCTCCGACTGGGGAGTCGACCTCGTTGCAGGACACTTTGTCAGCATTTCTAGAAAGAAAACATACAACTCATCAAAATCCTATCTTACCACGAAGCCACACGACTAGTTCAGACAATACTAAAAAGACACTTGCTTGCGCTGCAACTTGCTTTGGGATTTTAAAATGATGCTATGTCCTACTTAGGATGATATCCTATTATCCTATTGAATCATGTGCCTATGATATGAATGCATGGATTCTTTACTCTTATTTAAAATCATGTGTGTACATATGTCATCAGGTAAATCTTTAGATTGACATGTTGTGCTTATGTTATGTTATGTTATGTATGCAGTGTTATGCATCCTAAAAAAGGCCTTAATGCATGTTATGAGCGGCGTACACATGAAATGTTATGCATCCCATATTACATAACTTTGCATGCAACAAAAAAAAGAAAAAAATGTGCTAATGGGCATTCATGTGGTAAGGTTATGCATCTCATACGACATAACCCTCACATATTGCCACCTATGGTGGATCCATATACAAACACATATTATGCATCCCATACTACATAATATGCCCCGTATACTTCTAATCATGATTATGAGTGTAGTGTTCAAGCTTCAGCCAAGACATACTGATGACACATCGGTGTGTGTATGATATGACATTAAATAACTAATACTAACAAGGGAAGGTTGCCTGACCAATTATCAAGCAACCTCCCTCTGATACCAACTATCACAACCCGCATTTTCACCGCATATAAAAACATATCAGAGTAAGGGAAAATGCGCGTCATGATGCCACGTCAGCAGGGGATAACTGCAGACGCTCGGGCAGACACCTACTTAATCATGAAGAAAAATTGTTTAAGTTATTTTTAAGGAAAAAATTAGTTAAGTGCAATAGTTAGCCAAATCACTCGGCTTAATGGCTCATTTAGTCCACGAATCAAAATATAGTTATACGCTGCGGAAAAATACTTATTTAGATTGACTCCAACATCCTACATGAGTATAAACGTCCTCGAAGGACAACTCATGCTATGCAAGACTCTAAATTTATAATAGTAGTAAGGATAGCTTTTACGGTCGCTAAATATAACAAGTTAGAGTTTTTAAATTATGCAGTGCATGAAGTAATAGTAATAGATTTTATTCTTAAAAATACCTAACATGCATTCCTAGCATAAATCCTCTCAGAGAGCAAGTAATCCACATCCACATAGAGAGAAATAAGCAGCTAGCAAGTATTAAACAAATAACAAAACTGTGGGCTCCAACAACTGTCACGAACCCACTTACAGTAAAGTAAGTCTGAACCAGTAACTAAATAAACGATAGTCTACCTCGTTGAGACGAGGTAACAACCACGACCAACACTACCGCCCAGAAACACCAAAACTAGCTCAACTACCTGCTACTGCTCTGAACATGGGGCATTCCAAAGACAGAACACCTCAGCAAGAAAGAACAAATGGTGGCAGAGAATAAATAAGCCAAAATAAACAAAGATCAAGGGGTACCAGCCCAAGACCAACAGTACTGAAATAAAGCATCAAACATGAAAAGAAAGAAATACTTAAGTGAATCCTGACGTACTCCAACAAATACATCAGATTTCCCAAGGCAAAAAGGGAAAAAAATAAGTAAAAAAATAAGGAAGAAATTTAACTATCTTTACTAAGCACCTGATGTCGACTCTACCCCAAAAACACGGGCGATGTGGTCACTCAACTGGACACACCCCTCACGAATAATTTATCCGCTTAATTGCGAGGGAGTCTCATAATCTCAACCATACACCGCAGATGCCCAAAAACCCGGTAGACTTCCACAAGGTACAATAAAGGAGTCAGACAACGCCGAGGTGGAATTATCCACTAACTCCCACAATTTTAGAAATCCAAAGAAACCACAACACATATATATCTCGAGATTTTGCTCGTCGGATTCTTCTTGACATTACTAGATACATGACATAGTTGATCAACCCTTAAGAACGATTTTCAATCCTAAATAACTCTAATCCGTTCAATAACGGGATCTAAGGCGTTTAAAGCCATCAATAAGACACTTCAAGAATGATCAAACATAACCGGACAAAAATCGAGTTCACCATGACAAAACGTTACAACCTCATGTGATCATTGAGAAGGTTAATCATAACTATAATTTGGAAGAATAAGCATAGAAAATTTTAAAGAACATGAAAACATAGCTGTTACCATCAAATTGGACAAGGAGAAACAAGGGGAAACCGCCACTTGCCATGGTTTTACCGGAAAAATCCTCTGAATCACTCCAAGTTGTAGATCGGGGCAAAAGAATACGGGAGGACTTGAAATCTAAAAAAAAATGGCCGAAAAGGGGGTTGGGGCCAAAAAACCCTAACGAGAAAACTCAAGGAAAGGGGAAAAATTTACCACGATAGCATAGCACTCGGTGAGAGCTTTCCAGATCTATATTCGGATGAAGATTTCGAGCACCGGAGCACCGTCGGCGGCCACCGGAAGGTTCACGAAGTATTTTCTCTCTCACGCTCACGATGCTCTTGTTCGGGAGGAAAAAGAATCGGAGAAGATAAAGTTCTGTTCAAACCTAAGTCCAAATATATATATATATATATATATGTAAAAGTACTTATAAATTTCTTTGTCTAAATACAAGAAAACGTGTGATTTATGAGTGGCTACGAAGAAACAAAAAATTAGTGATCTAAGATGGCTCCAAATCGAAAAGTGTCCAACATAAAAGTTGTAGATCTTGTCAATAAGAATAAATTTCATGTTGACTATTTTGTCGTACAACATCGTTTTGACCTTCAAAACGGTGTCCGAACACAGACGGTACAGAATAGCTCGAGAGGAAACAGACCTACTCGAGAGGGAGAGGTTGGCTCTCGAGAATGACATTGGTTCTCGAGAACAAAAGCTATGGTTATCGAGAGGAACATCATTTCTCGAGATGGAGAGGTTAAGTCTCTCGAGAACAACATTGATTCTCGATAATAAAGGCTTAGGACTTGAGAGAATCAAGCAAACAGGCTACCTATGAGCAGTCTCGGTAGAATAATAAATCGAGGTCCAAGATGACTCCAAATCAAAAAGTGCCCAACATGAAAGTTGTAGCTCTCATCGAAACAAAGAAATGTCATGTTGACCGTTTTTCCATACAGTGCCGTTTTGATCCTCAAAAATTCGCCTGAATACAGACTATACTGGACTACTCGAGAGGAAAGGGGGCTTCTCGAGAAATAGAGCAAAATTCTCAAGAGAAACTCATAGTTCTCGAGAGAAACATCATAGTTCTCGAGAAAAAACCAGCAGGACTCGAGAGAAATAAGTATTTCTCGAGAATAGTACCGTAATTCTCGAGAATAAACGGTAGTTCTCAAGAATAATAAGGGTTCTCAGGTAGAAATCAATAATGCAGCTTATTTACGAGCAGTTTTGGGAAAATTGAAAATAGGAGTCTAAGATGGCTTCAAATCAAAAAGTTGTCAACATGAAAGTTGTAGATATCGTCGAGACGAACAAATTTAATGTTTACCATTTTTTGATAGTGTCAAAACGACGCCCGAACGCAGGCCGAAACGGACATCTCGAGAACAACAAAGGACTTCTCGAGAACAGCAAAGGACTTCTCGAGAACAACATAGGACTTCTCGAGAACTAGAACCGACTTCTCGAGAACTAGGATAAACTTCTCGAGAACTAGAGTAGACTTCTCGAAAACATTAAGTCGAGACTTCTCGAGAACAACTGGGAGTTCTTGAGAACGAAAGGGGGGATCTCGAGTACAAGCAGGACAAATTGTAGAAGTTCCGATTTGACTAATATTTTGGAATGAATCGCTGACTCTACAAATTAGTAGAGTAGACCACCTTAGCATCCGATGTACCATTCTCGAGATATTAAATCACGCGCTGAGACTCCAAAAATGCTCAGATTGTGATGAAACTTGACAAGCAAGTCCAAGATTATTTAACTTAAATTTCAAAATGCTAAAATTTTCCCAATTACAACAAGAATTCGGCCGACTCGACCGCACGGACACGAAAATGCCTTAACAACATTGCGCCGTCAACTCGACGTTAAAAGTAACGCCACGACGTCGTAAATATGACGTTTCCCATTTAAATAAAATCATCAAAAAATCGGGGGCGTTACAAAAGCAATATATAAGTATTTTGGTGATTTATTCAAAAAGAACTTTTCTGTGCATCTCAACATATATAAATTGATGTAGGCCTCTACCGCAGACGCACTAAGGACTAGGGGAATAAAGCGGACGCCTCTCTAACTCCACTATTACACTCACACAAGCTTTAACTGCAGCGCACTCGCAAACAAAATATTGCAGTTTACCAACGTATGGTAGCCACACCGCTGAAAGGTTGAACAAACGACTACTGGTCGATGTTATCCCAAGCCAAAGGGACCCACCCGGTCCGGACAAGCGAGGTTGTACCAAAAGAGTCTACAAAAAAATGCGATCGAGAAATGGTAGTTCTCTTCCAACAAAACTACGGGGTTCGCCAAACCCTTCCGGAAAACAACACGATTAAGAGAGATGCAAATCAAAAGGAAACCACGAAGAATCTAACAATTCAAATCCAACACAAAAATCGCTCCAACCACTAGAATACAAAGAGGGAATCACACTTGAGTGGAGAGGTTCGTTACCCAAGTCGGAATAGATGATTCCGACTACCTTCAAAGGATCACTCTTCCGCGGTTCAGCCGGAGTTGCGCCGGATGGAGAGATAGATCATCCGCCTTGGCCGCTACACACCGACACCCAGATCCCTCGTCGGAGAAGGAAACCTTTTCTCGGATAACACTCCAAGAGAAGATGAGTGGTCGGCTTATTTGTTCTTCAAGGTGGTGCTCGGGTGGTGGAGCTTTGGTAGTCGACCGGCTATGGGAAGTGGTGCTCGGGTTGTGGAGATGGGGGAGAGTAGGCGACCAAGGGAGAGGGTGGAGAAGGGTGGTAGGATTTGGGAATGTAGAGGAGGGTGGTGACGGTTTGGAAGAGGAAGGGGAGGGAGTGGGTTGGCCGAATGGTGAGAGGGAGAGAGAGAATGAGGGGGTGGCTAAGAGAGGTAGAGAGAGAGAGAGAATTTTAAGAAAGATTAGGGTTTATGATTTTCTTCATTCAACTAAACTTAAACAAAACACTACATGCCTATATATAGGCTTAACTCCAAGTCTTGGCTATATGTAGAACAAATTAAAATAACACACTCCAAGGCTACATGCAGCCCAAATAAAATAGCATACTCCAAATGAACAAGAAAAACATGCTAAAAAGAAAAATGTTATCAAGCTAAAAATAGAAGAAGTTCAACTAGTTATTTGTCTTGCGCCGAGGGCGGAGATTGTAGCGCTGCTCCATACGAACGCCATGGCGACGCGAGTCCTTTTTTGGAGACAAAGGAGGGTCATCCGTTAGCGTGCCGTCATCAACAACTTGGGGGTCGTCGTCTCCACCAATCCTCCCCTGCCTTAAAGGACTCATCATCGATGAGTTGGCTTGAAGATACCATCGTAGAAGAACACCATCCAACAGAGCGACCTCCGCTTCCGGGAGCCAAGAGTCATCAGAGGCGGGGCGATAACGCCAACGAATCAAGTAGCGACACACATCTCCATCTGTAGTGGGAAACACATCATCCCAAAGAATCCTGTCTGGCAAAAACGCTGTCCTGGCAAACCTAGGAAAAGCATTAGGCAGCAAAGGGGGAAAATCTATATCATCAACATTTAGCGTACCTCCGTTGGAGATCGACGGATAGAGCGATCCCTTACCCCACTCAACCCTATACCCATGAGAATCTGTAGTGGAACTAAACGGACAGGAAGATAATTCTAGTGGCGGAGCAATATATGGCATTAAATCCGAAACATTAAACAGAGGGGAAATACCCCAATCAGTTGGTAATTCCAAAAGAAATGCATTGTCTCCTATCCTCTTTAAAATCCGAAAAGGTCCCGCTCGCCGATCCGCTTACTTTTTTAAGGTGCCCGTAGGCAACCGTTCAGGGATGAGACGCACCATGACTAAATCACCAACTTTCAAGGGAGACACTCTCTTATGTGTGTTGGCATTAACTTGATAAGATGCGTATTGAGTGGTAAGCATTTCATTTATGTGCTTGTGAAGATCATGGATGTGAGAGGCAAAGTCCTGTGCAAATTGACTTGACTTAAAAGATGGCGGTAACGGAATCAAGTCAAGTGGCATGGGTGCTTTATAACCATGCACGATCTCATTCGGGGACAAAACCGTGGACCTATTTTTGGAATTATTATACGCTAACTGAGCATGAGGGAGGATAAGGTCCTATGTACCCTTGTGGTCTCCTACAAGGCATTGGAGCAAACTACCTAAACTTCTGTTTACAACTTCGATTTGCCCATCCGTCTGCGGGTGGTAAGCTGAAGAGAATAGAAGTTTGGTGCCCATAATCCTCCACAGGGTCTTCCAAAAATAACTAGTAAACTTCACATCCCTATCGGTAACTATAGATTTTGGAACTCCATGATGGCCAACTACCTCTTTAAAATACAATTGTGCAACGTGTGACGCATCGTTGGTTTTATTGCACTCGATAAAATAGGCCATTTTGGAGAAACGGTCTACAAAAACTAAGATAGAGTCGTGACGTCTAAATGTGATTGGGAGGCCGAGAATGAAGTCCATGTTAACGTCTTCCCAAGGGATAGATGGAATCGGAAGAGGGGTATAAAGCCCCGCATTTGTTTTGTTCCCCTTAGCCAATTGGCATGCTCGACAACTTCCCACGATCTTACTAACCATGGCCTTAAGACCGGGCCAATAGAACTTATCTTCTACTAACGTGATCGTCTTGTCACGACCGAAATGTCCACCTAGTCCTCCGCTATGCAATTCCCACACTATGAAGTGTCGTAGGGAGGAACGGGGGATGCATAGCTTCGAATGGTTAAATAAATAGCCGTCATGAATGTAAAAAGAAGTAATGGTTATAGGCAAGTCGTCCTGAGTGGTGAAATAGATATCCTTGAAATCTGGATAGTGGACGTATTCATCTTTAATCCTATCGAAGCCAATCACCTTAACTTCTAGCGTGGATAATAATAACGAAACACGACTAAGAGCGTAGGCTACGCGGTTGAGAGTTCCTTTAAGGTGCTTTATAATGAAAGTGTACTCCTGGAGATAGGAGACCCACTTGGCATGCCTAGGACTAACCTTAGTTCGAGAGTTAATAAATCTTAGCGCTTCATGATCGGATAGGATGACAAACTCCTTAGGAAGTAAATAATGACGCCAATGTTGGAGGCATCTAATGACCGCGTAAAACTCCCGATCATAATTGGAATAATTTAATTTTGGACCCGCCAGTTTTTCACTAAAATACCCCACAGGGTGGCCTTCCTGACTCAATACTCCGCCAATTCCCACTCCTGATGCATCACATGACAATTCGAAAACTTTGGTAAAATCCAGTAGTCGCAAGAGGGTTGCTTCCGACATGCGCACTTTTATTAATTGGAATGCTCTACCAGCCGAGTTCGTCCATGTAAATTCACCCTTTTTCATGCACTCGGTGATGGGGGCCATAATGCTGCTAAAATCCGTAATAAATCTCCGATAGAATGTAGCGAGCCCGTGAAAACTCCTAACATCCCAAATATTGGCGGGCTCGGGCCAATCTCTAATTCCTTGCACCTTCTTGGGATCTACATGAATCCCATTCGAACTAACGATATAACTGAGGAACTCAACCGATGACACATGGAAAGTACACTTCTTAATATTCACGAACAATTTCTCCGACCTCAGCGTGGTAAGGATGATTTTTAAATGTGACTCGTGATCGATCGTGGAGGTGCTAAAAACCAAAATATCGTCAAAATATACCACAATGAATTTTCCCATATAGGGTTGGAAGACGTGGGTCATCATCCTCGAGAACGTGCTCGGCGTATTGGAAAGCCCAAACGGCATAACTAACCACTCGTAGAGCCCTTCCTTAGACTTAAATGTGGTTTTCCACTCGTCCCCTTCCCTAATTTGGATCTGATGGTAGCCACTCCTAAGGTTCAATTTCGAGAAGATCGTGGCACCGGCTAGCATGTCCAATAAATCGTCCAAGCGAGGGATGGGAAACCGGTACTTAATAGAGATCTTATTTATGGCTCTACTATCCACGCACATCCTCCAAGATCCGTCTTTCTTGGGGGCAAGTAAGGCGGGTACGACACACGAACTCATGCTGTGGCGGATAAAACCCTTTTGCAATAAGTCCGAAATCTGTGTTTGTAACTCTAAGTGTGCGGAGGGGTTTAGACGATAATGCGGGAGGTTGGGCAATGAGGAGCCTGGAATGAAATCAATGGCATGCTGGATATCCCGCATGGGGGGTAACTCAGACGGTAGCTCGTCCGGGTACACGTCCACAAACTCATCCAAGAGTTTTCTCAGTGCCGGCGGCTAATTCTCAAACGTTGCCGCATCTTCCTTAACTTGCAGACACACTAAAGCATAGAGGACACCGTCTACAATGGTAGTACGCCTCAAATCTTTCTTCCCAATCAGACTCAACGTTTTCTTCTCGACCGGGATGACCGTATCCTTGGAGGGGGCCGAAAGATCCTTTGGCGGAGCGGGTTTAAAGATAATGGTTAGGCCATTAAATTTAAACTCGTAAGTGTTGGCTCGACCAAAGTGGGTAACGTCATGATCATACAACCAAGGGCGACCCAGTAAGACGTGACAAGCATCCATAGGGATGACGTCACACCAAATCTGTTCAGAATAAGCTTTGATGGTAAGGGGTACCAAGCATCGCTTCGACACAGGGAAGGACGACTTGTTTACCCATGACACCTTATAAGGGTGAGGGTGTGGCTCGGCAGCAAGTGACATACGCTTCACCGCGGCTTCAGAAATAACGTTCATGCAACTACCGCTATCGATGATCAACCTACACCATTTTTCACCACTCTTAAAATTCAACGTGAAAATGTTCGTCCTATTCCAGTCGTCTAATGCTCGTGGGGTCGCCAGGATACACCTCATAACCATCATATGGGAGTCATCCTCCATATCACTTGGCACTCCGTCCGACTCGCTCTCTTCTCCCGCCTCGTAAGTAAGGTCGTCTGACCCGCCGGTGGAATCTAACAAGGCCAATTGTTTGGGTTTAGTAGGACAATCACTAGCATAGTGTCCTTTGATCCCGCAAGCGAAACAGGTGACATTCGTTCTGTTGACCCTACCCACCGGGACTCTCTCACCAGAGGGGTTTCTATTATTCCTAGCTATTACAACTATGGAGGTCGAGTCGGGGGACTGATATTTTCCTTTGTCCTGATAGGTGGAGGTGGGTGGCGGTCCTAAAATTGACTTTCCCTTTTGGAACGAGCGAGTCTTACCCTTAAGTACATTATGCTTCTCTATTTCTAAGGCAACGTTGAAAGTGACGTGCAAGTCGGTGTGACCGTAACGCAGAAGCTTTCCTTGGATGTCGGGGTTTAGTACCTTACGAAACCTGGAGAGGGTGACCTCGGACATCTCTTTCGCGTCACACCTAACCATCATGTCCTTCAGCAGACTCATGTACTCAAAAACTGACCTGGTCCCTTGCTTAAGGGTAGCTAAATCATCGAACATGTGTGTTCGGTGGTACGTGGTGACATAATGCTCTGTAAGCCTAGCCTTCATGTCATCCCAACCAATGGGCAACGCACCGTTCTCGAATCTCAAACACCGTTCCTCATTTAGCCAAAAAAATTTAGCACGCCCTAGCAACTTCATCCTTGCTACTCGCACCTTATCCGCGTCGTTCAGACCATACCACTCGAAATAAGCTTCGATCTCCATGACCCAGTCCTGGAATACTTGGGGATCTCCCAATCCATCGTAGGATGGAGGCTTGACTCGGACGGCCCGAGTAAGATCAAACTCGTAAGATGCTCGTGGAGCGTGCTCATTAGGAGGGTGGGGGTAAGGATTGTGATTTTCTCCCACCCGTTGGTGAGCGGGTTGATTACGGGGTGCCCCTTGTTGTAATCCCATTCCGTGAAGTGCCTCCCTAATAGCCGTCATTTGCTCTGTGAAATCCTGACGGAGTTCCTAAATATCAGTGAGGGCACGACCCTCACCCCGGTCATCATCCATATTAGAAGACGACGGAGGATATTCCGTACCTAGCCTAGTGCGCATGCACAAGTGAAGAAAATAGACTTAGACAGACCACAAAAGGATTTAATCCCGCTTGACGATTATACGAAAATAAATTTTTTTTTATTTTCTTACTGCAAATAAAATGAGGATTATTAAAAAAAAAATTTGGATTTTTTTGCGATTTTTGACAACAAACGTGCACACAGAAGTGAGGGCTAACGGGCAATAATAACAGGGGAGGGTGCCAATTAAAAAATTGACAAGAACCACCTCTGATACCAAATTGATGTAGGCCTCTACCGCAGACGCACTAAGGACTAGGGGAATAAAGCAGACGCCTCTCTTACTCCACTATTACACTCACACAAGCTTTAACCGCAGCGCACTCGCAAACAAAATATCGCAGTTTACAAACGTACGGTAGCCACACCACTGAAAGGTTGAACAAACGACTATTGGTCGATGTTCTCCCAAGCCAAAGGGACCCACCCGGTCCGGACAAGCGAGGTTGTACCAAAAGAGTCTACCAAAAAATGCGATCGAGAAATGGTAGTTCTCTCCCAACAAAACTACGGGGTTCGCCAAACCCTTCCGGAAAACAACGCGATTAAGAGAGATGCAAATCAAAAGGTAACCACGAGAATCTAACGATTCAAATCCAACGCAAAAATCGCTCCAACCACTAGAATACCAAGAGGGAATCAAACTTGAGTGGAGAGGTTCGTTACCCAAGTCGGAATAGATGATTCCGACTACCTTCAAAGGATCACTCTTCCGCGGTTCCGCCGGAGTTGCGCCGGATGGAGAGATAGATCGTCCTCCTTGGCCGCTACACACCGATACCCATATCCCTCGTCGGAGAAGGAAACCTTTTCTCGGATAACAACTCCAAGAGAAGATGAGTGGTCGGCTTCTTTGTTCTTCAAGGTGGTGCTCAGGTGGTGGAGCTTTGGTGGTCGGCTGGCTATGGGAAGTGGGGCTCGGGTTGTGGAGATGGGGGAGAGTAGGCGGCCAAGGGAGAGGGTGGAGAAGGGCGGTCGGATTTGGGAATGTAGAGGAGGGTGGTGGCAGTTTGGAAGAGGAAGGGGAGGGAGTGGGTTGGCAAAATGGTGAGAGGGAGAGAGAGAATGAGGGGGCGGCTAAGAGAGGTAGAGAGAGAGAGAATTTTAGGAAAGAGTAGGGTTTAGGATTTTCTTCATTCAACTAAACTTAAAAAAAACACTACATGCCTATATATAGGCTTAACTCCAAGTCTTGGCTATATGTAGCCCAAATTAAAATAACACACTCCAAGGCTACATGCAGCCCATATAAAATTACATACTCCAAATGAACAAGTAAAACATGCTAAAAAGAAAAATGCTCTCAAGCTAAAAATAGAAGAAGTTCAACTAGTTATTTATCTTGCGCCGAGGGAGGAGATTGTAGCGCTGCTCCATACGAATGCCATGGAGACGCGAGTCCTTTGTTAGAGACGAAGGAGGGTCGTCCGTTAGCGTGTCGTCATCAACAACTTGGGGGCCGTCGTCTTCACCAATCCTCCCCCGCTTGAAAGGACTCATCACCGATGAGTTGGCTTGAAGATACCGTCGTAGAAGAACACCATCCAACAGAGCGACCTCCGCTTCCGGGAGCCAAGAGTCATCAGAGGCGGGGCGATCATGCCAACGAATCAAGTAGCTGCGCACATCTCCATCTGCAGTGGGAAACACATCATTCCGAAGAATCCTGTCTGGCAAAAACGCTGTCCTGGAAAACTTGGGAAAAGCATTAGGCAGCAAAGGGGGAAAATCTATATCATCAACATTTAGCGTACCTCCGTTGGAGACCGATGGAGAGAGTGATCCCTTACCCCACTCAACCCCATACCCATGAGAATCTGTAGTGGAACTAAACGGACAGGAAGATAATTCTAGTGGCGGAGCAATATATGGCGTTAAATCCGATACATTAAAAATAGGGGAAATACCCCAATCAGTTGGTAATTCCAAAAGAAATGCATTGTATCCTAACCTCTTTAAAATCCGTAAAGGTCCCGCTCGCCGATCCGCTAACTTTTTTAAGGTGCCTGTAGGCAACCGTTTAGGGATGAGACGCACCATGACTAAATCACCAACTTTAAAGGGAGACACTCTCTTATGTGCGTTGACATTAACTTGATAAGATGCGTATTGAGTGTTAAGCGTTTCATTTATGTGCTTGTGCAGATCATGGATGTGAGAGGCAAAGTCCTGTGCAAATTGACTTGACTTAAAAGATGGCGGTAACAGAATCAAGTCAAGTTGCACGGGTGCTTTATAACCATGCACGATCTCATTCGGGGACAAACCCGTGGACCTATTTTTGGAATTATTATACGCTAACTGAGCATGAGGGAGGATAAGGTCCCATGTACCCTTGTGGTCTCCTACAAGGCATCAGAGCAAACTACCTAAACTTCTGTTTACAACTTCGGTTTGCCCATCCGTCTGCGGGTGGTAAGCTGAAGAAAATAGAAGTTTGGTGCCCATAATCCTCCAAAGGGTCTTCAAAAAATAACTAGTAAACTTCACATCCCTATCGGTTACTATAGATTTTGGAACGCCATGATGGACAACTACCTCTTTAAAATACAATTGTGCAACGTGTGACACATCGTTGGTTTTATTGCACGCGATAAAATAGGCCATTTTGGAGAAACAGTCTACACCAACTAAGATAGAGTCGTGACGTCTAAATGTGATTGGGAGGCCGAGAATGAAGTCCATGCTAATGTCTTCCTAAGGGATAGAAGGAATCGGAATAGGGGTATAAAGCCCCGCATTTGTTTTGTTCCCCTTAGCCAATTGGCACGCTCGACAACTTCCCACGATCTTACTACAACTTCCCACGATCTTACTAACCATGGCCTTAAGACCGGGTCAATAGAACTTATCTTCTACTAACGTGATCGTCTTGTCACGGCCGAAATGTCCACCTAGTCCTCCGCTATGCAATTCCCACACTATGAAGTGTCGTAGGGAGGAACGGGGGATGCATAGCTTCGAATGGTTAAATAAATAGCCGTCATGAATGTAAAAAGAAGTAATGGTTGTAGGCAAGTCGTCCTGAGTGGTGAAATAGATATCCTTGAAATTTGGACAGTGTACGTATTCATCTTTAATCCTATCGAAGCCAATCACCTTAACTTCTAGCGTTGATAATAATAACGAAACACGACTAAGAGCGTCGGCTACGCGATTGAGAGTTCCTTTAAGGTGCTTGATAATGAAAGTGTACTCCTGGAGTAATGTTTGTAGAGAGAGAGAGAATTTTAGGAAAGATTAGTGTTTAGGATTTTCTTCATTCAACTAAACTTAAACAAAACACTACATGCCTATATATAGGCTTAACTCCAAGTCTTGGCTATATGTAGCCCAAATTAAAATAACACACTCCAAGGCTACATGCAGCCCAAATAAAATAACATACTCCAAATAAAAAAGTAAAACATGCTAAAAAGAAAAATGCTCTCAAGCTAAAAATAGAAGAAGTTCAACTAGTTATTTGTCTTGCGCCGAGGGCGGAGATTGTAGCGCTGCTCCTTACGAACGCCATGGCGACGCGAGTCCTTTGTTGGAGACGAAGGAGGGTCATCCGTTAGCGTGCTGTCATCAACAACTTGGGGGCCGTCATCTCCACCATAAATCTTTATTATGTAGTGAAGAATCCTTATTCAATAATTATTTATTAATCATTTTAATAAAATTGCACCCGAAACATATTTATCAATAATATATTTTCTTAAATTAAGATCTTATTAAAAAAAACAAATCAATCCAACCTTTTATTTATAGTTTACCTAGATTAAAGAAAAATTGAACTTCTCTGTGGATCAAACGTACTTGCATAGGTATTACATTTGTACATCATGCACTTGCGGTTTTTATTACTTGAAATTTATTTGCACCATATCAACTCAAGCCTTAACTGCTTATCATATTGTACTGTTATTTTGGTGCTTTTGAATTTCCCATCACTGAACCCTAGAACATCCAAAGGCCATCTTGTCGTCCCTGCTGCAAAGAGCTGCTCATCCAAGGAGAAGAACCTTTCCCACTTTTATGAACATAGAAGATCTCTGGAGAAGGAGTGCTAGAATGAGATTCTGAAGAAAATCGGGCGTCCAAGCAAAGAGAACTAAAAGCACTGATCCCTCTCTGCCTCCAGAGATATTTTTAAAGGTGCAAAAATTTTATTTGATCTATCTATTTTCTATCTTCTTTTTATTTTTTGGTGTACTCTGTGCGAAGAAATCGTCTGGGGTGGACGTCGAATTCTTGGGAGGAGTTCATGAGAATTGACCTGGGAGGTTGTCAGATTCCTAAGAGAAAACTATGGAAATCGTCCTGGGAGGAGGTTTAGATCTGGGAGATCTAGTAGGTTTGTCGATCTTCTTAAGAAGAAGAGAGAGTCAACTGGTGTTGAAACTGAAAACCGGCTTCTATGGAGTCCGAACCCTTGGGGAAGGGGTGACCACACAATTACTTTCCCTAGCAAGCTTTGCTGACTGAAGATTTAGAACTTGAAACTAACCCAAGGCTCCAACATGAAGGTCCCACCACACATCTGGAAGATCTTAGAGCGCTTTTCCTCCTTAACTTGTGCTGAGCTAAAGGCACCTCAGAAAGCGCAAAAAGACGAGAGTAAGAGAACTGGAAAGATTGCCTTTTGAGGTACCCCATTGGGTCTATTTATAGTTTTCAGAACCTGGTCTGCAAATAGCACAACTCCGCTGTTCTGGATGGCTATTTGTAGCCAAAAGTAGTCTGCCAATAGTAAAACTCCGCTGTTATGAGGAGCTAAATACAGACCTAATCACATTTGGCAGATCAAATTATGCTTAACCATATGATACCCGCACCTCACTCATAGGGGGAAATCAGGGCCAGCTCGCCACTCAACTGGGTGGACGCATCCTGGCTCTCGCAACTCGCCTATCTTCTTAGAAGAGTGCGAGCTGGGTTCCTACGACTCGCCTGCCCTATACACGGAGGCGGACAGACGATCTAAGCTGGATGGTCACTAAGGTGAGTGGGAGCCGGGCTGGTTAGGCTGGCTCGCGCAGCTCGCATGCCTGCCTGGCAGACCCAGAGGAGCTATCAAAGCTAGAGAAACTAAGAAGAAATCTGGCTAAGTTCAGAAAGTGTCGATAGTGCGAGCTTCACTCAATGCCTTAGAAGATGGCGTCGAAAGGGAGAGCTTCACTCAATGCCTTAGAAGATGGAGTCGACAGGGCTGGCTTCACTCAATGCCTTAGAAGATGGAATCGATAGGGTGTGCTTCACTTAATGCCTTAGAAGATGGCGTGGACAGGGCGAGCTTCACTCAATGCCATAGAAGATGGCGTCGACAGGGTGAGCTTCACTCAATACTTTAGAAGGTGGTGACAAAAAATCTGTCCTGGCCCGCTCGCCCGTCTGTCTCGCCTACCTGGCGATCCCACTCTGCGAACACTGGGTTATACACGATCCTCGCTCTTTTTGAGCTTGGCAAAGCTCGGAAAAAATCATCCAACCCCACGTGTTCGGTGATTACTTGCTGAGCTGTAGGGAATCTTTTGTTGGGTCTCACCAATGTGCTGTAAATACACCTCCAAGCTCAAGGGAAAAACCCCGTCTTGCTTTTCTTTTCTTTGCTAACTACTGTAGCTGAGCGATTCCCATATCAGAAGAAATGCGAGCTCGCCTAGCGACCGTGAGGGAGGGGATGCGGGCCCAGGTCATTGATGTTGCCCCTTAGCTCGCATGAGGGTTGCCCAGTCCTGCCTTTAGGTCGAGAAGGCGAATATGGTAAGGCGATCTCCCCCGAACGGTGCCCATGCGTCTAGCTCGGCTGCCGGTGTTGAGGTCGTTAATGATGTACGTGGGCCGATTGTCTGACATTATTACCACTCTGATTTTGATTTTTCCTTCTTCATAGGAGTCCCCCCACGAGGACGGAGGTAGGGGAATGGAGTCGAGGCACTCCTCCCCGCGGGTGACTGAGCGGGCCGCCAGCCCCTTGACCATGGGGACTGCTCTTCTCGCAGTTCCTCCATTGCCAACCCGCGTCGGGCTAGGAAAATATTTCGCGGCTCTTGAAGGCGAGCCATTCCAGGGTCAGCCAGGTACCTCCCGCCCGCATAACAGCGCATGGGACGTGTCGACCCCTGGTGAGTTTGCGTGCTTGCTTGCTTATGACCGTCTACTTGCTCTTCTCTGACCCTTTCTATTTTTGCAGGCTTCAATGAGGTCTCCTCCTCCAACATCAACATCAGTGGGGGGGGGGGGGGGGTGGGGTACTCGCCTCCCCCTACCACGGACCACATCTCAGAATACCTGGGTGACCTACAGGATGCCAAAGAGATGAAGAGATGGGTGACCCGACTATTCCAGAAACACTCCCTGATGCTGTAGGAAGTTTGCGATAGGGTGGACGAGGACAAGGCTGAGGCGGTGGAGCGATTCACGGTCCTGAAGGGCATGAGGTGGCCATGAGTATGGATACGAGATTACTTCTCCAGGAGCACACATTACACGAGCGGAGGAGCGACTCTGGCATGCCACGAAACAGGTCGATCTTGCCCAACGGGAACTACTGGCGGCCTGCGAGTACTTCTACCCTCGCTTGCCGCCTCATTTCGGGGTACAAGAGAGGGGTAGGTGGAAGTGGATTCAATACTGAACCACCCACCCCTTCCTCGTCGTCGGCCCGCAGGGCTGGGTCGCACCTATCTCTGGATCAGCTCACACATTATAACTACAAACTTAATTCTCTTCTTGGAGTACCAGACTTTATTGTTTGTAAATATTTGACACCGCTCGCCCGCTGATGGGCCCATACTCGTTGCATATTATATTTATGCAGCTTATGTTTATCTTTTCTTAGGTGGGCGCGAGCCTATCAGCATGCTTGCATCTCTGGAGGATGCGAGCCAGCGTGGTTCGCTTGCTGCTCTGGCGGACGCGAGCCAGCGTGGCTCGCTCGATGCTCTAGCGGACGCGAGCCAGCGTGGCTTGCTCACCACTTGGGCGGACATGAGTCAGCATGGCTCGCTTCTGCATAAGTTCCATAGGAAGCGCGACGAGTAGGCGGGAACTAGTGGCGGGCTCGGAAATTGAAGCATTAGGGTGCATTTTTGCTATCCGCACACCTTCCAGCCGACGGGACATTTTCCCTCCCTTTTTCCTTCTATAAATAGGCCACGACCCTTCTTCCCACCTACCGCATTTAAAACCTTATGCATCTTCTCCACTCCTGTGAATCGCAGCTTGCCCTTTCTCACGAGAACTTCAACATCCCACCTGACTAGTAGATCGCGAGATGGGAGGCAGCGATGGCGATGCTGAGGGAAGGGGCAAGTGCATATGGAAATTCTCCGACTACCCCTTATTCTCCGCCAACCTTATCGAGGGAGAGTTCCTCATGGTGGTCAGCGACTTCATCCTGCCTGGGTTTGAGGCGAGGCGAACCAGAGAGGAGGAGAAGATAAATGACCTTTTGGATGTGGAGCTCGCCATCCCCATATCACATTTCGATGCGGGCCTCCGGCTTCCCCTATGGCCCTAGGTCCAGCAAATATTGAAGTACTTTGGGGTCGTCCTGGGGCAGCTGACCCCTAACTCGGTGGCGGTCATGGTCGGGTTCGCCTGCTTCCTGTTGTAAGAGCGGATCGGGTTCATCCTCGCGGTCTTCCACAAGCTGTTCTCCTTCCGAACGAACAAGGATGACACCACATACTTCTCCAGCAACCACCTCAAGGTGTGGGAGATTGAACAAAAGCCACAACTGGCTCCCGAAGTTTGTCTTTGTCAAAGGAGACTTTGGCAATATATCATTCTCGTCGGTCCAACTCAGCGAGGCGAGCTACCGCACCTAGCTTGGGGGGCCATGAAGACGAGCTCTGCGGGTTCTTCTAGGGGAAGAACTTCGAGGTCACATTCCTTCGCAGGAACATTGATTCTCTCACCCCCATCCTGCCCGAGGGAGGTATACCACTCACGCTTGATCCTTTTTACTTAACCTTTTCTTTTTGTAGCTCTAACCCTCTTACTACAGGTGAGCGAGACTTCCCACTTCACCCTCCTTATGAGAGTGCGCGAGCCTCCCTCGACAAGCTCGCCCAAGCTGAGGTGGCAGCTGCCGCGCATCGAGAGATCCAGGCCCTCGCTCCCCAGATACGGGTCACCTGCGATCAGCCTCCCCCGCCGCCATCCAATAAGCCGAAGACCGCGGGCGACACACCTCCCTCTTCTCAAGAAAAAGGCAAGGCCCCGACGAGCCAACAACCTGAAGCGGCCATCACTCCTGGCGCTTTGACCGGCGGTCCTGCCAGTGAGATGGTCGACACCTCTAGGGCGCGAAAGCAGGCATCCGACGACAGGCCCAGGCCGAGGGTCCACTACAACTTCGGCTATAGCGAGCGACACTTGGACGAGCTCGACAAACCCCTCCTTCAATGGGACCAAGGGGAGAACCGGGCGTCGATCTCCACCCTGCTGCCGAGCTGGATGGAGAAGGACACCACCAGCGGGGAGGCCTACACCATCTCTTTCGGCCTATACGTGTGGGATGATGCCGCGATCTACGACCGAGAGTCCATGCGGGCACTCGTACACAAGAGCGCACAGGCCCAATAACACGGGATGGAGCTGGCCTATATTGCGGGCCACTAGTGCATGCAGATGGAGCGGAACTCCATCTCGCTCCATAAGCTTGCCAACGACAAGGATGAGGCCTGCCGCCTCGCGCTGGAGTAGGCAGAGCAGTAAAGGAAGCAGGCGGATGAGGCCGATGCTATTCTCGACAGATACTTGGGGGGGGGGGGTAAGTTTCGGAACACGAACAAGATGCCTTTATTTAGATTTCCTCCACTATGTAAGACCCCCCTCCAAGAACACAAGACACGGCCGAGGGGAGTCTTATGCCCAGAACAGCCGCCTTGCAGTAGCGTTAGCACACGGGCTAACCTGTACTATAAGATGCCTATCCTGCATGTTATAATCAATATCATTCATTGCAAACCCAACCAAGAATATAAAACAGAAGTCAAATCCACACATAAGTAAAATAGTCCAAAAGAAAGTACATCAAATAAAAGAAGCATCAACAAGCTTCTATAATATCAGAGTACATGGACAAAATTGCCCAAAGGCTATAACTGAAATCTCTCAAAGATTCATATCAGTAACGGATGGCAGCGATGTTACCGTCACATCAGGCACTATCGTCCTGGCCTGGCTGCCCTGCTGCATAACCTGCTACTGCTCTATCTGCGGGATTCCCTCCTAAAAAGGAAGACATAGAAACTGTTAGTCATAAAGACTAAGTGGCTATCACATCCGCTCCCCGGGTGACTCCTCGGTACCGGGCGGATAAAAGGACAAGGTACAATATATATAATATTATATATATATATATATGTATATATGCAGTAGTACAAACAAGTGGTATAGAGTTAGTCAATAACAGTGAGTATTAAAGTAAATACAATAGATGAGTAAATAATCTACGCTAGAAGTTCTACCATCAACAACAGTATATAGAGTAAATCTATGGAAAAAAATAACTTAACTTATATGAATGCCCATACAGATATATAAGTTAAGGATCGGTTCAACAGTAAAGTAACTCATCGTATAAGATTGTCCATAAAAACTTATAT